>OY728155.1:1991902651-1992563931 GCA_963277665.1 Viscum album
ATTTTAATTCATATTTGGATGCTTACATATTTCATGGAAAATAGATTTTTAAGTATCATGAGGTTTAGGCCCATTTATAATCTCTTGAAAATGAGCTATTTTTCCACCATGGTTTGGGAAATGGTTTCAGAATGCTTAATGTCAATTCTCAGTTGTAACTTTTTGATATGTTACCAGTGGAGATGATTTTGAATTGATTTGTGTTCTTCCTGGTATTCATCAATCTAATGTATATAAAGGGGTTTATCATTATGATGATATTGGAATTGAGCATATGGAAATCCTGGGTACCTAGGGGTAAACAAGGACTAGTTCACTAGATTAATTAGTGAGGTGGATGCCATGTTCTACCTTGGAGGATTAACTGTACAAAACTAAATAAACTATAATTTCTATTAGAGACCAATATAACATTGGATGTATTTCTTTATAGTTGATCATTATTGAGGATGTAGAGGTATTTATATTTTAATTCCTTTTCTACATCTAATTTAGTTTTGTTTTTTCGATTTATATTAGTTTATTTTTATATTTTTCATGGGATAAGTTATTCCCAATTATGTATTTGTAATATCCATCACTAATTCCCATCCTTGGAGGATCTATAAATCCTCTCATGACTTATCATGTATCAGATCAGGTGAGTAATTCAGGGTCGGTCCAGGATAGATTATTTCAATGAACAAGTTAATATAACCTTATAAATGATAATTATCTCCTAACATTTGATTCCCTAATATTCAATATAGGTTATCTATTGTGAATGTATTATCTATAGAGCTATTACTGAAGTTTTTTTAATACTAATATCCAAAAATAACTAAATTGTGATTTGATACCAACTTTAGAGACCATATCCTTTTACAAGTGTTATTACATGATTTTAAAAATAACAAACAATGAAATATAAACCATGTATTTTAAATTCCACTTTATTTATAAGATTATGTATATAATATTTAAAATAAGTAAAAATAATAAAACATCATCATATTTATCATACATAATGATATCCCAAATTACATTAAGATATGACATCTATATACGACAACCTTAGGAATATATGGACATCTATTATGAGCTAGAAAGCCCAATAAGGAAATAAATATAGGAAATAAATATAGAACAAGGGTTTGTAGGAATAACATGATGAAAAAAATGCATGGAATAGGAATAATCATATGGAAGAATAGACTATAGAACATGGTATCATATTATCATGGAAAAAAAATAACATGGAAACAATATATAACACGACATAAACATGAGTCAAGTCTAACTACCAAGACTATATCACATGGAGGAAAAGTCCTATAATGGATTAGGTTTTCTCCAAAATATCATACATGATATTCCATGAGACTTAACATTAACCAATGAATTTGATCACTATCTAGGAACTTCCATCATAACATTTTTATGCTCATGTGTTACACATAAAGAATCAATCATTTTTAATAAATATAATTGCTACCCATGGGTAGAAATGGGTAGCACAATCATATCATAAGGAGTAACCAAAAGGCGAATAATTATGATGTACAAGAATGAGTGGATTTAAAAAAATTGTTTATTTATAGGGGAAAATAATCAATTATCATGATATATTATTCCCAAATGAAGTAAAAACAGTAAAAATAGCATTAAAACACTTTATAAATGACCCACTTTAGTGTTGTTTAAGAGAAAATATTAAACATTATTTAGAGTGGATAATGGAATAATTTTTTGTATAAACCCAACATTTAAATAAGATATATTTTTATTATTAAATTGTTTTTTTAGAAAAATAAAGTGGTGTTAAATTAGATTATGTAGTGTACTTGAAAATGGGTAAGAAGTAGGGAAGATTCCATTAATTGGGCTTTCTTATTCGGAGAAATTGAGAAGGAAACATAATAAAATTAATATTTCTATGAAAATGAAATATGATTTGAGTTATATAAAAATATTTGGAACAAAAGATCAAAATTTATAAGAATTAGATAAAAATAAATAACATTTTCATTACATAAATGATAGGGAAATCTTAACCCGAAAGAAAAAATTGAGGTTTGGGTATATTCATTTCCTTATGTCAGAATGTGTAATGTAGTTCCACATAATGTCCTAAATAATTAAATTATACTCATTAATAATTTAATTCAGAATATAAAAACATATATTTTAGGTATTATAAATTTGTCACGATCATTTATGGCGATTTCTATGAGTTATAATGCTTAATTTAATTGTTCTCGCAGTGTTCATTTCATGGTTATCTCGTTAGATCCCATGAGTATAATTATTGGAGTTCTTCTCAATATGGAAAAAACTCAAGAACTATAATCCAATGGTATTAATCTAATTCAATATTTTTAAATGATCCCATAAATATATTTTTTGATATGAGGATGATTCATTAGATAAAATGTTATTGATATTGATTAGATTATTTTGGTGATTTTTCGATCATCAAAAATCGTTTTGTTTTATTGTGTAATATTATGTATATATATTTGTTACATAACCAGAAAAATGTTATGAAATTTAATTTAAAATATTTTTTGACAAAAATAAATTTTTATGATCATATTTCAATGAGGTTAGGGTAAACAAAAAATCTACATCTTTGATGGTAGTGAATCGACATATCATTGATGTTGATTTCATTGTTCAAGATAAAAATAAAATAGAAGACATTTGATGATGAATATTCCCTTAAAAGTATAATTTCATTATATTTATGATTCATTAGTTATAATTTCTCTCTGGATAGTGTGGGAATGGATGATGTAGAATAAATAAATAATTTAAAATAAAATGGTATAATACGTTGCCTCTCGAATATCATCTTCTTGAGAAACTTCTTGTGGAACTAGAGATGGGTAATTTTGTGAGACCAAAAACACTAATAAATGGATAATAGTTTTGGTATGTGAATTTTGTAGAATATCAGAAAGCTACGATTAATAAAAGATGTGAGGAGAACGGGTGGTGAAGGGTGGTATTAATAATGCGAGGAAAGAGGTGTTTTTATTACTATATTCATTAGTTTATTATTTTATCTCAAGACCATGAATATTGTTGATTATTTGGACTGTAGAGAGTAACTAGTTCATTGGATTTTGAATCGATTATTTTATTACATCATTCCTGAAAAAAAATCTTTTATATCGATTATATTATTAAATAAAGTAAAGTATCATATTTCACTATTCCCCAAAAATTAATCTCTTTTAGAAATGTCCAAAATATTCCCCCAGCCATTTTTTTCTTTGTTGATTTCAAAAATAGACTATAGATTTTTAAAAAAATATATATATGTGAGAAATTTAAAATTTAAATAAATTTGTTATATAATAAAAAAAATTCAATTATAATATTATGAATTATTTTATTACCCATTGATAATTAATTGTCAACCCAAAAAATTATATTATAATTATTATAAAACAAAATATAATTTTATTAATCTATTTGAAGAAAGATTTTTTTCAATAATTTTATTAATTGTAAAATTGTAAATAAGAATTCGAAAAAATATGAACAGTTAATTTACGATAAATAAAATAATTTTTTACTTATTCAATGTAATTAATATATAATATTTTTATTCATAACATACCAAAATATTTTTAATACTTTTATAGGTGAGGTTACAATTCTAATACTTAGATTACAACTCTTAATAGCCATATTACTATTCCTATAGTTAGGTTACTTTCCTAATATTCATATTTTTAATGATCATAAGGGTTTACTACAACATATAAATTCCTCATATTCCATTCATCAATGATACATAATTTCTCCAAAGGTTATATATACTTTCATATATTAAAATACTTTTTTATTATAATTTTTTTATTTCTATATCTTTGTTCATGAGTGTGATCATTATATTTGATCGATCATATCAATATTTTTTAATTTTTATTAACTTGTTTTCTATTTATTATACATCTATAGAAATTTTAATTCTTATTATTTTTTCATGAATAAAGTATAACTAATTATTTATTAAAATGTTTTTATTGGGTTTTATATGTGATGAATATTATTTGTACCACATGACATAATTATAAGAAGAGAAATTCAATTGATAAAAATATAGGTTGTTAAACATATATTATGTATTAGTATTATGAACTGTGATGAAATTAAAAAATAAAAATTTGAGAATTTCATAAGATGAAACATAAATTATTACTGATAATAATTGATATATGATTATCTCTAACAATAAGTTAAATAATTTTTTCACAATTCTAAATCAAGATCTATAATCAAAATATAGATATATAATATAAAACAATATAGATTGATTAAAATTAGTCTAAAAAAATTAACAATTTACCCTCCATGATTTATATCAATAATATTATACATAATTTTTCAATTGAGTTATTGTTGTTTTTATCATAACTTATTTTAAATGGATCTTTCTAAATTTAATACTTACTCCCTTGGTTTTATATTTAAAAATTACTGAAAATATCACGAAAAATTATCATGAATCTTGTTAATTACATCAAAATTAATTTTCAACAATAATATATAAATAATATTTAGTGATATCGTAAAAAGTGTATAACTAAAATTCGGGTATTTCAATTAATATATAATTTATATTTCTTTCAAAAATTATCAATTCTTCTAAAAACAATTGTTTATTTTCTATATATATTTTCAATTTATTCATAAGAGTTGAAAATTGTTACTTTATGTTTTACAATTGTTAAAAACAATTCTGGTAAAAATATAATTTCTATACAGTTTGTAAATATTAAATCTATATTTTTACATTTGAATCATAATGAAAAATTACATCAACTATTTATTGAAGATCTGTCATATTTATTTTCATTTTTATTATAGTAACTTAAAAATTATATAGATTTAATTATGAAAACATTTATATTTCCAATCTTTCATAAAAATGAACAAATATCTCTGATACTAAGATAATGAAAATAAATAGTTCAACAAACACACACACACACAGATATATATATATATATATAATCCTTTTATGGATGCAGAAAATATTTAGACAATTAAATGAAATATAATTCCCATGATAAAATATATTAATCCTCTTGATTTTTATAGAATATTTTATTTTGGAGAATAATTATATATTATGGGGTAGTTTAGTAGGGGTTTCTCATACTCAGTGAATTTTTATTATTATGTATAAAATAGACAAATATAGAAAAATAAATGGTCTCTAATGAATTATGATGGTGGAGAGTGGAAATAATGAAATTATAAGGACAAAGTGAACTTGGGCTATTTAATATTGGAAGGTTATTTGGGGAATTAGTGAATTATTTTAAAAAATATAGGTGTATTGATGGATATTTTTATTTAGAATAATGGTATAATCTATTTTTAATATACCTATTATGTATTATTACCTTATCATTTGAGTAATATTTATTTTTTATAGACATGAATGATTTGAAAGATAATGATATGGGGTTAATGATTATGTTAAATATTATTCAATTTAATTTAAATCATTAATTCATTATACTATATGTGATTTTTATGTCTAATAACTCTTATTTTATATGTTTTCATTTTTTGGAGTTAATTTTAGGTTTTATTTCTATTCACATAAGAAATTATATATGGAACCGGGGTCATTCATTGTATTTTATTTTCATCTGTTATCATGTTTCATTCTATACCCCAAATAGGGGATATAAATGGGTTCCATATCAAGTGGCATATGGCTAATCCCATGTACTAGTATTTTCTACTCTAATAATTTGACTTATATGTTAGTTGATCTCAAATGGAATAGGTCATTCCAATTATGTTTGAGAGTAATTCTAAATCTGTATATTCCAAGAATAACTCCTATCCAAGGATGTTTATTTCATTTGAATTTTGAACATTGTATTATTAAGGTTCATTGATGCTCATACATAGTTAATCACCATATTAAGATAATTTTATTTGGAGCTTTAATAATTATATTTAATTGTATCAAAACATGTTGATAATATTTATTATTATATTAAAAGTGTGTGAAAAAAATAATTACTTTATTTAAAAAAACGATAACATTTTCCTTATTTTTTGTAAATCCTTTCATGTGAGTTTTGAAAAACTATTTTATATAAAAACATGGTTTATAGTAAAATTTAACCTTAAATATATGTCTTGATTTGTGTTAAATTGAGGTTTCCTAATAAAATATATACAAATTATTTTTAATGCGGAATTAGTTAACAAATAAGGAACAATGTGTGTGGATATTGAATTTAATTTCTATAAGGATTTATAAAAATAATTCACTACTAAATATTTTATATAATAAATGAATTTTTTTTATATATAAAAATGGGTTTTTATTATTTTTGAAGAAAATATTGATATATTCGTACAAATATGATTTTTTATTATAAATTTTCTGATTTATGTTTTTTAAGAGTTGGATAATTTTTTAATATTAATGTCTTATATCCAAAATTTATACAATTTGATTAAATAAAAAATGGTCAGAGTATAAATGTAAAAATGTTTGACTAATTTTCCATTAAAATTATTTCTTGATTGATGTATCATTTATGACCATATTCAATTTCCCGAACGTTTGACTTTATTATTTATTACTTATGATAATAATTTATTATAATCTATGTATATTTAATGGTTCAACTGACTTCAAGTGTGGTAAATATAAAATATTATTAAATTGATGTGATAATCTTGGGTCATTAGATTAATCGGTGAAAATATCATATTTTTCCTGACAATGTTTTTTATTGAAATTAAAATTTTAAATAGAAAACCACATGGCATTTAATGTGGTGAATTTATGTTTGTGAAATTGGGGAATTATTCTTAATAATTGCATGTGTATCAACAGTACATTTAAATATAAATGTTCTTTTCTATTTAAAATTACAAATATGGTATTTCTAATTGGTATATATAGAAGTTTTATTATAAAAGTTTTAGATGAAATAGTTATTTAAAGAGTTTTAATAATTCATTGGAATTTCATTAATAGATTTCATAATTCTTGTATATATATAATATTCATTATAGAATCCTTCTAAATTATGTACTCAAACCATATATATACACTTTGGTGTAAATATAGATTTTAATGGACATGATGCATGTAACATGAAGACATAATTCTTTATTGGTGGTGAGATATAATTCCTATTTATAATATATTGTGTTTACTCAGGTTAATTTTCATGTTGAAAGTGGATGCACATTATTATAGTTGGGTTTTTTATCATTAGACAATTAGTAGTTGAGTTCAACTTTGAGACACATTTCATTGATTGGTTTTACTATAATATGGTTTTTAAAATGTTTAAAAAAATTTCATTTCATTTTTGGTGATGCAAACTAAATCTAAAAAAATTATTAATGAAAAGAAATATTATCTAGGGATATAAATCATTTTTATGATTTTATTTGACTAGTCATGGATCCTAAATGAACTTATAGAACAAAATGTAATGTTGTTTGAGTTTAGAGATCGTAAAATTTTAAGTAGAGGACATTCATGAGAAATGTTTTTCATTTCACACAACATTACAAAAAAACCACGCAACTCCTTCAAATTCATGCAATTTAGTTTCATGTGAAAAACAATTTTGACTTCCTAAACTTGATTCTTACATGATAAAAAATCCAAAAAACAGAGGCATTTAAAAAAATTAATGTTTCATCAGACAAACCAACTTTTCACCACATGAGCTATGTTGTGTGTAACTAAAAAAATTATTATCAAAATATAATCAACGATAATTTTGGTCTAGAAATATTATATTCACGTGTTTATGTAATCACTCACACACTATAGGGTAGTGCTATTCATGAAACCCTAAAATCCACAACTTTCATGAAATTACCTCAAAAATTACTTTAGCACATGGTATTTTTCTTGATATTTATCTATGAGACATTCTCCATGGAGAAAACAATGTCATAAATATTCTAAACTTTTTCCTAACTTCATTTTTTGACAACACCAAATGTATAATGATATATTGTGTTCCAAAATATTACATTTATAACATACCTCGTACAATATCCATTTCATGAATAACATCATATGTGAAACAAATATATGTGTTTGGTGAATTAGTGCATAGTTGTGTGAAATAGTACACAATTACATGAAACATTACACAGTTGTGCAAAATAGATTTTCTCATAACGCGAGGTCTTTATAATGGGTTGTGTATATTTCTGGTTGTAACTTCTAATGTACCGACCTATCTCCCCTGCGATGCCATCAGTCGTGATACTTCATTGGGATCCCGGAATTGAAATGAGTCGAGATATTCCCCTTGGACCCCTTACCCCCACCACAAGTTTAGATATATGTATATTGGTTTTCATGAATATCACGAGATGAAATACTCCTTATCGTTTTCTGGAAATATCCTCACATGGCTCAAATTCTTGGTTAAACTAGAAAGGGTAAGTTTATGATAAGTCCCACAACAAACATTTTTAAGAATCTATTTTAGATGAATCCTTTATATATGATGCTAAACTAAAATATTACATCTATGACAATATTAGGATTTCATATATGATAGTAATGACATTTAATACATGTTGACAATAAGATGCATCATTGTAAGAGTAATATATGACCTTCATATACCCTATGTATTAGTCTAATTTTTCTAGTACATGGGTCTAGGATGCCTAAGCGTAGAAGTAACTTATCTCAGTCACGGATGCAAAAACATAAATATAAACAGTATAGTCCTTATCAAATGAAATAAATGATTTTGTGTATCCCATTAAGTGTCACCAAATATGGGGGTTTCTAATTCCAATCATATGGATATGTGGGAAGCCACTCTCTTCAGGATTTTCCGAATCCTGAAACACATTCCACCTATATGGATGGATAAGATATCCATGTCACCTCCCTATATGAATCCTCCTCATGTGTAAGCCCATGTAATTTTTCCTAACCCATTAATAGGTTTATATAACCACATTATCATGCATGAGGAACAAATAATGGTAATATCCTTGTGAATTCACTATAAAAAATGTCAGAGCCTCATGAAAACAAACTATGTAAAATAATATCCTCATTCAAAGACATTAAACTATATGTTACCCAATACTAAAACCTATAATTTAATGAGTGAAAACCCCTGATTCCCTATGTGATGATCTTGGGATTCCTTGTATAAGATCTCTCATGTGGAATGAATGAGATTTTACAAACCATATAAGATAGTTCACTCACATAATCTGTACACATATATTCACTACTCCATAACAACACCTAGGAAGCACACTCAAATAAAACCCACTAATAATGTCACTACTACATAGTAGCACCTAGGAAGAATAGTCACATAATCTGAACACATACCATCACCTATCTTTAAAATAATGAAGGAAGAACACTTGCATTAGCCCCACTCATACAATGGATTCTCTGTAGTTTCAATAGCACACTCATGTAATACCTAATCATACCATTTGTACTACACACCAAAACCTAGGAGTCACAATATTATAAGTCACATGTATAGAAAAACTCCACCATAGAAAAAAATTGGTAGCACACTCATGTTATACACACACAGACCATCTATGTTACTTAGTATCACCTGAGCAACATATTATTATAATCCTTTCACACACCAACACTTATCCCTAGTAACACTCAGTTAGATAACTCATATAATCCTTGCAGACACATGTTTTTCTACTTTTCATCACTCATGAAGAAAACTGATACAATCCCTATACATAATAATGAAATAAATTATCATGTCCTATAAAAACTCATGTAATCCCCACTCATTCCATTGTTACTCCTTAAAAGTACTTGACACATAATCTCATGTAATCCCCCACACATTCCATCAATGTTCCTTAATATCCCCCAAGGAGTACACTTTAATAAGTCCCACACATACTATTTTTTCTCCCTAGAATAACTCATGTTACTTACTCATAAAATCCCTACTGATAACATCAATACTCTTTTAGGTCACTAATAAGGTACATTCATGTAATCCTATCACATAACGTCATTTCACTGTATAATCCATAGGGTATATCCATGTGTAATCCCCAATACTATTTGATCTATAAGACATTAAATTACATATGGGTTGATGGAATGTACACAAAATAACCTAACATCATAGTCACTTGAAATCAAACAACCCGAAAACCTCAATATAGAATGATATTAAACTATACAGAAAACTCCCATGTCGCATGATAATGAACTACATTAAAACATACTCATCACATGATGTTAATCAATACCCTTACCATGTGTGACTATTTTAGCATTTCAGATGTGGGAAGCATTAGAAAACACAATCCATATTTTGGGAAACCAATACATGTATTCTTATCAAAATCACTTCTTTTTTTGCCGTTTCACAACATAAGAATCCATTCATCATTTTGTCAAACTTCTTAGACTTTTATTGTCAAATGACCAAAAAATATAAAGTTGAACTAAATGGGTTTTTGGTCCCTTTCTCTTAGAATGGAATCTAGGAAATATCCCTAAGTATAAATCCTACCATCCTAATACCATCATAAACATATAATGTGCCCACTATTCGTCAAACGAATGCATGACCCGATGAATGACGGTTGTACTTGGGAATCAAACCCAAATTAAATTTAAAAAATTGATTGACCCATAAGTGAAAAGATTATGTGTGACAACCAATAATATAAATTAATTATGTGGAAC
This sequence comes from Viscum album, assembly GCA_963277665.1. Classification (NCBI taxonomy): domain Eukaryota; kingdom Viridiplantae; phylum Streptophyta; class Magnoliopsida; order Santalales; family Viscaceae; genus Viscum; species Viscum album. The sequence continues at coordinate 1,991,913,372 of OY728155.1, forward strand.
ACCCTCACATAGTTGTAAACATGTTACCCATATTGATAAATAAGTACCGCCGCTCATGTGGAATATCAAAGAGTCACATAGATGTCTTCTCATGATGTGTACGTGACAATAATTTTATCTCTATATCCACTCAAGTGATGATCATTAGTTTCTATCTTCTATGATGCGTATGATATGAATTGTGTGATGCGCCTAAAAAGACAATTGTGATGAAGATAGTTTCTCTAAAATGGCCAATTCTAGGTGTGACACATAGAAAATAATAAATGTAATTCCCCTTATGTGATGAGTACATGAGTCATGGAATGAAAATCATTGAATTCCTTATGTATTATAAGTATGTTTCCCTATAATGATTATTTAATTCCAATGGTTTTTCATCAAAAAATTCTTATACAACATACATAATATTCCCCAACAATATCAATTGAGGAAAAAAATTAATAGATTCCATGTTTACCAATTTATTTAATAGATGCCTACCATACACCAAATCATCATCATATCCAACCATATATTGCCCAAATGACTTGGGAGTAAGAGGCCTAATTAACTAGTGTCCATGAGAATATTGTTATATGAATATGATTAATAGAAATGCAACGGATCTATAAGGAGACCTAAATGTGTGATGAACTCCAATTAAGAAACCATGGAAGGAACACATGATATCCCATTATCTCCTTAAGATAAAGATCCCAACATCATTATCCCGGATTTTGGATGTCTCTACCAATTTGAAATTTTAAATAAGAAGAACCTATGAGGTGTAATGGCCATCCAATGTATATAAAATACTCTGTCCAATTCACTAGATTTTCACCATGGAGGAAGAATTAGAAAACAATCATACATATGAGGGATTCAATATTTAATGTAAAAACATCATCCAGATCTTTTTAAACTATGACACTATTTGTTAGCATCTAGTGAGTGACATGCGTTATTAAGGTCATGTAGTGAAATGATACGAGTCTTTAGATTCAGGAACATGGGATGTATTGATAGAAAATGTTATTAGATGATGATTTTGAGTCTATCCATGGGAATTTGTTGTAGTTAATGATGTTTTTACTACTTTTATTTAATATTTAATCATAAAAGGTAAGTTTTTTCCTTTTAGGGAAATATTAAAGTTATATAAGAGTTCATGTTGAATAAATGATGATGAAAACATGAAATATATTCATTGATATATGATGTTGGGGTATTACCCATTATTGTTTGTGATGGAAAAGTGATAATTTATAATTTTAGAAGGGAAATAATTGAATCAATTGAAATTAAATATAAAAATTAAATTTAAACAAATCAGAAATTTAAAATTTCTATGGTTTCTTAAAATCATTTTAGAAATAAATCATATACAATTTTTATATATTTTTAATAATTTAAAAGGTAATATATCGATCGACCATGATTTTATTGGAATATATCTATTGACTGATTCATTTGAAAGATAATACATGGGTTAATATAGAACCAATTACCTCTAGAAGGTATCTTAATAGATGATGATAATGAATGGTGAAAAAAATTCTATAGATTCTTGTCATCTGAGTATGGATATTTGAGAAATTCATGAGATTGGAAGGGAAGAAAAATAGTTTTTGATGGGATATATAGATCAATCCTTATTGATTAAAAAATATAATATACTCAAATTTAAAATTGATATCATAATAATAATTTGTAAATGTGTTTGTGTATTGTCCTTAATATATTCTAGTTCTTATGAGCACCTTTAACCAAGGATGTCAAATATACATCATGTTTTGAGAAATCATAAGATTTTTAGTGGTGTGGGTTATTTGATCAGTTTAGGGCTGTATAATAATCTTAATAGTAATTAATTACTAATTATATATCATGTGAATTATTGTTCCCAAGAGATAAATTTTTCAATTGAATTATAATTTATAGAGTTCAATCAATGTCAGTTGCCTGTAATAGAATATACATCAGATATTATTCAGCCATTATTGTATGTTCTATAGTTTCTGTAAAATTGTGACTTTTAAGAATATAAGTTCAAGATATATCTATATGAAATTATATTTTAATGTATTATCTTTGTTAAATTACATTAACACTTCAAGGTGGTAATTAAAAAAACTATTACAGATACAGAGATGGAAAATACCCATAGCATTATGATGTTATTTTCACATGCTTGTAAAGGAAAAAATTAATAAAAAATTAATAAAATATATAATGCCTTCTAGATAAAACCCATATATAAAATATAATAATCCTACATGTGTATATTGTTTCACGTATGCTATCATTTTATATTAATGTGTTAGGTAAAGACTCCTTTCAATGTATCACTGGTGTAACCTGAACCATGAGGACCCATCCTTGGATAGAATTAGTGAATGTGTACATCTCCATGTCCTTATTCAAATGGCCAATGGGCAGATACTATCACTACGATGGTATATAGTTACATGGGGTACATTATCCCCTATCAAACAAAAATAGGTATGAGAAAAATATAGAGATGATATTTTCATCAAGAACAAATAGTATAACTAAATAACTAAATAAATTTACATATACCAGTATGTGGAAATTAAAATCCCATGACACACCACATAGAGGAGTCTAAAATTTAAATATACAATATAAAACACCACTATGAACGACTGTCATAAAATTGAAAAATTAAATCAATTTTACAAGAATGTTTAAAAATAGAGGACTATTAGAAACAATTTCAACTATGAACCATCGACCTCTACTATGAATCAGCTCGACTAGCTCTAGTAGGATTCCAGGAAAACAATATGCATAGATACAAAAATAGTCAGTTAAAACCAATCAATTGGGGAATATATATAGGTGAAACATAATTTCAACCAGATATGATATAATCTCAACAAAACAATATAATGTAAAGAGAATCAAGAAGCTCAATATAGAAGTATTAATATTCCTATCTCCTTGGAATTTATAGATACCTCATATATTCAAAATCATAAAAATAAAAAACATAATGGTGTAACTATAAGTCATGTGATCAAGGAAACAAGAAATGCTTCATGCATCACAAGGTCTAAGACAACCACATAACTCATCGATAAAACTTCTCAAACATCAGAAATCCCATGATAACTCGATGACTACTATAGGAGAACAATAACTTTATTTGTATTATACATCAATCAAGTAGTCACTAGACACTAAGGGGAGAAATAACACTACAAATTCAAATGGAATACACCACATTATCCATTTCATATTATATAACAAATCATCCCTCAATATTAGTAATAGTAGGTGAAAGAAACATTTTTAAAGGGTGAATATTAGTTGAAGGGGCTATAAGCCCCTATAAAGGACCCATTATCTACCACATGTAACATTAATCTATACATCCCTTAAAATTTAGATTAAATCAATAATAATTTTAATATCTTCTTTAATATAAAACATTGATCTTTAAGAGAATTGATATATATCATAAAAATAATATTTTTTAAATGTTAACTCATCATTTAATTGATGACTATGTATTTGAGTGAAAATATTATAAAATATATAAATAGAGGTCCTAATAAATACTAATGTATGTATTAATTATTCCAAAATCATAACTAAATTTGTAACGAATTTATTTTATGTATGAAAAATTAATTTTTCTTCACATATGATTTTCTTTCATTTTCTATGTGATAATTATAATTAATTCCATAAACTTATGTAAATAGTATTTTTTAAAAATAACATACTTTTTGAAATAATCATTTACAAATAACTTAGGATTAATTTTTTTTATTTTTATGAAATGGATAATTTTTCATTGAATTGATGCAATGTTGGTTTTTCAAATACTCAAATATATTTTAATTAAATAAAATAATGTTAAAGTAAAATTACTTTTTTATTCAATATTAAACTGACACATTATCCATTCATTTTATAATATAATTAATTATATTTGAGTTATCAATATTCCTTATTTTTATATAATTTTATTTCAATGCATATAAAATAATTTTTTTGAAAACTCTTTTTCATTATCATTTACAAATTAATAGTAAAACTAATATTTTTAAACTTCTCTGTTTTTAATTTTTAAATATTGATACCCTAATATGATTTCTAAAGTTTTAATTTGTTAAAAATATTTTTTTTCTGAAAATTAGTAATAGTTATTGTGGTAAATATATATTACTTCTTTAAGCATAGAATGTGTAATAAAAGGTTATAATTTTGAGATAAGGTATAAAAATAAAGTCAAAACATTCAACCATTTAATGGATGGGATAAATTATACCATATCCCTTGAAAATTATTATTTAAGTAATTTTGGATCCATTTCCCCTTGATAATGACATTTATATTATTTTAATTAAATACCTTACCAAAATGTATGTCTCTCGATCATAATTCCTTTTAAATGTTCACATAGGGATAATAAAAAGTTTTCAATGAATTTAAAATATTATTTTAAACATTACCCATTTTTTTAAAATTGTCATGAATGGTATAACTACCATAGATTCATACACAACGTTGAAAATATTTGTGTGCGATATGTATAAAAATCAATTTAAAATGTTTTAAATACATCAAATGAAATATATGTTTTGGATATATTATGGTGTCATTTGAATTTTATGATTAATAATTTTTATAATTTATGTTTAAAGAGTTTATATTTTAATTCCTTTGTTATAATGATATCATTATAGATAACCAAAATTAATAGTGTTACAAATGACATTGATGATATTTTAAAAAATATATTATATTAAATTAATTGAATATAATAAAAAAAATTCAAGATAAATGGTTGAAAATTTCCTCCATTATCCATTTAGAAGCAATTTTTTACCTTATATTAAAAATTATAACCCCATATATTGGAAAAATTAGTTACTACGATTATGGATAAAAATTATTAACGAAGGGGATAAACCTAAAGATAATGTTTAATATACCAGTTAATCTTATCAAAATTTTATTTATTGAATTTACTTCAACCATATATATTATTTTCTTCAAATTAATGATCATATGTGGTTAATATATCATGATAATTAATTTATTATACTTAAAATAGTTTTTTTTAATTCAACGTGTGTCCACTCCCCCACTTATTAAAGGACACCACTCATTTCGTCTTTTTACACCACACTGAGTTGTGTAGTACAACAAACACCTTATAAATAATCTAATAATCATATATATATGTTTTGTATAGGTGAAATATTTATTGAAATATTATTCCAAGGGACTTTATGATTTGATCTAAAAGAATCTTACAGAAGAAAAGGTAATCAACTTTGTAAACTCATTAAATTTTTTAATTCTATTAAATCATAAAAATAATAATAACATAATATAATCAATATAATTAATAAAATGATATGTTATTATTATTATTATTATGTAATATCTATTATTTTCCATATTTTCCGTCAAATTATATGTGAAATTATCATTTGTGTATATGTGTCAACACCTCCACATAACATTACAAATCATTTTCTATCACCATATTTCATTGATGGTTATTATTATGGGTTTAATTTTCATATATTATAGTTATGACAGAAATATTATTCTGTAATATAATATCATATCTGACTTCTTCAATTCTCAAATGTTGGAATATTATAATGCCACTCAAGCGTATGTGATTATTACCACCTCTATGAAGCGATATGATTATTTTTTTCATTTATATTTTACATGCATGGTAATAGGGATATATTTAAAATATATATTCTTATTTATGATATAATTTGGGTTCTAAAATTATAAAATAATATGTATCTTTCTTTCCTTATATTCATTATAAAATGATAAAATCTTTCATGTGTGTGTGCAATCTATCATCTCTATGATTAGTGTAAATACATTTTTTATCTATACATTTATTTTATAACTATAAATATGATTTTAATGAATATATTTGATATTTATATCAGGATTATAATTTTTTTATATGATGTATCCTTGAAAAATGTAAAAGTAATGGAACATCTAAATTGAAAATTCGATGAGAAAACAAAATAGTTAACACATGAAAACAATTATATTATATTATATTATTTAAATTGATTATGGTATAGAATTTAAAAATATTAATATTTATTATACATGACATTAAAATCTCTTATGAATCATGTGGGCCCTTATATAACTTATTTTCTTCTCACTATTATTTCTTGTTAGTCACATGTCATATTCACCGCATATTTTTAATTTTGTGTATTTCATGACTATTCCCATAAATGTTATAGGGATTTACATATTCATCTATGGTCATCTATTTAATTATTATTTTATTTTAAGGTTACCTAGGTGGTATGGATTTATATCATAATATTAACAATATTTGAGAATGTTTGTGTTTAATTCTATACTATTGGAATTATATGATCTATATATATCGTAAACCAAATATATTAACATATCATGTTGTTATTTTCAGTAATTAATAATTTTCATTTCATTTTCCTCTAATAATTACACAGTGAGATTCAATACATTTGTTAAGAGAAACAAATATTTATTTTCACCGATCAAGATTATTTTTCTTCCAAGAACATATTTTCATTAATGTGTTTTCAATAATATTTTTATAATTATCTATTAATTTGTTAAATTCATTATTTACAACTTTTTAAATTACATTAATAAATTATAATGAATCATCTATTCATTTTCTAAACAATATACTTATAGAAAAAGTATTAATTGAATATTTATTTTAAAAATTATGCCATGAACATAATATTACATGTTCATAAACACTCAAGGATTTAAATATTACTTTATAATTATTCATGGATATTTTAAATTATCATTTTTCCCTAATATTCTACAAATTTTCTTTCATTAAATTAAATTTTCATTTTGGAAAGGGTCCATTCCACAAGGGTGTTTTTAATGATATTATTATGGTACAACTATTCATCAAAAATAATAACCATTTATTTTACATATTTAACAATAGGGATAGGTTTTAATGGGACCATCATTATTCTTTCTCTAGATGGTTTTTGTTCAGTTTTTCTAGGGAAATTATTTACATTATGTATTCTAGTTCATCCAATATGAACACTTATTGATTATTAATTAATATTAATTATGTAGTATTTTTTATTTATATGATGAATACATTGAGATTATAATGTTATACGTGGAGTCTAGATTACATAACCCTTTATGGCATCATTAGGCGCCATTTTAAAAAAAATTGGGTACTTAGCCTAAACCATAAAAATTTATTTATGATTTCATTGAATGAGTCATGTATGGTTAATTTATGATTTACAACATTATGCATTCCATATTTATGAAATAATTTATTATTTTCAACGTGATTATTTTAATATTTATGATATCAATGGATAATTTTTAATATTTATAGATTATTTATATTAAAGTTTTAATAATTATTTATTCAAGCCACATGATTATTTTTCATCAATTTATTGATTAAATAGAATGTGTTTTTCATTATTTACCTTTATTTATTGATTATGACTTATGTAATCATGATATATAACACTATATATAACTCTTACAGAGTATCTAATATCCCCGCATTATATTGGATCATTTCCCAATGATACCAATAAGTTTATAGTGGATAATATAATGAATATGCAAGGGAGAATAATTATATCATCACTTAAAATACTATGTTTTAATTTCCAATGTATTATGAGATTCAAATATGCTTCCAGTTTATCATGACAACTATACTATCTGGTCCTTTGGGATGCAATCCCTTATATCTATTTTCGATGGTATAATGTAACTAATGAATATTCACTACTAGTATAAAGGTCAATGAAATTGGTATCAGAGTTGATTTATTAAAAAAATTATGAAATATATTTATTAAAACATAGATTATGTAATACAGCCCATTAACAAACATTGTTGATATTCATAATTATACTTAAATATAATAAATGATTCAATAAAGTATAGATTATGTAGTTTTCCTCGCAATATATCATTTTCTAGATAATAAAAATGAATGTAGTTTTTGAACATATTAATCAATGAATAATAAATCATAAAAAATTCATTGAATTTATATTTTCAAAAATTATAGTTCATGTTGTGTGTTCCCTTAATAAAAAATTTGTTTCTATCTCTCCGGAAATATTCTTGGGTTAAATCATATTTTATTTTTGAATCATTATTATGGAATAGAATAGATGATAATCATGAATGAAAATTTTTTAACCGAGTGAATCCTAGATTAAACATAATGTGTCCTGATTTAGCCATACAATAAATGATTTTCATGATTAAATGTGTTTTCCATTATGATTATTCCTTCTAATTCTATGATTTTTTTACTCAATCCAAGGATAAAAATAAGAGGACCCATGTTAATGTTAAATTTGATAAATAATTGAATTTTTGTCCTAAAAAAACTAAAAGAAATTAGGGAGGGATGGATAATCCTAATGATTATGAAGAATCAACTATCTCATTATATGATTATCAACGTCAACTTAGGTTAGTTTTTAGACTAAAAAAATAAGTTAAAAATGAAATATCATGAATATAATATAGGGAAGAAGATTGAACATCCAATATGTCAATAATTTGGGAATAAGAACCCATAAAATGACTCAGAAAAATGCGAATATGTTTTATGTTTGAAAAATAATGACATATGAAAATTTATAACTAATAAATAATAAATTGTTAAGTAGAGGGATTTAAAGATCATCATAAGGTTATATTTATTTTTTAGTGGCTTATGTGTGGGGACATAGTAACTATTCGAGTCAATTCTATAATCTAAGGGTTAACTTTTAGATCAATTAATTACATGTGTTGTTTTAATATTTTAATTGAATTGATTAATGTGTATATGTATTGTAATTAAATGATTATATTTTTCAGGTGTTATACTAATAATAATATAATTATAATAATCTTTAATTGTCTATGAATTTCAATATAGTCTATTTTTTCTATGGATTTGAAAAAAAAATATTGAATGGTACCAATATCCAAGAAAATTGACATAGTCATATGATGATATTTTTTTTAAAACATGATATAGGGGGATTTTACAATTAATATATGGGTGATGTTATGTTGATAATTTTTTTGGATAAATAGATTATTTAAATTTATTGAGTAAATGATATATTATTAGTGAGAATGAAATTTATTAGTGAATTCATATCAAACAGATTAAGTTCATATTAGATGAAGTTTATTACTTTTTTTTATATATGGAAAATATTAATGTCGTGAATCGTCCCATAGGGGCCTGTGCTATGACTCCCCAAACAAGCCTCTAATAGGAGATGGGATGGTTACTAGAACCAAGATGAAATATCACTAAAATGGTATGAATTTTCTATATACTAATATGCACGCACACATCTCTGGGGCCAAAAAATGCTAAAAATCTAAAAACCACTAATATAAAAAATGATTTAATACCACTACATCCAAACCAATAGATTATGAGATGAATGTAATGTGATGTTTTATAGGGCTAAATACAATCCAATCACAAGAAGTTTGTAACAACAATTACAACCAAAAAGAAAAAGTATTTAAACTGTTGTCTATAGCCATAGGAACATACCTCGGCCTGCCTGATCTCACAAGACATTGCATGGTCCTCGTCCACCATGGTATCAGAAAAAAATGTCTTTTATCTTCACCAGCCACAATAGGTGCTAGAAAATCCTATATCAGGGTGACTATAACAACACTCAATATGAAAACCCCAAAACCATAAAACAATACATAAATGAGAGATACAATCATATCTATAAATTATATTCCTATAGAATATATAACAGGAATATCTAGATATACTCAAACTAAGACACGTAGTATAGAGGTAACTCATAACCACCGCATACCAACACTAGGGATCTAGTACAAAGATTACACGAACCAGTCATCTAGGATAAAACACTCTAGAGTCTGATAACACTGATGATTTCCACACAAAAACTAATATTCAATTGTAACACCCATGAGAGAGAGTGAGTGAGAAAAATGTGTTGATATATCTAAATAAAATAATACGATACAATATATGAGGATCACAACTAGGGATATCGGGTGATACCAACAACTCCAACTGGATTAACCTGTTAGGTAGATGACTAGTTCCCGGTGAAGTTGGCCATGTCAATACTAGGAACTCTATATAGGGAATGAAGAATTAATTGGGGATACTGCCCTAGGCCTATATGGGGATTACTACGACTCTATCAAAAATGTCACGTTGATAATATCATACTCTTATTAGTAAGAAACAATTCCCTTCATCCATCACGGAGGTGATAAATGGAACAATCCCTAATAGAAACATGCCCAATATTAAGTTGTCAAGTGGATTATGTCATGTATAAAGGGGATACACGACATATAGTAGAGTCACATTTTGTGTCCCATAGACATAGGTGCTTCCCATGTACAACTCCCTAAGAAAATTCTTGTAGAAAATGAGGTACATAGAATTTTTAAGGTGTCACATTCCATGTCCTGTCATCTAGGTTCTTCTCATGTACACTAGTTGTGTTCCAATAAACAATTAAAACTCGTGTATGTCTGGCCATGTAAAAATAAAATGGGTTTCCTTTTTATGTGGTCCTACTCATGTTGTGTGGTGGGGTACACACTGTGTACACAACCCATGGTCTCGGCCAATTACCATGTACACCTAGTGTACAAAACAAGTGTTCCAACAACAAACAATCACTGGGTATCCTATACTACATGTTTTGTCTTCTTGAATTTCCAGAATTCCATGTTCTTCCTTCCGAATGTCAGATAATCATTCTCGTTCCTATCTGATGCTCTATTCACCTAGAAACTCAATATAGATGGTCAATCAAACATTTTATCATTGAATCGAGATGTTTCGAGCCTTCAATAATCTTTGAAGGAATATTCAAAATTATCCGTTGTAAACCACCCAATGAACAATATATCGTAAGTAGCATGTATTCATTGGTCTTTGTCATCATCTCACCACTTTTATATCGTCATGGTGTTGGTCGAAATCCATTTTTTTATATTATTTAAAATGACACATTACAGAAAAGTGGGAACCTCAACTTTCAACTGGTAAAATAGAGAACCAACCAATCAAAAATTTGAAATTCAAAAATAGATAAAAAGTCACATTGGCAAATAAAACATCCATGCATCAAACCAAACAACACTGTAATTCCTTGTAACACGAGATGTGGATATGTCGAGCTGAGCAACCTTGAGCCTCACCCCTGATAAGAAAATACACCATTGTCAAAACCACTGTCGGCTGAAACCCACATGTCCCACCTGATAATTGAACCACACTCACTAGAAATTCTTTTAACCCTGCATTCTTCAAATATAAATTTCACCCAAGACATTGACGATAACCCTACAACGCCAAGACCTTCACAGACCCAAAATACCTAAAAAATGACAATCAAGCATACTTGGGGTTAACAAAACAATTCCATTGATATGAACTGCAATAAGCATCTGAAACAGCTACAACATGATCAAAAACAATGAAGGGCGTGCATTCTAGAAAATAGACGACCGGAAAAATGGAACATCCCAATGCTCCTGATACAACTAAAACAAACCGAAAAAGAAAAGAGATGAGGGAGAAGGAGGCCATATTAGTGTTTGATGTAGTGGGGTCTCTATGAAGAAGGTTATCCTCACATGGAACCACCAACCACGGCTGTCAAATTCACCTTGAACAGGGTCGAGCTCCTTAGACACCAAAATGATTCAACATAAACATCCCAAACATCTACGAGAAAACCATGCACCAGACAAAAGTGGGGTCATAAACAAGTTAAATGAAAGGTAATAGTAGAGGAAAAACCAATGGGGCTACAACATAGAGTGAAACAATATATAGAGGAGTGAGAGATTAGGGGAAGAAAAACCCAAAGAAAATGGGAGAGAGGGAGGAAGAATAATATAGGTGAATATGGTAGGGGGAAGGAATGGGGGTGGGGAGAAATCTCCAGAGAAGGGGAACGCATGCCTCCCCAACTAACAAGCTACCAAAGGAACCCTATATTGGAGAAAAATGAGATGGAGGCCGCTCAGAGGCACAATACGTCGCCTTCAACATCATGGTGTTATATCTTCAATTTCAGTCAATTGATCCATAATACGAAGGTCAAACGATAATTTGTTCATCTCCCATAATGAATTAAGGACGTGTATAATAAAATGGGAAGAAAATATTTGCAAGGAACAACACCAAGGAATGAACCTTCATTGTTTTTTATTTTGGATTTGATCCATTACCATAAGAATGATCCAAAATCAAATTCAATATAATAATCAACCCCATAAATCCTTCAATTAAAACCACCCTGCAAGATTTATTGGACCTCAAGACAACTTGTTCATTGTTTTTTTCACGTTCTTCATTGAATTGAGTAATGTGAAAATAGAAATCCAATTAACAATCACTATATGGGAATTAGATTGTTTGTTGATTAAGAAGAATATCCATTGGTGATCAGTCAAGAATGATCTCTGATCCTGGTCTCATCGTCATCAACCAATATAATGGTATATGTATTCTCATCACATCCTCAAAGGAACACTTAATTATTGTTATTCTACCCATTCATCCCTACTTAGAAATTCATTTAAAATAAACTGCATCATTTTGTTGAAGAAATGTTAAAATAAAATAAATCCACAATTTAATTTATTGACTAAAACATCTGAATATGAATTTTCACCTCTAACTCGAGTCTTCAAATATTAGGCATCTAATAGGGTATAGCCAGTACAATGAATGCAATGGTGACCGCATATTTTTGTTATGGGAACTCGTTTAGAAGTTATTCCAAATTCTTAGGTAAACATTGTATAGGTGCTTATTAATATATTAATATTATTCAAACATATGTTTTAGGAACACCGAGCCTCCGAATCAGAATCCATCATAGAACCTAGTCTCTTATTAATTCTGTATAATATTTGAAAATAATAATTGTAAAATCTGGGACATTACATTCTCCCCGCAAGGGGCTTTACTTCCTCAAAATCCAAAACAATGGGTACAAAAACAATATGATGATATTGATAATGCATGTGAGCCTCTGACTCCCAGATTCTCTCCAAGAGATTCTCATGCTAACACTAGAAAAAAAAAAAAATAATCCATCACCCATAAAGAATCCTCTCTTGTTGATCCTCGATCTCCCCTGGGTACTCCTCAAAAGTTTCTATATCCTCAATTTCCGTCTCTCCCCAATCAAGGATGTGTGATGGGTCATGCCCGTACCGCTTCAGTTGTGTCACATGGAAGTGGTCACATACCCGGTCTAAATATTCAGATAGATAAAAGAGACATTCTACATTTCCAACAATACATAGTATCTGAAATGTTATGATAAAACAAAGAGGTTACTTGTTGATCCATCCAAACATCATTAATCCCCGTCGAGGTTATACCTGATTGAATACAATGTATCCATCTTTGAAGTCCAAATTAATTATTTTCCTATCATCATAAGACTTCTGATAGCTCGGTGTTATCTTCTTATACTCTTGGATGATTTGAACCTTCTCTGTGAAATCTCACACCAACTCAATGCTTATTATTGCTGACCCTACTAGGTCATTCCAGCAAAAGTGTTGACTTGAATGGTAACCCATAAAAATACTAGAATGGTGACACACCAATGGTGGAATGTTATCTATTATTTTACATGAACTCCACCAGTTGTAGGAGATCCTCCCAAATACTACTGAAGTCCAACATGCAAGCTTGCAGCATGTCCTCTAGGACCTGAATGGTCTGATCTATCTGGTAGTTCGTCTATGGTTGAATCATTGTGATCAATCATAAATGGGTAAAAAACACTTCCTACAATCCCTTCCACAACTGAGATGACAAAAGAGAATCATTAACTAAAACAACCATCGATGTAACTCCATCATGTCGAACAATATCTTGAACATGGAGTTGTTCCAAACTCCCTAAAACACTCTACTATCAGATATCTACGAAGTGGGTTGACATGGTGATTCTATCAGCGATTTCCCAAATGGTTTCTTTTCACCTCATTATATGTGGTATCCCATCATGAAGGCCATATATATCAGATCCCACATTATTCAGGAACATAAATGGGTTGAGCTAAACCTGCTAAATCATAGTGCTTTTCCTTCACATGCTAACAAGTAGGGCATAGTGAAAAATATTTTCCATAAATTTATTCATTCCCGATAACCAAAACATACATCGTAGATCCTAGTATATTTTCAACACCACTAGATTTACTACCAATGGGGTTGTATGAAACTCCCTCAATACATCCTCCCTCAACACCAGTACAACTAATGCACATACTCTAAATAGGAAAATGTGATCCCCACCATTTGAATATCCATCATGTGTATGGCCTATAAATATCGAAAAACATAGAGTCTCATAGTTAGTATCCCCAAGTTGTGTCTCCCCGAATCACTATTATAGTGGAGGGGTATCAACCATCGACTAGACATAAGATTCTCAATATCCATTAACAGAGGATAAATGTAAGGAGAAGAACTAAAATTATGCCTCATTTATTAACTATGATCTAGATCTCCTACTGAGAAAATCTTCCACCACATTACTCATCCTAGGAGTATAGACAATCTCAGAGTCATAGTAATAGAGGAACTCTATCATTCATCAATATATAAAGTTTATATCCTTCTGAGAGAAGATATACTTGAAACTCTTGTGATTAGAGTAGATGATAAACAATGCACCCATCAGGTAGTGTCACCACATCATCAATGCGAAGAATTCCACTACAAACTCAATATTGTGGTTCGCATAGTTCTAATCAGGTGGTATCAATTAGTGTTAACCGTAGGAAATCACTACTTTCCCCTGCAGTAGGGCACAACCTAGCCAAGTCACTAATGCATCGTATAACACTACATAATCGATACCCACCTCCAGCAATCTCATGATCGGAGTTCTCGTCAAGCTTTTCAAAAACTCCTGAAAATCCAATTGAATCATATTGGTCCACATGAAGGGTTTTCCATTTCATGTAAACTATGTCATTAGTGTTTTTATACTGGAGAAATAAGGTATGAATATCTGATAATAGCCTACAATGTCACGGATTGTTTTCTCAAATGTCATGTTCATAGGTGTCTGCCATGCTAAAACTGCCTCAATATTGGTCGAGTCTATAGACACTCCATCAATTGAGATAGCATGTCCACGAAATTAGACCACATGAATCCAAAACTAGCACTTTGAGAGTTTACAATAAATATGATGCTCTCTGAGTACATTTAAATCCATCCATACGTTTCCCACGTGTTTCATCCTTATATTTTGATTGAATAAGGACACAATCAATTATGAATAACAAGAACCTATCTAAATAAGGTTGAATGTTCTGGATTATGATTCCCATGAACAAGTCTAGGGTGTTCGTCATGCCAAAGTGCATAACCAAGTACTTATTGGGACTGTAATGACATCTGAAAGTTGTCTTCGGTATATCTTGATCTCATACTCACTGGTGGGGATATAATGATTGAAGGTCATCCTTAGAGAACCATCATGACCCTATTAACTTATCAAAGAGTTCATATATCCTTGGTACTGGTTACATACTTTTATGTTCACCTAGTTCAGCCACAAGAAGTCAACATGCAACCTCAATATATCATCTTCATTTTTTTAAAACAACTCTATGGTTTCCCAAGGGTAAACAATGGGTCTCACAAAGCCCTTCTCCTACAAGAAAACCAACTACCCACTCAACATGAGAAGCTCTATGGGATCCATATTATATACTGGTACAGATATTGGCATCATCCTGAAGAATAAATCAATGCATAAGTCTACCTACTCATAGTGAGGTAATCCTGGAAAATATTATGGAAAAACATATTGATACTCTACCACCACCACTAAAAACGAGAAGATAATAATATCGACACCATTGAGGGTTTTAATTTCAAACTGATGAGTAATTGGATTCACCCTCCTATAGATGAATACATTGTGTGATGCATCAGTTTCCTTTTAACCAACAAAGTAAAACCTCATTCCAAAAGTATGAACATGCCACACCCTTCAACTAAAATAATCAATATGGGCATGGATTGTGGATAACAAATTCATACCAAGAATGAAATCATAATTCCTCAACGCTTCCACCTAGAGGTTCTAAAAGAAACTCTAAACTCCAAGGGTTAGATCACACCATTGACACAATGTGTTCTGACTTAGACTTCTCCAGTATGTGTATCTATGAGTTTGGTTCCAGTCAATGGTTCTACCAGAATTTCTAGGACTTCAACAATATATACGGTTAGAAAATAATGACTTGAACCTCTATATATAAGTACTATAGATAAAGTAGAAAAGAAACAAATAATACATCAAATCATTCCCAGATCCCCTAGGTCATATTCCTTAACTACATGCAGTTGTCCCCGCCCTTGTCCTCCAACCCCCTTAGTCTGGTGTGGACCACCTGTGGGTGGTAGTGGTAACATGTCAAAATATCGACCACCTCCTACTACTCTCCCAACTATTATGTCACATCGTCAACCCCATGGACCTTCCTTATATAATAATTATATATTCCTCATTGGTCCATCCACATTCTCAATATTAGTAGCATAGTGAGTCCGGATCATTTGAGAGGGATGTCACCTATCGTCGTATGAATAGATTCGCCTCTCCCTAGGGTGAATAGACCCACCCTTTGAACTCGAAACTGCATATCCTCTATCTTGAGACCTACTTTTGAAATGTATCCCACATACAAATCCCTGATAATAAATTTGGCTCCCTACTACTATGTTCTTTCCACCTGCTCTTCCACTACTGACTGCCACTAGATGTATCTTTTCATCAGAGATGCATTCGACCACCAAATATCACTCTTGCATGCTACCATACATCAGAATGAATATAGGTATTACAATGTATCATATGTCTTTACGCATATCTATATCAATGGTCCATGCATTGAATAAATTATCTAAATTTATATCCATCAGGTATCTGGAATGGTTATTGAACCTTGAAGAATAATTTTCCACTAACTTTCTACCCTACTAGTGCTAAAAAAGATCTTGTAATTGCACATCTCCTAATGTAACTGGTGATAATTCTTCTATAAAGAGAATATATAACTTTTTCCATGAATGAGTCGCATTTTTATGAGTTTGGATAGGAAAACTCCACTATCACACTTCCAAGACGTAATGAAAGCTCACCGCCATGACCGCCCTCTGATTTGATGGTGGCCAGACTAGACAAAAAATATTTTCACCACCTCAAGATATTCATGAACAACCTGATTATCGAGCTCATTTTCGAACATGAATGATCTCTTTCTTTGAAACTCGTGTAGCATTCTCATCTTATGCTCTTCATATTCTAGTACTGCATGTACCACATGCTGCGCGACAGGTGGTTGTATGGCTGGGGCATGACCTAGAGGTGACATCTAGAGAAATAGTCCCTATATCAAAGCCTCTTCACAGATGGATTCATCCTCATGATAGAGCTATTGAATAATTTGTGGTATTTTTATTGTGGGAATATTATTAGAAAACAAGATTTTTCACATTCAATGATTATTTCTGGAGAGTTGACTCAAGAAGTTAATGGAAACCGTAACCCATTCGTACATAATGCATGCACCATTATTTTCCCTATAACCAATTTTCTCATGTATCAATTCAAAATGATGGGTATCAAAGTCATGGTGTATGGATACATCATTGACATGCACCAATGCTAGAGTACCTAACCTAAAAGACGAAATTGAAACTCTTAACACTATTTACACATACCAATATCAAAGACTTCGAGTTCTAAATTAGAACCGAACACCTAAGATACCACTCTATCAAATCCCATTATAGTGTGTCACTTGCCACGACACCCTAATATCTCCTTCTATTGGCCATGAGAAGGTGACTAGAATTGAGTAGGAATATCACAAACATGGGAGGCATTGCCTATATACCTATAAGAATGCATACATATCCATGCCCACGAAATTTTGAAATGTAAAAACCACAAAGACAACAATGCATGAATACCACTATGTCCCAACCAATAGATTATGACTAGAATGTAATGTAATGTGAAACTGGGCCAAATAAAATCCCACAAAAAGAATTATGTAACCACTGGTCCATCATGTAAGAAATGGTTTTGGGACTATTGTCTGTAATCGTAGGAATAATCCTCGGCCTGTTTGATCTCACAAGGCACTGCATGGTCCTGGTCCACTATTGACTTCATCAAAAAGGTCACTAATCTTCACAAGACATGACATGTGTGGGTAAATCCTGAACAGGTGTTTGTATAAAAATACATAGTAGGGAACCCTGAAACCCCAATGCAATACAAAATGGAATAATACAGTCTTCTCTACATAGTATATTTATACAGTATATATAACAAGAATATCCATATATTCTCAAACAATGACACTTAGTCTAGAGGTAATTTATAACTACAAAAAGAAAATACAACGGATCCAGTCCAATGATTACATGAAGTATACAATTGGGAAAACACAACATTATGTCTAATTGCACTGATTAATTCCATCAAATATGTATCATTCATCAGGAACCATTATGAGAGAGAGAGATACTCTGGTAGATCTGAGGAGAATTATATTATACAATCGATGATGATCGTAGACTAGGCCATGGGATGATATGTACAATTCCATTAGGATTAATTCATTATGAAGAGGATCGGCCCTCAGTGATGTTGGTCACATAAACACCAAGGACTCTACATTGGGCACAAATATTGAATAGTGAATCCCACACTTGGTCTCTCAGGGGATTCCAACAACCCTATCCAAAAATTCTTGCTATAAGGATCATACTCTTATGTGTAATAAATGATACCCACAAACCATTAGGGAATAGATAAAATGAAAAAACCCTAATAAAACCTTTCCATGATACAATTACATGATTCTCAAGCCCTATATAAGGGGGATAAATGGTGTGTAGTATAGTCACATGTTGTGTCCCTTTATCCAAGGTACTACCCTTGTACAAAGGTTTGTTTAATCAGATAATATCATGTAGAAATGAGGTACACTGAAAGTAGAAGGTGTCACACATCAGTTCCTATCATCTGGGGTCCACCCGTGTACTCTAAAAATGTGTTAGTATATAATGTCAACCCGTATATGCCTCCCCTTTCCCTAGTACATTTGGTAGGGCATATATCTTCCCCAAGTCATGTTGGGTGGTGGGTTACAAACATTTTAGGAACCTCGCGTACTCAAACTATTATTGCGTAATTTCAAAGTACATGAAATGTTTTCAAATGATGAGAAAATGATGTGTAGAACATACTACATGTGGTGTGTTCTAGAATTTCTAGAATGACAAGTTCTTCCTTCCAAGCATTAGCTTATCCACAGGCATTGTCCCTGGCGATATTTTCTCCTCAAAAATCATGATTGAGGGTCTCCCAAACACCCTAGAATCAAATCGAGGTGTTTCATAGCATTCATCCACTTGGAATACAAATTTAAATCCATCTGATGAAAACCACCTGAAGAACGATATCTCTTGAATCACTTCTATTCATTTATCTTCAACATTATTGCACACCTTCTTGGTCACCCCTATATTGGATCAACAAATACATATATTATCTCTATAAAATAAACGTGCAATGTTCATTCATTCATAACCCACAATGAATGTAGAACACATAAAATAACACGTGGGAGAAAAGATTTAGATAGAATAAACTTGAGGAACGAAACATGACCTAGTTTGTTTTGACCACAAATTGTTCCTACACGAATGGTCCACAATAAAAATCAATATAATAATCATCCTTATAAACCCCACAATTAATCCCATCCATCAAAAATGATCGAACCATAGATCACCCTTTTGATTGGTTGGTATGCATGTAGGACCCCGGGAC
The DNA here is from genome assembly GCA_963277665.1 of Viscum album. Lineage (NCBI taxonomy): Eukaryota > Viridiplantae > Streptophyta > Magnoliopsida > Santalales > Viscaceae > Viscum > Viscum album. Next base: position 1,991,933,323 of record OY728155.1, read on the forward strand.
ACCCTGAGAGGGGAGGGGTGAATCAGGGTGGCAACTTTTTCTTCTCAAAGTTGTGGATCTTGTTCCCACGTTGGTAGGAACTACTTAAACCTATATGATGGATATGAACAGCAATTAAACATTCACATGCAGAGAGATGACATAGCTATTTTTACTTGGTTCACCACTAAGGGCTACGTCCAAGGAGCATACGCCGACAGGTTGTCGGTCGTACCTAAATCCACTATGCTTCACTAACTGCGGATTACAAGTGTTCGGGTACAGACACTCTGTCCCAGGATCACTGCCTTTACAATTGTTCAGGGATAGCTCACTGCGTCCCTCGGGTCACTCTCGTTGACTCCCCCTGGTTCACTACCGTTGGTGAAGTCCCACTCAGTTTATAGACGTGAAGGTCTCTTCAATAAATGTGCATTGATGTTCTTTGTCTCCTGTTCAGCATGAGACTTTTCTTGCATCAGGGTTCAGAGTTGATTCTCTTTATAGTTCAACCTTTCTTCTTTAGTGCAATGACTGAATGCACTAGATCCCCTTGTCTTCGTTTGCCTGAATCACAATCACTTATGTGATTGCTCAATAAATGATGTTCAGCTTACTCGGCATTCGTCAGAATCAATTCACCATGTATGCATGAGATCATTCATGTATCATTTAGATTTATTCTTCAATCTCACTTTGCACCGAATGTATCAGGCTATCTTCAGCTCTTGTGCAGCTCCAGAAAGGCGGGCGTGCTTCAACAGTGTCTGGGTCTCCTTTTCAAGCCCGGCGCGCAAGTCTCCCGGCGGCGTGGAAGTCTCAGGCGCGCAAGTATAACATGTCGCGCAAGTTTCTCCAAAGAACTTGCGCGACTCTGCCTTCTTGAACTTCAAACCTGCGCGACTCACTTCTTTCCTTGCCCAAATCACCTAGGGTGCTCAACCATCAGTTGGCGCGCAACCTCTACTTGCGCGACCAAACTACCACTTGCGCGGCTCAACCACCTGCGCGACGAGAGCTCGAACAATCTCAAAGTCTTGAGCTCCGTCGGAAATGAGGAGGTGTTGTCCAGTATTTATAGGCAAACTGGACCCCCTGCGCGGAGGCGCGCAAGTCCATCAATGGCGCGCATGTCTTGTCTCCAGTAACCTCTGTCGCGCAGCTCACTTGCGCGACCCAACCAACACTTGCACGACCTTCTTTCCTTAGCCAATTTTTGATGTTCTGATCCTCAATAACATATGGCGCGCAAGTCTTCTATCCTCCCAGAGTATGGCGCACAAGTCCCTTTTCCAAAATCACTATTCTTCATTTGTTGATTTTGAGGCCCTGAAATTTGGCAAACACTGGAAAACGGCGCCACTTTGTATCTGCTCTTTTTGTACCACCTCCAGATCATCCATTCCTCTATCGATGTTCATGAATCAAACATAGATCATTGACCACAACTCTTGAACTCGACATATCACCATGGAATCTCCTTTGTCAACAAATTTGTATGTCGTTTGTTTGCTTTGTCAACAAGCACGATCACCTCAACAGCACTTCTTCTTGGTGATCTGTATCCTTCAGCAACTCTTTGGCTTTTATCACAAACTCCACTATTGTGATATTTATTCTTTGAAGGAACAACTTTAGTACCATTATCTTCTGATACAATGTGATGTGCATGGCCATTTCATAATTGCAATCTCCGCATGGCCATCTCAGAAGTCAACTCATTGGCACATTGTCTTCTTCATCAACTGTCATGATCAACTTTATGCAAAGCATGTGATTCAATCCGTCAAGAAGTCTCTAGCATGGCTGTCATGATCAACTTCATGCAAAACATGTGATTCAATCCGTCAAGAAGTCTCTAGCATGGTTCTCATGCAATCATTAGTAATTGCATGGTATTCATCCAAAAACCTCATTCTTCTTTAATCATCCTCGAATGGATTACTCCTCACATTCTCCATTGTTGTAAACAATGTATCACCTTTGACACATGTTCTTTGAACTTAAGATCAGCACAACAATCATCTGAATCACCACTCCTCTACTTAATCAGAGTACTTCATGATCTTCTTCATTTTGATCTGCATTGACAACTATTGACAACAAATACAACCTTATACACAAAGTGGTTCCAACAATGCATTCATCATTGAATCCAAAAACAGGGAAAGAAAATTAAAAAAACACCTCACAGTGGAAATGGATCACCTAGGGTAATGTCACTACTATAAACACAATAGTACACATAGATTTTTAATTTCGGTCCCTATTTATAAGTTCTTCCACTATTTCGGGAAATTGTGTGTGTGCATGCTTTTTAATATTTTAAAATTATTCAAACATTTATTCCAGACACACATGGAATCAAAACCGCATGCCGTCTCAACGCCTAGTTTTGAATTAATTTTATAAAATATTTAAAAATAATACATTGAAAATACCAGATTTTACAATTCAATAATATTTAATTTTACTGATTAATATAGATTATGTTAAATTTTTATCTATATATGTTTTCATTGAGGTTTTATGGTGATTCATGTTATTAGTATGATTTAAGTGAATATATTATCAACGTATTAACATGGTTTGTATGTGTCCTTATGTACAAAATTATCTTGTCAATGGATAAATTTTTATCATATTTTTTTTTTGAATTATGTCTGAAAGATATTTTTGGATTCATGTGGTTAAAAATATATGGAATGGATTAAGTTTTACTATTGGGGTTGCTGTTAGCTTTTAAGTGATTATTTTATTATATATACCCATATTAAATAAAGCGACCTACACCTTTTGTTTTCATTTAATATTTAGAGAAATAAATAATAAATTTTCATTCTTTTATGGAACTTATAATTCGTTAAATGTTATTTTCAGTGATTTAGGCATGAAAAATTCTTTATGGATGTTCCATTTCATTAAATAAGTGATAAAATTGGAATTATTCAAATCACAACCAATGGATACAATTATTAATATAAAATGGAATGTCATCATGTAATTAAATTTTAATTTTTTTATATCATCATATCAATTAATTCCATAAAAATTTGGAAATGAAACGTGAAATAAAAAATATTATCCATCTAGAGTCATTTTTAATTAATTCGTTGTATTTTCACCTTGAATGATTTATGGTTTCTTGGCCATTAAAATCACCATGCTAATATTCACTATCACTATTAATTATTAGATATATTGTATTTTTATCCATATATATATATATATTAACTTCCCTTATATTGAAACATTGCTATGTATTATTTTTAGTAACATTTATCCTTCTTACATCCCAATTTTAAAAAAAATGTTTTATTATCACTCTATATGATTATGATTCTCAATAAATGTATTTAAAAATATATAACCACTTAGGAAAGAAATAAAATTATGAAGAAATTTTTATTTATGGGGTGGGAGATTGGAAAACCCAAACAAATAAGTTCAATGAATAATAATCCTTACATTTTTCTTAACACACAACCATGTGCTTTAAGTGAAATAAGATACATTAAAAAATATATTATTATAAAAATATGACATAAACATTGAATTTTCATGTATGAATTTGAGTAATAGGGTTATAAAATATATGTATAATTTACACGATCAATACAAATTTTTTGATAAATTATTCAAAAATAATAACTCAATTTTTTGTGATGTCATCTTATGATTCAAAAAATAATTTCTTAAAAAAACACATTATTTTATTTTATAGATAGAAATTATAATTAATTTCTACTAGTTTTAAAATTAAATTAATGTTTTAATTCATAATACCAAAATTAAATTATATGGATATTTTGGTATATTTTTTGAATGATTTATTTTTCATTGAATTTGAAAAAAACAAAAAATCATGCACTATTGGATCTTTTCGTGTAATCATGTAATTGAAAAATCCAATTCATTTTTGTAATTTGTAAATAAGTGAAATATTAACGGTTTTATTTATAATAATATAATTACTTCCATTTTAATTATAAATATTCATTATTTTGATATAAGTTATTTTCTATGCTTAAAAATATATTTTCATAAAAACTATATAAAATTCCATTTTATACATTTATATTATGATTTACATGTGCTGCATAGAGATATATAAAATTAAAAATTTAACATATTTGTAATTAGGATGTTCATATTTGGATAATAGGTCCATTATTTGGTTAATAAGAATAGTAACCATGGTAAATATTTTTCACCACAATAATTGTAAAATAGTTAAAACTTGGTTAAAATATTAGATAAGATATATCAATCACTAAAAAACATTCCATTATTTCATTTTACATAATAAATTAGAATATTTCCTTTTCAATATTTGAATATATGGAATTTTTTTACCATATTTCCCACATAATAACATTTATATATTTTTATGTAATGAAAATTCAAAAAGTTTAACTCTCATGAAATTATTTTATTTTATATATTCCCATAGGGATTTTAAATATATAATGTATGATTATTAATGTTTATTTGTATCAATTATAATTTATTTTTAATATTTCAATTTCTTTTTAGTTTTTTGAAAATTATATAATTACATTAAAATATTACATGACACTAACAAAATGATTATTCAATTTATATAAAAATCAAAGTAAATGATTTTAGAAATGAAAAACGTAATATTTTTTTATCTATTATGCTTTATAATGAATTTTATGGTCAAAATTTAAGTAAATTTTATGGTTATAAATTTAAATTTCTAATTCTTATGCTATCTTGATTTCATTAATGTCAATATAAATGAATATAGTGAAAATTGACATTAATTTTATTTTATGATAAAATATAATTTTTAAATCTTTTAAAATTCATAAATATATGTAAATAGTAAAAATGGGATGGGAATGTTATGAAAAATGAATCCCATGTATATTTATAATACAATTTTTACATTATTTGTTAAATTATATCCCTTAAAACTAAAAAGCTGATAACTAGTTAATATTATAATATATTTAATAAAGGCTTTAAGCCAAATGATATGGTATAAAAACCATATAAAAATAAAAAAAATTATTTTTTTAGATAGTTGAACTATTTTTTATGTTATCTTTGTGATTTTTTTCACATTGGTAAACATTCAAATGAAATAAAAATTATTATTTTTAATATTTTTAATTTCATGTGTTTCCACCCCCACCCATGCACTAATAAAATAACAACCCGCCTTTATTTTCTTTACACCATCGTAAGAAATATAGCATGAAGAAGATAAATAAAATTGAATTGAAAACATTTTTATCCATTATTTAGAGGTTTTTTAATTTTTTAAATACTATTTCAAGGGACCTTAATAATGTATGTGAAGTAAGTCTACCAAATAAGAGGTGATCATCTTCACTAACTCTTCAAACATTTCTCTTCATCTATCTCCTCAAATTTTAAGGTATACATCATAAAATTTGAAATTTAGTATTATAAATATTCTTAAATGATTTCATTACTATGTAACATCCATTATTCTACCTATATTACATTAAATGTGAAGTGAATGTATCTATCATGCATATGTATGGACTAGAACATCCATGTAGAGATATTGCTCATTTCCCAACACCTTCTTAAATGGAAGGTTTTAATTATGGAGTTATAGTTTATATATGATATTTTTGAAAAAATAATTATTTATTAAATATTATATCATTTAAATATTTTTACCTTCCTCTCCATTGGAAGATGATAGCATTGCTCATGCAAATATTGGGACTACCACGTTTACATAACACTATGATTAGTTTTTCATTTATATTTTACATGGATGTAAATAAGGATATTTTTAATGTATATATATGTAATCATTGATATAATTATACTTTTTAATGATAAAATAATATTTATGTTTCTTTCCTTCTTTTCATAAGAAAATGATGACAACATTTATGTGTATATACGACCTACCATCTCTATAATCCATGTATATTATTTTTCAACCTTTATCATTCATGGATTATTATTATATATATATATATTGAGTATATATAATATTTATATCCTAATTATATTTTTTGATATGATAGAACTATGATCCAAGTACAAGGACAAAAAATTCATATCTATAAATTCCATAAAAAATGAAATAGTTAACACCTAAAAACAATGATTTTAATGTAATTATTAATAAAATTGTATTGAAATATTATATGTTTATAATATATGATATTATAATTTTGAATATGATTTTGGTAAATAGATATTGTTTATTAAATTTTATTATAAACGAGGAAACGAGAACATATGAGGCATATCAGACTTGAAGTATGATATTTTTGTCTCACATTTAATTCTTTGAGACACACACCATATTCACCAAATCTTTAGTTAAGGTAGTGTATATTCATCCATTGAATTTGATTTATGATTATTATCCTCAAAATTATATGTATTTAATTATACATTTAGTTTTTTCTCTTTTATGTGTTTTTCATTTGAATGTTACCAAAGTGGTATGGATTGACTTCACAATGGCATCATTATTCAAGAATGTTTATGTTTAATTCTCGACTGGGGGGATTATTAAATAATATTAAACCCAATATTTTTCTTCTCCCATGTTTATTTATAGAAATATCATGTTATCCTTTAATTTTACTCTCTTTAGTAATGAATTGATTGAATTAGTTTTTGTAACACAAATTGAAATTGTTGTTAATTGGTATGGAATCTTTTTCATCCATGTCCATATTTTATAAATAAATATATTAACAAATATTTTAATTATTCTCAAATTATTTATTAAAATTTTATTTAAAACATTTTAATTCATATAAAATTTACTAAAAAGTATCTTCATTTCATTTACTAATCAATTTACGTTTACTGAAAGACTGAATAGAATAATTTTTAAATTATCCCATTAATAAAATTTCATAATATAATGTCCAATATATGATTTGTATCATATATTTTTTGTTCCCTAATTTTTTCAATGAAATTATATTTCCTAATATTCAGTATATATTTTTCTTAAAAATAAACATTCAATGTGAAAAGGGTATTTTTCTCATGGAGTTTGTAAATAATATTTTGTGGTATTTCTGTTCATCAATGACAATAGACTTCTATTTTAATTATTCTATACTTATTATATTTTATAATGATACCATATTTATTCTTATGTATTATTAATGATAAATTTCACTAGTGAATGTATTGACATTCAAATAATAGTTCTTATAAAATAGACAGTTATTGATTATTATGGCTTGTTTATTATGTTGTGTTGTTTATTAATATGATGGATGAATTAGATTTATAAAGTGAAATGTGGGTCCTACCATTGTACATGCACTCAATTCATCATTAAGTATCAAAATGAAATAAAGTTTCTTATTTTTCTGATGAGTAACCATATATGTGAGATGTTACGGAGTTTGGCCTTGGTTGTATGTTTTATATGTTGGAAATTATGCATTCCATCATTATGAATTTTTTATTTCATTCCATGTGACTATTTGAATAGTTGTGATATCAATTGAAAAATTTCAAGATCATATGATTATTTATATATAATTACTTAATTATCATTCAATACTGCCATATTATGCTTCATGAAAAAGTTATTGAATATGTGGAATGTTTTTTGTTATTTTATTTTCAATATTGTTTACACCTTATTTACACATGACAAATTTCATCATATTTAACCCTTTCTAAGAATTTTTCCTCACCTATTTCTTAATCTTATTTTACATAGGACTATAATATGTGTAAAATGATTGCTAAATCGGGGTATTATAGATATAATACTATTATTATTAAATAAAATAATATATTGAATTTTTATGTTTTCAAATATAATGTGAGATTCATGAATGTCTATAGTATGTCAAGACATATAAAATATTTATTATTTTGGGATGTGATCACTGGTATATAGTTCAGATTTAAAAACATCATCCACTAAACCCACTCTACTAGGGTTGGGTGTTTACATCATAGGATGGGAGGGTCACATACTCAATTAGTGGAGGGACTTCACCCCATATTTATGAGAGGGTTACCTAGTACAATGATTATATAGAAGACCCACAAAAATGAGATAAGATATTATTATAAGGTTCATTAACCCAATAACATATCTAAAAAATTTCCCCCATATGTAAACATCTCTATGAAGGCCACAGGACCATCAACTATATATAAAAATTTAAAATAATGTAATAACATGTATTTTTTATACATAAATATTATATCTTATTATATTAATATCCATTATATAACATTATTATACATTCCAAAACATTAATGTTTTGGTGTATTTAAAAACCAGATACATAGTCCTATTATTTCAGGAAATACATTCAATGTATCCTATTATGTTCTTCTACATTTTACATATCATAAACATACTCTATTGAAAAGAATTATCTAGATCTCGATGAAAGGAAAGATAAGAAAAAATAGTTTCAAATGATCAGTAATGTTAAACATAAGACACATCACTCAACGATCATATGTGATCATTACATGAGACTAATATAATGAGAACATGATCATAACATATAATAATCATACATAATAAGTCAAAGGTTATTAAGAAAAAATCATATAATATGAGTGTTTCATAATAAATGACATAAGTAATAAGAGTGTGGAATAATCTATAATAAAACATGATCTATGAGAACATGTCATAAGAATCAGATTCATTTTTGATCATAGTAATAATCATATAAAATCATTTCCTTAGTCGAGGATCAATTTCAAGACTATCATAGTGGATTGGGATCAGTCCACAATCCATCATATCCTTAGATCGGGTCCACTCCCTATATTGTCCTGGTTTATATATTCCATTAATGGATTATGTTCATCCCCCATTATAGTTCATACTATCTCATTAGGTATCTATAATTACCCAATTCAGTATAATGCCACATAATGTTTGTTCAACCCATCACATAACAAAATGCATACATATGTATTCCATAAGATCATAAAACATTCATAATCTCATTATATCACAACCCTTGGAGTGGAAAAGTTTTTCAAAAACATCACATTATTTCCTCATAGCATAACCCCAGGAAAATAAAAATGTTACATACAAATTTCATCATCATAATCATAAACCATTTTGAATATGAATAATATAGTATCATGGGATCATATATATAGTAAATAATATTTAATAATAAAGTATGTTATAATAGATGAAAATTTTCATTAAAAAGCCATTTAAATATTTCCTGAGGAAAATATCCATCTCATTTTTAAATCATTTATTTAATACATAAAAATTTATAAAATATTACTAAAAATCATTGATTATAACAATGGAAACATATAATCAACTATTTAAAAACTTTATTTGTCATAAAGGGGAAAATTTATTTTATGTGTTGATTGTTAAAAACATTTCGTCCCTCATTTGATAAAATAAATCCATCTTTAGAAAACAAAATGAATTTTACTATTTAACTTTTTTAAAACAATTAATTCATGGGTATAAATGACCACATATAATAATTTATAAATAATTAAAAAACACAAAATTCTATATAAAATTATGGATATAGAAAAATAATAGTTTCATGTCAACAGGAGAGAAACAAAAAAGAATTCTCTTAAAATATAATTTAAAAATTTTGAATAAAAAATGGAGGAAAATGGTACTGAAAAGTAATTAATAATTTATAAATAACCATAAGTGAAGAAAATTTAAGTTTTTATCTCAAATAAAATCAAATATTTTTCTCATTGTAAATTCAATAAGAATAAATCATGATTACAATTGTATTGAAACCTAAATCCCTTACCTCAAGTCAATTTATTCTTTATAAGAATCCAAATATAATATATAATAATTATATATTCATTAAAATTATACAAAAACCAATATTAATTCTTATCATACAATGTATTATTTACATATTCTATCTTCTCACCCTTTTGATTATTATTATTGATTAAAATAAATGTTATGGGTGATAACTGCATCATTTTTCATGCATGTTTTTTAATAATTACCAATCCTTTTACTTTTATCATAGTTACATAATTTATTGAATTTTTATCATATAAATATTTTCATATATAAAATTTATAGACCTATATAACTGTGGAAATGATGTTCTGATAAAAAATCAATGGCATCACTTTATGGAAATTGCAGTCTATATGTCTATTCTTTTGATGTATCCACTTTTCTATGGATGGAATGAATGAGAAATAAATATCAAATAATCATAATGAAATTTTAATAACATAAAAAATATAAAATATATAAAGTACTTCTATAATTATGATAATAAATTTTAAATGTTGTTGAATGATTAAATGCATATTTTTTGTGCTGGTGTTAGTACATATGTACACAGGAGTGATGTTTTCATTTATAATAAAATTTAAAAGAGGTTTATAATGGTTATTACATATTCCTAATAATATTTTAGTATATTTAATATATTCAATTAATTATTTTATCGTTGATATCATTGGTTTAGAAGAGGTTGAAGATGAAATAAAATTGAATGTACTTGATTAATTGTAGTACTTCTTTATTGAGAATCCTCTTTTGGATTGCACGATAATCATTGAAATGATGGTGATATAGAAATCGTGTATGCTATAGGATGTGTTGTTGGATGATAATAATTTATTATTTTACGTAATTTAAGATATATAATTATCATGAACTATGGAGAATTGATATGATGTTCTGTATTTTAATAAGGGAGGGAATGAATAATCTTGGAATGAGAAGATATATTTTTTGTAAGGATGAAATATTGAACAAAGGCACTGGAATTTTGATGATAAATGTGATTGGGAAAAAAGTAAAAACAAAATAAAAAATGCAAATATATTTTTGACACATTTTTATCCATATATACTAGTGTAACCAATTTAACACATTTTAACCTTAAGTGAGATAACATAACATTTTACCCCCATAACATAAATATTTGAAAAAAAATAAAAGGGTTATTCTAACAAGATTTTAAATTGTTAATTCCAATTTATTTTTAAAAACTAAGATATTATTTTGGAACAGTTGGTGGAAATTAATTTCAAGATATGATGAAAAATTCATGAAAAGTTTATTTTATTAAAATATTTGAATTATGTGTAAATATAATTTCACAATGAAAACAAATAAAAATTTAGTTTCAACGATTATTTTAGTTAAATTAATATCAAAGGAAGCATTACTAAATTTTTCAAAAGTAAACAACTATATGAAATCATTTAACTATTCAATTAATTGAAAAAAAAAATTATGTTAGAGTAAAATAGGACATATATTTAAATATTTTATGCTTGGGTTCCCAATTTCTGAATAATTTTTTAAAATAATTTATTTTTTCCTTAAAAATATCCATGTCCGAACACGACACATAAAATATGATAATTTAATATTTAAAAAATATTGCAAAGATATAACCTATAGTTTTAAACTAGTTTTACCTCTTTTACTTAGGTGACAAATCATTACCCTAGCTACAATTCATAATGAAAAAAATTATGTTGACCATTTAATATTATATTAATTATAAATATTATACATTTTTTTTATTTTACTGGAAATAATATGTATATTTTTTAGACATTTATTTTAATATATATTATCAAACTAAATGATAAATTTTTTTTACAAAACTATTCTTTTTAATAACAAAAAGGAACTTATAGAAAATTCCTCTATAAAGATGATTCTAATTTAATTAATTTTACTATTTCTTAAAAAAACAATTATTTTAATTTTTTTCATATTCATTATTTTATTGTTCTTTTACAACGATAAAAAATGAGAGTTTTATGAAAACCTGTATTTTTAATTATTCAATGGAAAATATATCTTTTTTGAAAAATTTATAACATCTTCCCAATATGATTATGATATTATGGATAAAAAATAATACAATTTTAATCAAATAAAATATTTAAAATTGGTAGAAAATAATTATAATATTTTCTCACAGAGTGAAACAAAAATCAATTTTAAAGAAAATGTCTTTTTAAAGCATAAAATGACTTTAAAAATAACTGAGTTAGTATTTTTTATAAATTAATCAATGAAATTTCAATTTATAAAATCATTACTCATATCTTAATAATTTTTTTATTTCTATTAATATCAAAACTTTTAAAATGTAGTTTATAATGGCCATTTTAATATTATGATATATATATCATGGTTTATTTAAACTCATTGTTGCATGTTGAGAAAAGTAGAAAAGGAAATGTATATTTAAAATGAATTATACAATAAAATATTCAGGTGTCACATTAAAACCCTTTATAAGAATTTAACCCTTAAAATTTAATCATACCAATAAAAACAATAGAGTCTTCATCTACCTTATCACATCATTAAGATCACACATAACATCCTCTAATTTATTGTTTCACAATAAAACACTAACCAGGTAAGTGGACATGTTTCATTTCACATTCTATCCATGATATAAAATCTCCACCAATTATTTCTTATAAGAGAAATCTTGTTAACATGGTACAATCTTTGAGTTTAGTATATATTAATGGAAATGTATGTAATTCCTCATTATATATTTATATATAGAAAATCAGTAAAATGATAGATATTAATCAGAAATACCAAATGTTATGTGATCGGATAGATATAATCAATAATTTCTAATAGATCGATATATCTAGGGAATAGTTGTCCCTTATTTTCAAATCTCATAAACTTATTTCAAAGAGATAATCATAGTTAAACCTAGTCAGAAACATAAAATTATAGCTCACATTGATGATAGAAAGTTTACCTTTCATATTAACTATGAGATTTCAAAATGTGTTTCTAAATGGATCTCACATTCTCTAGCATCCCAATATTTTGATTTTGTCCTAATAGGATTCATCATAAATCATTATCCCAGAACATTGGAGTTTTATACACCCTTACATATAGGGATTCATGAGGATCCATTTATATTCTAGAGTGAAATCTATTATTATTTGAAAATTCAATTAAATAATATGTTCATCCCTATTAAATTTAAAATTAATATTGACAGCTCTAAATATGTCTTCAATAGTTTTAATGGTACACTCAAATAGATCATCTATCAATGGATGATATGAATTTCAGAAACTAAACTCTACATCCAAATCATGTCAAAGAAATATTTAGAACACGAAGGAAATCTTTGGATCATGATTAATTAGTATATAGTATGGCAATCTGTGAAGCCACCCAAAATTCAAAAATTATATACTTGGATTAGGATCAAGAGTGAAATATTATCTAATGGAAATGATGTGTGTTGAATTTTTAAGGTAATGAACTATATCCAAAAATATCATTTGTCTTTTTTCAAGAGTATTGTAATTAAATCCATTGTTTTTTCCACATTTTCATTCCAGTATGGGTAATAGTTATAAAATTCCCTTTGAGTGTAGTCTCTCAACATAAACTCATGGACATATTAAACACAGAGATACATAGACTCCAATAACTCTGTTCATGTTATCCCACCATAAATACTGATTTTGAACTCTATAAATCATTGAACATACATGATGAATTGAGAATGTGGAATTATGAGATTCATCCAAAAAATCCTCCTTCAAATATAGTATTGATGACCCATATTATCGGTTCTTGTACCTAATCATTTCATATTATTAACAGTTTAACAATTTAATATTTCTAACCCTTTTCTATAGTTCCAAGAACACTATATATTACTCTTTAATATTCACATGGATTGATGGTTGAATATTTAACTGATAAAAATAGGATATTTCTCGGGTCCTCATGGTTTAGAAATCTATCTTCATTAAATCTGTTGTTTTGGATCTCTTTCAATCTTCACCATGTAGAAGCTAGCATGGTCTTTCTAACTAACATGATCAACCACCCTGTTCACATATCCAGGACGGTAATGTATTAAAATGTCATAATCAGTAGTTAACTCAAAACATCTACATTAGTTCATATTCAAATATATCAACATGAATATATATATATATATATAATAAATTTTATGATCACAATATACATCACACCATTCTCTATTATGATAATTTATCCAGATTATCAATTAAAAAAAATTACTAATACTTAATCGAAATCATAAAAACGATTATTTGGATCTGAATTTTATATTGGAATGATAGATAATCTATCAACATATAACTGATAATGTTGATATATTCATATCCCTTATTCAAAAAATTAATAAATATAATTAAATCTTCTCCACTATAGGGTATTGTAAGTAGAGATTTACTAAATATCCATATTTTCAACTGTGAGAAATTTTCAACGCATGAATCTATCCAAAGGATGGTGGATCTCTTCTATTTCTAATTTGTTATCGAATTATATATCCCTGATAAATATTGAAAACCACATTAGTAGTATCCTTTATACTCCTGAAAAGTATATATCTTAACTTCCATGGTTAGTTTGGTCCATTTTTCAATAACTTCCATATTTTAATGATCCATATATATACCCTCTGTTGAGATAATATGACCATATAATGTGACTTTTTGACACTAAAGTTCACACATAATAAATTTAGAATATAAATTATCATTCCACATGGTCATTAGTAAAATCATGACAAATTACTCACACTATTCATTTAACTCCAACTATAAGTACATCTATATGAAATATCAAAAACTAATAACGGTATTATATAAATACAATATTCCTTAAATAAATGAATATTTCGGGAGCATTAGTATGTACAAATTAAATTAATACTAATTCATGATGACTATACCTCATATAGAAGTATATATTAGGTATATCCACCTTTTGAAATTCAAATTGCTGAGACCCGGATCAAATATCAATGTTGTAAAAATATTTAACATTTCATAATTGATCAAATATATCATTGATGTGAGGTAGATGATACTTATTCTTGCTACTGAACATTTCATGTTATGGATAATCAATAAAAAGACACTTTTACCCAAAATTAATTTTATTAATAATAATAGATTCTACATAAGGTTCGACATTATTTTTTATAGACCCCTTAAAAATATTCATTTATATTTTCTTCTTTTATTCATGAAATTTCAATCAGGGTCATTCTATATGGGGTCCATTTAATAGGTGTAACATATGGTATGAAATATGTTGAAAACTAGATTCATAATTATTGGAAATACATAGAAGTTCATTTAGAAATAAACTAGTATAATTTTGACTAATATACATATAATTGATTTGGAGTTTCTCTCCAACCATAATAGATAAATATCACTCATGAATTTGTAGTAAGACAAACACAGTGAACCATACATCCATTACAAGTTAATATTCATCCTTACACTAAATGAAATTCATGGATTGGTTCAGAATATAATTTTTCACTTACATTCCTCATAAATTTATATGGAATATATATATATATAGATAACCAATCCCATATAAATTCAACTATAGGGAGAATCACAACATATACATGAATCACTGTCCCGAAAAGATATATCAGATAGTGTGACGACCCACAGTTTTCAATGGAAATTTCCTTTTATAATTATATCATATATTCGTATGAAATAACAACATGATGAAATAATAAGTAATATGTGTCCTTTAATAATTTTTTTATCACTTTTTGTTTGGAATTTCGAAAATCTGACACACACGGTTGTGATTATTATGTTATTTTGAGTCTGATAGAAAAAAATTATTGTTGGTGAATAGTAACCTACCCCTATGAATAGTAATATATCATTTTAAATAGTGATATACACCAATTAATAATAACATTAACCATGAGATTATATAAATAATATTCAAGTAAAATAAAAATATACCTATATATTGGAATATGAAAATAAATGTTTTAAAATTGATATTTTTTTAGTAAATTATGATTTTAATTAAATATTAAATTTATCATAACTTGAAAATCATTTTGGAAAAGTGGAATTCATTTTCGGATTCTAAATGTCAAAAAAATTATTAAGGTGAATTTTTTGGATTTTTAAAAAATTATTGAATTTTTTATGAATAGTAAAATACAATAATTTATGATAAATGATAAATACAAGAATTATGATGGCATAAGTAGATGTATGGCTGATGTAAGGACATTATCTTGAACTCATATTCACAAATTACTATTTTTTGTAACGGAATCGTAACTATTTCTGGTCTTGATGGAAATTAATAAACTAATGATTAAAATATTATGAAATCCCTCCTCTCATCCACTATAAAATTTCCCCTCACTCCTTCTTCTCATCACTTCTCTCAAGTGTTGTTCCTTGCCATTATTCATCCCAAATATATCCCCAAGCACCTCCCGCATGTCCAAGAGTCCCTAGTTTCTTCGAAATACCAAAACATCGCCCCTTAAGTGGTTCTCAAAGGAGAAAAACTCAAGAGGTAATTTTGTTCAAGAAATGATCACCATCAGATTTAAGGTAAGGGATCCTCTACATTTCACTTTTATTAAATATTGTCCGCTATTTTATTGTAAAGACCTGTAAAAATCAAGGGAAATTTTTTTTCTAATTTTCATTGGGATTTTACAAGAACGCAGTTTCTGACGGCGCCTGATTCCGAGGCCCGGTGTGCCCGGAATCAATTTTTGAAGTTTGGATCGGGTACGTTCAGTGAACGAACGAGCGGGTTTTTCAAACATTTGAACCGGTGTTCGGAATCAAATTCCGAGGGCACCGATGGAATCCCAACACCGATATTTTCTTAGAAACGCCTCTTTCGGAGTTGCATTTGCTCGGTTGTGCTTTTTAATTGTTGGGGTTTAAGTTAAGAAATAAAATAAAGTTGTACAACACTTTTATTTCATTTCACTTAAAGCCGCTTAAAGTCCACTTTAAGCTACTTAAGCTGGGTTGAAGCGGATAGGGTGAAATTCAAAATATCCTACTCACTGGGTATGATATTTTTGAGGTGGGACCCACATGAGACCCACCGTTTCTTTTCTTCTTAAGTAACGCACCCGCACCCCCCTATTATATGAAGTCAACCGACACGTTTCCTTAATTTCTTAACGCCTCTATTTAATTAGGTAGTTATGTTTTACAATTAATTCTTTGAAATTAATTGTGAGGGTTATGTCGTTTGAATTTTGAAATCGTTGGCGGAAAGCAATAAAATAAGGCCTTAGCCTCATTTTTTTTAGGGTTGGGAATCGTTGCGCTGAGTTTTCCTCTCCTCCTCCTCCTTCGCGAAGAACGCGAAGAACGCGCCTGCACTGAAGAAGAACGCTCATTTTCCTTCCACGGAATTCTTCCCCTTCCGCTGCGAGACTCTACAACGGATCTTCTTCTTCCCCTTCATCGTCGA
Organism: Viscum album; assembly: GCA_963277665.1. Classification (NCBI taxonomy): domain Eukaryota; kingdom Viridiplantae; phylum Streptophyta; class Magnoliopsida; order Santalales; family Viscaceae; genus Viscum; species Viscum album. Next base: position 1,991,950,583 of record OY728155.1, read on the forward strand.
TGGATCGACGAACAAGCTCAGAAACGGAATCGGGTAGCGAGCGACGACGGCTTCGCCTTCCCTCGAGTCGGACGAACGTCGACGTCCCCCTTCGACATCATCATCCTTGCGACGCCACACTGCGACGAACCTCGAACGACGTCACCTCCTTCCAATCGACTTATACCCAAGGTAGGGAATTGTTTATGAAATCTTAAAGAACTCCATGCTACTTCCTTCTAATTCAAAGAACGCAGATCATATAAACCTTAATTTGTTCTGCGAAGATTATGTTGCGGGTTGAGATTTTATTTTGGTATTCTATTATCTTTTGAGAAAAGAACGATGATCGCGGACCAACCAATTCCGGGTTGATCCGCAGATCGTTCATACATATGAATCGATGTAGGAGTTTAATTTTATTTATTTTGTTCGTGAATACCAACTTGACGATATTCAATGTTTTAAAACCAATTGTTATCGAATAACGCGAGGGTGCCGGACCGCACAAACATGGCCGACCCTCCTCCTTTTTTTCATGTTGGTTCCTTTGAGGATTGAAATGGGAATGGCGCGAGCCGTCGCATCGCGCGGAAACATACGACAAGGAACGTGCGGCGCTGTCGCATCGTGTCGTGAAAAACAAACAAGGGCGCGACGCCGTCGCACCGCATCGGAGAAACCCGAAGACACCCGCGGTCGGAGTCGGGCCACGACGAAGGGGCGCGACGCCAGCGCGTCGCGCCGAAGAACCACGAAGACGGCGCGTTTCGTTTTTTACATGCGGATTGACGGGCAATGACAAACTAGGCCGCAAGGTACTTTTGAGGCCTCCGCAGTTAAGGTCGGGTACTGGGAGGACCATAGGCGAAGAAGAAAGGGGAAAAGGACCACCGGAGCGCGTCCGGTGGTCCGCGGAAGGCGGCGGCGGTTGCCGCCGGCATCAATCAGCGGCGAAGGGGGGGGGGGGGGGGGGTTGGCCGCGCGCACCCCCGCCAATCCGCTGCGTCCGCCCGGCCGCGGACGACCACTCGGGCCGGACTGGGCCAGGCCCAGGTGGGTCGGGTCGACCCGGTGCGGGCCGACCAAGGGTGGGTCGGGCCGGGCCGGCCCGGACCCAGACCCCCCGTTTTCGGACCACTTTCCGTCAAATGACCATATCTTGAGCTGTAGACTTCTGATTGATGCATCGTCAGCAGAACCGCGATCCGTGGATCGAGACGGTCGTTTTGGTATATTACACTCAAGGATTAGGAGAACTTTGGGTTCGGCCGGGTTGGTTCGTACACGATACCAACCGGGCCCTCGTAGCGGAAACGCTCGTAACATGAGTCTCGGAAGTCCGAATGACGTCCCATCGACTTTGTTGAATTCCTCTAAGTGAGATGGATCTTTTGACTTACTCCGCTCGCGGTTTGGATGTCGTCGGAGTACGGTCGGGTTGGATCGCTCACGAAACCAACTGGGCTGCTGGAACAATAAAGCCTATAACTCACAGAACGGGCGTCCGATTAACGCACCGTCTGTCTCGTTGATTTCCACATTATGAGACGGAACTTTTGGCATACTTTGCCCGAGTTTTGGTTGCTGTTGGATAGTGGTCGGGTTTTATTGTACCCAAAATCCAACCGGGCCCTTGGAAAGGAAAATCTGTTATCTTTCAGACCAGACTTCCGTTTGACGAACCGTCAGCGGCGATGGTGATCACATTGAGAAACGGTCCCTATGAGTATACCTTAAGAGAGTTCGGAGTATATTTGAGATACGGCCGGTTTGGAGCGCACACGAAACCAACTGGGCCCCTGGGACGAAAAGGCTAATAACTCACAGACCGGGCGTCCGATTGACGCGCCGTCTATTGCGTTGAGACCCCTATGACGAGGCGGTCCTTTGAGATACTTCTTTGTCAGACATTAAGATACTTGGAGTATCGACCTGTAGCTCGTGGAGCGGACCCTCCCGGAGACGAACGTGCGGAGTACGGAGACCGTGTAGCTGACTGAGACCTGACGACTGCTTGCACGACTCGACTTGGAGTGAGTCGACTAGCCCAGTGGATGGAGCACTACTTTGTGAGGTGCAGACCCATGGCGGACGAAGCACTACCTGTGTGACAGTGCAGACCCACGGTACTCGTCCGGAAAGTACCTCAGTAGGCTACTAGGGGGTGTGCACTACTGTATTTGGGTGACATACCTCTACGGGAAGCACTACTGTGTCTAGGTGGTTGACCCGCAGTACATGACAGGAGGAGTACCTCAGCAGTCTTAGGTTAGTGAGCAGTACCTCAGAGTCATGACAGGACCACTGTACACTCCAGAGATGGAGCTCTTCATCAGTTACGGTTTCGATAATGAAAATCCTAGTTTGAGCTGAGACTTTTGACCATTGTGTTTACCTCATGATTGAGATGGGTCACTTGATAACTTAGGTATATGTATGGGCATATACATGGGTAGTGGTTATCTGTTGATTTCATGATCTTTGTGTTTTCCTCATGATTGAGATGGGTTACTTGATATCTTAGGTATATGCATGGGCATATACCTAATTAGAGGTTTTCTGTTGAGATCTTCTTTGTGGTTATCCTTGTTGGTTTTAGTGAGACCTTGAGGGTCTCGAGGTCCCTACTGAGTATTGTTATACTCACCCCTGCATGGGTTATGCCCACACCTCGTTGTGTTGGTTGTAGATGACGGGCAGTGCAGACGGAGGCCGAGTGTTTGATGACAGGACGATACCCGAAGGAGGACTACACGGCGAGTCGGTACCCGGAGGTGGACTACACGACGATTCAGTATCCGGAGGTGGACTTCGCGATGAGACGACAGACGGAGGAGGTTGACAGGAGAGAGCATTATGGAGGCTATCTTTACCTACCCTTCAGGTAGGATCCGTGGTGGAAGATCCAGGAGCTGCGCCATCTTTACCTACCCTTCAGGTAGGATCCAAGGAGGACGACCCAGGAGCCTCTTCCGTTCTACTAGCTGTTGTATTTTTATGCTGTACTTGTTCAGTTGTAGTTGTACATTTATTTGGGTTTGTATTCTGGCCCACTTACTTTTCAGCACTTTCTTTTGTACTTAGTGTTTTTCTTCCGCTTGTACTCTGTGGTGTTTTGTTACTTTTATAAAGGAAATGCCTTCCTGGTTATAGGGATTTACACCTTTGGTTCTAGTCGCCATTCCCTGGCCTATGGAAGGCGGGCTTCGGGTAGTCACAGCATGGGCCCCGAGGACGGGTCGTGACAAATTGGTATCAGAGGGGCCAGCTCTACCGCATAACTTATAACTCTGATATTTCTTTCTATAAAGCAATAGTGTTAAGAGTACCGAGTGTGGTTTTCAGTTCAGGGAGTCCAGTGTTGGTGCGGGCGGCCGATGTATCCATACACCAGGACCCTGACAACAGAATTCCGACTTTCTGCACGAAAACACTGATTGCATGTGTGTTTTCCAGAAGTTTTATTTAAACGTCATCTCAAACCAGTTCATCTCACCAGGTATAATCGTTTGACCATGTCACGTTGTTTCTTTCAGGATGCCTTTTCTCGGACGACTAGCTACAACCTAGAGGGATGTGCGTACTGACAGCCTGCCGAGCGAGGATGTTTCAGTACAGGGCCCTCTTGTAGTTGAGGCACCAGCGGAGGCAGCAGTGGTACTACCATACGTTGGGCCACCGATGACACCAGCCCCAGTAGTAGGCGATGCACGCCACTTGAGTGCGCTGCACGATTTCCAGCGCCAGAGGCCACCCGGGTTCCGGGGAGAGACGGATCCGCAGGTGGCTGAGGATTGGCTGGAGGCTGTGGTGAGAGTCTTCAGGCTAGTGGGGACGCCGACAGACTTCATGGTGATCTTTGCTGCCAGCCTCCTTCAGGCAGCAGCAGGCAGGTGGTGGAGCCACTTGTTCTAGTTTTGTGATGGGATGACCTTCGCATGGGAAGACTTCGAGACCTTTTTCAGGGTGGAGTTTGTGCTAGTAGCTCTACATCCCGAGCGTGTACAGGAGCTTCTGCCTTTGCCGCGTGATTTTTGATCAGTAGCTGAGTCATCTGTGGGAATTAGACAGATGATGCAGAGGTCCAGGAGGACTAGACCAGCAGTTGGACGATCTCGGGTTTTAGGACCGGTGGTGCGGGGAACCCGGTGTGGGGTCAGAGGCAAGCGTGCAAGAAACAGGCTGTGTTACTCATGCAGCGGAAAGGGTCACCTGGCACGTGACTGTCCGACTCCTCGTACAGTTGATCCACAGGCTTTGGAGGAGCCACCGAGGTAGAAGCAGCGGCGGGCTCTTGAGCAACAGCCGAGCAGTGGACAAGGTAGTAGAGCTCCGAGAGCAGGTGGACAGGAGCAGAACTAGTGGATACGTCCCTTGTACTTCTAGTTCCATGTTTCTGTTGTATTCGAGTCTTTGTACTATAAGCTACAATAATAAACAGACACCTATCTTTGTTTGCTTTCCTGTCCTTTTGTTTGGTTGATACTGAGTGGTCCTGGTTAAGACTGTTGACTTGACCCTCACTTTTGAGATTTCTACTGGAGGAGACCCAGTGACCTCACACTGATGCCGACAGTGTGACTCGACCCTTGGAGGCGAGAGTGACAGTTGGATCTCTTGGTAGTTACGTCGAGGCCTTACGACGTCATCCATGGAAGGAATGCGTCATTCATGTAAGGATTGACTGTATTAGGCAATGGGTGTGGTCCATCCAGGGGATGAGACTGGGTTTCTCTTTTCGGCAAGGGAGAAATTTTAGCATCTCTTCCAGATCGTAGGCAAATAAGGTGCAGATCACCCAGAAGCGGATGAAGACTGCACAGTGCAGTAAGAAATAGGAAACTGGCACCAGTCTTGGAGACACGGGCATGTTAAATGTTTCCATAAGGGGAAGCTTAAAGGAGAGATGATTCTGCAAAGCAGCAGATGTGGAGGCAGAGCTAGGAGAGCAGCATGAGGTGGTGTACATCTTAACATGCTACAACCACCCGCCTTATTTTTCCCCACCAGGCTCAGGGAGCTGGAGGTTTGAGGAAGAGTGAAGCTACATGCGGTCAAGGAGTGTGACCCAATGGCTCAAAAAATGATTCAAGGGACTGTCTGTGTCCACTACTAGCTGTTGTAGTAACAGACGTCGGTATGAATCATTCCTCACTTTCACAAATCTTGTCCCAGACCTAGAGTTTCCGGTACGCCATGGACTTGACCCTCACGTCTGGAGATACCTTGGGATGAGACTCGATAATCACAATTACGCCGACGGTGTGGTTAGACCCTCGAGGTGAGAGTTTTGGTTGGAATATCTTGGTGGAAGCGTCGAGGCCTTACGATGTTGGTTTGAGTATGGACTGGGCAATCACAGTTCATACAAAAATTGATGGTATTAGGAAAAAAGTATGTAGTTTAACTACGATGTCGGGATGGGTTTTCCTTGGTCGGTAAAAAAGGAAACCCCATGCAGCGCAGGGTAACTCTTGCACAGGAGGGTGCGACCGATCACTCTTGGGTCGGTCAACCTTACCCTCGTAGCAGCAGCCATTTCGAGTTCTAGTTCTAACAGGAAATGGAGACCTCTGGATTTCTAGGATAATGATCACGTCCTTATATGGGTCTCACCTCTACGAGGTTTACGGAGATGTGGCCAAGGCGGCATGTTATCTCTGAGGTTCAACGGACCTTTATAGGTCCTCAGCTGGGTAGGCGGGGTGGTTTACCGCTTGACCCATCCACCTCAGTTGCACCAGGTGCACGAAGACTTCCACGTATCTCAACTGAGGAGATTTGTGCTCGTCCCTTCGCATATCATCGACCATGAGGAGCTGGAAGATGACGATGAGGTGTTTTTCACGGAGGTTCTAGTGGGGATCGAGGATCGACAGGAGCGGATCCTACAAGGACGATCGATTCCTCGGGTGCGCTTTCTTTGGCAGTACGGAACCTCCAGGTTAGAACATGGGAGCGGAAGGCTCAGGTGCGTGTTCAACACCGTTTTTGTATCCCTGGTTTATGTTAAAGCATTATGAGGACGTAAAGCCCTGAGGTGGGAGTAATGTAAAGACCCGTAAAATTCAAGGGAATTTTTTTTCTAATTTTCTTTGGGATTTTACAAGAACGTAGTTTATGACGGTGCCTGATTCCGAGGCCCGGTGTGCCCGGAATCAATTTTCAAAGTTTGGATTGGGTACGTTCAGTGAACGAACGAGCGGGTTTTTCTTACTTTTGAACCGGTGCTCGTAATCAAATTCCGAGGGAACCGATGAAATCGCAGCGCCAATATTTGCTTTGAAACGCCTCTTTCGGAGTTGTGTTTTCTCGGTTGTGATTTTTAATTTTTAGGGTTTATGTTAAGAAATAAAATAAAGTTGTACACCAATTTTATTTCATTTCACATAAAGCCGCTTAAAGACCACTTTAAGCTACTTAAACTGGGTTGAAGCGGATTGTGTGCAATTCAAAATATCCTACCCACTGGGTAGGATATTTGTGAGGTGGGACCCACAAGAGCCCCACCGTTTCTTTTCTTCTTATGTAACGCACCCCCACCCCCTATTAAACGAAGTCAACCAACGCGTTTCCTTAATTTCATAACACCTATTTTTAATTGGGCAGTTATGTTTTATAATTAATTCTTTCAAATTAATTGTGATGGTTACGTCGTTTGAATTTTGAAATCGTTGACGGAAAGAAATAAAATAAGGCCTTAGCCTCATTTTATTTTTGGGTTGGGAAGCATTGCACTGAGTTTTCCTCTCCTCATCCTCCTTCGCGAAGAACGTGAAGAACACGTCATCTCTGACGAAGAACACATGTTTTCCTTCCACGGAATTTTCCCCCTTCCATGGAGAAACTCTTCAACGGATCTTCTTCTTCTCCTTCATCGTCAACGGATCGACGAACAAGCTCGGAAACGGAATCGGGTACCGAGCGACGACGGCTTTGCCTTCCCTCGAGTCGGACGAACGCCGACGTCCCACTTCAACATCGTCATCCTCGCGACGCCATACCGTGAAGAACCTCGAACGACGATGCCTCCTTCCAATCGACTTATACCCAAGGTAGGGAATTGCTTATGAAATATTAAAGAACCCCATGCTACTTCCTTCTAAATCAAAGAACACGGATCAAATAAACATTAATTTTATCCGCGAAGATTATGTTGTGGGTTGGGATTTTATTTTGGTATTCTCATATCTTTTGAGAAAAGAACGACGAGCGTGGACCAACCAATTCTGGGTTGATCCGCGGATCGTTCGTACATGTGAATCGATGTAGGGGTTTAATTTTATTTATTTTGTTCATGAATACCAACATGACGATCTTCATGGTTTTAAAACTAATTGTTATCGAATAACGCGAGGGGGCCGGACCGCACAAACACTGCCGACCGTCCACCTTTTTTTCATGTTGGTTCCTTTGTGGATTGAAACGGGAATGGCGCGAGCCGTCGCATCACGAAGAAACATGCGACAAGGAACGCGCGGCACCGTCGCGCCGCGTCGTGAAAAACAAACAAGGGCGCGACGCCGTCGCACCGCGTCGGAGAAACCCGAAGACACCCGCGGTCGGAGTCGGGCCACAGCGAAGGGGCGTGATGCCAGTGCGCCGCGCCAAAGAACCACGAAGACAGCGCATTTTGTTTTTGACGTGCGGATTGGAGAGCGACGAAAAACAAGGCCGCAAGGTAATTTTGAGGCCTCCACAGTGAAGGTCGGGTCCCGGGAGGACCATAGTCGAAGACGGCAGGAGAAACGGACCACTGGAGCGCATCCGGTGGTCCGCGGAAGGCGGTGGCGGCGCGCCCCGCCAGTGCGGCGGCGCCGGAGATCGGCGGCGGGGGCGCGCCGCCGGATGTTGCTGGTGGCGGTGCCCGCCGACGTCAATCAGTGGCGAAGGGGAGGTGGCCACGCGCACCCCCCCCCCCCCCCCCCCCGCTCCACGGCGACTGCCCGGCCGCTGCCGGCCGGACGGCCCGGATCGGACCGAGCCGGACCGGGCCGGGCCCAGCCGGGTCGGACCTGGTTCGGGCCGACCCAAGGGGGGTCAGGCCGGGTCGGCCCGGGCCCAGACCACCCGTTTTCGGACCACTTTCGGTCAAATGCCTATATCTTGAGCTGTAGACATCCGATTGATGCGCCGTCAGCGGCAACAAGATCCTTGGATCGAGAAAGTCGTCTCAGTACATTACACTCATGGTTTTGGAGAACTTTGGGTTCGGCCGGGTTGGTTCGTACACGAAACCAACCGGGCCCTCGGAGCAGAAACGCTCGTAACATGAGTTCTGAACGTCTGAATGACGTGCCGTCGACTTTGTTGAATATCTCTAAGTGAGACAGATATTTTGACTTACTCCGCTCGAGGTTTTGATGTCGTCGGAGTACGGTCGGGTTGGTTCGCTCACGAAACCAACCAGGCCCCTAGAACGAAAAAGCCAATAACTCATAGACTGGGCGTCCGATTGACGCGCCGTCTGTCTCGTTGAATTCCTCTTGATGAGACGGAACTTTTGGCATACATCTCCCGAGTTTTGGTTGCTTTTGGATATTGGCCGGGTTGGATTGTACCCGAAATCCAACCGGGCCCTTGGAACGGAAAAGTTGTTATCTATCAGACTAGACGTCCGTTTGACGAACCGTCAGCGGAGATGGTGATCACATTGAGAAACGGTCCCTATGAGTATACCCTAAGAGAGTTCGGGTTATAGTTGAGATACGACCGGTTTGGTTCACACACAAAACCAACCGGGCCCCTAGGACGAAAAGGCTAATAACTCACAGACCGAGCGTCCGTTTGGCGCGCTGTCTATTGCATTGAGACCCCTATGATGAGGCGGTTCATTGAGATACTTCTTCATGTGACTTTGAGAAACATGGAGTATCGACCTGTAGCTCGTGGAGCGGACCCTCCCGGAGACGAGAGTGCGGAGTACGGAGACCGTGTAGCCAACTGAGACCTGACGACCGCTTCACCGACTCGACTTGGAGTGAGTCGAATAGCCTAGTGTATAGAGCACTACTTTGTGAGGTGTCGAACCATGGCAGACGGAGCACAACCTGTGTGACAGTGCAGACCCGCAGTACTCGTCCGGACAGTACCTCAGCAGGCTACTAGGGGGTGTGCACTACTGTGTTTGGGTGACATACCTCAGCGGGAAGAACTACAGTGTCTGGGTGGCTGACCCGCGGTACTCGACAGGAGGAGTACCTCAGAAGTCTTAGGTTAGAGAATAGTACCTCGGAATCATGACAGGACCAATGTACACTCCAGAGACGGAGCTCTTCAGCAGTTACGGTTTCGATAATGAAAATCATGGATTGAGCTGAGACTTTTGACCTTTGTGTTTACCTCATGATTGAAATGGGTCACTTGATAACTTAGGTATATGTATGGGCATATACCTGGGTAGTGGTTCTCTATTGATTTCATGATCTTGGTGTTTTTCTCATGATTGAGATGGGTTACTTGATAACTTAGGTATATGCATGGGAATATACCTAAGTGGAGGTTATCTATTGAGATATTCTTTGTGGTTATCCTTGTTGGTTTTAGTGAGACCTTGAGGGTCTCGGGGTCCCTACTGAGTATCTTTATAATCACCCCTGCACGAGCTATGCCCGCACCTCATTGTGTTGGTTGCAGACGACGGGCAGTGCAGATGGAGGTCGAGTGTTCGAGGACTGGACGGTACCCGGAGGTGGACTACACAACGAGTCGGTACCTGGTGGTGGACTACACGATGAGTCAGTATCCGTAGGTGGACTTCGCGACGAGACGACACGCAGAGGAGGTTGACGGGCGAGAGCATTGTGGAGGCTATCTATACCTACCCTTTAGGTAGGATCCGTGGTGGACGATCCAGGAGATGCGCCATCTTTACCTACCCTTCAGGTAGGATCCGAGGAGGACGACCCAGGATCCGCTTCCGTTCTACTAGCTATTGACTTTTTCTGTTGTACTTGTTTAGTTGTAGTTGTACTTTCATTTGGGTTTGTATTCTGGCCCATTTACTTTTCAGCACTTTCTTTTGTACTTAGTGTTTTGCTTCCACTTGTACTCTGTGGTGTTTTGTTACTTTTATAATGGAAATGCCTTCCCCGTTATCGGGATTTACACCTTTGGTGCTAGTCGCCAGCCCCTGGCCTATGGAAGGCGGGCTTGGGGTAGTCACGGCACGGGCCCCGAGGACGGGTCGTGACAATTATAACCTTTAATGATTAATTCATAGTCATGTGGTATTCTTTTAAACCTCCCCCATAATTCACTCTTTTTTTAGAAGTGATAAGAAACCACTTTTCTCTCTCATCAAGCCCTCTTATGTACACCTAACACAATGCCGATAATCCGTAACGAATTCTACCCGAAGCTCCTTCGTTCATTCAGGTTTCCATATCATACATTATATCAAAATGGATTTATATTATATATTTATGTGCATATTATAAATTCTAGGTAGTTGTAAAAAATGAATTTTTCATTACCCATTCGTCACTCTCTTTCACAAATATACATGTTTTTCAATGATTCCCTCAATATTTTCTGATAAGCAATATTGTTTTAAGGGAACATCACACATTCTTAGCCGATATCAAGGAAACTTTCATCCCTATTTTATTCCACCATTATCAATATAATTTTAGTATTTTTATTATGAAAACCTTCTTGGTTCACTTAAGGTAGTATATAAATGATTGTACTGTTTTCATTTTTAAAATCTCTATAGTATTTCCATTAAAACCTCAGAAAAATGTTTTCATTCTAATGTATCTCAAATAAATTTATTATATGTCTTCAATTATTCTAGAAATCACTTACCATATTATATGCCTATTTTACCTTATGAACATCCATGTTTGTTCTAATCCCTTTCTTTCAGGGACACATTCATGATACGCCCATTGGTTATGCCTTATGTCATGATTGTGGCACCCAATACATTCCATGGATAACCCATGTGTTTATGTATGATTTATTATGTATGATTATTTAAGAGGAAAAATATTCATTAAATGTAAATGGGTGTTTCCAGATAGAGGTCAAATGTATTGGGTAAATTTATGTCTCATGAGACACCATGTGAAATGGGATTGGTGGTTAGAATTGACCCATACTACTATGGGAAACTGAATTGGTTGTTAGACCTGAACCATACTACTATATGAACTACGAATGGAGGTTAGCCTAGACCCATACTACTATGGTAGACAAGATTGGAAGTTAGTCATGAATCATACTAAATACATATGCGATGTTCCTTTCACATTTATATGATTATATGTTTATATGATACCATGTTTATATGTTATAATTCCATGTGATCCATGCTTTCGGTGTCATTATATAATACCTCCTAACTCATGTTATTATGATTTATTCTTATGTTCATTCACTTACAAGGATTTTTATCTCATACATTATTCATGTGTTCCCCTGGGTACCCAGTGCAAATCTAAGGGCTCAAAATAAGTTAGGATCTCTTTACGGAGATTCTATAAAAAAGTGTTTTTTAGGCCCATGATTTATGTCTTATGTACATAGTCTTCCTAGACAGTAGTCTTAATGATCCATGGATTTTAATTTGATGTATAATTATGCTTAAAATAATGTTATGTTATGTATAAAACACTAGGGTTTCTATAGTTATTATCGTAGTATAGTCTAGTTATTTGTGGAGAATAGGAATAGATCATCATTGTGAGAACCTTAAGGATGAGAAGAATTATAAGAGAACATCACTAAATTTAGGTAATTATAGTGTAAGTGGTTTATCAAGAAAATATGTCTCTATCTAGATAGAAACAAGTAGAGGCATCTCTAGCACATATGTACTTATGAGAGAAAATAGTTACAATGAGTTTTATGCATGACCTGTGGTATCCTGGTACATGACAATAGGCCTTGCTACACTCTTGGTATTGAAAATCTCGAAGGATATGATTTGGTAAATTCATAATAATAGTATAAACCATTATTACGGGAACAAAAGGATCTTATAAGAATATATGTTAGATAATAGATGAGGAATAACAGAGACAGAGGCCTAGAAACCCATAATTTAAAGAGATAAGTGTAATTTTTAGGTTATTTGGTTAATGTCTTTGGTTTCCCCTACGTCATACTCATCCCCATATTTTTTTATTATAGGAAATGGCTTGTAATATGATTATTTAGGTTAATAAACAATGTGAAGGACAGTGTGATGACTGCCAAAAAGAGATCCCTCATCAGAATGGAGCTCAAAAAGAATATATCGTGATTATGCCAAACCAGTTATATAAAATCACAGTCAACAATTAGTACATTGTTTAATTCCCAATAGAGTCAAGGATGTGAAAGATGAAATCTCATGATGGTTTGTCTGATAAAGCTAATTAGGGAATGAATACCCAAATTCTATTGAGCAACATGTGTTGAAAGAGGAACCAAGTGGAATGTCACGAAGGGACTATGAGATGTTTTAATTGTGGCACGATTGGGCACAAAGTAGGAAATATTCAAGAAAAAATGAATAATGTGTTGAATGGAAAAAATTTTACATCGAATAAGTCGTACATAGTTCTATGTCATAAATGTGGAGTAGTTGGGCATTATCCAACACGATTCTCTATTGCATGGGATGAGAATCATGATGAACGTCAACGATCTCTATGATCATGGAACACTGAAGGTACTATGCAATAGTGGAGGATGATAAATAAATTACATGTAACAACTAATTCAAAGTAGTGTATTCCATAATTTATTTTAATTCATGTACTATTAGAAAATCTTTTATTATTTCGAAGAACATTGAGTCCCCACATGAAATGAAATTATATCAATTAGGAAAATATATGTGTGTATTATATCCAATGTTGAAGTTTATGAGAATTTTTTCTTTGAAATATTATAACTCTCCCTTCAGTGGAATATGGTAAAATAGTAGTGTGATATCCTACAACTCAAGGAAGAGGAAAATTCATGAGAAAAACTAGCTGATGCATGATCTGGAGTTGCCGACAATGATCTTTGCAGCATTATCTCCATTATGAGAGGTGTGGGATATATACTAATCACAAGAGTCTCAAATATATATTATCATTGAAATAGTTTAACATGTGATAAAGAAGAAGGGTATATCTCAACAAGGATTATGACACTTCAATCTGCAACCATCCCGGAAAGGAAAATATGGTGGCAAATGATCTATGTAGTAATTATCGTACATCATTATCAATGAAGAGAATTGAAAAGGATCTAATCTTCTTAGATTTGAAAAGGATTGAAATGTGTATAATTATGGGAGGAAAATTATAAATAATTTAACAAATGATTTCTCATCCACCCCTCATGGATAAAATAATGAATACTCAAATACAATAAGTGGAAATTAGGAAAATTGTGGAAGCTATCAGAAATGGGAAATCTTCTCATATCAAAATTGACAAGGAAGATATTGTAAGATGTGGGTCATGATTATGTGTGCTATCTAATATATAGATAAAGAGAAATATTTTAAATGACTCACATAGCTCAACATTATCTATCCACCCAAGGAGCCCAAATATGTTTTGAGATATCCACGAAATCTTTTGGCAGGACAATATGAAAAATTAGATTTCTGAATATACATCAATGTTCATAGTATGTCAGCAATTAAAGACTGCAAGGATAAAGTCTATGGGTATGATGTAGCCACTAACCATACCTGCATGGAAGTGGGAGAACATTACCAATGAATTTTTCACTATACATCCAATGAAATATAGAGGAAAAAATACTATATATGGAATTGTGGATCATATTATGAAGACAACACAGTTTATTGCAATCCAAGTGGACTTCTCATGGGATCAACTTGCAAAAAATTACTTCAAATTTTTTTTAAGGATTCATGGAGTACCACTATCCATTGTATCTCATCGTAATCCGAGATTCACCATGATTTTATAGAAAAGTATCCAACATGATTTACGCACTGAACTGAACATCAGTACAACCAATCGTCTTCATATTGATGGCCAATCTGAGCTGACTATTCAGAAACATGAATACATGTTCAAATAATTTTCTAAGGAATTCAAAGAAGTATGGGACCAATATCTTCCATTGAATGAATTCTCAAAAAAAAATTCACTCGAACATCTAAATGGCACCATACGAAGCCCTTAATGGGAAAAGGTAAAGAACACTGCTGTGTTGGGATAATGTTAGGGAGCGTAAGCTGCTAAGATCTAAAATGGATGAGAAAATGGTGGAGAAGGTGAAAACCATTCTACAGAAAATTAAGGCAACATAATGTCAATAAAAATGTTATTCATACAATCATCGATGATACATTCCGTTAAATGTTGGAGACATGTTATTTCTGTGTATATCTATATGGAATAAGATCATTATATATGGGATTAATAGAAAGCTATGTCCTAGTTATAGTGTCCCCCTTGAGATATTTTATCTAGTCGGAGCTGTGTCTTATCGATTGTCACTTCCACCTATCATGTATAATGAACATGATGTCTTCCATGTATCCCTATTATGGAAGTACATACCAGATCCTTCAAATGAACTCTCTTTATATGTAGTACATTTGGAGATTGATCTTTCTTACGATGATAATCCAGTGAAGTCCTCGAATAGTAGAGAAAATGTTCTACAAAATAAGAGAACTCATCTTGTAAACATTTTATGGAAAAACCATAAGTACGGAGAAGAAACATCGAAACTAGATAAGGGAATGAAGTAAATGTATACACACCATTTTACGACTAATTAATGTAATACAAAACATCGAGGGCCAAATTCCACAAGGGGGAAAGAATGTAACGACACAAAGTATTCAATTGAAATTTCCTTCTTATAATTATGTCATATAATCACATGAAATCACAACATGATGAACATTTATGTTCAATGTGACCTTTAAACAAAAATTTTTCACTTCTCTATCCGTAATTTCGAATATCTAACATACACAGTTTCAATTAGTATGTTATTTGGAGTCTAATAGGAAAAACATAATTTTTAGTGAAAAATATCCTACCGTTATGAATAGTAACATGCCCATTATAAATTGTGATATACCCTACTGAATAATAAAATTACCTTTGAGAATATATAAATATTATTTTGGTAATTGTACAATATACCTATATTACAAAATATGAAAATAAATGTTTTAAAATTACTATTTTTCGAGTAAATAGTGATTTTATTTAAATATTAAATTAATCATATATAGAAAATTATTTTTGAGAAATGGACTATATTTTTGTATTATATGAATTAAAAAACAGTAAGGGTGAATTTTATGGTTTTTTTAAAAAATACGTGAATTTCTAATGAATAGTTAAATACAATAATTTACGATATATGCTAAATGCATGAATTTTGATATCATCTGCTGATGTATGGATGATGTAAGGCAATTATCAAGAACTCACATGAACACATTACTATGTTTTGTCATGTAATCATCATTATTTCCAGTCTTGAAGGAAATTAATAAACTAATTATTATTTAATTATGAAAACCCTCTTCTCCTCCACTATAAACAACCCTTGCTCTCTCTTCTCTCCACTCCTCTCAAGCCATGTTTCTTGCCAATTTTATACCAAAATCAATCACCAAGATCCAACCCCACTTCCAAAAACCCCTAGTCTTTTTTAAATACCATAACCTCTCCCCATAAGAGGTTCTCAAAAGATATAATCTCAACAGGTCATTAAGTTCAATCAACGATCACCATCGGATTTAGGATAAGAGATCCACTTCATTTCACTTTTATTAAATACTGATCTCTATGTTATACCCTTTTTTGTTTAATACCTAGTTATGGGGTATGTTTTCACACATATCTCATACTTTTTTCATGATGTATAAGTGATGAGAAAACCATTTTCTCTCTCATCATGCCAGCTTATGTACACCTAACACCACGCCTATAATCTGTAATGAATTCTACCCGAACCTCCTATGTTTTTTCGGGATGACATATCATTCAATATATCAAAATAGAGTAATCTTATATGTAAATAGGAATATTATAAATTCTGTTCATTTTTACAAAAATCATTTATTATAACCCTTTCACCCCTCTATTTCGTAAATATATCTGTTTTTTATAGATTCCTTCTTTATTATTTTCTGATAAGCAAACCTGTTTTATGGGAACATCCCAAATTCTTACCTGATTTCACGTACACTATATTCTATATTTTAGGACAAAATTATCTTTATAAAATCAGTTTTTTATTGTGCAAACATTCTTTGTTCACTTCTAGTTTTATATAAAAGATCACTCTCTTTTCGATTTTGAAATCTCTATATAACTTTCTTTAAAATCGCACAAAATTGATATAATGAAAAAGTATTTCAGGAACACTTCTTATATGTTTTCACTTCTATTTGACATCACTTATCTTGTTATAATCCTTTTTTACCTAATCAAATTCCATTAATGATCTAATTCGTTTGTTTAATGGATAATTTCCTGATACACCCATTGGTTATGCCTTACGTCATGACAATGGTAACCAATTCATTACATGGGTAATCCTTATGTTTATGTATGATTGATTATGTATGATTAATTATATAGAAGAAATATTCATGAATTGTACAATGGGTGTACCCATATAGCGCTTTAATGGATTGGGTATTGTTATGTCCCATGAGATTCTATGGGAATTGAGATTGGCGGTTAGCATTGACCCATACTACTATAGGAAACTGGATTGGTGGTTTTTCTTGACCCATTATACTATTGGAAATGGGATTGGAAGTTATCCTTTACATGTACTATAATTGAAAACATGATTGGAAGTTATCCATGACCCATACTAAATACATATTTTATGTTTCTGCCAAATTTATATGATTCTAGGTTTATATGATCCCATGTTTATATGTAATGATTCCACATGTTCCATGATTTTGATATCATTATGTCTTACATCCTGACACATATGCTTATGCATTATTCTTATGTTCATTCACTTACTGGGATTTTTAGCTCAACCCTTTGTTCATCTGTTCCCCATGGTACCCTATGGAGTTGTAAGGGATCAAAAGAATATAGGATCTCTTATGGATATTAATAAATGGAGTGTTCTTTAGCCCCATGATTTATGTTTTATGTGTCTAGTCTTCAAAGACACTAGACATAACGATACATGTCTTGTACTCTAATATATATTTATTCTTAAAATCATTTGATGTTATGTGTAAAATATTGGGGTATCTATAGATTGGATATACAAATATTATATGAAAATATCATATCAATGTGAGTTTTTAATACTAAATGAACATCTCATAATTGAGTCGGTGATGCGAAACCATTATAAAATTCATCATGTAAGTAAGAGTGAGTACATAAAAAAAATTAAACACATTTTCAATTATATAGTAGTTGGAATGTTTTAATTTCTCCACTTTGTTCTCATGATCTCCTCCATCAATTGTGATCGCATAATATTTCCATTTATATGATGTCCTAAGTGGTTAAAAACAATGATTTTCATTATTAAAATTTGGATTAGATCATTGGTTATAATAATTTCAATAATCTAATAATATCAAACAATACATTGAGGGTGGTGCATTTTTTTCATCATTAATTTAATTAAATGGCCTTTTCACATCACCTCACCATTATTTTTATAGACGCACTACTTTTTCACAAGTAATAAATTCATAAGTACCCCTATGAAAATTTCTTCAAATTTTCCTTAAACACAACATATATAAATTAATTTTAATCTTATTATCTCTTTGAGTTTTATTATTAGAATTTACATTGATTGAAAAAAAATTATATAAAAAAAAAGCATAAAAACTATGCGTAACTATAGTATAAAATTATACCATTATAACTACTAAAAATTTTCATCATATATATCGACATAGCATAGGGATAAAACCCTTAAACAACATTGTATTAATCAATTTTTGAATTGATCAATATGTCATTTTTGTTCAATTATAATACCATAAGTGTGCCTGACACGTCTTCTAAAACATGCATAATAGAAACTGATGGATTTATTATACTTATTAATTATCTCATTGAATTCCTTATCCATTTTTTCATGAATAATATGAAGAATGTTCATAATGAAAAATATCCTTATAAACATATACCCCTCTATAAATCTATTTCATTCAAAGTGTATCATGACCTTTATAAGATTCAACTATTTTTCTTCTTAACCATCCAAATGATAAAAACCATGATAACATTTTAATTATATAAATACTTATTAATGAAAACATATTTTTAATGGTATCGATCCATGGAAATGAAACTACAAAATAAAAATTACCACTAAAATATTTTTTATTTTCCCCATGAATGACTTAAAAAAAACATTGTACCCACCTTAGCTCGTTTGAAATCACTATACGACTCATAGATTTAGAATTTTTTGTAAGAATAGAAATATGATTTTTCATTTCATATACCATATAATTTTCTTTATAAAGAGGAAAATAATTACATTTCATATCACATTTTCCATATATATTTTTCATTCAAGTACCATCCATTGACATAAACCCAAAAAATATGTGAAAAAATAAACCCATTGGGAGACCCCCTAATGATGAAAAGTCATTTATCAGATGACTTATACATGAAAAATTATTTTCACTCTAGGACACCTTATATTTAATATATTCCATATTTGGTTATCATATATTCAAATCAATCATAGTATTTCCTATGTTAAATTTTAGTTGACCCACCATATCCATTAAGAGTGTTAAACTAAGAGCAACATGAGAACCCATTCATAATGAAATATAACAAATTGATATAATATATTTAAAAAAATATTATTGAGGTTATTAAACCTTTATGCATATGTTCCAAAGACACTCCCATATGTAGTATCTACATTTTGAGTTATTTCTTGGAAAACCACACAATCTCTACCTTACTAAAAATTTAGGATGTTATATTATACATTAACTTATCCACATGGTTTTCAATAATTTTATCTAATCATAATTTCCAAATACTAACAAAAAACTATTCTAATACCTACTATAGAAACCTATAAAATTCATACATAAATATTATATCTTATTATATAAATTTCAATAACATATAATTAGGATTCACACAATAAACATTAGGGTTTTTTTGTATTTGAAGACTACATAAATAATTATATTATATCATAAATGCTCTTCTATGTTTCCTAATAAGTTATTCTCATATAGTACACTTCATAGATATTCCCTACTTCAAATCATCATTCATATACTAGTGATGGAAACATTAGATAGGGTGAGCTCTGATGCCTAGTCAAGGTAAATATAATAAATGAAAAAAAATCATCATAAGATAGTATAATAAAGGTATAAATAGATGATATAATGAAAATAAAATAATTTTTTTCATATCCAATAAGTAAAATATAATGAAAAATAAATCATGGAATATATATTTTTAAAATAAAATATATCAGTTATTTTTTTGTGTATTCATCAATAATTAATCATGAGTCTTGAGAACAAGTCATAAAAAAAATCAATAAGTTATTTGAAATAAACATAAACATACAAAATAAATTTGTTAGAAAATTATCACTTACAAGCCTATCATAGAGGATTGGGTTCACCCTAATTCCATAATTTCTATATTTTGAGGATCACTCCCAACATTATCAACATGGATATAGTCCCATAATGTACTAGTTTCTCACCCCATTACTTTTATAATAATCTAATGAGATATATATCTTCAAACAATTAATTGAAGGTGTATTTAATTTTTTTCCCACATTTCACATAATGAAAAAATATGGTTTCCACAATATCATACATATTTTATAATATCATAATATTATAACTCGTGGAAATTAAATAGGTTGTATAGAGGATTATATATTCCATAATACAATAACCTATAGAAAAGTGGCGGGATTCATAAAAATTTCATCATTATAATCATAAAACTAATATATAAATTCTAATTAAAAATTAATTGGATAACATCATTATTAAAATTAAAACTCACATAAAAATATGTTATCATAGATAAAAAGTTTCATTAAAATGTCATTGGGATATTTCATGAATAGTATTCCTTTTTTTTATAAAAACAACTTATCCAAAATATTTAAAATTTCCAAATTATTATAAATAAAAACATAATTTGAAAATAACAGATTAAGAATGTATTTTTTTTTAAAAAATAATTAATTCTCCTTGGAAGTAAGAAATTATTTTTAGGTTGTAATTGTGAAAAACCTGATTTTGTTCACACATTTAGTAGAAAAGTAATTCATTTAGAAAATGAAAAGAAAATTCTTATTTTAAAAAATTATTAAAATAAAAACATGAATAAATATTAGATTTATATTTATTTTAAAATATTCAATAACATTCATGAGAGCATTATAGAAAAAATGGATATGAAAGAAATTATTTTTTGTTAAAAAATGAGAAATAATTCTGACCTTACATAAAACAATTTTCTGAACCATTTTGAGTAATAAATAGATGTGGATGATACTAAAAGATAAATATTATAGAATTACCCATTTTACATGAAATATTATATTTCTTTATCATGTAATAAATATATTGTTTACTCTTTGGAAATTGAATCATAATCAATGATGATTAAGATTGGATTGAAACATAAATCCATTATCTCAAGTACTGTTTTCATCATATGAATTAAAATATCATGTATAATAATTATATATTTATTATAAATATATTATAGAACTATATTTTTACATATCATACAATTTATAATTTATTTTTAACATCTGATCACTTTTTTATCAACAATTATTTTTTAAAATCATTTTTTATAGTGATAACTAGTATTTTCTATGCATGTTTTGATTTTATTGAGCTAGTACTTGTACGTTGATCATAATAACATAATATATTGAAATATAATGATTTTATGAGTTTAAATTTTTACAATTAGATATAATTTTATTACTATTAATATATATTGGATATGGAAAATGAATAACAATACTAAATTGATATGGTAGCCAATACATCTGCACGATAGATGATTCCACTTTTCATTGGATGGAATGAAAAAAAATTATATAAAAATCATCCTTACATAACTATATTAATATCATAAATTTCATATATGTTCAATAAATCTATAATTATTACCATTAACGTGAAATTGTGATGAAAAATGAAACACATCGCTTCGTGAATGCGGTAGTCCACACATATACATGATCCATGTTTTCTTTTGACATATGATGTAATGGTGGGAAATAATGGTTTCTGTATCATACTAATAAAAATCTGTAATATTTAGGATATATAAATATTATTTTTTATTTATATTTTAAATATAAAATTGGATTATGTAGAAATAAAATTCAATATACTCTGTTAAGAGTTGTACCAATTTGTTGAGAAGCATATTTTGGCATAGAAGTTATGTGTTAAAAGGATTGTAGTTTACAAATAACTAAATCTAATAGTCATGGGGAATCATTATAGTATGTTATTTTGGTAGTTTTTTGACAATAAATATGTTTTATGATGTTTGGAGAAGATATGATAGGTGGTATCCTTTTTAAGGGATCAAACAAACACATTTAGAATTAAATAATTTATTAAATAATATATAAATAATAATCATGTAAATTGGAACCATTGAACCCTAAATTAGAATATAAGATATTATATTGTATAAAAAACTCAAAATAACTAATTTAGAAATGTAGTTGACACATTTTAAGACTTATCTATAAGTTAAACCTCATTAAAATCATTTTAACCATAACAGTTATAACATAAATTTTTACAACGATAACATTATTATATAATGAATAATAAAAGTGTAAATTTAATGGACCAGACCTATCCAGTCAATTAATTAGTGAAAATTCGGTGTTAGAGGTGTTCTAGGAGGTTAAGGTGACTTGGGGTGCGTTGGGGTGGACTTTTAAGGGAAACTAAAGGGCTATAGCTTTTTCACAGGAGCCGCATGGTTTTTATAAACTGCACAGCCAAACCTTGCGAGGTTGGTGTTGGAGGCAGTGGCTAATGCACAGTTATCACACGGTTAGTCTTACCGTGCGTCCTAACCATGCGAGGAGTGATTGACGAGGCAGTATGGACCGCACGGTTAGCGCATGGTTTGTCTAATCGTGCGATAAAACTGTGCGGGCACATAAATCTAGATCCTAAAATAGTGGATCTCAACTGTTTGGCCTCTAACATGAAAATTTAGTCCCTTAAGAGGCCATAACATGGGATTACCCTTCCTCTAAGGTCGGATAACCTCCCCCAAGAATTTTGGAGGTGATCTGAAGGCTTCTCTTGGCGAATTGAAGTCGTTTTCTTGAGGTATGTGATTTTTCTAGTTTGGATTCTTAGATGTTCTTAGATTTACTCCTCCTCTTCTCTCGGTTTTTTGATCTATGCCCGTTATGGGTAGTTCTTGATGTGTGGATGTAAAATATGATGAGCATTGGTCTTGATCTTGATAGGAGGAGAGATCTAAGGCGGGGGTTTGGAGAATTGTCCTGGGTTTCTTGAGCGTTCTTCGACCATTGTGGTTTTCGTAAAAACCCATTGAGGTAGGGGATTCATTTCGTCTGTTTCTTTTACGTGAAACTCTATTGTTAGCATGTTTAATCCCATTGGATGATAATTGAATTGACTTAATAAATACATTGGACTGGATAATGAAATTTTATCGATTGTATGTTACTGTATCTTGTTGGGCTAGATGGTGTGGCATCTATGCATTCTTTTCTTAGTTGATTCCCATGATGGAAACCAGTAAAGAACGTAAACCAGGACTAATTGATATTTGTTCATCTAATGATAAAGATGCATGTGAATTAATCTGGTTTTTGTTTCTATTAGATGTTAATAAAATTGGCATAGTAAGAATGTATAATCATTGGTGATAGCTTACAAGTTAGGATCCCATTTTGGAACCAATGGATTATAAATCTGTTAATTCAAGATGATTTAAATATTTGATTGTTTGATAAATCATTGAATGGTTCTGAGTTACCCTCCCGATTGTTAATTGTCCAAGAGCCCAATTGATGTGATGTTTGATTTCTTACTGCTTGTGATGTGATGTGATCCTGGATGGTTGTTGTGATATGTGGGGGCATAGAGGCATTTGGGTTGTGGTAGCAGATGATGCCTAGAGTGGCGAGAAGCATCGGTTTATACCTTTGGGTCTCGGGGAGGACACCAGGGATGATGGAATTGGATGGATGTGATTGTTGGATGCTTGCGGATTCTTTAATTGTTTATCTACATTACTTTTCCCCACTTATAAAGGAAGCTGGTCTTGCTTACACTTCTTCCGAAGGAGGCAAAGACGTGTGGGGTATACCACATTCTTTCTATGTCTAGATTCTCAAATGGGGATGGGTCTACGCTCTGACAATATGCAACAAAGACTTGACGGGTAGTACATCTACTCACCATGTTGATCCCCCTTGTGTTTAGTAGCATTGAATGATTTTCTAGAATGTCTGGGAATATGGTAAAGTAATTCTGTAATAAATGTTTGATTAAATGGTATTAACTCATGGGGTTGGAGTTTCGGAATCTTAATTATGAGGTCGAAAACTGATGAAGGAACAATAGACGTCGGAGTGATGCAAATGAATCATAATGTTGAATTGTTCGTCGTTAAATAATGTTTAATGAATTAATTAAAGTAAAATGAAACTGAAAAAAAGGGAATGTTGTAATCTAATAAAGATCCTTAAATTGTTCTGTGCTTATAGGATACCTAGTCTTAAAAATGGAATCCCAGAATCCGAGAGACGTTAGCTGCAGTGTTTCTATGACTAAGTTATGCTCATAGTGTGGTTATGAGTCATTTTATATTTAGTACTTTTTGTGTTTCTATACTCTACTCCACCCTACTAGTAAGGGAAACTGACACCCCGTGGATTCTAAGCCCTGGGGGTGTTTTCCCCTACATTATTGTGGGAGGATGAATGGATGACTACCCCATTTGGTCCTACTCTCTTCTCTTGGTAGATACTTGTTCCATTAGGCGAAGTGGTTAGTTTTCCCCATATATGTTTGTAGAGGGATGTAATTTCTTCTGGTTGTTCACACACATATATTCTGGATATAGTATCCTATGGAATACTATAGGTTTAATGTGTATAGGCTGTAATGGATTGAAGATCCTTACTCAATGTATGGGTTGTAATGGATTGCGGTATAATACTCGACGTATGATAACCATTATTCGAGCTGTGGTGGATCCTGGAAACAACTTGGTTACTTTTAGTTGTGAGGATGGTGTGGTGCTTCGCCCATGTGTCTGCGAGAAAGACATTGTAGTGCATGAGGTGCAGATTGTGGTGCTTCAACCAGGTGGCTGTGGGCATGCCTTTTTGGAGAGAGATGTTTATGAAGTGCGATGTTGGGGCAATGTCGCAAACCAGTGGGTAAGTAGTAGCGGGTACCCTTGATATTATTTATTATATTATATATTCTTGTATGCGTTACATGGTGAGAGTACCCATGGTGAGGTTGGGAACATAGTATATCTTTTTAGGTGATGAGTTAGTTTAACATGTTGTTCACTGTGCTTTATCATGCTTTCATTACCATTACACGAGAGGCTTTGGGGATGATCCTACTGAGTATGTTGTTATACTCACCGTATGTATATATACACTTTTTTTCAGGTCACTTCTAGCAGGATGTAGATCAAGCAAGCTTCTACTAGCTTGGGGTTGCAGGAGCTGTTCGGGCTTGTGGTTGTAGCTGTTTTAATTTCTTTTGGGTACTTGCAGTTTTTCCCCATTTTTTTGTAGTACTTTTTCCTGAAATTCCATTTGTGCACTTGGGTTTCTTTTATATTTTCATTTCTGAGATAGATTTTATTGGTGTCTATCATATCTCTCTCTTTGTCATGTGTTCTCTTAGTGGTTAATGTCTCCCATTTGTGTGTTATTATACCCTCAGTGCTAGTCGCCAACTCGGGGCCTACTGAAAGCGTGAATCGAGGGTCATTAGCTCCCTTCTCACATTTCTGGCCGGGGAGGCATACACTCTGTGGGAGAGGGTCATAACATAGCAGTAGCAGAGGACTGGTTGAGGGATAGGATGGAGTTTTGAGTTAGGTACATGTGAGGTTGAATGGGTTGGTAGGGAAACAGTGTCATTCATGTTTAGAAAGTTAGGTAAACACTGGATACCTGCTGAGTCATATGAGTTTAGGGCCCCCTAGGATCTGATGTACGATCCTTTAAGTTTACAAAGGCTACTAAACAGGGTGATACTAGTTGAAGGGTAGAGACCTAGGATTGGATCTTTCATCATTCTTCTTTGTGCCTGTGTTTGAATGGGTAGACCTTGAGATAGGTTAACAAAAATGAATAAAAGAAAGCAATTAATTAATTAATTTTGAGTCTTCCATATTCCATTTTTTGGAGCTATAAAGGTTTTTCATTTTAAATGTATAGCTCCAGGTCGACGTCCTCATCTGGTTTGCACAGAAAATGTCCAACAGGATATTTTAGAAGATCGTCGCAGGGTAGAGGTTGAAAATGATGACACTGGTAGGAAGACACTCCATGAGTTTCTGCGCCAGTGTATGTAGAAGTACGAGGGCTCTATTTTAGATGATGTCATGGAATATTGGTTAAAGGTGGTTAAGATAGGCTTCAGTTCGATCTATGCTTGGAAGGAGCACTGGGTGTCCTTAGTTACGACGATGCTACATGGAGCAGCGAGTTAGTGGTGGTTCATGTTACTTCGGGGTCGTGAAGAATCAACGATCTAATGGGAGGACTTCCGAGAAAAGTTTAGTGTTGAGTTCCTTTCATCGAATGGGAAGGAGTTATGTTGCCCGGAGCTTCGTACCATTCGACAGGGGATATCTACTATTCCAGAGTTTGGAATCCATTTCAGAAACCTTTTACGATGTGCATTGGACCAGTTACCAGATGAGGAGGCTGAGTAAAGGCATTTCGAGGAGGCTTTGCATCCAGAGATCCATCTCCAGGTCACCACATTTATGCTGAAGATATATCTTGAGGTGCTGGCGAGAGCAGATGTTGTCGACAGGACTTTGGCCAGGACATGATCATCACCCGAGGGGATCATCATGATCCCTCATCAAGCAAGGTTGTGGTCCAGGGTTCCCTGTTTTCAAGGATGATGAGTTTCTGTTTAGCCATGGGTCAGTCCCAGCCCTTCAAATATTGTTTCTCGAGAGGCAGCAACTCTCGTGCCTATGGCAAGGGATCAGGTGCTTGTTTTTCTTGTGGTGGTCTTGGCCATCAGCAGTGGTTGTTCCAGACCTTTCAAAGTTGTCATTGTGCACTGGGTTCTATGCTCTAGGTTCCTCCATTTGAGGCAGTTCTAGCCGAGGCATCAGTATCCAGTTGCACCAGCTATATATCACCATAGGGTAGATGGGTTAGGTAGAGGAAAACCCCATGATGCACCTCGTCCTCAAAGAGCAGAGCACGGCCGTGGTGGTGGTCGTTATCAGGGTTAGAGAGGCCATGGAGGATGTCATGTTTGGTATCATGCTCTAGCATTTCCATCACCAGATGATCCAGATGTTGTTCGAGGTACAATTTTCTTTTTTTCTACCATGGTGTATGTCTTGTTTGATTCAGGAGCGACACACTTTTTCATGTTACCTACCATCATCTATGATTTGGGACATGAGGTAGAGAGTCTTACCTATGACTACACCAGTTGGAGGTCGAGATAACTTCTTTGAAGTATGTAGTGACTGTGAGCTAGTGTTGGGGAAACACCACTCTTGGGGAGATTTCCAATATTTACAAATACAACCATATGATGTCATATTCGTCATGGATTGGTTGTATTCAGTGTAGGATATCATGGATTTTTTCATGAAGAATGTTGTTTTCATTGTTGCGGATGGAGAAAAAGTGGTTCTTGTTGGTGAGATAGATCCTCAGATGGGTAATAGGCGTGTTCCATCATTATCATCAATGATGGATGAGATGATACTGAGTTCTTCAGAGGTTCAGCAGTTGGAGTTTCCTAGGGTCGTTGTGGAGTACCCTGACGTCTTTCTAGAAGAGGTTGTAGCATTACCCCCTCGACGAGAGATCGAGTTTGGGATCAAGCTAAATCCTGGAGCATAAACTATTTATATGTCTCCATATAGGATTTCCCCTTATAAGTTGCAAGAGATACAAATAAATCTTGGTGGTATGTTATTGTGTGGTTTAGTTCGGCCAAGTGTGTCGCCATGGGGTGCACAATTTTTGTTCATGAAGAAGGACAACGACATTTTGTGGTTGTGTGTAATTTATTATCGCTTAATAAAAGATATAATAAAGAGTCACTATCCTCTTGCGCAGATTGATGACTTATTCGATCAACTAAATGGTGCAAGTTGGTTCTCAAAGATCAACTTGTGCTCAGGATATCATCAGATGCATATGAAGGATGAGGATATTTTGAAGACTGCTTTCGGTTGTCTTTATGGGAATTATGAGTTTTTTGTAATGTCGTTTGGCATGATAAATGCTCCAGATGTGTTCATGGGATTGATGAATACTGTGTTCCATGAGTTCTTGGACAAGTTCGTGGTAGTTTTCATCGACGAAATCCTTGTGTACTCCAAATCTGAAGAAGAGCATGCACAACATCTACAAGCCAGTTTGGGAGTATATAGTTGACATCTCCTATTTGGGATGTTGTATAAGTGTGAGTTTTGGACTCTAGAAGTCCGCTTCATAGGGCATGTTGTGTCCCAATTAGGAGATATTGCGGATCCATCGAAGATAGAAGCAGTTTTGTCTTGGGTATCCCCCAAGACAGTTTCAAAGGTGCGAAGTTTCCTCGGTCTCGCAGGCTACTACAGGAGATTCAGAGCCAATTTCTCACGAGATGCAACTCCTTTGACCACTTTGACCAGGAATGATCTGGCATTCATATGGACTGATCTGTTTCAGGAAGCTTTCGAGTATCTAGAAGAGAAGTTATTAAGTACTCTAGTCATTTGTCTTCCTGCTGAGAGAGTCAAGTTTGATGTTTTCTGTGATGCTTCACATTTTGGGGTAGGTTGTGTTCTAATTCAGCTGAGGTAAGTTGTTTCTTATGGGCCTCAACAGTTACGTCCCCATGAACACAATTATGCCACCCACGATATTGAGTTGGCATTCATTGTGTTTTCTCTGAAGTTGTGGATATATTACCTCTTCAGTGAGCACTTTTTGGTTTTCACCGATCATAAGAGGTTGAGGTCTATTTTCTCCAAGTGTGAATTGAACAGATGAAATCGTTGGTGGATGGAGTTCTTAAGAGAATACGACTTTGAAATAACATATAAACATGGAAAAGGGAATTTTGTAGCTGATGCGCTGAGTCGAATGTCACGTAGTGATGATGTGCATGAATCCGGTAATTCTTGGAGAGTAATGGAATAACTATCAGCTTTACATCTTCATATGGGAGAAATTGGGGGTAGTGGATATATTTTTTAGATGATGGTACAATCATCCCTGATGCAGAAGGTAGAAGAGTTCCTATTGGGGGATGTATAGGTGGATGTCTGGAGACACCAAGTTGTTTGTGTTGAGGCCCCTGATGGTTGGTCTAAGGATGAACAACAGAGAGTGTTGTATCACATGAGGATTTTTTTTCCTTTGATGATGTGAAATACGGTCCTCAGAGAGTTCCATAGTTCACTTTTAGAGGTACATCCTGGCATGACAATGATGTACCGATCCTTGAGGAGTCAGTTTTGGTGGCCTGGGCTGAACCGTGTGGTTGTGGAGTTTGTGTCTAGATGTTTAGTCTGCCGGAAGGTGGAGGAAAAACACCATGTTCCAGGTCTTCTTATTCATCCATTAGAGATTCCTCAATTGTATTGGGAGGAAATATCAAGGGACTTCGTTACTGGTTTACCTCGAGCACCGGGAGGACATGATGCTATTTGGGTGGTGGTGGATATTTTAACAAACTTTGCCGACACTATATCAAGTAAGGAGTCATGTTCAGTGGATTTTTTGTCAAGGCAGTATCTAGAGGAGGTGGTGAGACTTCATGGAGTCCCTAGGACAATCATTTATGATAAATATCCTCGGTTTACCTCTAGGGTGTCGAGAGGTCTCCAAAATGCATTTGGTTATCAACTGTTCTAAATCACTACTTTTCATCCTCAAACGGATTGTCAGACAGAGTGAATTATCCAGAATTTTGAAGACATGTTACTTTCTTGTGTTATGGATTTTGGAGGCTCATGGATAAGTCACTCACTTGGTAGAGTTAGATTACAATAATAGGTTTCACTCCACCATTGGCATGGTGCCATTAGATACCTTGTATGGCCTACGTTTCCATTCTCCGTTGTGTTAGACTGGGGTCAGATAGTCTGAAATGCTCAGATTGAAACTTGAGCAGAATACAATAGAGAGGGTTCAGGTGAGTCGTAAAAGGATGAAGATAGCACAGGATCGTCCGAAGTCATATGCCAATCAAATAAGGATACCCATATAGTTTAAATTTGTGGATCATGTGCTTCTGAAGGTGAATCCAAGTCGTGGGCAGCGATGGGTTGGACGTGGAAGTATGATTTCTCCCTGATTTTTTGGGCCATTAGAGGTGTTAGCTCATGTTGGAGCTATGGAATATCGAGTAACACATCCCCCTAATATGAGTCGGATACATGATGTTTTCCATGTATCATATCTCCATCATTATCTTCATAATGACACTCACATCATCGATTGGGGACAGATCGATGTTGATGATGATGCAGCCTTTGAGGACCGACCATTGGATATCCAAGACCACATGGAGAAGGTGTTGTGTGGGCGTTATATTCTTTTAGTTCGTGTATTGTGGCAACACGGTGGCTTGGAGGAGAGTACATGGGAATGTAAGTAACACATATGTGCTCAATACCATGATTTGATTGATGTTTAACTCTTTTCATGTATTGTTGTAGCTGATTTTGTTATCAAACATTCATGTTTATGAGATGACTCCCTTTGTAGCTTTTGTTGCTTCCTCTCTTTTGTGAGGTATCTCGAGGGGTGGTTGTTTAGACCCTCTTTCATTTTTACATTAGGTGGGTTTTGGATTTTTGAGAATGAGAATGTTTTGAGAGGTAGCTGATGTAATGGCCCAGACCTCTCTAGTCCATTACATTTTGAAAATGCGTGTTAGAGGTGTTATGGGAGGTTAAGGTGACTTGGGGTGCATTGGGTGGACTTTTAAGAGAAACTAAGGGTCTATATCTTTCTCTTGGGAGTCGCACGATATGTCTAAACCATTCGGCCAAAATGTGTGAGGTTGGTGTTAGAGGAAGTTCCTAACTCATAGTTAGCACATTGTTTGTCTAACCATGTGGCCTAACTGTGCGAGGAGTGTTTGACGAGGCAGTAGCGACCACATAGTTAGCCCACGGGTTTTCTAACAGTGCGATCAAACCTTGTGGGAAATTAAATCAAGTTCCTAAAATATCATATCCCAACTGTTTCACCTCTAACTTTCTCATCTAATCCCCTAAGCAGCAATAACTCAGGATTAACCTTACTCGAAAGTTAGAGAACCTCTCCCAATTGTTTTGGAGGTGATCTGAAGGCTTATCTTGGTGAATCGAAGCTGATTTCTTGAGGTATGTGATCGTTCTTCTTTGGTTTCATAGATTCACTTAGATCTACTCCTCATCTTCTCTCGTTTTTTAAGATCTACACCCGTAATGGGTAGATCTATGTGTGTGGATGTCAAATATGATGATCTTTGGTCTTGATCTTGCTAGGAAGAGAGATCTATGGTGGGTTTTTTTAGAATCGACCCATGTTTCTTAAGAGGTCTTCTACCGTTGTGGTTTTCATAAAAAACCTTTGAGGTAGGGGGATTTGTTGCATCTATTTCTTTAACATGCAACTGTATTGTTAGCATGTTTAATCCCACTATATGATAATGGAATTGACAGAATAAATACTTTGAACCGGATTATGAAATTTTATCGATCGTATGTTATTGCCTCTTGTTTTCCTAGATGGTGTCATATCTATTCTTGCTATGCATAGCTGTTATCCTTGATGGAAATCGGTAAAGAACTCAAACAAAGACTAATTTATATTTTTTTGGCTAAATATAAAGAGGCATGTGAACTAATCTGGTTCTTGTTGCAATTTGATTTTAATAAAAATTCCATATTAAGCATGTATAATCATTTGTCATAGATTACTGGTTAGGTTCCCAATTTTTGATCCAACGGATTATAAATATTTTAATTCGAGATGTTTTAAATATGTGATAGTTTGATAATTCCTTAATGATTTCTGAGTTATCCTCTTTATAGATAAAGGGACAAGATACAAATAGATGTGTTGTTTTCTTTCCTGCTGTTAGTGATGTGATGTGATCATGGATGGTTGTTGTGATATGTGGGGGAATAGAGGCCTTTTGGTTGTGGTAGCAGATGACGCCAAGAGTGGAGAGATGAATCGGTTGATGCATGTGGGTGTAGGAGAGGATAGAGGGGATGATGGAATGAGATGGATGTGATTGTTGGATGCTTGCAGGTTCATTGATTGTTTATAAGCTTTACTTTTCCCCACTACTCAAGGGATCTGGTCTTGCTTACCCTTCTTCCGAAGGAGGAAAAGATGCATGGGGTATGTCATGTGCTTTTCGTGTCTAGATTCTCAATAGAGGATGGGTCTATACTCTTCCTATAGGCGGAAAATACTCGACGGGTAGTACATCTACTCACCGTGTTGATCCACCTTGTGTTTAGTAGAATAGAATTCTATTCAAGAATTCCTAAGAGTATGGGAATGTTGAATGTAATAAATGTTTGATTAAA
Source organism: Viscum album (assembly GCA_963277665.1). Classification (NCBI taxonomy): domain Eukaryota; kingdom Viridiplantae; phylum Streptophyta; class Magnoliopsida; order Santalales; family Viscaceae; genus Viscum; species Viscum album. The sequence continues at coordinate 1,991,982,352 of OY728155.1, forward strand.
TGGTATTAACTCATGGTGTTGGAGTTTACGAACCTTAATTATGAGATTAAAAAATGTTGATGGAATAATGGACGTGGGAGTGATGCTAATGAAACAGAATGTGGAATTGTTCATGGTTAATTAATGTTTAATGAATTAATAAATGTAAAGTGAAACTGATAAAAAGGGAATGAAGTAATCTAATAATTTTCCGTAAATTGTTGTGTTCATATAGGATACCTAGTCTTAGAAGTGGCATCCCGGAATCGAAGAGACATTAGCTGGAGTGTGTCTAAGACTAGGTTATTCCCATAGTGCGGTTGTGAGTCATTGTATATTGTGTCATTTTTGTGTTTCTATACACTACCCCACACTTTCAATAAGGGAAACTGATACCCCGGGGATTCTGATCCCTGGGGGGTGTTTTCCCCAACATCTTGGTGGGAGGATGAATGGCTAACTACCCCCTTTGGCATCCCTCTCTTCTCTTGGTAGATACGTGTGCCATTAGGCACACTAGTTTGTTTTCCACAAATATGTGTATAGTGAGATATAATGGCTTGTGGTTATTCAGACACATATATTCTGGATATAGTATCCTATGGAATATCATAGGTGTAATGTGTATAGGTTGTGATGGCTTGTGGCTCGTTACTCGGTGTATGGCTATAATGGATTAAGGTATAACACCCATCATTTGATAAACGTTATGCTAGCTGTGGTTGCTCTAGGAAACTACCTGGTTACTTTTGGTTATGTGGATGGTGTGGTGCTTCGCCCAGGAGTCTGCGGGAAAGCCTTTGTGGTGCACTAGGTGCTGATTGTGGTGCATCACCAAGGTGTCTGCGAAAAATCCTTTTTGGGGAGAGATTCTTTGGACATGAGATGTTGGGGAAAAGCAGCAAACTAGTGGGAAAATAGTAGCGGGGTACCCTTGATATTCTTTATTATATGTGATATTCTTGTATGTGTTACTTGGTTAGAGTAGCCATGGTGAGGTTGGGAACATAATAGTCTTGTTTAAGTGACAAGTTAGTTTCACTTGTTGTTCACTGTGCTTTATAATTCTTTCCTTACCATTGCACGAGAGGATTCATGGAGGATCCTACTGATTATGTTGTTATACTCACCCTATGTATATATAAAATTTTTTCTAGGGAACGTGGAGCAGGTTAGAGATCAAGCCAGTTTCTACTAGCTTGGTGTTGCAGGAGCTATTCGAGCTTGTGGTTGCAGTTGTTTTACTTTATTTGGGTACTTACATTTTTTCCCTTTTTTGTAGTATTTTTTTATGAAATTCTATTAGTTCACTAGTGATTATTTTAATGTTCTAGTTCTAAGTTAATGTTTATTGGTGTCTATATTATCTCTCTCTTCTTCATGTGTTTTTATAGAGGTCAATGCCTCCCATTTGTGTGTTACTATACCCTCAGTGCTAGTCGCCAACCCAGGGCCTACTGTAGTTGGGAATTGGGGGGGTGTTATCTCCCTTCTCACGTTTCTGTCCCAAGAGGGGTACACATAGTGGGGAGGAGTTCGTGATAGTAATTATAACCATGTTTTCTAATATTAATAAAAGAATTAATCCAATTTAGAAGATATGATTTTTATAGTTTTAAGAAATTGCATTTGATTTAAGAACACAAAACAAAACAAAATTAGTTTTATGAAAATACTTGATTTAAAAGTAAACATCATATCAACTTTAAATAATGTAATAATTTTTTCCAATGAATTATTATTGTTAAAAAATAAATAATATGGTTATTAGAAATTTTTCATCCCAAAAAATAATATAACATCCTAACTATTCTATAATATTCATAGGCACCGAAATAACATTTAATTGGAATAAAATATAACTTATCTACAAAGAAGTGATGATTAGGTAAAAATATAAAAAAAATTAAAATACATTATATAACACCTAAAAGTTATATTTGATCAAAAAAGGTAATTGAATAAGAAAATTTCCTTTCGTAGAGCAATTTTAACTCTTTTCCTCAATGCCATAACCAAGTATTACTAATTTTATTATGGTAACAAGTATTAACAATGGTTATAATTCACAAGGTAAAAATTATTTATTCTATATTAAATTATATAAATTATAATGATTCAAAATATTTTTTACATTTAACACTTTTTAATTTCTATACGATTCAATCAAATTGTTTTAATATAAATGTGTAAAAAATAATGAAAAACAGTATTTAAAAATATCGTTTCAGTGTTCCAAAATGATCTTCTACAATGATAATGTTATGTAATTAATTTTATTATTTATAGTTAAATGATATTTATATTATTTTATGAAAACATCGAATGTGTTATGCTTATTTTCATACAAAAATTAAATAAATCATAGTTTTACCAAATTTTTATTTTTCATTATTAACTGAAAAAAATCAATCTTTCTAGAAAACCCCCAAAACTTTCACACTTTTATATATTTGATATTATAATTTCAAAAACATTATACTTTATACCAAATTAAATTTAAAAGTTCTTTCATTATTAATTATAATATTTTCCCATTAATATCAATAAAAAAAATTAATGAAAAACGTTCATTTTTTGAATAATAAATAATTTACTGAAAATTTAATAAATATTTATTATGAAACAATCAATGTTTTTTCATTATGTAAAACATTTATATTTATTTTTATTGATTTTTTCTTCTTTTTAATATTACCAATATTATGATACTAGTTATAATTGTCATGTAATGCCCCAACCCCAGAAGCCTAGAGTTGGTGCTCTGTTTTAATAAATTGGCATTATACAAGGAATCATGTCCCGAAGGACAGATGAATTTATCATTATTCTAAATAGATTATATACATGAACATTACTTTACAATATATAACATAAAACACATCATATATAATCCTTGTAGAATTTAATTATTCCCTTAGCCAAACCTAGCATATCAATCATAAAACACTTCTTAGCACCCATGGAAAATAATACACAAGAAAGGGGTGATCTCAGATTCTCAGTAATGATAAAAACTTTTAGCGAAAGCTAACATAAATAATAATAATATTTTAAGGAAGTGTATTAGATTTAAAAAAACTTTTGAAACATTATCTTGAGCGTAATAAGGAATGAATAAGTTAAACATTATTATATAAACGTATACATGGATATTCAATTTGTCAAATAATCACGGGTAATAACAATAACTAATCTTCAAATGAGTGAACGCATAATGTCGGACATCCTACCCTCTACATAAAGAACATGTGCCCTGATCATTCACATATACTCTATCATGTCCTAGGGCTAAGACAGTAGTTTGTCTCATGAGAACTATTGATGCATCGAAGAGCTATATAATGTCTGGGCTACACCCATCATTGCCAGTCCAAAGTATTTCTCATAGTGAATAACAAAAATAAAGGATATGCCTTGTCAAATAACTATATAGATTGAGTAATATGAAACTATAAATTATTATAATTAAGGAAATAACATAATATCATCAAAATATTGAGATTCATGATAACCAATCTAATGGTTTAATATAATTCGTATAAATGGAACTAGGTGTATAACATTTCAATATTCCTCGATGAAATGAAATTTAGACCAAATCCTTTACCTTAGGATTGATACTCTATGTACATGTGTGAAAGTCAATTATAATGTTTTTAAAAATATTATTAACAAATATATGAATCAGGATAATATTTATGATATCATATTATGATTCTCTTATAAATTAATATTACATGTTTATTAAAAATTTCAAAGATAAAGGAATATTTCTTCAAATAATTGATTTCTTTATCATTTTTGTCATGAAATGTTTTTTTATTGTATTAATTAGATAATAATTTACATAATTTCATAATGTAAAATTTGATTTATATATCATATATATTATTTATTTAAAAATATATAATATATAGATAAATAAAATTGAACACATTGTTCAAATACAGTAGGTCGTACGTACGCATGAACGTTGTTTCTGTTTTCTTATCAAATTAAGTGGAAGTAAGTGAATAAAATTAGTATATATATATATCATCCTAGTATCATTATTATTTCATTATTTTACAACTTATTAATTAAAGTTATTCATATGATCATTCGTGTAAGGTGAACATGTTAGATGAGTCTCATCATGTCACGGAGTCGATAAGTCGTACGTACACATTAGTGACGATATCATTTCATTATTGGTTAAATGGTTTGTAATTGGATAGATTCATAATTTTTTATAAGAAATATACTTTTTAATTTTTAATTTTACTCAGTTATTCTGAATGGTATACCCAAAGAAATAATGGGTACATAAAAAACAACATACACCACAACCCTGAGACGGTAAGTCGTACGTACGCAGGCATGGTGATATTTTTCTTCATAGGATGGGTAAAATGAGGAATATTGTTGTACCATTATTATAATAAAATAAAATCTTGTGGACGTTACTGGGGTTATTATTTTATTATGGAAACAATTAAGGATGATGAATTAGAAGAAATACAGGACATTAAAAGAGGTGATAAAACGATTACCTTTTTCAGATGTATCCATTTTATTTTCACAAAAATACTCTGTATGATAGCTTTCATCCCATAGTATAACAGCTAGAATTTTTTGAGGGCTTTTGGGAGAGGAAATGGTTATGTTTTTTCTAAGACAATGGGGTTTGGAGGTGTTAATTAAATACAAGGAGAAGTGCCCATTTATAAACGAGGTGAGGGTCACTTTAGGAAAATCATGAAATATTAATTCATTAATAATTTATTTTCAGATTTTAATATCTAAAAATTAATTTATTTATATCTATGATGATGATGTGTCTATAGACTCCAATCCAATGATTTTTAGACAAGTTTAGGTAATGATATTAACCTTATCTTATCTGATTGACCCTTAGTTAAACAATGTAACACTTAAAATGTCTTCTTTTATTTTTATACTATTGGGTTAATTTAGTTACTATAAAATGCCTAGATAACCTCAAGTGGAACATTAATTTCATTTGAAACATTATGAATGTCCATTGGACAAACCCTATATTTTTTAAAAAAATTATACCATTTAACAAAATATTAATTATTTTAAAACTCATTTATGTAAATTTTGACAATATTTAGAAATTGATTTTTGTTAAAGTCATAATTACGTTATTACATAGAACCAAATGAGTTATATCATACTTTATATGTCAATGTTATCCAAAAAATTCTTTTATTGCATCAAAACTTTCAAATTACATTTATTCCAATACTTATAAATTCGTTTATTAGAATAATTCATTAATAAGTTAATCATTGCATCATCCTTATGTCAGAAATAAATATATTTGTCAAATATATTAAATTAAAAACTAAAATACCTTGATTTAGGATATAATTTTTTATTTCTAATTAATATTTATTTGTAAATAGCTCTGTCATATAACCCAATATTAATTTCATTCAGTCATAGATACATGTTTATTTTATAATTATCTTTACCTTAAATTAATTCTTATAACAACACATTATAACACACAAGTGGTCGAATGGGGTCCTAAAATAATTATAAGGATTCCCATGGAAAGAAATATCTCATCTAATTGAATTTATTAATGTGTTAGCGCAATTTAATATTATTATTATATTATTTATTAAACCTTATTTACTCGATTTAACTTTCATCCATGGTAAATAAAAAATTTATTGATGTTGCTATTCATAATATCAACAAATTAAATGTACCTATTTAATAAATTTTAATATCCTAATTAAAATATGGAATCCATTTTTAAAAATTCAAACCACATAATTAGAAGATATTAATTTAAAAATAATTCACATTGTCAAAACAAATGAGTGGGTTTTTATGAAGTAAAAACTATCAAAATATTGACATGTGTTTATTTCCAATTTAAATTTAAAAGTACATACATATACTAAATTATATTAAATGATATAAATATAATCTAACTATTCTCTAAAACCACTCAATTTCATAACTTAACACTATCAATTATCTCACTTAAAAAAGTTTTTTTCAATTAAAATTTAGTATTTTTTTTCCATTCATCAAAATATGAATGCTATCACAAAAGTACCAAAAATTTATCCAAAACTAAATTTTTATGTCTTGATTCTAAAGAAGAATTTAATTTTATTAAATTGAATATATAATTATTTCAAATATTGTATTTTAAAATGGCTCTCCATTAAAAAGGCGGGAAAACTATATTTTTTTAAAAATATATATTTTATATGGAAAATTCAATTTGTCCATATATTATGTACAATAAAAAAAAGACGAACATTAATATTATATGGGACATATATATATTTGATAATTTGGTTAATATTATTCATAAAATCATTTTAATTCGCCAGTTTGATATGTCGTGGTGCATTTGGAATCGATATTGCACACATCGAACAATAGAATTATTTAAAAAGAAATCATACCATGGGAGATTGGGTTGTTACATTATGCCCTCCTTTAAGAAATTACATCCTCATAATTTAATGTTAGGATTTAAAACTTTAGGTTTGACATTTCAAAATTTCTTTGTTGAAATACCCGATCAAAAAAATGGATTAATGAGGCCTCTATTTTAAAATAAATAAAGGTGAGTATGAAGGTTACCAGAAATAACACATACTAGGGATCCATGTAAGAAAAAATGGATATTGAAGAGAAAACTAATCAGCATATTCTGATTGATAGGGATAGAGAATATTATTAAGAAAATGTGGACAATCTAAATGCCATAAATCTACGAAGATCCAAGAGACTTTTTAATTCAATGCAAAATAAAGTACAAGGAAAACATTTTTGGTTTTAAATATACATTCCCTAATGTTTAAAAACATGAGAATAAATTATTACTTGATTTCAACACAATATCTACATTTTTAGTTCCTTAAACAATTTCCAATTCATCTCCATGTCAATAAAATGAAGCTGAATTTTTCATTTAGAAAGTGTCGGAAGATCACGCAATCACTAACTAGAGTGATTGGTAATTACATATATCTCAAAATGAAATTATTATCATAGGTTATCACATATGAATTAGTCCACCAATAGAGAGATAATAAATTAATCTAAAAACCATCAACTAGAGTATATCCTTACTATCCATACATGGATAACCTTACAATCCTTCCAAAACAAAAAATCTACCACTTTAGAAAGATGTGATCCAAATCGGCATAGAAATTATCTACCATATCGCATAAGGATGTAATTGATTGTCACATTCCAAATATGTGAACAAATTTATCTTCTTTTCTCTTGAATTATGGTAACAACCTGAATTAACAAATATCAATATTGAAAACATTCGTGATCCCTTTTTCCAAAACATGGTATATTATTATTTATGTCCCAAAAAGTTCTATACTTCATCCATGATAGAATAACCCTCTTGTCGACAAAACCAAAATTAGTTCTAGAATCATCCAATTTACTTATTCAAATGCATCATATCATTATTAAATCATGATTTTCTTAACATAAATAACATATTAAGAGTAATCTTTACCTTAATCATATGTTATGGAAATATAATCTTACCCTTAAATAAATTTTCTTGTCTATTATAACTATTCAACGTATTCTTGAAAACCCATAGTGTAAAAAATAGATGGAATACTCCTTATATAGTTCACTTATTCATAATTAATGGATCTAAATACGAAAATACATCATTCCTTCTAATGTAATGGTTGGCATGGAATATCTCCTTCTTTGGTTTACAGGTAGATTATTATGTCTGAGAATTGAGCTTGGTAATGAACATGATTTCTATAGATGATATATTGAGCTCGATATCAATTAGTCACTCTATGACTTCTTTCTCTTATAGATTACATATTCCATCTACCTACGGTTTTCCTCAAAGTTCTTCTTCCATTCCTCTTGATATGTATGAATTCATGTCTTATTTCCTCTATGATATTAAATTTTTGAACATTTATAAATTTTAAACATTCTATTATTCAATGTGTTAGTAAATTCATCAAAGATAACATTTTTTTACAATATATTGTGATAAATAATTCAACGAAATCACAATATAATTCTCTTTACTCATTATCAAATTTTGTTGCACAAAATCACATGTTTTCTGAGTGAAATTAATGTTAATCTAATTCCATCGGATTTCCACCATTAGATTGGACAAGAAATTACAGGGTGAGAAACACATATCAATGAAAAAAACCACATAATCAAGGGAAATTACTTTCAAACTATAGCATTATAGGTTTAATCCTAGGTTATCCATGATCATTACCAAAATTCTAGGGGGGTTCTTCTATACTTATCTTCAAAGTCTGTCAGAAGGTTATGATCCCTAATCTTTGTTTACTAAATAAATTTCCAAGGTTATTTATAACCTCCATTTGATACCAAATGTATTGCCCAAACCCCTTATGATTGAAGTCAGTTAATTGTTCTAATACATTGGAATGATAGAAGGTATCATTTCTAGAAGGACTGATCAGTTTAACAGTCTTGGAAAATAGATTACATACATGAACATTGAATTTAAATTTCTATTATAAAACACAACATATATAATCCTATGAGGACACCATTATTCCCCTAGCTTAGCCATGATATCAATCATAAAACATTTCATGGAATCTTGGGAGAAATAAAACATAAGGAGGGGGTGTGCTCAGATGAATAGTAAGGATAAACATTATAGTAGAAGCTATCATAGATAATCCAAAACATTTAAGGGAAGGTATAAGATTGATACACAAGTCATTTAAAAAATAATCATCAACATAATATGTTATGAATAAATCAATCCTTACTATATAAATAATCACATAGATATTCTACTAGTCTAATAATAACTTGTAAAATTAATAACCAATGTCATAATGAGGTAATGCATAATGTCGGACATCATAACCACAATTTGAAGGCTTTTTGACCAGACCATTCACAAATATTCATTAAAGGCCTTATTCCAAGAAACTGGTTTTCTAATGAGACGTGCAGATTCATAACGATCAATATAATGATTTGGCCCCACCCATTATTATCAGTCCAAAGTATTTCCCATATTTAATAAGAAAAATAAATAATATTAATTATCATATAACTATATTGAATGAGTAACATGGATCTACTATTAATTACAAGGAATCAAAAAATATAATATCATGAAAATAATGTTATTCATGATAAAAAATCAAAGGTTATAACATACACCATTTAAATGTAACTAGGTGAATAACATTTCTATATGCCTCATTGAAATGAAATTGAGACAAAGTTCATTGCCTTAGGTCTAACACAGTTTGTAAGTGTTTGAAACTCCAATATAATGTTTTTAAAAATATTATTAACTTATATATGAATCATAATAATATTTATTATGTCATATTATGATTATTTTAGGACCTTATATTACTTGTTTATAAATAATTTCCTTGTTAATGCAATGTTTTAGGAAATAATTGCTTTCTTTATCAAACATGTTTTGACTTCGTATTTTTGATCATATTACGTAGGTCATAATTAACATACATATCGAATGTAAAATATGATTTATATGTTATATATATTATGTATTGAAATATATATAATAGATAGATAAATAAAATGGATCCCACTATTCATTTAGATGGTAGGTCATACGTAATAATGAATATTGTTTCGGTTTTCTTGTCGTATTGAATGTATGTAAGTGATTGAAAAAATTGAATTTAAATATATATCATCCTAGAAGAATTATTATGTCATATATTTAATATTAATTAATAATATTTTATATTATAAACATACTTGGACGGTGAACGTGGATGATGAGTCTCATCGCGTCGTAGAGAGGGTAAGCCGTTTGTGCACACGAGCAACGATATCCTTTCCTTAATGGTTAAATGTTGTGGTATTGGATAGAATATGAATATTAAATAGTAAATATAATGTTATATTTATTATTTAAATCCGTTATGTTCATTTTTATAGCCATAGAAATAAATTGTACTCGAAAAACAATTTACACAATGACATGGATACAATAAATTGTACGTACATATGCATGGTTGTATTTTTTTTAAAGGATTGGTAAAAGGATGAATTTGGTTTTACCTTAATTATAATAAAATCAGATAATGTGAAAGGTACTGCTGTTATTATTTTATTATGGAAACAACAAATAAAGTTGAAGTAGAAGAAAAAAAGAACTTTGAAAGAGGTGATCAAACAATTACCTATTTTCGGGTGTCTCCTTTGGATTTTCACAAGAGGACTCTTTAGGATGGCTTTCTGCACAATGTTTAGCCTCTATAATGTTACGAGGGATGTTGGTAGAGGAAAATATTAGGTTTTTTGAGACAAATGTCTTTGTAGGTCTGAATTAATGAGAAGGATATGTTCCCTTTTATAAGAGATGTGATGGTCACTTTTGAAAAATCATGAAACATTAATTTATAATAGAATGATTTTCAGTTTTCAATAGCTCAACAGTAATTTATTTCGATAATAACATAAGTATGGGTCGAAATACTCTTAGAAAATTATTATTAAACCTGTTTATTTCATGAAATTAATCATATTTTTTGGGATTAACACTTAGATAAACAGTTTAACACTTACCATGTCTTCTTTTATTTTAAAACTATAGGGATAATTTAGTTACTATAAAATGACAAGAGAACCTCAAGTGGATCATTAATGAAATTTAAATATTTATATGAGTCATTTGAAAGAACCTTAGATTTTTGGGATATTTATATCATTAAATAAAATATTATTTATTTTCAAAACTCATTTCTGTCAAATCTGACACTATTTAGAAATTGATTTTCTAAATGTCATATCAAAATAAATCCTTAGAAAAAAAATTAAATTATACCATATATATAACTTTCATCTATTAAATTTGTGTATGGAATCAAAATTTTCAAATTAAATTTATTATAATATTTATAAATTCATTTATTTGAATCATTCATTAATAAGTTAATCACTACATCATCATTATGTCAAAAATAAATATATTAATCTATTTTATAAGAATTATAAATACAATAACATGATGTAGTAAATATTTCATTATTTATAATTACTATTTATAGTAAAATATATCATTCATATAACCCTATATAAAATTTGTTTTAGTAAAAGATATAGGTTTAGGTTACAATTATCATTACGTTAAAATAATTCTTATAGCATGTCATAATCACACACAAGTTGTCCCATGGGGTACTAAAATATTCATAAGGATTCCCATTGTCATAATAATCATATAAAATATGACCAGGTCATGTGTTAGGGTAGGTGATTATTATTATAATATTATTTTTACACTGATTTACCAGATTTACACTTTAACTATGATAAATAAAAATAATTACTGAAGTTAACATTTATAATTTAAAAAAATAATAGTTACCTATTTAAATAATTTTGACCTTAAGATTCCAAATATGAAATCCGTTTTTCCAAATTCAAAACATATAATTAGGAGAAATTATTTTATATTTATTTCGCATTGTAAAAACAAGAGACCAAGTTTTTAAGAAATGAAAACCATTCAATGGTTGACATGTGTTTATGTCCAATTTAAATGTGAAATTACTTCCAAATACCTAAATTCTTTTAAATTTTAAAATATTATATAATTAAACTATTAAAAACACTCAAATGTAAAATATAACGGTATAAATTATTTCTACTAAACAAAGTGGTTTCCAATTAAAATTTATTATTTTTCAATATTGATAAAAATATGAAAGTTATCAGAAATGTTCCAAAAAAATTTCAAAAACATATTTTTATGTCCTAATACTATTGAAGATTTAATTTTTGCATATAAAATTTTTAAAAGTTTCAAATATTGGATTCAAAAATATTCTTCAATAAAAGGAAGAAAACTGTATTTATAAACAAAATAATTATTTTATCTGAAAAATTGAATTTGTCCTTATAGTATGTCTAGAAAACACAATATATGACTAATAAAATTATATGCGATATATATAAAAATCAAAATATGGTTAATAAAATACATAAATTCTTTTTAATTGGATAGTTTGATAGTTTGTGGTGCACTTCAACTCGGTGTTGTGTACATCACACATTATTGAATTTTTAAAAAATGAATCATGTCGTGTGATATTGGGGAGTTACATGTAAATATTAAATAATAATATTTATATGTAGTTTTTTAAAAATATTTGTTTTATGTATATCTAGTTGTAAATGAAGTTATATTTTAAAAAAAAATGGGATCAACTGCGATTGTGGCATACGATAGAAAGTAGAAAATACATTTAAATCTACGGTTTGGGGGCATAACCCCACATACATGCTCCAAATCCCATGCCACCCTTACTATAAGTATTTCATAAACTATTAATGTGTTAAAAATAATATTCATATAGTGAATAGATATAAACTACAATTAGATATGTGGTAAAAAATTTCGAATTTAACACCCATACATCCAAAACTGACCCCCCCTCCTTGATTTGAATGATATAAGGAATATTGATATGTTCTTATTATTTTGTGATTATTCCTTAGAAATAATTATTAATTTAGAGAAAATAAATTCTGTAAATTATTTTCTTATTTAGTGATAAAACCACTCATCTAACATGATTCATGAATATTAATAAAATGAAATAATCGATGAAAATTCCATATTAATTCTAATGTGAATTGATATGAAATTATCTGATTCCAAAATGATATAAAGTGGATAAAATTAAATAAACATAGTTATATATGACATACTGTTTCTAACAACCCCAAAAAATAGTTAAGTTGATTATAATCGTGATGACTATCTTTACAGTAAATGCCGAGCTTTGAGAAAAATTTGATATAACATAAAAATATTATTATGACCTAGCCATTGAGTTAGAGTATGAGTATGCGTAAACATTTTATGAAATAAATTTATAGTGGACTTAATCAATAAAATATTATATATTAATGATTAGGAAATAACCAAACAAATTTTATTGAATTAATTTTATGATTGAGAATGCATTTTCATCAAAAATGATTTTATTGTATTTTGTGCCTAAAATTTATAAATAAATTCTAAAACTATTAAATATATTATATTATGGAGTTAAAATAGTTTTTAATATTAGAATATTAAAATAATCATGTGGTAATTTTTTTAGATATTATTTAAATTATTTATTCTTCAATGAATTTTAAAAAATATATATTTTCGAATTATTTTATAATATCATGTAATTTAAATTTTTTTTTATATTTTGGATCTCGTATTAATGTTAAATTTTTACATATTTTACCTCTAATTTTATATTTTATATTTTTTTAATTTTAATATTACTGATTTTAATCTTAGATAATTTTCGTGCTTAAAAAAATTAAATAAATAGTCCATTTTCATTGAATTTTATTTATTTTTTCATAAATTAATATCTGTAACATCTATACATTTAATCATGATAAATGATTCAATATTTTTAATCAATATGCCCACATTTGATAAGTAATTCCCCTTTATTTTTTATCAAATTGTATTTTCACCATAACAAATTATTGTTGTCATTGCAAAAGTAAAACATATTAATTAGGGTTATAAAAAAAGATATATGTTCTAAAAAACCACACAAAACAATCCATTATTAAATTTTATGCTATTAAATACACCATATTCTACTAAATTTTAATACATAAAATTTTGGTTCAATTTTTCCTTGATTGTGGCGTTTGTATTCTTTTATGTAATGAAAATTCCCAAATATTACTCTATTGACATTAATATCTATAATTATTTCATATAACGATAAAATATTTATTGGATATAATAAAAATGTTATTAAAATTTTTAGGTAATTATTTTAATCATGTTAATTTATTTTAAATTTTTATTAATTAAATAATTTCCATAAATTATTATGCAATGATGACATGGTGCATATGGAAATAGTAGAAAAATAGAGTAGATTATTTCAAATAATCTAAAAATAATTTTTTTTATTATAGTGCCCCGTGATTTATTAAAATCAATATAAAAAATTAGATAATGTTTAACGTTTTTTATAAATATATTTCTCTAAAAAAATTCAAAGACAAATTAAGTAAATAGTGTCAAAATGACATTAATTATATTTTGTGAAAAATAATATTATAATAAATTACGTAAAAATTAAAAAAAATAATTTAAATAAGACAATTATAATATAAAAATTCACAAAATATCATAAAAATTATATTTAGTTTCCACTATTTATCATATCAACAAAATTATAACACTTTTTTAGTGAAATAGTCATTAATACAATTAAGATTAAATTTAGTTAACAAAGGGGTTAACCAAAATATAACTAATGTAATAAAACATAAATCTATAAAAAAAATATCATTTTATGTTATTTTAAACTCATGAAATCCCACATTTATATCTCATTTAATTTGGATGCATTTACTTGAGAGTGGATTTAATGTATACTAATATTTTATGAAATTCCAATTGTGTCATCATCCTAACATAAAAAAAGGACACCCCACATTTCTCTTATTTACAACACATTGATCCATATATCACAAAAAACATGCCATATTATACTATTAACTTCCCTATCCATTATTTATATGATTTTTTAATCTTAAAATATCCTTCAAAAAGGTCCTTAAGAAAGGATCTAGAGGAGGCCACCCAAATGAGAGGTAATCATCTAACCCGACCTCTTTCAATTGTGTTCTTATTATAATTCCTATTAAAATATGGTATTAATCATAAAATAATACTATTAGTTTCATAAATAATATTTAGTATTATTATTATGTAACAACCAATATCATCCCTCTATTATATCAAATGGTAAGTGAAATTATCTCTCTTGATTTTGTGTGGATTACCAACACCCGGTAACTATATAATTTATTTTACATCACTTGTTTTCATGGATGGATATTATTATGGAATTAATATTTATATATTAAATTTATGATATAATAATTATTCTTTATTTATAATATCATAACTACCATCTTACCTATCAATTCATTGAAAATGATAATGTCAATCATGTTCATGTGTGGCCTACCTCTTCTAAGAAGTGACATGATTTTTTTCATTTCTTATTAAAATGGACCGCAATGAAGAAATATTTTGGAAATATATATGGCATATATGATATAATAATCATTCTATAAATGGTAATTATTATTTACTTTTTTCCCATCATCATAACATTAAAACGTCATTCATCTATATGTATGACATATCGTCTCCATTGACATTGTGATTTATTTTTATATCTATTTATTTTGTAGATAAATAAACATATATAAATGATATATGTGATTTTTATATCATTATAAACATTCCTCAACTTATACGATTATAAACTTGGAAGGATCGAAACCTCCAAACTAAACGTATCACGAGAAACAAAAATGTTATAACTAAGAAAATATGTTCTTTATACAGGGTTATTAGTACATGTGGATTGAAATGTTATAAGTAGATCATATATGGTGTTTTATGTATTTAAATTACTCTTTTATAAGAGTATAATAAAATTAAATTTGATATATAGGATATTGTATAACCTTAAAATCAATTCAAATTGGTGGTATGGGATTCCCATCCAACATTAATTTCATTGAGACATATGGAATATTCACCACTTGTGTCCTTTTTTGGTGTATATACATCACATTATTTAATTTTATAATAATTATAATTAAAATTGTGTGTAATTACATACACATATAATATTATTTCTTTAATGATGTTTTTATTCTAATGTTACCAACGATTTATGGGTTTTATTTTAAATCCCATTGTTTATCAGGAGTGGTTAGGATTATGTTTTTGATGATGAAGCATCATAAAATACCTCTCAATAATTTCATTAATTTTATTGTAATGTTGTTATTTTTTTACATTACATTATTTTTCCTGTGTGGACCAAAAAGAATCCATGAAAACTACCATGTTACAATAATATTATATAGTATTAGTCACATACAATAATATTAAAAACACAATAGAACATTATATATATAGGATAAATGAAATAAGAAGTATTTATTGAAATCAATGATCCTAAACCAATGTAATAATAACATGTCCTATAGAAACTTAATGTGGCCCTAATAATTGTATCATGAACAATAGAATAGTAACCTAACCACTAAAAGTTTAATTAAATTTGTTCATTATTATAAAAAAATATATGATATAATTATTTTATAGTATAAGTAAATAATTTTTTTTAAAATGATAAATTAAGTATTGGAAATTTATAAAACATAAATGTTTATATACAATTGTATGATTAATTTTATTATTTAAAAGAAATTATATTTTCATAAAATTAATTAATTAATATTTTTGTTATCTTATGATTATAAAATAATTTTATGTGGCCTTAATTAAAGTTTAAAAAGTGTTATAAATTGAGTTAAAATTTTAAAATTAGTATTTTTATAGAAAATGTGGATTTTAATTAAAAATTATATTTATCATATTTAGAAAATTAATTTAATAAATTAGAGTCCATTTTTAAATTTTAAAAACCAAGATATGGTTAGGGTAAATTTTTGGGGGATATCTTAAATAGTGATTTTTTTAAAAGTGAGATACAGTAATTTAAAATACATAACAAATACATGAATTATTGAGTCATTGATGATGTATGTATGATGTAAGTCCATAATCTTGAACTATAATTTATTATTCTAATATCAATACATATAATTCTAAAACTATTTATATTCCAAAGGCAAAATATTAGACTAGTTAATATAATAATGAGATAACACACCTATCCTCTCCTATATATGCCACTCATCACCACCTTTTCTCATCACTACTTCCATGATTTTATCCTTTACCAAATTCTAACAAATACTCTTACAAATACTATCCCCCTTTTTTGAGATTCATTGGTCTCGTGAAAAGGTGAAAACAATTTCTCTATGGAGTTTCTTAAATAGTATAAATTCAAGTGAAAAATTCCTCTCTCTATTTTTTTTATGTTTGAATCAATTTAATTTAATTCATATCCCATTCTCGCATACACTTAACCAAGTGGCATGATAAATCTAAAAAAATTATATACGATAATTTTATTATGTTATTTATTTAATTCAACATCATGTATCTTTTAATTCCTTTAATTCTATAAATAATAATATCATATTAGGTGTGTCGATATACCACCACTAAGGACAATGCATTTTAATTTTTCACTACTATATTGAAGGCTAATAATAAGAACATTAGTATTGTTAAATAATATTTTTTACATATTATAACATTAATAAAGTTCAAGAACAAATATTTTAACTTGATGTTAAATAAAATGATATAAGATCAAAATAGTCATAAGAACACCAAAATAAATTTAATTAGTTTCATTAATGTTAAATCGATTAAATGTTACCCATAACATGTAACAAAATGGTATATATAACCATTAAAACTTCTTTATGTTCCTTTATAACAAATTATTTCAATTCTAGATAGTTATTCCCATTCTACATGATTTTTCATACACATATACAAATGAACCGATCATGAAAACAAATGAAATGAACACTCTCGAGTGATGAAATTGTGTCTTTTAACTCACTTAAAAGATAATACATGAACATAATAAAAATATGTTAAATGAAATACATGTATAATTATTTTTTAATTAATTAATTAATTTATATAATTTGATTATCCAATATATTATGTTCTAGTGCAGCGCTATTTCAAACATAATGTTCGGGATCTCTCAAACCCTAATTTTTTCTATTAGGTTGCACTTTCTATATATTTACGAAAATGTTACTCTTCTTTATTTTTATATATATATTTATTATTATATTTTTATTTTCTAAATTAATGTATTTATATCAGTTCATCCTTCATTTTCATGGATATAAATGTTTTTTAAAATTTTCCCTTTTCAATTTGTCTCGATAAGCAGGCTCAATTAAATTGAACTATTTGATTCCTTACCCAATTTCACAGGAACTCCAAAATATATTTTAATCCACCAATAATTTTATAAAATCACTAAATTAGTAATGAAATAATATTTTTATTCATTTTTTGTTTTATAAAAACAATTAATTTTTATATTTTTTAGAGAATTTTGAATCTTTTCCATTAACACACACTACATTTTTTATAATGCATCTAGAAAAATATTTTTTATAAGTACTCACATTATATTGAAATTAAATATAATTATATGTAACTATTATCACTTGTGAATGTTCATGTATGGTTTAAATCCATTGTTTAATAGACAGCAGTATTATATTAACTTTTTATATGAATTTTAACATGATTATGATACCAAATTATATACATGGGTAACCCTTATGGTTATGATTGGTTGAATATGTTTTAATTTAAATATTGGAAAAATATGAATGAAAAATTTGTGATGGGTGTTCCAAGATAGTTCTATAATAAATTGGGTAAAATTTACTCTCATGTAACATCATGTGCAATGGTCTTGGTTGTCAGTCAAACATCATGCTCTGTGTGCAATGGTCTATGTGGTAAGCCTTAACTTTTTCTCCTCAATGTTTAATGATAATCGACACAAGTTTATTCCATGATTTTTATTTATTATAAATTTCTATGGTTCCATTATTAAATGATCCAACGTTCATTTATGTTTGGATTATATATGATTATTCCTAAATCATTACTTTTTTATGTCATCATGTTATGCCTTGTAACCCAAGTTCTGTAATTTATTATTATGATTATTCCCTTGATGGGATGTTTAGATCTTTTATTTGTTCATGTATTCCACTGGTTATCCTATTCAGATATAACGTCTCAAAGGGATTTAGGATATCATTACAAATATTGAATAATACATGTTTTTATTTTGGTTTCATGCTTTCTAATTATGTGTCTACTCATCCCAACTAATTAAAAATTACTATCCTTAGTTTTTATTTAATGTCTAATTACGCATAAAATCATGTAATAATATTTTTAAATGGATTGCTCCATTATATTTGGTATCCGATTATGTTATTGATAGTTTTGGGGATTCAGATTAGAGAACATTATTTTAAACCATTGGAATAATTCTATCATTATGGATAACCTAAACTGAAACATACGGAATCAAAAGATTGGATATACTTTTATTAAATTTTTATATTTCTATATTCAATTATTACTTTTTATATTATTACTATCCAATTATTTCATACCCCCTAATTTTGAATTCTTTTTTAGATAATGGATATGAATAAAAGAACACGTTCGAGAAAATAATGTGATAGGCAATGTGGTCATTTCCCTAATGAAATGACAAATATGATGAGACTAGGTTTTCAAAACATCATGATATTACTTGATCAACAACATCATGTTACTAGAAATAACATAAATCTTATAGAACTCCATTATTCTCCTAAGAATGGGAAAATTGGGGTATAATTATTTTTGTGAAAAACGCCTCCCTTGTTTAGTAGATCATGTGATATCATACTCATAGAACAGTGGATTAAATACATTAAGAATACATTATATTTCTTCTAGTGCTCATAAGACGATAAATTTGTGATAGAATTCAATCATTTTTATGGGAAACAAAATTAGTGGTGGATATTGATCAAGGACATGAAGTCTAAGGAGAAAATTTATTCCATAGAATGGGAAATTTTCATTAAAACAGTTTTCATTAAATGTTTTCCAGGAACTCACAATCGTTAGATGGAGAGTGAGTTCCTTAGTCTAATAAAAAATGAAGATGAGTCTATTGGGATTTATGAATAAATCTTTACACGACATAAACGATATATATCTTTCATTTTCTTGAACACCATAGAAAGGTGGAACTCCTCTTTAGCATACTAAGTCGAGTCTATGAAAATCATTTGAGATTCAAGACATTGTTAGCAATAAAGTGAATGTTCAATATGCCCCTATGGTTGATATGTTGATCATAGAAACTCAGTGGTATTAGGGGACGAAAGATAAAAAGTGTAATATGGAGTTTAATATGGGAAAATCAATAGATTAATATCATGACATAATGAATACACAATATCCCACATGTAAAAATAGTGGGAAGAAGAATCCTAGGAACTATCTAAATAGAACCAGGAAATATATAAATTATAGAACAATAAGGAATGTGGATAATAATTTGTCAAGGGATATGAATAATCCCACTAATATTGATGAAGAATGGATGGTTCAGGTCAACAATAAATAGGTATTGTTGTGTTTCAACTTCAAAGAACATGAGAATTATGCATACCATTTATATAATGCAAGGTTTGTAGGATGAAATCAACAATAACAACCTCCAATGAATTAAGGAAGTAAATATTTTATCACTACTATTGAGGTGGATCTTGATAATGATTTGGTGGCAGGTAAGTTGATTATACATTCGAGTGTAACTAATATACTATTTGATTCTTGTTCTATTAGTTCATTAATATCTTGATTGTATAGTATAATTATTCAAACACCACATCAAAATATGGAGGTTTAGTTTTCTTTGGTAATAGAAAATTGGGATATTATGGAATCCAAAGTGTATAACTCCTCATAGGTTAATTTTTGTTGACTAAATATCCCATAAAATATTATTTTACTTACTTTTGTGTATTATGATGATATATTGGGCATGTATTTGTCATATTTATACAATTCCATCATCGCCTGTCAGGAAAGTGAGATTAATCTTCACATCCTAAGGAATCCTCCAGAATTGTATAAGTGTAAAGAGTAGGATGAATATATATTAGAATAATCATCAAAATTGTGGATATAATTTTCATTTGAGTAGTTATATATAGCTAATATTATTCACACAAAAGGATTGAATCATTCTTGAAGAATCTACCATTGTGAAAGAATACACTAATGTGTTCCCTCGAAGAGTTTCTTGGTCTTCCTCTTAGTGGATAGGTTGAGATCTCAATATAAATTATTCTTGTATCTCTACCTATATCTAAGACACCTTATTGAATGGACACTAATGAGATGAAATAATTGAAGAATATGTTATTGGAGAACTTGTGCAAGGTTTTTATACACTAGAGTGCATGACCATGAGGTGCACTAGTCCACTTCATCAGGAATAATGACTGATCAGTTCCCCTATATATTGATTATCATGATATTAATAAAATAATGATAAAGAAAAAGTAACCCCTGTCATGGATAGATGACTTTCTCGATCAACTATGTGGGACCATTAATTTCACTAAGGTGGACCTTTGGTCAGGATATCACTAACTAATGGTGATGAAGAAATATGTTCAAAATATTTCAATCCAAACACATTATGGACACTATAAGATCATACTAATTACTTTAAAACTCATTGATGATTTATTAATTTTCATGTATTTGATGATTGTAGTATTTAGATATAACCTTGAGAATTTTTTGGTAGTCTTTATTGATCATGTTCTTATATACTCCAAGGGAAATGATGAACATAAGGTGCATTTGAATATGTTACTAATGACTTTGTGAAGGGAGAAACTATTTTAAAAGTATAGTAAATTTGTGTTCTATATGGAGTAATTACAATTCTTAGTTCATTTAATCACCAATAAAATGGTATATATATATACATCCAATACAGAGGTAATTGATGAGTATCCAAATCCAACATCTGTAACATAGATCCATAATTTACATTGTTTAGATATTTATTATTGGTGATTTTTGAATAAAGTATTAGGAATTTAATATTTATTATCGAAGCTAACTCGGTAAGGAGAAATTTTTTTTGGGCCAGTAAATTTGAAGACTGCTTTAAAGAGTTGAAAAATGGATTATCACTACGCTAGTGATCAAACTACCAATAGGTAGGGAAAAATTTATGGTGTAGAGAGATTCTTCAAATAATTTATTAGCTATGAATAAATGAGAAATTAAAATTATATATCCTATGATCCAATGAAGAAGAAACATTATGAGCAAAATTATCCAACGAATGATTTGATGTTTGTAGTTTTGATCATTATATTAAAAATCTGGCGCAATATATTTATGGGGAGAGGTGTGAAATATATAATGATCATAAAAGAATCAAGTATATATTCACATATAAATATAATAATATGAACCAAAGAAGATGGTTTTATATCATTAAGGATTATGAATACTTGATCCACTACAATCCTATAAAAAAATATCTTCATGTATACACTAAAAAGAAATGATCCCGTAACTTTATCAATAATGAGATTTGAGAATGATACAATCTTCTACGACCATAAAATGATTGAAATATGTATAATTAAGGATAGAACCTCATTAGTCCATTCTAAAATTATTTCCCAACCTCCCCACATAGAGAAAATAAATGAAGCTCATTGAAATTATGTGGAAATCCCGAAAATGTATGATGCCTTCATAAATAGGAAATCCTAAAAGTTATAAATCTATATAGAAGGATTCATGAGATTTCGTTCATGACTTTTTGTACCATCCAATCCATAAGTATATAAATATATTATTATTGATGCACTTAACTCAACCTCCTCTATCCATATAGGGAGCACAAATATGTATCAAGATATATTAGAAAATGATTTGTGTTACAATATAATGATAAATATCGTTGAACATACATCAATTTTTCTGGTAT
Organism: Viscum album; assembly: GCA_963277665.1. NCBI lineage: Eukaryota > Viridiplantae > Streptophyta > Magnoliopsida > Santalales > Viscaceae > Viscum > Viscum album. Next base: position 1,992,004,920 of record OY728155.1, read on the forward strand.
GTTACAATGTGAAGTCTGAAAGAAAATATTCCAAATGGATGATAAAACCATTACCCATACTAATATGGAAATGTAAAAATATCACCATAGACTTTGTCACTAGTCATCAGAAGACATCCAAAGGAAATACATTATATGGGTTGTAGTAGATGGTCTTTTAAATATAGCTCAATTTTTTTGTGATTCATGAAGACCTATACATAGGTAAACATGCACATATATACATCAAAGGAGTGTTAAGGCTGTTGAAGTATCACAACCGACATTATCAAATCGATATTTGAGATACACCTCCATGTTATGGAAAATTATTCAACATTCTCTAAACACTAAATTGAACATTGGTTCATCCTATCATCCTAAAATTCATTTCCATTCATAGAAGAATATTGAAAAACATGAGGGCATGTTGAGAGTATGTTCTATAGACTTAAAGGGAGGATGGGACCATAATATTCTTCTAGTCGAGTTCACCTTCAACAATATTTTCTAATCGAGCATCCAATTGCCTCTATATATATCACTTTATAGTAAAACATGAAAAACATTGGCATATTGTGATGAAGTCAGTGAACATGAGCTGCTAGGACATGAAATGGTCAAATAAATGGTATAATAGGTGGCAACCATTTAGTAGCATATCCGAGCATCCTAATGTCGATAGACTAAACGTTAAGAAAATCATTTATGGGACCTTTAGATTTAAGGTTTCATACATGGTATTATTTCACATATCTCTATGGAATAGTATCATGAGATTGGGAAGAATTGAGTGAAAAGACATAAGTACATCACACCATTTTATATTCGTAGTTGTGTTATTGTTGAAGCATGTAAACTAGAACTTCCATCAACCATGTCTCATGTACCCGATTTATTCCATATATCCCCTATGGGGATGTACATTCCAGATCCCTCACATGTACTGAATTTAGCGTTGTTGTAGTTGGACAATGATCTCTCTTATGAGAATAAATTGGTGATGATATTGTATTATTGAGATAATGTTATAAACACGAAGACCACTCACATGGTCAAAATACTATGAAAGAACCATAAATTGAAAGAAGAAACATGGGAACCAAAGGAGGGGATGAAAGATAAATACCCTCACATTTGCCCCATAGTTATTAAAATAGAATTTAGAGGGAGAAATTCCATAGGTGGTATAGAATGTAATGCCCCAAAATATTGTCAATGAATATTCCCATTCATATAATTATTTTATGTAGTTTACATCACCTATAAGGACTTATTTAAAACAATACAAACATTATAAATGAAACATGAATAAAATAATAAGTATTTATAGAAATTAAGACACATATCCCAATGGAATTTTAACAAGACAAATAGAATAGTAATGCGACCCTTCAAATAGTGACCCATACAATATAATAGTAACATGACCTACAAATGTATAAATAAAATTTATACATATTATAATTAAAATGATTATATAATTATATCATAGTATATGTAAATAAATGTTTTGAAAATGATAAATTATGAATTGGTATTTTTATAAAACATAAATGTTTATTTCAAATTTTATAATTTATATAATGATTTAAAATTAACGTTTATTTTCAAAAAATATATATAACAAATTGATATTTTTTGTCTTATGCTTATAACATCACTTTAAAAGACCATAAATAGTTTTCCAAAGTTCATTAAAATCAGTAATAAATTTAAAATCTATATTTCTTTTGTAAATGATGATTTTAAATAAAAAATAAATTTATCACATATAGAAAATTATTTTTATAATATGGATTCCAATTTTAAGTTTAAAAAATTCAAAAATGGATATTGTAATTATTTTTATTTTTCTTAAATAGTTGAATTTTTTGACCCGTAAAATATGGTAATTTACAATATTTAAGGAATACATGATTTATTGAGTCATGGAAGATGTATGAAAAACCTTAGACCATAATCTCAATAGCTAAATTATTTTTATATATTTAGTGATAATTATAAATATATTAATGTGTTGATCCAAAATAATAAACTAATGACTAAAATAATGAGAAAAAATCCCTCTCCCACCCTATAAATACCACCCTTCACCACCACTTCTCATCACTCCATTCAAGATTATAACCTTGTAAAAATTATAACCAATAAAATTCAAAATACCATCCCAAATTTCAAGTATCCATTGATATTATCATAATACCAAAAGCTATTCCATGTGAAGATTCTTGATGATAAGAAATTCAAGAGCTAAAATCCTTGTTCTTTTTCTTTTAATTTATCATCAATTTCATTTATTTAAAATATGATCCTCACATAAACTAATTCAAGTGACATTAAAACTCTATTATATTTTATATATTTTAATTTTATAATGTTAAAGAATTAATTAATCTTCAATTCTCTTCTCTTTTCGTTTTATTCTAAAAATGTTAATATCATCTGTTGTGTGTTAATTTACCAACACCGAGTACAATGTGTTTTCATTTTTCAGTACTACCTTCATGGCTGGATATAAAATCATTAATTATGATAAATACTAAATTTTAATACATATTATAATCTATGTTATGTTATGTAAGAAATATATAAACGTAATTAAAAAATAAAATAATATATGCTCATAGTGGTCTTAAAACAGTAAAAATATATTAAATCATTTTCATTAACATTAAATCTAATAAATAATCCTCAAAAAATAAAACTAAAAGATATATAAGAAAAAATAATATTTTTTATGTTCATTAATAATTTTTTTAATTATTTACAATTTTTACCATTCTTGATGATATTTCATACACTTATTCAAATGAACATATCATGGAAATCACAAAAGAGAACACTCCCGAATAATTTAATCGTATAGTATAACTCTTGAAAATGTTCATAAATGAAATTAATAAAATTATAATAAATAAAATAAGTTTATAAATTTTTTTTAAATAATTATTTAATGGATTAAATTTTAATATCAATGACATTAAGATCCAGTGTAGAACATTTTCGGGCATAAGGTCAAGGATTCTCTCTGAACCCTCATTTTTCATTCGGGATATTATTTCTCTACATCTACCGCAATATAAATCTTATTTATTTTTAAATAATTATTCTAAATTATATTTAAATGTTCCATAATCAAATATCCCGGACATTTCATCCTTATTTTTTGGGGATATACACATTTTAAAAAGTTTACCTTCTCAATTCTTCTTGACGAGCAAGCCCAATTAAAGGGAACATCCCAATTTATATAAAATTTTCTATTGGACTCCATTATATATTTTAATACCCAATTATTTTTATAAAATATATTATTTTATCATTAAAAAATACATGGTTCATTTCATGTTTTATACAAAAAATTATGAAATTTCTATTTTAAATAATCTTTAACATTTTCTTTTAAATCGCGCAAAAATGTTATATTTCTAATCTTTCTTAAACCATATTTTTATTTGTTTTAACATCACATTGTCATAAAATGTCATGATATATACCTATTTTTCCTCATTAATTTCAATGTTTGATTTAAATCAATTATTTCATTCACCCCATTATGATATTCACTTTTGATATTCCTTTTGACTTAATTATGACACCCAATTCCTTCCATGAGTAAGCCTTATTTCTATGTTTGATTAATTTTATATAATTAATTATTTGGAACACATATTCAAGAAAATTTATGATGGGTGCACCTAGATAGTTTTCCAATGCATTTGATATTATTTAGCATCATGAGAATTCATAGGAAGCAATCATTGTGGTTAGACTTCACTCGTGCTCAATGCGTAACAGTCAAGATTGTTTGTCTTGAATTATACTAATCCTTGTGAAATGAGCCTTTTATTGTGATTATTTATGTTTTACTATAGCTTTTATATTAATATGAATCCATGATTACCTGGTCTAATGTATTATATTTTATGCTTTTATATGTTTATACATGTTTTGTGACTTCTTTATGCCATCATGTCATTTCTTATATCTCATGTGCTAATATTTACTCTTTTTTTTATTACCTAATTGGGGTATTTATCTCATATATTTTTTCATTTATTTCTATAATTATCCTATTAATATTTAATGTTCAATGGTTTTTAGTAGATCATTATAATGATTAATTAAAAGATGTATTTATTTTGGTTTCAAGATTTCTAATTATGTGTCTAATAATCCAAAGGCATTAGACATTTTGATACATTATTTTTATTTAATGTATAGTTATTCATAAAATACATTAATAATATGTGTAAAAGTATAGGGTTTTTTATTTTAATTTCTAATATTTAAAAACCTAAAATAATGAAAGAATAATTTTAAAAAAATTTACTATATATTATTATTCAAAAATAATATTTCTCTTCTATATCCATGTTTTCATTAAAATGTTTGAAAAAATGTTTTACTATTTTCCTATGAGATTTTTGAGTAATTTTTACCCATCATTAACATTTAAAAAAATTTGTTATGGAAATCCATTTCTAATTTTATAATGTTTTAATTTCGAACATAGAAGGAAAATGTGAAATAAATATTCATTTTAATAGTTAGGAAAATAATAGAATTAAATTCCATTATAATTGGTCAATATTATTAATATAACTTTATAAATTTAAAAGGATATTTTCAATGAAACTGTTTCCTTAAAATTTTAAATAATATTATATTTTTCTGAAGTTATTTTGTAGTTTATATGGTGTTTTCCATAAGACATATTCTATATATATTTTAAAGGAATTTTCATCTCATATGTATTCTTTTGATATTGAGTACATTTTATTGGTTATATTATCTAATGATACAATACAGGTTCATTATTTGGATGAATTATAATGATTACAGTTTAACAATGATTTTAAAAAATGTGTCTCTTTCCCATGGGTTTATTATGTTTTGATGAAACATTAATATAACTCATTTTTTTTCAAGGGTTTTTCTATAATTAAATTATTAAATATTTATGGAAAAAAATTTGTTTCCATGGTTTATGATATGAATTATGATATTATGATATTATGTAAAACATATGTTTTATATTAATTATGTGATAGTTCGACATAAAATTATATATACATACAATGCATTAGGAAAATATGGATTTATCGTTAAATAATATGGACTACAGTATGGAGTGAAATAGAGTTAGTATTGGACTATGTAACAATGATAGTATTTAGAGTTAATATTCAATAAGAATGCGATGATTTGTGTCATGAACCCAATAAACTATGATATTCTTCGATGTGAGCCTTTAATAATAAAAATATAATTTTATATTCTTATGTGTATGAAAAACATATATTACTTATGAAAAATTATCTCTCTCATGACTCATGTTCTTTGATTCGTATATGATTCTTCTCTTCAAATATATCATAATTTCTCCAATGATTAAATATTATTTTTGGTGATTTGATGGGTATGGCATTCAATTGCCAATATCTTCTTCTCATACCCTTATTATCATGTCATGGTTTTGTGGATATTGATAGATCCCTTGTAAACCCCTACTGTCCATCTTAGCTCAACAGTTCTTTTGTTTCCTTTCCACATGTTATGATGAAATGATTTAAAAATTATGAATCTTTGAAGGGTTCTAGTTATGAATAACATAGACAACGATAAAAAAGTTCTCTTATGAACAATGTTTATGTAATAATATTCCAAAGACAATAAACCTTCATTATCAATGTGTCAGTCATAATTGTTTGTATTGATTAATTATATAATAAGATGAATAATTTATGTATAATAATTGATGGTCACTATAGTTGGTGTTAGAAAATGGTTTAGTTAATGTATGAAGATTCATCTTAGATATCATTGGTGAAATCCTTGGAAATAAATTTGTAGATGATGAAATTATATAGTTTTGGAAAGGTAGAGATTAAATGGTTTCCCTAGGAATACATCAATGGTTGGATTCTATATGTGGAGATGGTTTGGGACTATATGAAATTTTGGGTAGTAACCTTAAAATGTGTATTTATAGTATATATGCACCATAATTCTGGTGTATTGTGGGTATTCCATTACTTCAATGTTCGTTTGAAACTTCTAGATGATATTTTTTGGGATAACTCCAGTTTTATTTGTAAACTATTATGGATTATCTCAGTAATTGATAACCTTTAAAGAACTATGTTCAACCTAAGGTCCTATAAATTAAATATATGGTTTCTTGATTTAGACATCCTGTAAATATAATTCTAGGATTTTATAGTTTCCCAATATGATTATTGTTTCCCACACTGTATTTTTTTGTTTTTAGTAATTGGATAAAACCATGAGGAATTTTGTTACACTAAGTGTGATAAAAAAATGTAATGATATTACATATATGAATCTAAGTGAAATGATTACTAGCATTGAAACCATTTGATTATACATAATAATATTTATTATTAGTTGACTAATAGTATCAACATGGTTCAGTTTCCTAATGTACCTAATAAGAGAAAAATGGAGTTCGATGAAGTTGATTGTGGAGACAAGATTATATTTTCAATATGTCATGTATTCTAGATTAACACCAAAGTAAACATCTCATTATATATGGATGATGTTAAGGGTGTGTAGAAGATGGAAATAGTGAAAGTAGTTTTCTAGGGAAAAATATTTGGTTAATTAAACGTATGATACTAATGGTTTTTCTAAGGTATCATCAATGGTTGAATGTTTTGTATGTGGAAAATATATTTATATTTTTAGAATCTATAACCCCAGTACCCTAGAGTCAGTTTCTACTTAATCAAATTAGAATAATATTTAATTAATCTCATCTCAAACGACAAAATAGTCTAGTAGTCTTATTAAACTATATACATACATGCTTCTCATGTTTCATTTGAAGACAAAAATTACAGTATAATTATTTTCGAGAATATCATTATTAAATATAGAATATTATTTCATATCCAGCATAATACACTTAATGGATTATAAGGAAATTAAAGACTCTACCGGTGAGTTGAAATGTTTAGTATGTATTATGTATTGTGGAAGCTATCATGAATATATAAAGAATGATAAATAGGGACTGAAAATATTTTATGTTAAATACCTAAACACAGAATCCATTTAAATAGTTTAATATAACAATTATTGGAATATTATATATATAAAAAATTAAATTAAATAGATAACATGAAAATCATAACTAGATAAGTTATAATCAATATGGAAAAGAAATTAAATTAAAAAAATTTCCACTTATTAAAGAAAAGTGAATTAAATGCATCCATAGATTATATCATCATAAAAATATCATGGATAATTATAAATTAACCTTGAATGAAGAATATTCTTCATTATTAGAAAACTTGTTTAGTGGAAACATGATACCTCTACCATCATGATCTATCCTCGTCACAGTTTAAAAAATGCATAGAAACACATTTCACTATGCCTAGCGAACTGATTTTTCCCAAGATACTATAGATGCAACAAGGGGATATCTATCGTCAGGCCACACCTGTGTATTTCAAGTAAAAATGATTCCTTATATATTGATTACTTAATTTAATTGATAACCAATGATCTTCATCATCAGATATTCTTATCCATTAAATAATAGGAATTTTACAATATTTCCTCAGATTGAGATATAAATTTCAATGTATAACACTTCATTTAAAAAGGATACATTGTTTAAAAAATAAAAAAAATCAATGATAAATTATATAGATATTTATGGGAATTTAATATCCAATGATCATAATAAAGTGAAAAATTAAAGGGAATGTTATTGTCTACAAATATCAATCATGGAATTAAATGTCTATACTATCTTTGGTCAAAATAATTATATACCATAGAGATGGAGAATAATGATTGTATCAATTCAACATATAACAAGATTCATATTTATAAATATAAATATTGTTTTTTATGAATAGGGATACCTTAAAATAACATTAAATACATTCTTGATAAAAATATCCATTTAGTTTTAAAATAATCCTGAAAAACATTATAAACATTCAAATAATTTTCTTTTAAAATCACTATTAAAAAATAATATATCAACTATTATTAGGAAAATATTATTTTAAATATAATATTAAACATTTAAAAAAATCTTAAAATAAATTACATTCATGTCGACGGGTACTTTCATTCATGTTGTACCAATTAAAAAAGTCTTTTCATTAGCACTATAAAAAGGATAAAAAAGTTATATGTTTGAAAAAATAATAGAGTATAAAATTAGAAAATATTATGAAAATGGGTATAATAATTTTTTATTAATTATTTTTAAATTCATAAAAATTTTAATTTGTTTTAAAAATACATTGTATTTGAAGAAAAAATATTTCCAACTGATGAGATAAATAAAGTGAGATTTTCATAAAAACATTTTATAAAAAAATTTATGTTACAAAAAGTGAAAAAAGGTAATATTAATTTAAAATATCATGAAGGTAAAAATTATAATGAAATTAAATTTTATTACAATGAAATGGTCAAATAATTCCACTGAACTTAAATTAAATAATAAACAATCTCTATTATATTGAGATTGTGACATTAAACCTTACAATCATCATTATCTTGAAGTGAGTATTACACCATATAAAGATCATGTTTATAAACTACAAATACTTAATAAAAAATTGGAAAGAAAATATAAGATAATAAAGATTCATTTCACACATAAACATAGAATATCAAACATGATGAAGAAATATTTTAACAACATGAAATAAAATTGAGTTAAGATATTATTTAACACTTTGTATATTTTATGTCAATTCCACATGGATGAAATAATTCAATTTGAATCTATATATACCATAAATTATTAATGAATCAAGATATGAAATTAAAAACATAAAATGTATACCCCACATAAATTAAATTAGTTTCATAACATTAGAATATTGCTCGATAAAATGAAATTGTGATAAAATCCCTTACCTCATTCTTCGTTCTGTTTGAACATAATTTCACCTCATGAATAATTGTTTTAAATATTTCATAACATATTTAAGAAATATATTAATATTTATAAAATCATATATGATTATTTCATAACATATTTTAAATCATCCTTCAAAAAAATATCATTATTTTTATTAATTTGGGTGTTAATTTACCTGTTCTCTCGTTCAGGGATTGTCCTGAATGTTCTGGTTCTGGTATAGACAATATGATTTCACCATATTTAGAATATTAATAATGATGACATAATTATCATATTGTTTCATCAATTATACATTTAAAACCAATCATGAAATGTGGTTTTGATAAATAGAGCATGTTACGATCATGGAGATGGTAGGTCGTATATTTGAATGATTAATGTAATCAACATTCAATGAACACTATTTAAAGGAGGTAAGTAATATTATAAATTTCTATAATGATAAAAATAACATAAATACAATATTATTCTTTTATATATACATGTATATAATTTTTATTGTTTGGTGATGAACAGAGAGTCACATCGCTTCGTGAATGTGATATCCCACACATACACAAGTGATGTTATCACTATTCATTGTGAATAAAATGATTCTTTAACATTTAATAATGATTAATGTGTCATTTGTGTCATAATGAGGTTATTTTAATGATATATATTAGTTAATTTTATCCTTATCTCCTTACACGTAATAACTTTGTGAAAAAAAATACATCGCGTCGTGATGTGGTAGTCCACTGTACACATGAGTGACATTATTATATCACCAATGAAATGGAATGTAAAAAAATTTATATGTTAAATAAATAAACCATAGTTATAATTATATTATAAATATAACATTTAAGGTCCCAAATTTGAGTATATTGTCCCTTTTCACAATTCAATGTCTTGTGGTGCTCATAGGAGGCTTAAAAGTAGTCCGGACGTATTGGCTAATGAAAATGATGGAAGTAGAGAGAATACAAACTATATAATCCATACATTATATATATATTAGATTCAAGAATATTTTAATATAGTTGAATAAATTCATATAATTGGTGTCTAATAATAAAAAAATCAATTCATTTTCTGTATAAACCTTATACTGAGGATTTGACAATTTGATACGGGATGTCACATCATAAAAATACTTGATAATGTATATCATTAAATTGTTTTGGACCCTCCATTTTTTCACCTAACACTATAGAAAAATGTCTCTATCATTTATTACATGTGATCCATTAAACCTATCTTTGGTTTTTTGATATTACTTCAATGAGGATCGATCCTTGGGCATCTATCTTTGATCTGTGGTGACCCAATTTCATCCAATTTAATTTTATTCTTTATTTCCTGGCGGGTTGTCCTAGTTGGATTTTATTTTCCCCTACTTATTATATAAATATGACGTTGAATGATCTCCCATGTTTATAATGGGGTTTTCTTTCTTTTTTCTAGTGCATTTGTGGCGAGGAATCCTTATATGGATGCAATTCATTTGGGAGAGGTGATCATAGATTTGTTGTGTTGGACATTTTTCATGCTGGGAATGTTGATGTTTTTTAGGTATGGGATTAATTTATTCTGTTTCATTTATGTGTAATCATAAATCTATCATGATATAACTCTTTAGAAGAAAAGTAAATTTAACTAATAATTATCAAATCGTATTAAAGGGATTGGATAGAGATCGTATGGTGACAATGTTTTTTTCTTGTAACATGATAGTGGTTTTCATTATGATTGGAAATATATTTTTATATATATCAAAATTCATTACTATAATTTTGTTCTTGATTAATACTATTAAATAAGGTAAAACTATAATTTATTCAATAATAAATTTTCTATAAAATAATTAAAGAATTGGAACGTTTGTAATTAACTGGTTGATATAATTTTATGATAATCAATTTGATGCAATAGAATGTTTTATCTAATTATATATTCCATGTGATAAATGGAATTCCTAAAATTTGTTAATGAACTTAAATCATATTAATTGTTGAACTTGATAAATAAAAGGTGTTTTAATTAAGAATGGTACATCTCTAGATTATTGATACTATAATAAATTTTTAGAGTTTGTTTTTCCTTTAATATCTTGTATATCCTAATGCCTTAGGTCTCTGGTAGTTGAAACCTATTAATAAATGAATCATATAATTCAATATGTAAAATGAACCGATTTTGTGATAAATATATTATCTATGGTATGAGTTTCCTATTTTCATGAGAAGGGAGTGTGCCATTTCTTGGAGCCATAAGAGCTTTTTTGCATGATATGGTTGAATTCCATGATATAGGGGCCATTTTTCATGTTCATTTGGTTTTTTTCTACCACATGGTGATTTTCTCTATATATGAACGTTCTTTTATGATCGTGGAATAGATGATCCTAGAGTGATAATGTTTGATTTACAGGAGGGTGTCATGGATGTGATGTTATCTTGGGGTGGTTGATCCCGGGATGGTTGTTAATATATATATATATACATATAGTGAATGGAGAAACATATAATGTTGTATCAAATGATTCCTGTGATGGCGTGAAGCATCGGTATATGCATGTGGGTGTTAGGGATGGAATTATAGGGAATGAAACATGTGAAATCTTGGTTTACACATGGATTTGATGTGGAAATATCGTATTTTCACTTATAAATATGTTAAATGTCATATGGTTGGGATGTTTATTCTATATAAATTCTTTTTTCCATTTCATGAGGTATTTGGATGTGTTTGGTTGTCCGTTTCCTCATCGTGGTAGCTTAGGATGGAATTCCTAGAGTGCGGGCATATGGAATACTTTTAAAAATGAATAAAGAATATTTAACCCACGAGATTGGTTGAAAACAGAATGAAAATAATTTCAAGATGTTAATATTGATAAAACATGTCCTTGGATTGTATTATTATGACAAGGAATGAACATTAATCTGATCATTAATGTAATGCAATGTAATAAAATGTTATGTAATGTAATGAAATGCAATGTAATGTAATGCAATGCAATTTAACACAATGCAATTTAATGTGGAATAATATAAATGGTTAATTATTGTCTAAATAATTAATTAAAAAAAGGAAATGATATAAATAAATAAATAAATAAATATAATGTAGCAATTTTATATCTTTGTGTGGTCATATAATATCTTGTCTTAGCAATGGCATCAAATAGTCTGATCGACATTAACCATAGTTGAGTCTAAGACAAGGTTATTCTGATTGTATGGTTTTGATCTACTGGATATATATATATATATATATATATATATATATATATTGATTTCATATACTGTCCCACCCATGTCAGTTAGGGAAACTAACACTTAGTGGACTCTGGGAGGGTGTTTTCCCCAACATCCTTGTGGCTGGATGGACGGTTGGATGGCTACACCCTTTGGCCTGACTCTACTCTTTTTCTAGTTATTTATTCTAGTTTTCAAGGAGGAATGTTTCCCCATATAAGTGTGTATATGGATGTGCTTTATGTTACTTATTTCACACACATATATTATTAGATATAGTATCCAAAGGATTATTATTGGTATGAGTTATATAGATTGTGATGGATTGGGGTACATACTTGGTGTATGACTTGTAATGGTCGAGGTATAGTACATAATGTTTGATATTGGTCATATAGTCTGTAGTAAATTCTTTATACGACTTGGTTACTATATGTGGGTATGTAGATAGGCTAATTTGGTTTTTTGATGCACATGGTGCATTTTTTGGCGCATTACACATGTGTTTTTGAGTTTTCTTACATTTGGAGGTAGATTCAAAGGATGTGAAATGATGGGGAAGAGCATAAATCCCTTTGGGAAGAATTTTTGGGGTACTCATGAAGTTATTAATTGTATTATATGATCTCTTTTATTAATTACTTGTTGAGAGATAACAAATTGAGTCTAGTAACATAACATACCTTTTAGGGGTGAGTTATTTTCACTTTTCTTCAAAACGATTTAGCATTCCTTCATTATCTTTTGGATGAGAGGCTCTGGGGTGGATCATATTGAGTATATGGTCATTCTAATCCTTTCAATATGTAATATATTTTTTAGGTTTTCCAGAGAAGGATGGAGATTGTGATGGATATTTCTTGCTTATTATTTTGTAGTTGTAGTTTGGACATCATGGTAATTAATGTCTTTTCCTTTTAGGTACTTTTGGGTTTATTTTTATTTTATGTAGTACTGTTCGACATTGTAGGTTTTCACAATGTATATATATATATATATGTGTGTGTGTGTGTGTGATGGATCATTTTTTGGATTTTTATCCTTCTTATCCCTATCTTCCTCGTGTTTATTTAATAGGTTAACACCACCATTATGCATGTTTATTATACCGTTATTTATTGTCTAGAACCTGAGGCCTTCTAGGGGAGGGACTTTGGAGGTTGTCATATCCCTCCACTCATTACAATATCTTTCTGGGGGGGGTTAATGAAATAGTGGTATCAAATGTTTCAGGTTCAGTTTGAAGTTTGGAGTTAGGCATAGGTGAGGTTTCATGGGTTGGTAGAGAAAGCTTGTTAGCTAAGATTAGTAAGTGATTTAGACATGGAAGAATAGCTGAGACACAAGTATTTAATGCCTCTTATGTTTTTATGTATAGACCATTAGAGACAGAGTCTAGAGAACTATGAGGGCTCTCTTTCACATGAAGTTTCATAAGACTAGTTGTGGGAGGTTAAGATATCTTTCAGTTTGATCCATTCATAGAAAAGCAACTATGTTTCATTTCTTATGATGATGCTATTTGGAGCAGTGAAGAAATGGTTTTCTTTGTTACTTATTGATTCTGGAGAGTTGGAAGTCTTGTGGGAGATGTTAGGAGACTAATTCAGGGAATGTTTTCCTTCTTCGACTGCAATGGCGGCTAGTCACCATGATTTTATTACCAATCCATAGGGGATACCAAGTGTATGCAGGTCCAGGATCTATTACATGTCACTTATGAAATATACATCGGACCTATTACCTGATGTGGAAGCTTGAGTTCGGCATTTCATGTAGGGTTTTCATTCAAAGATCCAACACTAGGTTACTGTTGGGAAAAATCCCTCATAGTAAGATTGAACCATTTTCTAATGTTTGTATTTGTTGACAAAGCTCGGTTGTTTGTTGACAAAGATGGTTTCCATATCATGTTGTGGAGTTCTATAGATATTTACAACAACAAATTCTAAGAAATAATGATGAAAAACGAATAGATGATCTTGAGGCAGCACAAGAAGAACAGATCGAATATGGCACATATTTCTAGTGTTTACCAAATTTTTGTGGTAGAAAATCTGAAAATGGAGAGAAGTGTTTCTGGAAAAGGAAGGTGTGTGAAATAGAGGAATAGATTTTTATGTGAAATAGGTGTTTCGAGAATAGAAGCTCAAAAATTTTCAAATGCATGAGGTGCGCAAAATATTTGAGAAGTGCGTTGAATACTTTGTTGTGTGGAAGATGTGTTTTTCATGCTCAAAGATGATTACATACTCATGGAGGGTTTTTCGTGTAGGGTCGATATTTCCTATAAATATAAAGTGACCCCATCATTCGAAAAATTTCATGAAATAGATAATATCCATTCCTTGTTTCATGTTAAAAAAATGAAAATGAAGACACACGATAAATTTGGTGTTGAGCACTGAAAATGGTGTTGCACGTTTATGTTTACATTGCACGTCAAATGAAGGCTGTACAGAATTGTTGAGGATGTGTGAAAACTGGAGTTGGGATTGTGCGCACAAAGAGATATTTTTCACGAAAGGAAATGGATTATGTGCATGGCACAGTAAGGGCTGAACATAAAATTTTAGGATGCCAAATTAGATGTTGTGGTAAAGCGGTGTACATATGTGGTTGAAATTTGTACTTCAATATAGAATCTACAAACAGTTGAGGATGTATATTTTCATAAAATTGAAGAGACCTATATGTCCAAAAACTGTGAGCAGATATTATGTTGAAGTAGTGAGCACAAATCAGTTGAGAGAGATGTGATCATTCTTATGGTGAGTGTTTGTAAACCTAGAGGGACAATATGTTCACTCCGAATGTTTAAAACAGTAGTGTGCTTTTAGTTTATTTTGTACATAGGTACATTGATAGTGTATACAACTTTGATTTATCCCATTTAGGGTGGACCATGTAAAAAATGATGGGTCCTACGCATGAATTAATTTCCACTTATACATTGCTACATGAAAGAGAGATAATTGAGTTTTTCATAATAACGAAACAATATCAATAGGGGAAGTTGTTTTAATATGTCATAACATTATTCACCCCCTCCCCCTCAGGGTATCTAACCTAGTGGACCTTAAATTTGTATCAGATGAAGAGGTAAATACTATTGGTCCTCTCTAAAAAAAGGTCTCCAATCATAATGTTATTGTGATCGTCGACAGAAACATTTTTTATCAATAGAAGAATCGGATTCAACACTACTTTCGATCTTGGCGAATGAATGTTTTCACAGTAGAAATGCATGATATAATAGCTGATATTAACTATGTTGTGTTATCGGAAGCCATGCGAAGAGAATTGGATGGTGACGCCAAGGGAATCAAGGTTTTAGGGGGATCCATATCCAATGCTATCTATACGAAGGTGATGTAATGATAAACTTCACTTTCCATTTGGGAAAAACTATTTAATATATATTATGAATATAAAAAGTTCAGAGAAGCGAAGCTGAAAGTGGTGTGGAACAAGTATGACGATCTTAGAATGATCCTAAAGGAGTCTGTTGATACATTCTATGACAAGATATATATGGTAGTGGAAGACATGTGTGGTATTGGTGAAGTAATTGACGACATAAATATTTTGAAGCACATCTTGAGGAAACTTCCACCTCGCTTCTATCCAATGGTTTCAGTATTTGAAGACAAGGATCCCAAATATATGACACTAGATAACTTACAATGTACCCTTCTAGCATATGAAATGAATAATGATGACAATGACACTATGCAAAAAGGGAAATCCAAATATGTGGCATTTAAAGCCATAAAGAAGCTCACTATTGAAGACTCTCAGGAAGAAGTAATAACAAATGATGTGATTTTGTTTCTCTCCTCAAACATTCAATGTGAAAAATGAATGTTTATAGTGAAACTTCCACTTTCCTGTTTTCAATGTGGAATGGTAGGAAATTTTCCGACAAGGTGCCCCAAAATGATCCATGAATTTGATGATGTCGATGAATCAGGAAATTAAAAAAAGAAGTCTTCAGCCTTTGGGAAAGGCAAAAAATAGTTCAAGAAAAAATTATTTAAGAAGAAAACCCATCTTAAAAAATAATGTTACAGTTCCGATGAGACTGAGGATGAAGAGGATGAAGAGATAATAAACTGCATAGATCATGGAGAGAATGCTATGGTGGATGTTTTTGGTAGATCTCAGAAACATGATGAATCCAACACTGATGAAGAAGATGAATAAGTTGAAGGAAGAGTCGATATGAAAGTTGAATTAGAAGAATCTCTTGAAGAGATAGATGTTTTGAGAGAAAAAAAGAAACCTAACAATGTGGTAGATGATTCCAAACTATACATTCCACCAATATCCCGAAGGCCTTCATTTTTTATTGATTTTTTATAATGCATCATTCAAGGGGTGAGGTGGAACCCTTGCAAGGCCTGTAGCCATAAGTGTTACTTGACCCGTTGGCTATAGAGGAATTTATTGCTTGTAGACTTCAATCATTACATATAAACCAGACTAACTACTTGGAACTACTCCTTCCCCGCATCTTCATCATGAAATAAACTCTCCACCATTTCATGGATATTCAGCTACGCTTTACCATGCATGCACAGTCTTTCCCCAATGGCAGGTACCATACCCTCTCATTGTTGCAATAAATTTATCTTCATCAATGGTGAATGATCCTTGATTATCCTGTCTCTAAAGATTGTTCTTCGTAGGTCTTCTGGTATTCATCTTGCACATAAGGTCTCCCTATGTTCTTTAGGGGGTGCAAAGGCCCTGAAGACCTAAAGCCATGGGTGGTCTGAAGGCCATAAAGGACTCGGGGACAAAATCGGTGGCTTGATGGCCCAAATGGGGGAATATTCTCTGCTGTTAAAGTGCCAAACAACTCTTGATTCATTTCCTGCTATAGTACCTCCTATAGTAATGCTTTGTTCCTGGTATATTACAAACTTCATTACTGCTACAGTACTCGTAAATTATCCTCTACCTGGATTTGATCCCGAGTCGTCTGGATGCACTTAAATATTCCTCACCCACTTGGAAGATTCTCATTTTCCAAACTCTATATGCAACATCATGAAGAATAGAAGTCTGGGATAGTAAAAGAAATATTAAACCTTATGTCCTATAAGCACGAGAGATCAGAAAAGGATGATCGATATAAGCCCAATATTTAAGAACACTAAAGTGATATTGATGGCTTGAATAGAAAATTGAAAGATCAAGTCAACTGTATTAAATAACATGAAGAATAATTTGTCAGTATATGACAAAAAAGTGAAGGATCAAGAAAAACTATGTACCACCAATTTGATATCAGGAAAGAATATCATTCAACAGACTGAAAAGATGAAATATTTTCTTAGCAGTTCAGTAGGAAAGAAGTAGAAATCAATCATTGATATTAAGGCAGATTTAGGGATTGATCATAAAAATATAGAAGTCAGGGTCGAATTTACACTAGAAGAACCCATTTTGAAAATGAAAATTGATGTGGGTAAAAAGAAGAATAAAAAAATTCAATGATCCTATGGAAAAACTGGATGTAAATAAATGGCATGTAAGAATGCACCTTTTAACTGGTGTTGTTGCTGTGGAATGATTGGACACTCACAAAATGTGTGTTTTGTGGCCAGAAGATACTAAAGGGAATAAGAAAATAGGTGTCATCTAAAGAGATAATGGTTCTATAGAACATATTTTGACGTACACTAATGTTAGTGCGGAGGATTTGGTCACTTATCTAGATATTGAATGTCGACCTTACAAAGGAATTTTCCAAAGTAGAATTAAAATGTTCGCTAGTAGGAGATCAATGAACTAAGAGGTGAGTTGAAAATGAAAAATAGATTTGTATCTTTACAAGATGAATTTAGTCCATAATACTCTAAGATTGATCTGGATACTCAATCTATGCCATGTGTGATGGAAAAAATATGGATCAAGAATAAGAGACCAGGGAAGGAAGTGGTTGCTAAAATTTCCTTTAAAGCATAGGATCGTTCTGGTGTATGGATCCGTGCCATTGGTTGAATCTCTCACATGATTGGCTACAACGATCTTGTTACATGAATTAAATATGACAAAGAAAGAGTTTTAATGTTTTTAATAATGTAGGCCTAATGATTATTGGAATGGTAAAGGCCATGTTTGGGGGAAAAGAAGTGAGACATACTGATTTCATGGTAGTATTAGGGCTCAGTCACAACATACTCAGTGTCAATCAACTATGTTACAATGGGAACACTATTTGATTTACCAAGAAGTTTTGTGTTGTTAATGGAATAGATGGTGCAATTTTATTAAATGTAAAAGGGAAAAGGGAAATATATACCTAGTAATTGGAGAAAATATATAAGCTTTTTATGCAGAGAAGAATAAAAAATGCTATTGTATATGGAACATGGTCATCTATTCCAACCCTCTATGGAAGATCTGGTTATGTGTGATGCATCTAGAGAACTCTCTAGAAAATCACGCATTCATATTAATATGTGTGATACATGCCAATAAAGGAAGACTAGAAGAAAGACATACAAATAAAACATATGTCAACTATAGTGCTCGAATTAGTGCATGTTGATGTTTGTGGACCTATATCACCAAGATGAATAGACATGAAAATTATCTAATATAATCTGAATGTATTCTTGGGAGAAAATTCTATTGTTTTTTTTGAAAATGGTACCTGATTCACAAATAGTTACGTAGAAGACTATCTCAAGATACCTTGAATAAAGCAGCATGATTATTCAAAAAAAGAACCACAATAGAATGAATTAGTTGAAAGGATAAATAATATAATCAACAACATGGAATAAATAATGCTTCATAAAAAGGGCTACTAGAGTGGTTTTGGAAGGAATCAGTGTGGAAATCAGTCTATATTTCTAACAAACCTCTATTTTTTTTTGAGGGAAGAAATACTCCATATGAGATGTGGTATGGAAGGAATTCAACAGTGAAATAATTTCAAACAATTGGATGCAAGTGAATCATTCAGAAAAAGTACAAACATATGAAATATGAGTGATGTGGATATGAAGGGATATTCCTTGCTTACTCATGATAAATCAGAGTAAACAAATTCTTTAACAAAAGGTAGGGAAATGTAGTTGAGAGAAGTGATGTCACTGTAGTTGAGAATAAAAGAGTATTAAATAGCACTATAAACAATTTATTGATGAATTTGATGAAGAGGAAAGTAAAACAGGTGGTGAAAAAGTAACAGATTATGACTCAAAAGAAGATACTTATGATGAACATGAATAAGTTAAGTCTTTATGTACAATGAAGAGAAGGAGTCTAGCCGAAATTGATAGGAATAATATCATTTTTGATCAGTCAGATCCATTTCAGACAAGAAGAATGAAATCAATGCATCAGACATCACTCCTATCATAGATAGATCTAAAATGATATGGTGATGCAGATCAAGATGAATACTGGTTTTATTCTAAGAATGAAGAGCTACTTCTGATTGAGAAGAACCAGATGTGAGGTATTGTTTCGAGGCCAGCTGATAAGAATGTCATCGACTGTTAATTGGTCTATCACAACTAAATGAATGAAGATGGATAGTGATTCGAAAAATATCATGGATACTGTGAAATGGATAGTCCCAAATAGAGGTAATATATGTTTATTAGTTAATTGCACTAGTTTCAAGGCTGGAAGCAATCCGATTATTCTTTTCCATTGTAGTGTGATATAATTTCAAATTCATTCAGATGGTTGTCAAATCTACATTCTTAAATGGGGTTATAGCGTAATATGTTTATATTGAGTAGCTAGATGGGTTTTCATTCATGAATATGGAAACAATGTGTGTGGGTTAATGAAATTTCTATATGGTCTAAAATAAGCACCAAAAGCATGATACTCGAGGCTTGGTCAGTATGTGAAAAAGCATGGATTCCAAAGTGGTGGAGTGAATTAAAATCTATATTTCAACAATAATTATAATCAAATGATGATGCAGCTGGTTTGTGTTGATGAGAAAATATTTGGATGATCAAATAAAGCTTAGTGGAGACAGCTTTCCGAATTCATGAAAAGTTTTTTTGAAATTACAATGATTGGAGAGTTGACATTATTATGTGCATTACAGGTGTCACAGGGAAGGAATGGAACATTAATTTCTCATTACAAATATGCCTAGGTGGTTCTGATAATATTAGTAATAGAAAATTCCATGCTGATAAAGGCTATGGTTTCTACCATGATGAAATTATCGAAAGATGGTGATGGAAAGGAAATAAATATCACATAATATAGGCAGATTATTGGGAGTTTTCTATACCTAACAACGACACGACATGAAATTTCATTATCCACATGCCAAGAAACATGATATCAAATAAATCCCAATGAAATCAACATGATTTCAGTGAAAATAATACTTCATTATATTAAGGGCACTTCAGAGTTTGGTTTGATGACTAATAACAAATTTGAGCCAGATCATTTGGGATATACAGATGCAGATTGGGTCAGATTAGCAAATGACTAAAAATCTACGTCAAGAGGTTATTTCTGTCTTTGTGGTTTATGTATTTATTTTCTAAGAAAGAAGAATGATTTCATTTAATTGATCACTAAAAATGATGAGTATATTTCCTCCACTCAAGCATGTACAGAATTATTGTGGATGAAGTAATAGCTTGATGATATGGGAATTCTAGTGATATCTCCGATTAGAATCTAGTGTGATAATTTGAGTTCTATCAATCATTTAAAAAATCCAATCTATATCTCATGTACAATGAACCTTGAGTTAAAATATAATTTTAATAAGGACAAGGTGGAGAAAGGACTAGTGATGTATGAGTATGAGGCTACATGGTTACAAGTTGTTGACATTCTGACAAAGGCCTTTCCCAAACAATCATTTGAGAGACATAGACTAGATATGGGAGTACAATGGACTTCTCGCACTTATAAACACTACAAAAGAGTGAACTTTGTGTTCGTTGACAAATTGAGAGAAATAGTGACTCCTAAAGGGGGATAAATTATGGGAAAAGTAGGGATACAATGTACTTCTCGAAGAAAAAACGATAAGCAGATAGGTGGTATAGATGGATAGGGGGAGTTTATCTAGAGAGGTGAATAATCTGATTAGGGGAGCACTATGATGAGTGTATGTGGTGTTCTAAGTGATCAGATAGAGATAATCTTAAAAAACATAGGAACCCAATAAGTGAAGTGAAGGAGAGTATTAAATCTGACGATGCTTGATGTGATTGATAAAGGATTAGATACCAAAAAAGATGAGGTTTGTGATGGAAGAAGTTTATTTGATTCAATATGGTATCAACAAGTGGTTTCAAAAGTGATGTGATTCATTGATGAACTTTTCATACTACTCTTGTTTCTCTTGTCGAAAATTTCTCATGTGGGCTTAGAGTATGTGGTCAGTGAATCGTTGGTCTCTATCTAAATCATAAGAGTATAATGATGATTCTTGATTTAAGGAGCATCAGTGAGGTATCAAAGTGCAGGGAGTTCTTATGTGATGATTTTTCCACAAACCCAAAGGGTGATATTTTTAGGAAAGGAATCCCTCGTTGTAACATTGAACCATTTTTGTGGTGTTATTTTTTGTTGGAAATCATGGTTTTTTTTCCGATAAATAAGGTTTAAATAGTGATTTATTGAGTTATAGAGATATTATTAACAACCAATGTTGAAAAATATTGATGAAAAAGGAATATAAGATCTAAAGGCGGTACAAAAGGAATAGATAAATAGTGGTTCTATTTTCCAATGTATTCCAAAATATTGGTCATGTATATCAGAAAAAGGAGAGATGTGTTTTTGGAAAAGGAATGTGTGCGAAATTGAAGGTGGAATTTTATCATGAAAGTGGTGTTTTGAGATCAGATGCTTGAAAATTGTCAAAGGAATGAGGGGTTAGTAATATTGGAGAAGTTCACGGAATACGGTGTTGCATGGAAGATGTGTTTTTCAAACCCGACGAGAACTACACACTAGAAGAGATTTTTTTACACAAGGTTGATTTTGACTATAAATATGAAGTGAACCCCTCATTTGAAGAAGATCAAGACATATAAGAGATTTGAGATTTGGTTTGTGTGAAAAACACGCAAAGGAAGTTGTGTGGAAATTTTTGGGTTGCACATAAAAACTAGTGCTCTATGTAAAAGTTTACATTGCGTGTAAAAAGATGGTTGTACAGAATCGACAAGGTTTCATGAAAAGTGTAGTTGATAATGTGTGTTTAAAGATATATTTTGGGAAAGAGGAAAAGGAATTATACACAAGGTGCAGTAAGGGATGCTGGACAAATTTGAGGTTTCACATTTCTATTATGTGGTAAAGCGGTGTTCATTTATGGAATAAATTTGAACATTATTAGAGAATCTACATATAGCTTCAGGATGCAGGTTTTCATTATTTTTAAGTGACCTACATGAATATAAACTATGAGTAGATCATCTGAAAAACATAACAAGGAACAATTTTAATGAATTAAAATTGAAATTTGATCCGGGTTCTTTGTTTTAGAAGAAACAACCATGGGAATAAAAATTATTCTCAAATAAAACCCCTACCTCATAGCGGTCGTCGGACGAGAGTTCTTCGCGGAATTGACCATCGTGGAAGAAGAGGATCGTCGCGTCGCGAAAGGGCGTCGCATCGTCACAGAAGGGCGTCACGTCGATGATCTCCGAGGGATAAAGAAAACTCACGGATTTAATTTCACGAATTAAATCCATGTTAAGGATAAAATCCACAAAGGAAATTTAAAAAGATCCGTAATCTCCTACCTCAAGAAGTTGATGATCTGAGATTGTTGCAGGGAAGAACGTCGCGGAAGAAGCGTCATGGAAGGAGAATCGTTGGCGTTGCGGAACACAGCGTCGCGTCGTCGATCTCTGAGGGTTCGACATTCTTTGTGTTCTTCGCGTTCTTCGCGTTCTTCATGAAGGAGGATGAAAGTACATATTCTCCAAATCCTCTCAACAATCAACGCGTCAACAAAAAGAAAAGGTGTTGGTCTTATTTTATTATTATGACAATAGTTTGAAAACATGTTAAGAAACGAAACATTAATTTGGTGAATTAATGTTAATGACTTAACTGTCCATTTAATAGGAGCGTTTAAGAGTTTTAGAAAATGACCAAGTTGACTTTCATTAATGAGGAGTTTTCGCGGGTGCGTTACTTAGAGGAAAAGAAACGGTGGAGCTTGTGCAGGCCCCACCTCACAAATATCCTACCAAGTGGGTAGGATATTTTGGATTGCACCCTATCCACTTCAACTTAGCTCTAGTGGCTTTAAGTGACTTTTATGTGGCTTTAAGTGAAATAAAAATAAATTTGTCGCACCACTTTATTTTATTTCTTAACATAACCCCAAAAATTTAAAAACCACACCCGAGAAATCACAACTCCGGAAGAGGAATTTCTAAGAAAATATCGGCGCTTCGATTCCATTGGTGCCCTCAGAATTTGATTCCGAGCACCGGTTCAAAAGTTAGGAAAACCCACTCGTTCGTTCACTCAACGTACCTGAGCCAATCTTCAGAACATGATTCCGGGCACACCGGGCCTCAGAATCAGGTGCCCTCAGAAACTGCGTTCTTGTAAAATTCCGAAGAAAATTAAGAAACAAATTTCATTTAATTTTTACGGGTCTTTACATCACTCCCACCTCAGGGCTTTACATCCCCGTAGAGATACGTCATAAACTAGGGAAACAAATGTGGGTACTGAGCACACATCTAAGCCTCCCACTCCCAAGTGCTCCCCTCGAGGTTCTCGTGCTGCCAGCTAATGCGCACAAGAAGAATCGATCGTCCACATAGGACTCACTCCTATCGATCCTCGAACTCTACCGGAACCTCCGCAAAAGTCACCACATCATCAACATCTATCTCCCCATGGTCAATGATGTGTGTTGGGTCATGCACGTATCTCCTCATCTGAGATACGTGGAAGATGCCGTGCACCCGGTGCGACTGCGATTGTAGAGCCAGCTGATAAGCCACCTCTCCAATCCTGCTGAGGACCAGAAATGGTCCAATGAAGCATGGAGACAACATTCCGCCTCGACCAAATCTCCGTAATCCATTTCGAGGTGAGACACGCAAGAAGACGTGGTTTCCATCCTCGAACTCTAGTGGCCTCCGCCTCTTGTCAGCATAAGTCTTCTACCTGCCCTGAGCTGTCCTCATCCGCTCCGGGATGACCTGGACCTTCTCTGTCGTGGGCCGGACCATCTCTAGTCCCACAAGTGCTGACTCTCCAGGGTCTGTCCAGCACAAAATAGATCTGCAAGGTCTGTCGTACAACGCCTCGTATGGTTTCATCCCGATGGTGGAGTTGTAAATGTTGTTGTATGAAACTACACCAAGGGTAGGTGGTCCTCCCAGCTGCGACCAAAGTCGAGGACACATGTGCGAAGCATGTCCTCGAGAGTCTGAATGGTCCTCTCCGTCTGACCATCCGTCTGAGGGTGAAAGGCAGTGCTCAGACGTAGCTGCGTCCTGAACACCTCCTGCAACCCCTTCCAAAGCCGGGAAGTAAAGCTAGCATCTCGATCGGAGATGATAGATGATGGCACAACGTGAAGTCGTACAATCTCTTGAATTTAGAGACGCCCAAAGCTCTCCACTGAGCCCTGCTCTCTGATGGGTAAGAAGTGAGCCGACATGGTGAGTCGGTCGACAATCACCCAGATGGAGTCGTGACCTCTGGAAGTGCGTGGAAGTCCAGTCACTAAGTCCATAGATATCCCGTCCCACATCCACTCTGGGACCTCAAAAGGTTGTACCAAGCCTGATGGTACCGGATGCTCTGCCTTCACCTGCTGGAAGGTGAGGCATCATGAAACGAACTCTTCCACAGCCTTCTTCATTCCTGGCCACCAGGGCTGTCGTCTGAGATCCTGGTACATCTTCACCACTCCAGGATGCACCGCCAAAGGAGAAGTGTGAAACTCTCTTAGTACCTCCTCCCGTAATGAAACTGGTACCATGGTATGTCCTCTGAAAAGGATGCCGTACTCTGCTCCAAAGGAGAAACCATTAGGTGCCTGTCTAGAGGAAATCTGCACACGCCGCGTCTCACAGTCAGCGTCCACAGGCTGCGCCTCTCTGACCCACTGTAGTAGTGGAGGAGAGACTGTGAGTGACTGAAGGAAGGCTACTCCATCTATATCCACGAAGGATATCAGCAAAGTGGCTAGCTGCTCTGTCGCCTCATCAAGTAGCTTAATGCTCGTCCTCCTACTGAGGGCATCAGCTACCACCTTCCCCTTCCCAGGAGTATAGAATAACTCAAAGTCATAGTCCAGGAGGAACTCGAGCCATCTACTCTATCTCAGGTTTAGGACCTTTTGAGAAAAGATGTACCTGACACTCTGAAGGACAGAAAAGACTATAAAGCGCTCGCCCATCTGATAGCGTCACCATGTCTTCAGAGCGAAGACCACTGATGCTAACTCCAGGTCATGGGTAGCGTAGTTCTGCTCATGCGGCCTCAACTAACGTGATCTATAGGCGATCCTTCCCCGCTCCTGCATCAGGACACATCCAAGTCTGGTCCCTGATGCATCGCAGGAGACTACGTACCCTACTCCCTCCTCAGGCAACCTCTAGATAGGTGCGCTGCTCAATCTCTGTCTCAGCTCCTTGAAGCTCTGCTGACATCTGTCTGACCACACAAAGGGTTTACCCTTCTTCGTAAGAGATAATAGGGGTGTCGCAACTCTGGAAAATCTTGCACAAATCTACAATAGTATCCAGCTAGTCCCAAGATACTCCACACCTTCGTCACGTTCTTGGGTGGCTCCCATGCTAGCACTGCCTCAATCTTCGCAGGATCCACCACAACTCCCGCCTCAGAGATTACGTGTCCCAAGATGTGGACCTCACGTATCCAGAACTGATACTTCGAAAGCTTTCTATAAATTTGGTGCTCTCAGAGTGTGTCAAGTACAACCCATAAGTGGTGGGCATGCTCCTCTTCAGTCGTCGAGTAAATCAAAATGTCGTCGATGAAGACCACGACAAATTGATCGAGGTGTGGCTGAATGATATTTTTTATGAGGCCCATGGACACCGCTGGAGCATTGGTTATGCCGAATGTAATAACCATGAACTCATAGTGGCCATACCGACATCTGAAGGTCATCTTCTGCACGCCCTCGTCCCGAACACTGAGCTGATGATAGCCTGACCTTAGGTCTATCTTCAAGAACCACTGTGCTCCCTTGAGCTGATCGAAAAGGTCATAAATCCTCGGTAGCAGATACCTGTTCCAAACTATCACCTGGTTTAGGCGACGATAGTTGACACAAAGTCGCAAACTCCCGTCCGCCTTCTTGGCGAACAATATTGGGGAAGCCCAGGGTGAAACACTGGGTCGGATGAAACCCTTGCCTTGCAAGTCCTCCAACTGTACCCATAGCTCTCAAAGCTCAGTGGGGGCCATCCTATACGCTGGAGTGGATATCGGGGCTGTCCTGGGGTACATATCAATATAAAAGTCTACCTCTCTGCGAGGAGGTAGTCATGGAACATCGTCGGGAAAGACGTCCACATACTGTTCCACCCCTGCAGGAAAACCAGGACTCGGCATGTCAACTGCTCCTAGGATGATACTAGCCAAATGATGAGTGATGGGATGTCCTCTACTCTACGAGATTCAATCCTGTACTGCAAAGGATCCATTCACGCCGGTGAAGGTAAACCTGCTCCCGTCGGTGTGTACACATCGCACCTTGCGCCAAATACATTCAATCTGTGCATGGACTGTAGATAACCAATCCATACCCAAGATGATGTCGTAAGGCCTCGACACCACTACAAGAAGATCCCAGCCGAAACTCTCGCCTCCTAGAGTAAGCTCATACTTTCGGAACCAGTGTGTAATCGTCGAGTCTGCTCTCGTAGGAGTCTCTAGACATAAGGATCGAGCCAACAGCTCTGTCGGAATCTCCAAGCTCCGAACAAGGGCAGCGGCTATGAAAGAATGACTCGCTCTTATGTCTATAAGTACTGTAGCAAGGGTGGAATAGACATAGATAGTATCTCGAATCATCCCGGGCGCACCGTGGTCGTAGGCCTCTGCTGCCTGTAGTTATGCTTGTCTCTGCGCACCAGCTCCCTGTGGTCGGGGTGGACCTCCTGGTGGTGGTGGTGGTAGAGCCTCAAAGCGTCGTCCACCACCTGCTGCTCGTCCAGCTCCTCTGCCTCGTCCGCCTGCTCCCTGCGGACCGCCACAGTTGACCCTCTGCCTCTGCCTGGGTGGACCCTCAACCGTCTTAGGCTCCTCGGCACGGTGGGTCGGGAAGTCACGAGCCATGTGACCCTGCCCGCCACATGTGTAGCACTACCTGCCTCTCGAAAGACTGGCCATGCGCTGTGTGCCCCGCACTGCTGAGCTAGTGTCCTAAGGTCGTCTGCATGAGGATCTGGTCTTCCTGGACCCATGAGTCATCCGTCGACTGCCTGCCGTAGAAGAATCTGCTACGTGCCACCCCGCGGTAGGTCTCGTCGCTGGTGTAGACTCAGCAAGAAAGCTCTCGATCAAAAGGGATCACTCCAGTACTCCTGCCTGGGTCGGAATACTGAGGTAGATCAGCGATGCCCTGATCTCATGTCTCAATACCTACTCAAAGGTTCGGGCTCGGAAGAATGGGTCATGTACCACGTCTGTCGACTAGCGCGAGAGATCGTTAAATCTCGCCGAGTATTGGCCGACCGTCATGCTGCCCTGCCGCAACTGAAGAAGCTCCTGGATGCACACTGCACGGATGGTGGCAGAGACGAACTTTGAGCGGAAGATGCTTTCAATGTCCGTCCAGAGAAGAGATTCCTCATCGTGCACCTGGAGAATCAAGCTCCACCATCGGCCCACTGCAGCGTGCAGTAGGCTCGTTGCGAGGATCACCATGAGGTCTGCTGCTGTCCTCACTAACCGGAAAACTCGTACCACTGCCTCCAGCCAGTCCTCGGTTGCCTGGGGGTCCGTCTCCCGACGGAACCTGGGCGGTTGCTGGCACTGGAACTCATGCAGTGCACTAAGGCAACGTGCATCATCAGCGGCTGGGGCTAGAAGCATCAGTGGAACGACAGGTAGAGGTACCGCCAGTGCCTCAGCTGTCAAAGGGCCCTGTACAGAGGCCCCGTCGCTTAGCGGGCTGTCGTCACGCTCAACTCTCAGAAACCTAGCTGGCTGCCATCGTGGGGATATCCTGAAAAAGGTAACAGATGCGCCATAGTCATAACAGTATACCAGGTGAGTTGACACAAAGTAATCACATAGAAAACTTCAAACACACATATACAATCAGTGTTTTCGTTCATTAAGTCGGAAATCAGAAGTCAGGGTCCTGGTGTATGGATAAGTCGGCCACCGCACCAACACTGGACTCCCTGAACTGATAACCACACCCAATACGCTTAACACTATTGCTTCGTGTAGAAAAAGATCATAGTCCCAAGTTCTGCAGTATAACCGAACTCCTCTGATACCAATTTGTCACGACCCGTCCTCGGGGCCCGTGCCGTGACTACCCCAAGCCCGCCTTCCATAGGCCAGGGCTGGCGACTAGCAGCAAGGCGTAAATCCTGGAAAAAGGGAAGAAATTTCCTTTGTAAAGTAAACATCAAACACCAAAGAGCAAGCAGGAAGTAGTAAGCACTAAGTAGAAACTGGTATAATAGTAAGTGTGGAGAAGTTAGTGGGCCAGAATACAAACCCAAAATGAATGTAAAGTACAACTGGAAGGGAAAAACAGCAACTGAAAAGTAAAGCCGCAAAGTCGAGCTTTCAACTGGAAATCCCACCTGAAGGGTGGGTACAGATTGCCTCCACTGCTCCTCGGGTCTAGCCGTCCGCTCCGAGTACGTTCCGGCCAGTGGTCCACCTCCAGGTATCGTCCTGCTCCGCAAGCCTCAACCACGATCAGCGTTGTCAATCGTCTGCAACCAACACAACGTAGTGCGAGCATATCCCTTGGAGGGGTGAGTATAAGATACTCATTAGGGACCCCGAGACCCCCGAAGGTCTCCCAAAATCCAGTAAGGATAAACCACAAAGGAAAGATACAACCACTAAGTAACATCCGACACGGATTAGGTATATGCCCATAGATATACCTAATTCATCAAATCTCGTTCGACTCCAACATCCGAGCCAAAGTACAACCCAGTCCACAGAGGAAAGAAAAACCTATACCCACACAGGATAGCCCAACACAATCCACAAAGGAAAGAAAAAAGAATTCATCTCACACATGTATACTTCTTTTTATAATGATAAAAATGACCAGATATTTCCACTGATTCATCAAAGCCGTCAGACCCACAAAGGATCGATAGGTACTAACCCCTGCAATTACCCACAAAGGATCTGACCCACAAAGTATCAATAGGTAACTGACCCCCGCAATGACCCACAATGGATCTGACCCACAAAGGATCCATAGGTTACTAACCCCCGCAAAGACCCACAAAGGATCAGACCCACACAGGATCTGTAGGCGCTGGCCCACATAGGACCGTTGAGCACTGACACACACTGGATCAGACCCACATAGGATCTGTACCACTGACCCACATAGGATCACTGAGTGTTGTAGTCGTCTCCATCAAATCCACTGAAGATCTCTGCATAGTCGTCGTCGTCGGAGTCGCAGTCGCAGTCGCAGCCAGCACTAGGGTTCCCGCACACATCAAGCTCGTTCGGGAGGTTTTCCTCCACGAGCCAAGAGGGTGATACATCAACTGACACATAGTCCAGAGTTGATGTATCCAAAAGTTACGTATCGTCAATAGAAACTCAACGTCGCAGATGGCGCGTAAATCGGACACCCGGTCTGAGAGTTATTGGCTTTTTCATTCCAGGGGGCCCGGTTGGTTTTTAAGGAAAAACAAACCCGACCATACTCCACCTGTGTCCAAACCTTGGGCAGAGTAAGAAAAAAGATCTGTCTCACTTAGAGGAATCCAACAAAGTCGACGACACATCAATCGAACGTTTAGAGCTCAAGTTATGAGCGTTTCCGCTCCGAGGGCCCGGTTGGTTTCGTGTACGAACCAACCCGGCCGAACCCAAAGTATTCCAAAACCTTGATTGTGATATTCCAAAACGACCGTCTCGATCCAAGGATCGCATCGCCACTGACAGCACGTCGATCGGAGGCTCATAGCTCAAGAAACAGGCAAAAGACAGAAAAAGGTCCGAAAACGGGGGGTTTGGGCCCAGACCGACCCGGTGCAACCCCACTTGGGTCGGCCCGAACCGGGACGACCCGACCCGGGTCCGGTTCCAACCCGGCCGACGTGCTGGCACCGGCCAGGCGCTGCGCAAGGCAGCCGTGCCCCCCCCCCCCTCCCGTGCGTGGGCCGCTCCATGACACCTAGACGCGGCTTAAGCCGCATCCCTCCTCCACAGTCCCGCGCGGCCGCAGGACCGGCTAGTGCCGCCGTATCCTAGCGGCCGGCCGCTGCCGGCCGCTGCCTCCGGCCGCAGGTGGGGGGTTCCGCGGACCACCGGACGCGCTCCGGTGGTCCGATTTACGCGCGGTTTTCACCAGTGCTCATCCCGGGTTTCACTCTTAACTGAAAAGCCTTCAAAATTTAATTGCAGCCCCATTAGTCATTTCCCTCCAATCCGCGCATCAACGAAAAACTGCGGAGGGTTGTCGGGCGGTGTTTGTTTGCCCCGCACCCTCTGCGTTAGGTAATAACAATTGGGAATAACAATCAACACCTGAAAAACATAACAAGGTACAATTTTAATGAAATAAAATTGAACATTGATCAGGGATCTTTGTTTTAGAAGAAACAACCATGGGAATAGAAATTATTCTCAAATAAAACCCCTACCTTGTAGCTGTCGTCAGACGGGAGTTCTTCGTGGAATTGACCGTCGCGGAAGAAGAGGATCGTCGCATCGCGGAATGGCGTCACGTCGTCACGGAAGGGAGTCTTGTCGACGATCTCTGAGGGTTAAAGAAAACACACGGATTTAATTTCACGAATTAAACCCCTGTTAATGATAAAATCCACAAAGGAAATTTAAAGAGATCCATAATCTCATACCTCAAGCAGTTGATGATCGGAGATTATTACGGGGAATAACGTCGCGGAAGAAGCATCGTGGAAGGAAAATCGTCAGCGTCGCGGAACACGGCGTCGCGTCGTCGATCTCCGAGGGTTCGGTGTTCTTCGTGTTCTTCGCGTTCTTCGCATTTTTTCACGTTCTTCACATTCTTCACGAAGAAGGATAAAGGTACAGATTCTCCAAATCCTCACAACAATCAACCCTTCAACAAAAAGCAAAGGTGTTGGTCTTATTTTATTATTATGCCAACAATTTGAAAACATGTTAAGAAACGAACCATTAATTCGGTGAATTAATGGGAACAACTTAACTGTCCATTTAATAGGAGCGTTTAAGAGTTTTAGAAAATTCCCCAGTTGACTTTCATTAATGAGGAGTTTTCAGGGGTGCGTTACTTTGAGGAAAAGAAACGGTGGGGCTCGTGTGGGCCCCACCTCACAAATATCCTACCAAGAGGGTAGGATATTTTGGATTTCACCCTATCCGATTCAACATAGCTCAAGTGGCTTTAAGTGTATTTTAAGTTGCTTTAAGTGAAATAAAAATAAATTTGTCGCACCACTTTATTTTATTTCTTAACTTAACCCCAAAAATTTAAAAACCACACCTGAGAAAATGCAACTCCAGAAGAGGCGTTTCTAAGCAAATACTGGCACTGCAATTACATCGGTGCCCTCATAATTTGATTCCATGCACCTATTCAAAAGTTATAAAAACCCGCTCATTCGTTCACTGAACGTACCCGAGCCAAGCATCAGAACATGATTCCTGGCACACCGGGCCTCAGAATCAGATGCTGTCAAAAACTACGTTCTTGTAAAATTACAAAGAAAATTAAGAAATAAATTTCCTTGAATTTTTATGGGTATTTAAACTTATTAGGGAGTAGTTGTGGATATTTTGAAGATAGGGGAATTTATCTTCAGAATCCCCCAAGATAGTGGCAGAGGTACGTAGTTTCTATGGTCTAGAATGCTATGACAATAGGTTTATTATTGATTAATAATATGTTTCAACTCCATTAATAGCATAGAACTATGAGGATTGTTCATTATTGATATCGTGAAGGTGTCAAGCATATTTTGTGTTCCTAATGGATAAGTTGGTTTGTGCTCCATTTCATTATTTCTTATCTAAGGCAGTTCAGTTTGAGGTTTTGTGTAACATATCACATTTTGGATTGGACTGTTTTCTAATGAAGAAGTGATCCTTTATTTATTATGGGAATCTATATTTTTTTCCTTATGAGTCTAATTTTTTCACCCAATATCTTGAGTTTTTTGTCGTTGTTTTTCTCTTGAATTTACAGTGGCATTACCTCATCCGCAAGCGTTTATTATTTTACTGATCATTAGTTCCTTAGAAACTTCTTATAAAAATGCGACTTAAACAATATTTGGAATTAGTATATGGAATTACTGTAGAATTATGGCTTTGATATTTTATATACTATTGGTAAAGTAAATTTTGTGGTTGATGCGCTAAGTGGGAAGTTACGTAGTGATACAATGCGTGAATCTGTGTATTTCTCAAGAGTAAAGGATGAACTATCAAAAATTCATCTAGATATAAGAGAGGTTAGGGTAGAGGTTATATATTATATATGATAGTGTAGTTGTTTTTAGATAAGTGGGTGCAGGAGTCCCACCTAGAGGATTATGAGGTAGAGTTATGGAGATATTGAGTTGTTTTTGACAATTCCCTTGATAGTTTGTATGAGGATAGACATTACTATGTATTATCTAATGAATGTATTTTTGTTCCTTCAATGAAGCATGAAATAGGTCTTTGAGAGATCCACAGTTCACCCATTGGGGTACATTCATGAATGACCGTGATGTACCTAGCTTTGAGAAGTAAGTTTTGGTTTCTTGGAATGATGTGTGAAATTGTGGACTATGTTTCCAGGTTATTTGACATTAAAGAGTTGTAGGTTGAACACCATGTTCCCAGTGGATTTCTATAGCTATTCGATATTGCATATTGGATGAGGGAGGATATATTTGTCGACTTCATTAATGGATTTCATCAATCATAGGTAAGATATGATGTTATATGGGATCAATTGGTTTTTTTGACAATATTAGATGACTTTATCGCCATCCAAGAGTCAATATTAGTGGATGTATTATCAAGGTAGTACCTATAGGAGGTGGTGCGACTTCATAGAGTCTTAAGGGTTATCCTATATGATTGAGATCCTTGTTTTTACACACTGGTATGGAGTGGTCTATTTCACAATATCGGTTCTCAATTATTCCACAGCTATAATGATCATTAAAAAGGGATAGTAATAGATATTAGACAATCCGACCGCATGAAAACATGTTTATCACTTGTATCATAGATGTTTTTGGTTCATGGTTGGGGCACCTACCTTTGGTCAAGTATTCTTACAATAATTGTTTCCACTCCACTATTGGTATGATTTTTTTAATGCATTATATTAATGAGTTTATATAACCTATTATTGTAGAATTGGATTAGATAGAAATCAATTCATTGGCTAGAACTGGTATAGAATATGAAAGAGATAGTTAAGGTGACTTGAGAGAGGTTGACGGCAGCACATAATCATCATAAATCCTATGTTGATCCTATGTGGAGACATATAGAGTTCAATTTTTCATATCCTATTTTCTTGAATGTGATTCATCATCATGCAAAGAGTTGCTTTTGTCATAAGACTATGATTTATCCCTAGTTTATTGGGACATTATATGTGTTGTCTTGTGTAGGATACATGGAATTTCATATAGAACTTCTGCCACATATGATCTCGATTCATGATGTTTTTTTCACATGTTGCATCTCCATAATTATCTTCAAAATGACTGTCGTGTCATCAATTGGGGAATGATTGATGTTGTAGATGATGAAACCTTGTGGATTGTCATTTGGATATCTAGGACCTCTAGAAGAATATTTCTCCATTCATGTTATTCCATTGGTTTTTTTATTGTTTTAAAATGATGGAAAGTGGGAGAGTAACTAGGAATGGGATTCATAGATTTGTTCTCAATACCCCCATGTTTTAATATTCTTTGATATACTCTTATGATGATATTTTCTTATAAATTTCAATCCTTCCAGTTTATGATATGGTTTATTTTTTTCATTTTGTGTATTTACTTTTGTTTGAGAGGTATACCCACCAAGACAGTGTTTATGAGCTATTTTCAGTTCTTATGTG
The DNA here is from genome assembly GCA_963277665.1 of Viscum album. Lineage (NCBI taxonomy): Eukaryota > Viridiplantae > Streptophyta > Magnoliopsida > Santalales > Viscaceae > Viscum > Viscum album. Next base: position 1,992,039,352 of record OY728155.1, read on the forward strand.
GTTTTATCTTATTCCTATGATGAGGTGGTTGAGATCCTATAATGGAGAGACCATTCAGAGGTTTCTTGATGGGTGGTTATTTAAATGAACACATTTTAATTAATCTTTGGGATTGGGTTGGTATTGTCTAGGATGATAACTGATTGATTTATATCTAATTTAATGGCTCAGATACGAGTAGATCAATGATTTGTATGTTCTCGTGGCTCACCGGGAACGAAGAAGGCATAAAAGTAGTCTAGAAGTGTTAGATACTGAAAATGATGTAAAATGGGAGATAACATTACATGTGATCATAACATAACATTTATGTGTGGATCACAACTTTTATAGGTTAGTTCTTGAAGTGTAATTAATTTGGGTTAAAAAATAAAATAGGTGACCCAATTTTCAAATGATGCTAAACACTGAGGACTGAACAATGTGAAATGGGATTACAGATCATGTAATTCCCCAGTTTTGTACATATTTATATTTTTTATCTTCTAAGTTTCTCTCAAAAACACTAAGACTAGCGGCTCTCTCTATCTTGTTCTATGGGATCGAGTATCCCATCCTTTTGTGTCTTGAGATTCCTTCAATGGGGAACGATCCTTGGGATTTTGTCATTGATTTTTGGTGACCTGAGTTCATCTAAGGTGATTATATTCTTTTTTTATTATATTATAATTATTTTATCACATCTTCATCCCATTTGTTTCATCTATGCAATGTTAAATGATCTCTTAGGATTCTTATGGGGTTTTCTTGCCTTTTTTAGGTGTAGTGGTGGTGCAACATGTGACACCCTGAGTTTTTCGTAATATTTTTTCAATTATAAATTAAATTTTCATTGATATCTTACATTGAAATAATTCAAAATTTCAATTCAAATGGTACTGACTTGGAATACTTTACAAAAAACACTGACTTGGAATATGTTACAGGCAACAATAAGTTTCAACGAAACATAACTTTTGTAACAATTATTTTAATGAAATAACTATAACGTAGTCATTAAAATTATTAATATAAAAACATATAACTAATTTTAAATATTTTTTATAATTATTTTTTATATATAAACATATTCATTAATAAATATATAATTTTTGGTAATGTCCTTACATGATTGAAAATACTATTTTCTCAAATAAACTACTTTTCTTGTCCTTTTGTGTAAAACAATAAACCTAATTTTAGATGCACATAGAAATTTAATTTGATAAAATAAAAAAAAATTTGAATTTAGAATGTCAAATTTATCTTTGGATGAATTTTCAAGATATTTCTGAGAAACATTGTTTTTGGATAATAGTGGAAAATATTGACTTTTAATTCAAAAATGCATTTTCATATAATTTATTTATAAGGTTAATTTATATTGTAAATTGATTAATATTTAATTAGATCATATTATTATCAGTTAATCGATTTTTTTCATTTCAATAAATTTCACTCTTAAATTGAATATAAAAACCTATCAATCTTTTTGGATGTGTTTACTTTGAAAACTCATAGTGTTGTCTAATCGGTTGGATGAAATTTAAATTAATTTTTCAAAAATATTATACTGTAATTTTGAAAAATATATTCCATAATTGGAATAATAATAATATATAATATACTATAATGTCAAATTTGTTTTTGACCAAAAATATTAGTGAATATATCTAAAATTAATTACATAAATTAATGTATAATAAAGAGTAATAAAAGACTAAAAATTAATCGTAAGTACCGAAACATCATAGATATGGGTACAAGAGAACTATTATGTAAATATTTAGACCCTATACTACCATTGATATAATTTGGTCCACTATTGGTTCAACTTGACAAGGGGAAAAGGTGTATGGAATTCGTTTTCCCAAAAATAACATGAGTGTCCCTTCTCGTCCACTATAAAAAGGTGTCCTCTCCTCCCACATCATCATGACATTAAATACACATTGGATAAACCAAAATCATAATTAATAAAACCTAAATATTCATAAAATTGACCTAAATGAATTTATTTGGGTAGAAATAAGTCCATGTAATCCCGTTGTTGAAAACCCAAAAGAGTTACCCGAATAAGAGGTGACATTCTCCCCCATGTTCTTTTATATTGTTTCCATTACCTACACCATAAAATATTATTATTCAAATATTGTATATAAAAAATTATCCTTAACATACATTTATGTTTTAATTCTATTTTTTCTACCTATACTTACACACACATCAAACTAATGGTTAACAAACACATAATTTACCTGTATGACAAACTACCACCTCATGAAATGATTATTATTATTTTTTCTTTTATCACCGCTCATGGTGGAAATTATTTTGGAAACATTGTTTTTATATGTTATATATAATATTTTTTTAGATTGTCTAATCATTTTATGACAAGTATCACTGTACTTTCTAATTTTAGTAAATGCAATAATTCTGTTTGAAAATGTGTGGACTAATGACGCCTCAAAGCATTGGGATTTATTCAGACACTACATGGAATGTATTAAAGGATGTGTTTAGTGAAATTATAATATATATATATATAATTATAATTATAATATAATTATATTATAATCATCTATTTCATTTTATTTCTTTCTTTCAATAAGATAATAAAAACAAAAATGACATTAATGCATATGTATGGCCTACTGTCTCCATGAATGGTGTATTCCATTTAACACATATATCTCTTATAGATTATTCCAATACACATGTACTGAATATAAATTATATTTTAATCATTTTATACATTATTTAAATCATGATAAATGTATAATAACCAATTATATAACAAATTATGATACATGTAAAGAACAAAGCATATATTCCCCAAAGTGAAACCTTAACAAAGAATTATTAAAATGAGAATTATATAAGTTAATAATAAAACCATATATCGAATCCAATATAATAATATGATTATGTATAATATTTATAAAAAACTACATTTATTATATAGGAATATTTTTTGAGTATGAATAGAATCAAGACTTAATGTAAGGGAAATTTCATCGATCTTTTTATTTCTGTGAGAAACATGATTTAGACACCACTCTTTTCATTTGAGTGGTGTATATAACTCTGATGAATTAATATGATGATTCTTATTATTAAATTTATTGGTATTTTAATATCCATTTTATGATATCTCATGGGGATAATGTTTCAAGGTTTACTAAATTGATAAGACAGTTTTGTTTCAATTTTCCGTCATTGAGACACATGTTTTGTTACACACCTTCATTAGTTTTTTGATTTGTATATACATCCATTTGAAAGGTTATATAATAAATACAATTCTTTTCATTATAGAGTAAGCATCATGTAATTTCATTTCTTAACATGGAAAGTATGAAGAAAAATTTTCATGTGGTAACAATTTATTGAAGTAATCTCATAATTTATCGATATTGCTTATGTTTACGCATCCGTTGAAGAAATATTATTATTAATAGGTTAAGAACAATAAAGAGTTCCCTTTTTACTATATATTCAATTTATTTCTATGTATTTGTACCACATTCCACTCTTTGGTATTTTTAATAATTTAGAAAATGTTTTTATGAAAAATCTGAACATATTTCCCAATTCAGTAAAAATTTGTTTTATTTCAAAAACCATGTATTCAAAAATAATTTAAAAAATGTTCTCTAATGATAGTTAAATAGAATTTTAAATGATAAAGGATCTAAATAAATGTTTTATTTATATCAGAGTTTCATTTATAAGTTTTAAAATCTATTTTTAAATAAATAGGTATTAAAAAATGTTTTATGTTTTAAAAAGTTTTTTCTAATTAAAAAAGGCTATTTTACTCAAAACAAATTAAATTTTATCTCAAAATAATTTCCCCAATAATAAGAAATCAATTGGCGTTACTAGTTCATTTCATGGAAAATCATTCAATGTTTCCATTTATATTCTTTGAATTATTGGATTATGTTTTGATGGATTGATGTTTATGAAACCTATTTCTCTTTCAAACGTTATATGATTTTGAATCCCACTTCTTTTAATAGATTATACTTTTTTTGAAATGATTATAACACCTATATCTTTTTATGAAGGTTATGCTATTATTACAATTTTATGAAACCCATATCATTTAATGGGTTATGATATAGTTTTTAATGATCTTGTGGAACATGTATGCATGATTTCATTATAAGATTGGTGTGACCTATATCTTCCTCAATGCATTGGGTAAAGATTTCTATCTAATGAGATAGACAAAATTTTCTTGCGAGTCAACCTTGACTACAAATATGACCATATGAGTGAACCCGGAATACTATAATGGTGTGAGTAGTGAAATAAGGATTCTAATATGGATAAGGGTGTGATCCATGATGACCAGGATTGTATGGGGAGTTAACCTATACTACTAAGATGGTCTTAGAAGTGATTACATAAATATTATGGAAATAATATTATATTTTTATGTGTTTTCCACATTCAAATTTTTTATTCTTATGATATACGTTCATGGCTTATGTTATTTATTTCATTATGATTCATGTCATATGAACTACTTATCTTTATTTAGTGAATCATGTTTATAATCTTTGATATTTAATGTATGATCTTCCTTTTTCTTGATCATGTTATCACACCACTATTATGATGTTTTTAATTACATGTTTACCTTGTTAACCCTTACAGATCATTTGACCATGACCCTTTTCCATACCTTCCCTATGTTATGATGATATGTATTATCATTGATGTGTATAAGAAGGGTTCTAGTCAAGAATAACTGAGTGGGAGATAATGTTGCTCACTAATATATTAGTGTTTTTGATTCCTTGTTTTCATAGGAACTAGACTACTATGGACTTTGGGTTTTAGTTTTCATATGGTATTAAGAATTCTGCAAAATCGATGTAATTTTTATGTATGAAAATTATGGTTCGTTATTGTTGGTACCAAAGAAATTTTTTTCATAACCTTGGGAAACTAGTTTGAGAAATACATAGTGAGAAGCCTAAAGACATATCTAAGAATAAGTGTAAGGATAAAAAAATGAATAGGGAATTTTCCAATAATTTAGGTAAAGGATATAGTTAGTATTTTATTATTAATATATCCAGGTTTGGATACTATATGTGGATTTTTATTTGGAATAGATATACCTTGAAGTAATAACACCATCACGATGTTTTCTGCATAACTCAGGGTAATCTGGTACATGACAATATACTTTACTGCACACCTTTTTTGACACTCCCATGGAATATTTTTTGGGAATTAAAATAATCTTAATAAACCATCAGGAATGGTTAAAAAATAATTCAGACATGGATAACATAGGATAAACCATAGTTTTCATTGATTAAGGAAAGTTTCTCAATTTAGACATCTTATAAGTAAAGTTTCCTAATTGTTTGTTTTCTCAATATGATAAATATTTATTACTGTATTATTTTTTGTTTTATTCAATGGATGTAACATGAAGGATCCTAATTAATAGTGATTATGATAGACAATCCAACGACTGTCCTCCTGAGAAATTGAATGCTATGAGTGATGGAATGAAAGACCACATTGTTATGATCACACATCATTCTCTATCTATGAATCATTATTGAATTTGAAATGAGAAATGGTGGGAACCACATTCTCATGTCCTTCATGAGGAAGAACCCCCCTTCTTTTTGTGGGTCTTATAATCCACTTGTTACGGAAAAATGGGTCAGCACTTCTAAAAAATATTCCCCATTCTCCAATATAAAGAGTATGAGAAATTTATTCTATCTATTTATCAGTTATTAGGATAAGTTGACCAGTGGTGTACTCTATTCATGAATCCAAGGTAGAAATATGATATTGAATCAATGGACAGGGAAACGTTTAATAACAAAATTTTCAGTAAGTATGTTCCCCATACTCTTCGTATCAAGATGGAGAAAGAGTTCCGTTAGTTGAAACAAATGGATGATGAATTTGTTGGTACATATGAGGCTAATTTCATGAGTTTAACCATGGTATGGATATAGTTATAATGTTTAGGAACCGTCTATATGATACTTTTAGACCATAATTGGAGAAGTATATATTATATGAAGCTCATAGTTCTTCATTATTTATTCATCCAGGATGTTTGAATATATACAAGGGCATTAAAGAATAATTATTATGGGATGGAATAAAAATAAATATTGTATATTTTTTATCTTGTAGTTTTGTATACCAAATGTTAAGGCTAAAATAAAAAATTCAATGGGGAAGTTACATCTGTTACCTATAACATAATGGAAATGGGAGAACATCACTATGGAATTTGTTGTTGGACTACCAAAACTCTCTAAAGGGTTTAGTGCTATATATGGTGGTAGTCGATCTCTTTACTAAGTCGTCACACATTATTTTTAATAGATAAGACTTCTCTCTGGATCATCTTTCAAGGATATAAATTAAATAAGTCATGAGGTTGCATTGATTATTACAAAATATTGTATAAAATCAAGATCTAAGGATCCCCACTATGGGTTTGCAAATGTTTTCAGCAAGAAATTGATAAAACATTGATTTTCAAAACTGCTTATCATCCTATAATATATGGTCAATGTAAATGAACAATTCACACCGTAATGAATATGTTGAGATCTTATTCTATAGATTTCAAAGCTGTTTGGGATAAACACATTACTCTAGTTGAGTCCTTGTAATATAATATATTTGACTCATGCTTTTAAATGGGACTGTATGAATCCCTCTTTTAGAAGAAATGTAGGGCACTAACATGATTGGATGAATTTTGAGAATGAAAGCTATTGGTACATGAGATCACTGACGAAATGGTTGATAAGGTTAAAACAATTCAGTAGCATATCAAAGAAGCTCAATAATTTTAGAAAAAGTTATAATGATAATAAATGCTATGATCTATAATTTGAAGTTGTTAAATAGTTATTTATATAAATATCTCCCTACAAAAGTTATGTGATTAGGGATGAAAGGGAAACTGTGCCCAAGGTATATTGATCCATTTTAGATTCTTGATCATATTGGGATGTAAGCCAATTATTTGGTACATCCACCAAATATCTCTAAATTATGTGATGTGTTCCATGTATATCTCTTGAGTAAGTGCATACCTTAAACTGTACTTGTGCTGAACTCATAGTTCATTTTTATGTAGCTGGATCATTCATACGATGAACAACCATTTAAAATTTTGAACCGATCATACAATTTTCTACGAAACATGACCACTCACCCGGTCAATTTTTGTGTGGAGAAATCCACAACATGAAGAATCATCAAGGAAACTTTAGGATATAATGAAATAGATGTAATCTGGTTTGTTTTTACCGAAATGATGAATTTCTAAGGATAAAATCGTTTTATGGGGTGTCCAATGTGACTACCTGAGTTTTTATGGACCATATTTTTCTAGAATAAATTAAAATTTCCATGAAATCATTCATTTTAGTTGGTCAAGAATTCCTTTCACATGGAACTTAATTTTTGTACATTACACGCAACACTGACTTGGTGTATGTTACACACAACCCTATGTTTCTTCAAAACATATTATTTTATAATTAGGTAAATGAGATAATTTTTAAGAACGCAGATCTTCGTTTTCATGTATTTCTTTCCTTTTCCTAGAGTTTTTGAGGAAAGTGGTTTATTAGGAAATATTTGAAGTACACGCTGTGTAATTTTTAAGTACACGTCGTGTACTACCTTGCCTACCAGGCCGTGTGCTGGCCGTGTGTGGGCCACACACACAGTTTGTAGGGGTGAAGTCGAGGCCGCTTAAAGTGGAGTACAAAAATGTAGAGTACATGACGTGTGCTCAAGAAGTACATGTTGTGTATTTTTTTCATTAAATGGACCGGGGTCACACCTAATCGACATAATCAACTTCTTCTATGTCCCGTTCGACCGAGAGATGCAGTACGGCTGCAGAACTTCTCTGAATCCCCGAGCCTCCGTCCTTTCTCTGAATTGACCACTGTCGATTGCGTTAGACCTACTGTGGTGAGTTCTTCCTTCTCCTAGAGTCTTGTTTTTCAATGACTCCTTTTTGTCAAGTTATCATGGGTAGAATGCTTTGTGCATTTTCATAGATCTACGCCATTCTAAGGAGAATCAAGACTTTGGTTCAAGTAAATCGATCTCATAGGATCAAGGTAGGTCATTTGTGCATTACCTTTTGATGTCTTTGAGTTTTATGTGCAAATTCCACCAATAAACATGAATGGGGAATTGTGTGTTTACCTTTTTTCCCGTGTGGTTATTCCTGCATTGCTTGCATGCTTTTTTAGAGGTAAATTGATCTTGTTTGTGAATAATTGTCGTACTTGGATGTTTTTCCCATGCTTTGTTCCTATTACTACCTTTGGGTCATGTAACCCATTGGTCGTTGTACATGTTTCCATGCCTTGTTATCGTAGGATGAAATGATGTTGTTAACATGCTTATTGCTCTATAGACTATTTAGCCAAGTAGATCTTTTAGTGTACATTGGTTATCCATGTATCTATCTAGGTGTACTTTGGTTAGCCAAGTAGCTCTATAGGTGTACTTTGGCCTTATAGCATTATTATGCACTGACTGGAATGAGACCATGAGAACCCGGTGCTATAGACTATAAGGGATAGACCGAGTGATCTTCCTAGAGAGTTTTAGATATTATAGACTATATGGGGATAGATCGAGTGAGCTTCCTCAGAGAGTCTTGGACATTATAGAATATAGGTGATATGTCGAGTAAGCTTCCCAGAGAGTCTTCGTTATTTTAGACTATAAGAGGGTAGACTGAGTGAGCTTCCTCAAAGATTCATTACCTTGTTTTAATGTCTTTAAAACCTTCCTAGGTTATAATAGGAATTGACCGAGTGATCTTCCTCAGAGATTCTGTGGTATACCTAAGGATATATGAGTATTGACTAAGTGGGATTCCTCAGAGAGTCTCTAGACCATGGACCAAGAGGGTTAAACCGCATGATCTCTCTCTAAGAGTCCCTGAATACCCTAGATTGTAAGAGGAATTGACCGAGTGAGCTTACCCAGAGAGCCTAATATTTTCTTATGACCAATCCCGAGGGGTTAGTATGAGTTTACATCACAGAGGGTTGTGGTACATCATGGATAGGACCAGAGGGGATGGTTGTGAGTACATCCCAGAGGGTTTCTAGCTTGTGTTAGGTGATTCTTAACCACAGTTTGTTGTTCATTGGAATGATCACTAATGTATATCATATTGTTTACTTCTTACTGATTACTGCCTACTGTTGCTAGTACAGTTTACTGCTTATTGTACTGTTACCTTCTATATACTCACTGACTATTATGCACAGATCATCGGGTGGTTGCCTTCCGGGATTTAGTCTCACACCCTGTTTGGTTCATTCTTTTGGGACCAAACAGAATAATTTGTTGCAGATATAGACAAAGTCTGGCTCTCTTCGACTTCTGATACTTGACTGCTTGGAGCATGAGAGCAAGGGACCAAGATTTGGCTTGCGATGCTGAGGAGATGATTACATTCTTTTGTACTTGTTTTGGTACTATTGTATTTTCCGCATTGGGACTTGTTTGGATTCTTTCTTAGATATGTATCATGCATCATGTCATATATATATATATGTTCTCCCATTGTTTGCAGATTTAGTCTTCCACTGATTATTATCGTGGTTCTTTACTGCTTCCGCTATTGCATGTTTATTTACTTCTGTTGTGTACACTGCCAATGAGGGAATAGTTTCCCCACTATCACACCCAAGGCCCTCGCTGCTAGTCGGAAGCCTTAGGAGTTTGGGGATATACGCTTCAGGCCATGTGACCAACCGGGTACAGGGTGCCTCTGGGTGGCTTCCGGAACCGGGATGTTACAAAGTGGTATCATAGGAATTCTTTTCTCTTGATTTACTATTTGGAGCCTTTAGCCAAGGATAGGACAGATAAAGGTACATGGAAATAAGCTGTGCCTGGGAGTATCTAACCCGTGTATAGGGAAAATACATAATACCTCGTTTATTGTAGTTTTCTAGTTTTGAGATTTTAAGGTTGATATGAATTCACCTAGATTTATTCACATGACATGTTTTGTTATTGTTATTTCTATTATGGTTCTATTTCTTTCACAACCCAATATGATAAGGGTATTTCTTCTCATGCATTATATAGGCACTTGTTAGAAATCACATGCCATGCATTCTTTCCATGCCATATAGGGTGCATTAGTTATTGAATTTTGTTGTGATAGACATTATGTATATTATTCATGTTGTTGTGATAGATGCCTTGATAGAATCTCTACAGTTTGATAGGGGACTGTTTGTATTGTACTTTTCTTAAATGAACTCCAAATTTTGGTTCTTGTGGTTTTATATTCCCTCTTCAATCAGAAATTGGTGAATAATTAACTTGTTTTCCTTATATATCATTGTGTTGGATTCCAAGAATTGATTCGTGGGGAGTATGGCTCCTCACATATCCGAATTTGGCACCTTCATGATTTGTTTCCTATGTTCCCTGGGCTTCGGTGCAGTTTATGAGATACTTCCTGGAAAAACCAAGAATACATGATGTGTACTCTATGACTACACACAGTGTAGTTTCAGACCGTGTTACTGACTGTGTGAGCTTGAGCACAATGTTGAGGAAATGTCTTTGGGAACACGTCGTGTACGTTAGGTGCACGCCATGTAGTACAGAGTCGTGTACTCGGTCGTGTCACTAACAACACGGGCTGGGGAATCTCAAGTAGAACACATCATATTGGTAAGGAATATGCCCATTAGTCTTGTACTAGGTACCCGACCGTGTCACGAACAACACTGGTCAGTGATATCTTCTCCAATATACACCGTGTTTGTTCAGAACATGCCGTATAGGGGTCAACTGTGTAGCCGGTCGTGTGACTAACAACACGGGTTGCTGAAAACTTGTATACTACATGTCGTGTCCATAGGAAACACACCGTGTAGTCTCAGTTTATGAAGGTCGTGTGGGTTAACCATGTAAGGAGACTCGGGTAGGCGAATAGAGTTCAAGTACACGCAATGTGTGGGAACAACACGACATGTAGTTGGGGTGTTACACAACTAGAGGTGGCAGGAGTACATGCCCATGTCCTTGGTTTAAGTGAACTCGATGTGTAGTTTTTTACACACCATGTAGTCCTGTTTTGTAATCTTGAATTTTTCCTCCCCCTGTTTCCTTTTTTGTACTCTTGTGTTCCCAGTCTTTGATAATCTTGATCTAAGATGTGCTTTTGATATTTTCAGAGCTATTCCTCCAAGACGTCCGCTGGTTGTACGTCAGTTGCCAGATGGTGATCAGACACCAGATATGGCCAACCAGGGACCTCCTTTAGATTCTCCGATTGTGCCAGTCATGGAACCAACAGTCATACCCGTCACAGGCGCCGATGTGCAGTTCTGGGAGGATATCTTGAGGATGATGCAGACTTTTCAAGGAGTGCTGCCTCCTTCCCCATCGATAGACGAATTGACATGGGTATTTCAGCAGAAGCATCCTCCAACATTCTCATGGGATGGAGGACCCCAGGAAGCAGAGTCGTGGTTATATGTTACACTGACGATCTTTGAGAATCTGGAGATACCCCCAAAGAAAAGGGTAAAGCTGGCCACCTAAATGCTCTGAGACCCTGCCAAGAGATGGTCGGAGGTGATCTCATAGTCAGGTCACCATCAAAGTATGTCCTGGGAAGAGTTTCGACACACCTTCTATGAATACAATTATTAAGGAACCTTGAGGGCCAATCGAGCACGTAAGGTTATGAGTCTGCAGTAGGGTACTCATTCTATTATGGAGTAATCATCCCTCTTAACCAAGTTGAAGCGCTTCACGCCGATCCCAGCAAGTGATGAGTTGTTACATGCTAGGAATTTTGAGAACGGTCTCAAGAAAGATATCCATTCCAAGGTGAATATCTTCAGGTTGAATTCGATATCCTCAATCCTCAACCAGGCGCTGATCACTGAGCACAACCTGAGGGATTCTGGAGCAGTGTGCATGGGCGGTTCGACTTCTAGAGCTGGTGTTCCTTCAACAGATAGTAGGAAGTGTTACAGAGAGTCTTCTCGAGGAGGTCAGAGTGGGTGGGATGCATCATCTGAATTCCAGGTTGTATGCTACCAGTCTGGTAGAAGTGGGTATACTAGGCCTTAGTGTTAGAGAGACTCGATGTAGTGCTGATCTTGCAGCAAGATTGGCCATCTTCAGTGCTTTTGTCATATCTTCTCACCTTCAGCTGGTGGTAGGGCTTCGTCTATGACCCTGCGTTTAGGATATGCCTCGCCAGTTTCCCACCAGTCTGGGAACTGGTGTTTTTCCATCCATTCGGGCAGAGGTGGAGTTCGCGGCCGTGGTGGACAGTCACTAGGTTACCAGCGACAATAGAGTGGTCAGCCAGGGGAGCAGGGCCGCTGTATATGCCAGACCTCCGCTGTGGAGGAGACCTACTAGGAGCAGGATCCCGACCCTTCTAAAGTTCGAGGTACGATCTTAATAGCTTCTGATTTATCTTCACTCATTTTCGATACTGGTTCTTCACATAGTTTTATCTCCGTTCCTATTGTGGAGATCCTTGGGATCTGTATCATTTCATCTACTAACTTGTTGACTCTTAACACACCATTGGGAATGAGGACATATAACATACGTTAGTGCAGTGAAATACCTCTTGAGGTTGTAGGGTGTCACTTATTATTGGAAATTTATGTCTTGGAGTTGACAGGATATGATGTTATTCTCAGGATGGAATGGTTAGTTCCCTTCCAGGAATTCGTCGATTGATATCGTCGGAGGGTGAGTTTCGTATCACCAAAGGGTGGATCATTCCTTCATAGAGGAGAGTGGGATGTCTAGGAGGTTAGTGTTGGACCATATCATCATGGGATAGGGGGCGTTACAGCCCAAATTTCTAGTCTTTATCTGGATGACTAGGGGGCTTTGCAGTTAGACTTTCCTCCATTGGTGGATCGTTTCAGGGATGTATATCTGGATGACTTTTCTGGATTGCATCTAAAGAATGAGGTAGAAATATCGATTGAGCTCGTTCCAGGAGCATCAGCAGTTTCCATTCCTCCTTATATGATGACTACTATTGAGTTGCAGGAGCTCAAGAAGCAGATGGAGGAGTTGCAAGAAAAGGGTTTCATCTGAACCAGTACTACTCCTAGAGGTCCACCTATCCTATTTGCATAGAAGGCAGATGGAAACCTCTGACTTTGTGTGGATTATCGGAAGCTGAACCAGTTGACGGTCAAGAAACGATATCCATTACTGAGGATTGATGACCTCTTTTATCACATTCGAGGAGCCCGGGTGTTCGGGAAGATTTATTTGAGGTCTGGTTATCATCAGGTGCGTGTTAGACCATTAGATATACCTTTTACAGATTTCAAAAGCAGGTATGGTCTATACGAGTATACAGTCATGTCGTTTGGTCTCACGAACTTGCCAGCAGTTTTTATGAAACTGATGAACTGGGTGTTCTATCCGTACTTAGATTCCGTTGTGGTGGTATTCGTGGATGACATATTGGTGTACTCTAACACTTGACAAGACCATTCCACACATCATTATATAGTTCTGAGTACAAGGAGAGGGAATCAGTTATATTATATGCTCTTGAAATTCTACATTTGGATGGATCATATTCACTTCTTGGGTCATGTCATCTCAGAGACAGGAGTATCAGTGGACCAAGAGAAAGTGAGAGTTGTAGTTTCCTAGGAGTATACGAAGAATGTCTTTGAGGTGCAAAGTTTTCTAGGGCTGGCTGGATAATACATGTGTTTCATATAGGACTTCTCCCAACTAGCAGCACCGATGATATGTCTGACCAAGAAGGGGGAAATGCTTTTATGGTCAGATTCTTGTGAGTCATCCTTTCAGGATCTGAAGGGAAGGTTGATGTCATCACTGATAACGGTCTTACCAGAGCCGAGAAAGGGCTATACTGTCTACTACGATGTTTCGGGTATCGATATATAAGATGTTCTAATCTAGGAAGATGGGTTCATTGCTGACAGATCTTGGAAGTTGAGGCCACACGAGAAGAACTACCTGAATCACGATCTGGAGTTGGAAACTGTTGTTCATGCCTTACGTTGTTGGAGACAGCACCTTCCGGGGGAGCACTTTGTGGTTTTCACCAACCACAAGGGTCTCAAGCATATCATCACTCAGACTGATCTGAATTTGAGACAGTGTAGGTGGGTCAAGTATCTTCAGTCATTCGTCTTCGAGCTCACCTATACGTCGGGAAATGGCAACGTAGTGGTTGATGCGTTGAGTAGAAGAACTTAGATTCAGGCAGTTAAAGAGGCTAGCAGTGAGTGACGGCTTATGGCTATGCTCTCTGAGATGCATCTGGAGGTGCACGACAGACATGGATAGACAATCCAATCTACTGTAGCTATTACCTCTTCTCTTCTGGATCAGGTACGGATGAGGTAGCTATCAGACTCAGAAGTCCTAGTCTGGTAGGAGAGTGTGTTAGGAGAGGATCCTCTTCCTGGATGGACAGTATGCGAGGATGAGATCTTGTGTTTCTAGGGATGTGTATGGGTGCCACAAGACATATGCAAGGATCTGATACAGGATTTTCATTCCTCAGTTTGGTAAGTTCATCCTGGTGTCACCAAGATGTATCGTGATCTACACCGCCAGTACTGGTGGCCAGGTATGAATAGAGATGTTGCTAGTTTTTTCATGAGATGTTCTACTTGTCAGTAGGTGAAAGCAGAGCATCATTGAATAGTAGTGATTTTAAACCAGTTACCCATTCACGAGTGGAAGTGGAATGATGTCACGATGGACTTCATGACCGGGTTGTCGAGGTCACCATGAGGGAGTGATGCTGTTTGGGTTGTTGTCGACAGGCTTACGAAGGTTTCACACTTCTTGCCGATCCAGGAGACCTTCAGTGCTGATGAGATGGGACGGTTGTAAATTCGAGAGATTGTACGTCTACATGGAGTTCCACACTCCATTGTTTTATACAAGGATGCGCGCTTTACTTCTCGGTTCTAGCAGGGATTTCAGAAGTCTTTTTGTACACAGGTACTTTTTAGTACAACATACTATCCCCAGACTGATGGCCAGTCCAAGCGTACGATCCAGGTTCTTGAGGATATACGCCGAGCATGCATTCTAGACATTGGCAGTTCATGAGAAAAGCATATATATATTTCGGAGTTTGCCTATAACAACATTTTCCATGCGACTATTCTGATGGAACATTACGAGGCTTTGTACGGTAGGCTATGCTGATCAACCTTATGCTGGCTGGAGGCAGGAGATGCATCTTTACCAGGACCTCGTCTTGTTCAAGAGACCTTAGAGAAGATAGAGTTATTCAGAAGTGGATGACTACAACACAGTCTCAGCAGAAGTCCTATGCTGATCAGTGGAGAAGACCTCTGGAGTTAGAGGAAAGGGATCATGTTTTCCTGCATGTCACACCAAAGTTGGGACACAAGACGATTCATAGAGAGGGTAAGCTTTCACCACAGTACGTCGGGCCATTTTTGGTGTTGGAGAGAGTTGGGATAGATGCCCATCAGTTGATGTTACATCATAGGTACCGAGATATACAGGATTTCTTCCATGTTTCTCAGCTCCGACGTTACATTTCATACCTATCTCATGTCTTTCAACTCGAGGAGGTTGAGCTTGAAGTGGATACGTCGATTGAGGAGCATCCTAACCGGATTGTCGATTGCAGTATAATGGTTATATGTGGCTGGTATGTTCCTATAGTATGGGTGTTATGGCATCATGAGTGAGTGCAGGATGAGACCTAGGAGAGGGAGGCCAATGTACGATCACAATGGCCAGAGTTGTTTGGGGGTTCTTCATCTACGTCTCTCTAGGGAAATTCGGGGATGAATTTATTTAAGGGGGGAAGTTTGTAAGAACCTGGATCTTCATTTTCAGGTATGTCTTTTCTTTTCCTAAAGTTTTTGAGGAAAGAGGAGTTTCTGGAAATTTTTAAAGTAAACGCCGTGTACTTTTTGACAACACATCGTGTACTCCCTTACCATGCCAGGTTGTGTGCTGTCCATGTCCGGGCCACACACATGGTGTGTAGAGGTGAAGTGGAGGTTTCTTAAAGTGGAGTATGAAAAAGTAGAGTACAAGTCATGTACTCATGAAGTACACATCATGTATTTTCTTTTCATTTCATTAAACAGACCAGGGTCACCCCTAATCGACAGAATCATCTTCTTCTAGGTCTCGTTTGACCGAGAGATGTCGTACGACCACTAAACTTCTCCAAATCCCCGATCCTCCACCCATTCTCCGATTCAACTGTTGTCGATTGTATTGGAACCTCATCAATGAGTTCTTTATTCTCATAGAGCCTTGTTTTCCAATTCCTCCATTTTATCATGTTATCGTGTGTTAATAGTTTTGTGTGTTTTTGTAGATATACGGTGATCTGAGGAGAATCAAGCCTCGTGGATCAAGTATATCGATATCCTAGGATCGAGGTAGGTGGTTTGTGCCTTATCTTTTGATGTCTTTGAGTTTAATGTTCAAATTCTACCAATACCCTTGAACAGGGTATTGCGTGTTTTCCTTTTTCCCATTTTAGTTATTCCTACCTTTCTTGAATGATTTTGTAGAGGTAAAATGATCATGTTTGTGAATAATTGTCATGCTTGGATGTTTTTCCCATGCTTTGTTTTTGTTAATACCTTTGGATCTTGTTAGCCTTTGGCTATTATACCTGTTTCCATGCCTTGTGCTCATAGGACGGAATGATATTGTTAACATGTGTGTTGCTCTGTAGACTATTTAGCCATGTAGATCTATAGGGATAATTTGGTTAGCCAAGTAGCTCTATAGGTGTACTTTGTCCTTATAGCATTATTATGCACGAACTCGCACGAGACTGTGGGAACCTCATTCAATAGACTAAAAGGGATAGACCAAGTGAGATTCCTAGAGAGTCTTAGATATTATAGACTATATGAGGATAGACTAAGTGAACTTACTAAGAGGGTCTTGGACATGATAGACTATAGGGGATAGACCAAGTGAGCTTCCCAGAGAGTCTTAGATATTATAGAATACATGAGGGTAGACTGAGTGAGCTTCCTCAGGGAGTCTTTAACTTGTTTGAATGTCTTTAAAACCTTCACAAGCTAGAAGAGGAATTGACCGAGTGAGCTTCCTTAGAGTGTCTGTGGTATACATGAGGCTATTGGAGGATTGGCCAAGTGAGCTTCCTCAGAGAGACTCTAGACCCTGGTACAAGTGGTTTAGACTGCGTGATCTTCCTTCGAGAGTCCTTGACTACCCTAGAATATAAGGGGAATTGACTGAGTGAGCTTCCCCAGAGAGTCTTATATATTCGTATAACCAAACCAGAGGGGTTAGGTTGAGTCCACTGCCCAGAGGGTTGTGGTACTCCTTGGATAAGACCAGAGGGGATGGCTGTGAGTACATCCCAGAGGGTTTCTTGCTTGTGTTAGCTATTGCTTCACCATAGTTTGATGTTCTATGGATTGATCACTATTTATATCATCCTATTTACTACTTACTGATTAAAACCTGATGTTCCTACTACTGTTTACTACTTATTGTACTGTTACCTGCCATATACTCACTAACTATTAGGAACAGATCTTCGGGTGTTTGCCTACTGGGATTTAGTCTCACACCCTTTTTGGGTCATGCTTTTGGGCCCAAACAGACTATGTTGTTGCAGGTATATAAAAGATTAAGTGCCCTTTGAATTCTGGTACTTGATTGCTTGGAGCAGGAGAGCATGCGACCATGCTTTGGCATGTGATGCTGAGGAGTTGTTTACATTCATTTGTACTTTTTTTGGGTAATGTTGTATATTTCATCATTGTGACTTGTTTGGATGCATTAATAGATATGTATCATGCATCATTTCACATATATACATATGTTCTCTAGTTTTTTTTTCTTATTTAGTCTTCCACTGATTATTATTGTGGTTATTTACTACTTCCGCTATTGCATGTTTATTTACTTCCATTGTGTACTCTACCAATGAGGGAATAGTTTCCCCACTATCACACCCAAGGCACTAGCTACTAGTCGGAAACCTCGGGCATTTGGGTAAATGCACTTGAGGCCATGTGACCAAACGGGTACGGGGCACCTTTGGGTGGCTTCCAGAACCGGGACATTACATAATTATAACGTATATAGTAAATATAGAAAAATAAATAGTAATGACAAATTTTCAAATATTTTTTATATCTCTTTTTTATAAATAAAACATATTGATAACACAATATTTAATTTTTTGTTAAGTCATTATTTGATTAAAAATATTATTTTCTCAAATAAACTGCTATTCACGTCCTTCTACAAAAAATAAGAAAATTAATTTTAGACACAATTAAAAATTCAATTTGGTAGAATAAGATTCATTTTTGAATTTATAATTTCAAATTTATATTATGATGAATTTTTCTAACATGTCAAGGAAACACTTTTTTATGAATTGTAGAAAATACTGAATTTTATTTCAAAACTATTTTTCATATAATTTATTTATAAGGATAAATTATATTTTAAATTGATTAAAAAAAATTAATTAGATCCTATTTTTATCAATAAATTCAATTTATATGATTTTAATTAATTTCACTTTTAATGTTGATATTAAAAACTACCACACCTTTGGATGTTTTTCCTTAAATATTTGTTATGTCAACCCATTAGCGGGATTAAATTTAAATTATTTTTCTCCACATATGTGATTTGAATTATAAAAATTTTATTCAATATTTTTAATCCGGATAAATTATAATTTCTAATAATTCAAATTATTTGTTTACTAAAAATATTATTTAATGTGATTAAAATTAATTACAATGATTAATGTAAAATTTATCTTAATAAGGGACTAAACATTAACCATAAAACAAAAATGACCTATAATCATTCCCAAGAGGAATTGGATGAAAATATTTATACCCTACTGTCCATTCTCACTAATTTTGTCTATTATTGGAACCACTTTCCTTTTTAAGAACGTGGGTGAAATTGTTTTTCCAAAAGATTACATGAGCACAACTCCTCTACCACTATAGAAATGACTCATCCCCTCCTACTTCCTCACACATGTCAAGACTCTTTGTACCAAAGAATATCCTATAAGTAGATCCTAAACATCCATAACATCATATTATAAGAATCCCATTTTGAATAAATCAATCTAATAAATCCCTTTGGTGAAAACTAAAAAGAGTTACCCGAATAAGAGGTAACATTCTTCATCACGTTCTTTTATATGATTTACATTATCCACCCCATCAAAACATCATCTTCCATGCTTGAATAAAATTACTAGTATCATAAATGTAATATGTTTTTATGATACTTTTCCATCAAAAAATTTACATACATCAATCTAATGGGTAGTGAACATATTGTTTGTATGTATGGAGAACTACCACATCACGAAACGATTATTGTTCATTCATTATTTTACCATCTCCCATGTTAATAATTATGATGGTAAAATTCATTATATATGTTATATATTATATTTATTATTTATTTTATCTTATTTAATAATTTTATAATACATTTATTTTTTACATTCCATTTGGAGTATGTATGATAATTTCATTTGAAGATGTGTGCACTACCGCCCCTCAAAGTGATTTGATTCATTCCCAAACTATAATTGAATATATTAATGATGTGTTTAGTGATATTATATGATATATATAAAATTATAATTTAAATTTATTGATATTATATACATTTATTCATTGATTTAACTTCGTTTTGTCATTCAATGTGATAATAAAAAACTGAAATAGCATTCATGCGTACGTCTGGCCTACCGTCTCAATGAACGATGTATTCAATTTCATAGTTCTATACCTTATAGATTATTATAATACAAATTTAGTTAATATAAAGGATATGTATACAAATAAACACATTCTTTAATTCATGATAAAAGTATAACAACCATATATATAACAAATTATGACCTATACGATGAACAATGCGGATATCACCTGAAGTGAAACCTTAACATAGAATTGTTAACATGCTAGTAATATAATATCACAATCAAACTAAATATGATATTAGATATAAGAGTATTATTATTTAAAATATTTATAATAAACTTATATTTATCATATAGGAATATAGAATGAGTACGAAGAGAGTTAACAAAATGGTAAGGTAAATTTCATCACACTTTTTATTTCTGTGTGATACATTCTTTAGACATCACTCTTTTGTTTTTTTGTTGTGTTTATACATCACATGAATTTATTCCTTGATTATTATTATTAAATTAATGTTTATTTAAATATCAATTATATGATCTATCATTCATGTGTTTAATGCGGAAGAATTTACCAAATCAGTAAGATGGTTTTGTGTCAATTTTCCATCTTTGAGACACAAGTTTTGTTATGCACCAACATTATTTTTAGAGATATAAATAATTCTATTTGTCATGTTATATAAGATATATTGTTATTTTCATGATATTTTAAGCTTCATTTAATTTCATTTCCTTACATGGAGAGTATAATAAATATTTACCAAGTAGAAACAGTTTATGAAAGTAATCTCACTATTTATAAATATTGATTATGATTATGATTTTAGTAATGAAATCCTATGATTTATATCTCTTAAAAAATCATGATTTTTCTTATCCTCTATTTATTAAAGATATAAAAAAATTTCAATACAATTTTTTCCACACTTTGGTTATTATAATAATTAATAAACAAATTTAAAAAAAAATGACTATATTTCACTTTTTGGTCAGAAATAGGTTTTATTTGAATAACAATGGTCTGAAAATTGACTTCCAAAAAAATTTTAAAATATATATAGAAGATAAATTTAAAGAAAATGATTTTTTTTAAAAATATATTTTTTTCAATGCTTCGATGATATGTCTTAAAGAAATTTGAATGAAAATGTTTTCAAAAATGTTTGTTGCTATTAGAAGTGGTTTTCATTGAAAAAAGGTTTTTTTCCTCAGGGTATATTTTTAAAGTATATATAAAAATTAGGTAATATGTAATATTACATCTATTGGTGTAACACATTGCTTTCTGGGGAGATTATTCAATGTTTACATTCATATTATTTCAATTTATTGATTATGTTTCGATGGAATTATGCTTCTGAAACCTGTTTTCATTTCACGAGTTACATGCTTTTGAAAACCTTTTCTTTTCATAGGTTATCATTTTGATGAAAATTTTTTGAAGCTTCTACCTTATTTCTATATATTATTATACAAATACATTTTTATGATACCTTTTTCACATAATGTGTTATTATATGATTTCAAATGATCTTCAGCCAAATGATTGTATGATTTAATTATGATATGGGAGGGACCTATATCAATATAAAATGTATTGGTTACATTTATAAATCATGTGATAGAGACTATGATAGTATTGGGAGTGAACCTTGACTTCTAAGATGGCAATCTGAGTGAATCATCGCTACCATGATGGTATGAGGACTGAAATCATTCTTCAAATTTTACCATGGGAGTGAACTAAGACGATCAAGGTGGTTTGGGGATTAAAACCATACTAACTAGATGGTCTTGGAAGTGTTTCCCTGACTATTATGTAAATCATATTATATTCTTATGTGTTTACAAAAATTCCTTGTTTTATTTTTATGTTATGATTTCATGGATGATTTTATGTATATACTTATGATTCATGTCTTATAAACTACCTATCATTATTCCAGTATTCGTGTTTATGATCATTTCTATATATGGTATGATCTTCCTTTTTAATGATCATGTTCTCATACCCCTTTTCTTGTGTTTATGATTACATGTATCCCTTTTTTAATCTTACTGAGAATATGATCTCCCCAATTTTTATGTTTCATTCCCCATGTTATGGATATATTTATTATTTTTGATAATTATAATAATAGTGATTGTCAAGAAGAACCTATTGGGTAATAATATTTCTCACTTACGTATTGGTGTTTATGATTCCATCATTCCAATGGTACTAGATGTGTATGGTAATTGGGTATCTATTTCTATATTTTTTTTAAGAATTCCACAAATGCTATGAAATGTTTATGAATGAAAAGTGAGGGTTTCTATGTGTCATACACTTTTGGAAGCATTTCTAGTGAGATAAGTGATCAGAGATCACTTATGTTGGTCCATTATTTTGTAACGAACATTTATGCTTTTGAGGTATGGATTCATTTATTTTCTTTTACTTACCTAAAATCATAAATTAATCATGATTTATCTGTTTTGATGAAAATTGAAATTTACATTATAATTGTTGAACTATATTAAAGGAATTAGATAAAAATCACCAGTTGATGATGTTGTTTATTTTTATCATGATATAAACTTGCCACAAGATTTTCTAAATATAGTGATATCTATTATTATACTTCATTATAATGTTTTTCTCGATAGAAATTGAAAATAAACATAATTTTTTTAATAATATAATAAAATGGATTAAAGGGAAATTAAATAAGATGAATTTTTGTAATATGGTATTTGAGGTAAATTTATTATAATAATTTTTTTTAATATCATGTTTAATTGAATTTTATCATCCTTGTGATTAATAGAAATGATAAAATTGTTTGATGATCTGGAATAATGTTAATTCATATTGATGATAAATAAAATGAATGTCAATTGATAATGGTACGTCTCAAGGTTGTTGAAACCTGAATAAATTTTAAGAGGGGATTTTTTCTTTTGATATCATGTATAGCATGATTCCTTAGTTTACCCATAGTTGGAAGTTGTTAATAAATGATTCAGTTAATTCCAGATAAAATAAGAACTAGTTATGTGATAGAGATATTATCTTGGGAATGTGTTTCACATTTTCGTTTGATAAATGCATTACTTATTTTGGAGATGTGGAGATTGTTTTCTAGAGATGGTTGCAACCCTTCTTTTGAGGGCCCAATTTCAATGTTGATTTATTATTTGTTCTCTTCTACCTTGCGGTGTGCCCTGTATATGCGCCTCTTGTTATGATAGTGATATGGATAATCCAAGATGGATGATATGTGGTGTGGGGAAGGGAGGTCCAAATGTGATATGAGCCGAGGAAGGCTGATCCTAGTGTGGTAGTTGTGATATATATGGGTCATTGAGTCCTATAATATGTGATCGTAGATGATGCATGTGATGAAGAGATGTATCGGTATAAGAATTCCTATTTTGAGGAAAAAAATTGTGGTTTTTTAATGGTTGAAAATTGTGTTTACCCATTAATGTGAATTTGAGAGCTAGTCTGCTCCCTTACGAATCTGTTAAATGGTTGAGGGATGGGTTGTTTGTTTATCATTATTCATTTCCCCAATTCATGAGGTGTTTAGATGTGTTTGGGTTTCATGTTTCCTATTACTGGTAGCATAGGATGGTTTTCCTAAAGTAACTGGATACTAAATAATACTAATAATGAATAAATAATGTTTCACCCATGATGTTAGTTGATAAAATAATGCAATTACGCTAAATATATTAATCCTAATATCCTATGTCAATGGTTTCGATTCTGCGGGGATAGAACGAAAATTACTCTGATGATTAATTTAATGAAATATAATATAATGTAGAGTAATTTTAGAGATTAGATAGTGTTTAATTGTTTAATTAATGAAAATAAATTATATTACGAAATTATTTAATTAATGTATCTCTTTTATAATCTTATGTTCTTTTAGGATATTTAGTATTATCAATGGTAGTGTCGAGTCAATGTGATGTTAGAAGCAGTTGATCTTAATACTCAGTTATGGTCATAGTGGTGTATTGTTCTATATTATATCATGTATATTATATGATTTCATAGGCTGACCCATCCATGATGGTTAGGTAATCAAAAACCCTATGGACTCTAGGAGTGTGTATTCACCAACATCCTGATGGTAAGATGGATGGCTGACTACCCCATCTGAACCATCTCTTTAATTTTGGTAGTTACACGTGTTAGTATTATTGTGGATTAGTTTCTCCATATCTATGGGAATTATGATGTGAATTATTTTATTTATTTCACATACATATATTACCTTATATGGTGTCTAAAGTATTATTTTAGTTTTTAATTATATAGTTTTTGATGGCTTGAGGACCCTACTCGGTGTATGTGCTATAATGGATTAATGTATAATACCTGATGTTTGATATACAACGTACTATCTATGATGGATTATAAAAACTAAATGGTTACTACATGTGGTTATGTGCATGGGATTTTTTGGTTATTTGATGCATTTTGTTTATGTTGCGGTTCCATATCCCATTGCTTTAAGGTTGGCTTTATTTTGTAGAGAGATGCTCAGGACATGCATCATTGGGGTAGAGCATCAAACAATAGTGATGTGGGAGTGGGATACCCTTGATGATAAATAATATATATTATTCTATCTTGTATTTTATGGAAACCCTATTGTTTTTCACATTTTATTACATGAATTTATACATAATTAAACATCAGATTACAGGCCAAGGATCATAAAGTCTAATGTAATGGATGATTATGTATATAATTAAACATGGTACATTATCATTTTCTTTAATATAAACCATGAGCTTCTAACATACAGTGTTATCAAAATACTACATAGGATATCCTTGGGATAACTTTAATGAAGGGATGAACTAAAAATCCCAGTAAGGCAATAATCATAAGAACAAGTATTAACACATGGGTATGAATGAATGAACTAATCATATAAAAGGTATGGAATATGATATAAGGAATCATAAAATATAATCAATAGGATCATATAGTCAAGTAATCATAGTAATGTGGTAGCAACATTAAAAATAACTTTTGAATAATTCATGTCTCATTGAATATAGAGGAGCAGAGTCTAGGCTAACATCCAAGACCGTCACACATGGATCCTAAATCAAGGCTAACCCCCAATACTATAACACATAATATATCAAGAAACAATAATTTACCCAATGCAATATATTTTTATCTACGAACACCCATAATAACATTTTCATGAATATTATTTCCACATAAATAATCAAACATTTGTAATCAAACATAACATAAAGGTTACCCATAGAAAGAAATTGGTATCATAATAATGTCATAAGGCATTACAAATGGGCATATCATAAAAGTGTCTATGAATGAATGGATTTAGAAAATACATGGAAATTATTAGGGTAAAATAGGAATATATTTGGATTAGTGTTTTCAAACTGAAGTAGTAAGATTTGAAAAGAGTATTTAATCATATTCATAATTAAAACATTTTAGTGTGGTTTAAGGAAAATATTAAAGAGATATTAAAATAGAATGTGGAAGAATCTTTTATATAAAAATATATTTGATCTAAGAAGGATTTCATAATTCAATAATATATTTTTTGAAAATATATGGTGGCTCCAAATGGATTATATATTTCACTTAAAATTGGTACGACTTTAGGAAATTCCCTTAAATCGGGATTACTTATCTAGATGAATTGTGTAGAGAACCAATTAAAACATGTATATCACCATAAAATAATTAATAATGGATAATGATTCATGATATTGGAACATATAATAGAAATTATAATATTAAAAAAAAGATAATTTCATTTGGATAAAGAGAGATATTTATAATAACATGAAGGAACAATAAATGTTCGGGTAGAATCCCTTTGGATAAGCTGGAATATTTTCATCACTTGGCCTTAATTTCTTTGATAATAAAATTATATTCATTTAATAATAACTAAAGAACCTATTATACAATAATTCTATTAATTATAACTTAATTATGTTCATTTATGTTTTTTTTTTGTGTTAAAATATTCAATTTCATTACTCGGGAGTGTTGGTTTTCTTTGGTTTTCATGATCAGTTTACATGTATACATGTAAGAAGGGTCATGTAAAGTGGGTTTAATTATCAATAATTGAAACGATATTTTATTAATAATCATGTAGTGTTTCAATTGATATTATATTATTTGGTTTTATAACAGGAGGATGTATCATTAAATAAATATTCAATGATAATAGTTTGTATTTTTTTGGTGGGTTTTCGATCAAAACAATCTCATTTTGTGTTATAAATTTATATCAGGAGTAAAAAATTATAACAGAACATTAAATACTATATAATACCAAATATTATAACCTATTTAAACCATAAAAAATGATCTCATGAAAAGTCCATGAATAAGGAAAATTAAATTGAAAACTTCTTCAACCTTGAATTTGATAGATTAACATATCTCTGATTATATTTTCTATTTTAGTATCAAAGGTGGGGATAATAGAGAGGATGATTAATTATTCAATTATAAAAACAAAATTAAAATATATTTTTGGTAATGGAGTTATCATAACATTTGGTTGAGAGTATTTTAGGGGAGAAAAATAACATAACCGAACATGAAATGAAAAAAAATAATTAGATAGAGGAATTTACCTCCTGAATCAACCATCCCTAAGAGTCTCCATAAGGAATATTTACATGTCATTTGATGATACCAATAGTTCTTTGATGTGGGGTATGGTATTTGGTAAATATTTTAGAAGAATTTGGACAAGACACTAGAGTTGAGAGGTGTGAGAAGATTAGGTTGTGAGGGGTGGTATTTATAGTGGAGAAGAGTAGCATTTTCTCAATATTTAATTAATTAGATTATTATTTTTCTCATGACAATAAATAGTGATAATTATTGATTGTACTAATTGTAATTAGATCATGTCGATTTGAGCCAATGGTTCTTACATCATCCGTGACTCAATGAACGATGCATTTAACTTATAATATATAAATATATATAAAATATATTATTGTATTTTATAATTCACCAAAAATCCGTGTATTTCATAAATATCCTAAAATAATACCCTATCCATTTTTTATGTTATGAGTAAAAAAATGGACTCCATTTATTTAAAATAATTTTATAAATATATGAAATTTATTTTTTAATTAAAATCACAATTTACTTGATCAATACAAATTTGAATAGTAAAATTGATTTTATAACACTTTTAAGAATTAATTAAGGTCACATAAAATCATTTTATATTAATAAGATATCAAAATATTATTTTGAGAATGCATTCTATGAATATAAATTTTATTTAAATTAATTAAAATAATCATAAAATTGTAATTAAATATACACGGCTTACAAAAATACCAACACCTAATTAATAATATTTAAAATAATTATACCCTTGTATTATGATATATTTATATCAGATAAACACTTATAATATTGTTATGTTTTATTTATAATTTAATTTTTGAGGCTACTATTATATTATCCAGTTTACTATTCATAAGGGTCACATTACTATTCTAAAGGTCAAGTGACGATTTCATTGGTATGTGTTCTGTTACATCTAGTGATGAATTTGATTTCACTAATTATTCATTCATAAAGATTCTATTATGTTATTTTTGTAATATTATATGATTATACTATATGAAATAAATATAATAAAGAATTAAGATTGATAAAAAAATTGGTTCATAACATTCTACCTACATTATTAATTTTCTCCCCCAAAATTTGATTTTACATTGTAGGCTGAAAACAAGTTTTGGTAAATCTCCTTCATCAATTCCTTTGGATCTCAGGATTCCTCTTCCTACCTTTGGTTAATCCATAATACATTGACCTGGTGAGTAGTCTTGTTTCATAGAACTATATGTCAATGATCTTATATTTTTAATGGTTTCTCCACGTAAAAAAGTTCATTCTCCAATTGTACCACATTTGAATATAGTACATTTGAAGGATCTGGTAGTTACTCCTTTATGAGGGATACATGGAATACAACATGCACTTTAGACATGGTAGTTGGATTTTATAGTATATAGGACACAACTCCGACATGATCAAGAATCTTGAAGGGGCCTATATACCTAGGAGATAACTCTCCTTCATTATCAAATCTCATTACCTTCTTCCTTTCAAATAAGTGTAAGAATACCATGTATGCAACATTATCTCGAGGTCTCATCATTTATTGTTTCCTTAGATAGTTTTTGACTTTGGTATGCCTCCTTGTGTTGTTGAATGGTTTTCACCTTCTCCACCATTTCTTCGTCCATTTTTGGTCATAACATCTTATGTTTACCAACCTCATCTCATTATTCATGTGTAATATATCATTTCACATATATTTCTTCATATAGAGACATTTGGATATTGGAGTAGAAACTATTGTTGTAAGAGAACTCAACAAGAGGCAGATGTCCATCCCATCCTCAATTGAAGTCCATATAACATTCTCTAAACATGTCTTCCAGTCTCAAAATAGTTCTCTCTGATATTCCATATGTTTGAGGATGATTGTCCATACTGAAGTTAATCATCTT
Organism: Viscum album; assembly: GCA_963277665.1. Taxonomy (NCBI): domain Eukaryota; kingdom Viridiplantae; phylum Streptophyta; class Magnoliopsida; order Santalales; family Viscaceae; genus Viscum; species Viscum album. The sequence continues at coordinate 1,992,067,691 of OY728155.1, forward strand.
GATTTGTGCATGTTGAATAATTTTCATAAACATTGAGGTGAATCTCGAATCTCAATCAGATACAATCAATACAGTTACTCCATGCAACCTTATCCCCACATTTATATATATTTGTGAAGGGTTATCTATTGATAAGTATTCTCTAATTACTATAATGTGAGTTGTCTTTGTAAGATGATCCACAATGACCCATATAGTAATGTTTTCTCTCTATGTCCATCAAATTCTAATGACAAATTCCTTTTTAATTTTATCCCACTTCCATGTTTGTATGGGTAGTGGTTTCATCATCCCCTTAAAAAAATTTCAATTAGCCTTTATTTGTTGAAATAATAGGCACTTTTATGTATATTCATAAATTTCCTTATTTATATTGTCCCATCGATAGTTCTCTTAAAGATCTAAATACATATTTTTTCCTCCTTTTTGAAAGGATAAGGTTGAGTGATGTGGTCATTTAGAAGCACCTTCTTTGACTATGAATCATATGGTGAACATAATCATGAACCAAATCATAAAAATGCTTCCTAATAAATCGTGAACTCATAGGATTTCCTATTTATAATAGATTCCACCCATATATAAATTTCCACATCTTTTCATTGAGGATCCTTTACTTTCTATAATAGGGATGGCTGAAAACTCATTTGATAGTGTATTTCTTATTTCTTACTTTAATGAATCCCATGTCTATCCTTTTTAAATCTAAATTGATTGGATCCTTCTTAATTCTCATCGTTGATAAAGATGTTGGATAATTTCTACCTAGAGCATCCACTACCTTTTTTTATTACCAGGATGGTAGTGTATTCAGCAGTCATAATATTTGATGATATCTAACTATCATTATTACTGAATCTTAATCTCTTTCTATGATAATATTATTTAACACTCTTGAGATCAGTATATATCTCACGCTTCTCCCCATAGAGACAATTCCCCCAAATTTTCAATTCATAGATCATTGCAAAAAACTCCATATCATGGGTGGGATAGTTTTTCGTATGTATTTTTATCCACCTTAAGGAATAAACTGTCACATTATCATTTTCAGTAGTACACAATCTTATAATTTCATTGAATCATCATTTTTCACAACAATGGGCTATCAACTTCATGGGAGTGTGAGTTTTTTACAAGTGATAAGCCTTTTTTTGAGCTCCTTAATGTTTTCCTCACATTCTTGTGTCCAGAATCACTTCACTCCCTTCCGTGTCAGCATTGGTCATTGAGTTTTAAAATCATGATATGCTCTTCAAAAATCATCATTAATCCTAATCTATGCTAATGAAAATGCAGATCTCTATTATGTATGTTATTATTTTCCACACATCGATTGACTTTATCTTGTAAGGTTCCGTACATACCCCTTTAATAGTGATAACATTCCTCAACAATGTAATTTCTTCTCTACATAACTCACATTTATTATACATTGTAGATAGTGTCTCCCTTCACAATGTCTTTAGCAAAATATTCAAATGCTCTGTACGTTCCTCATTTCTCTTGATGTATATCTGAATATCATCAATAAAGACATCCATAAATTTGTCACGGTAACCCCTAAATTTTTTTTCATTATATCCATATAAATTGTGCGATCATTAGTGAGTCCAAAGGGATTTACCAAGAACTCATAGTGTTCATCACTCGTTTGAATGAAAATCTTGGGAATATCTTCTTTCACACTATTATTTGTTGATATCTGGACCGATGTTCCACCTTACATAAATAAATGGCCCCACGTAGCTGATCAAAAAAATCATCCATCTGTGGAAAGGGATACCTGATCATTATCATGATCTTATTGAGCTTATGATAAACAATGAAGTTGAACATTGATTCATCATTCTTCATAACAAATATGTTTAGTGCACTCAAGGGTTTATCGATATTTCATATAAATCTATTCTACATATTCTCCTATAACTACTAATTCATCTCCTTCATATCTATTGTGGTCATTTAATATGGTGTATTTGGTATTGGTAGGGGTCTAGGAGTATATTCAATTGAGAACTCAATATATCTATTAGGTGGAAGACCACACAATTTTTTTTGGAACAAAATAATGTAATCCCTCATAATCTGCATGTCTTCAACCATGATTATCTCATTTTCTCAATCATCACAGAATGATATTCTTTCTCATAAGGTAACAATATCCACACTTCAGTTGTTGATTCTGAAAGGGATTCATCTTCCTCCTTACTGTTGTACAGTATTGGAGGATTCTCTAGGATGTGTATAGTGATATCCATTTCTTAACAGTTTATGTTGGATTTTTACAAGGATAGCCAATCTATGCCCAAAATAGCATCAAACTCTACCAAAGGGTGTGCAATGAGTTTTATTGGGTGGTTCAGTCCAAAAACAATTATCAGGTAGGATTTATATATGATGGACTCAATAATTTCCCCAATATATGTTCTCATAGATAACTCAACCTCCATATCATGAGGTGGTGTTTCAATTATTCTACTAAAATCATAATATGTGAAAGAATTAATAGAACTAGAATCTAATAGTATGTTTGGTATTCATAAATTAATAAATAGAGTACTTATCACCACTTCATTTTACGGCTCCACCTCAGCAGTAGTGATGGAATAAGACATTTTCCGATAGATGTTGTTGTTGATTTCCTCTCACTACCCTTGTCTTCATTCAATGGTTCACATAATTACCTTCTTCCTTATATATGAAACATTTATCTATTGGTTAAGCATTGATATAAATCTTCATTTATTATTCCACATTAGTGGAATTCTTCATATCCATTCAGAAGTTCTTTTCCTAATGTCTCATTCATCTATATTTGATGAAATTTATTGTACTTATTAGATAATTCCTAGTATGGTTCTTCCCATGATTTTGAATCGTGGTATTTTTGATCTTCTAACCATCTTGGGATTTATTTGTTTAACCATACATATTAGACATTATTTTACGGTTTTTTTCACCTGGCCCATGATACAATTAAGAGTCTCTGATCACCATTTTAACCATAGGGGAACAACAGACAATATTTTCATTACTGTCAAATTCATAAACCTCCAATGATTTTTGTAGATTTTACTTTAGTCCACTAAAGCAGGGACCCACCTTGATTTCTATTTTAAGGAAAAATATGTTTGTATATATTCCAATCCATGTGATGTTATATTCATACGCCCCGATAAACTCAATTTCCTTCTACTTAATTTGGAGGAATGCCATTTCTATCTTGGTATGAAGGGTTTGGGGAAAGTATTTATAAAAAACATTTTCTTGAATTCCTTCCTATCCATGGAATAAATTTCCTCCAAGGACTTCATAAATTTTATCTGTGTCCACCACTGATCATCTCCTCATAAAAATTATAAACTGACAACATGAATTTCACATCTTCTGAGCACTTCAGGACAGAGAATCTCTTTTCAATGGGTTTACACCACTATTTTCTGAGGAGGGGATTAGAAGATACAATAAACATGGTGGGACTTTTCTATATGAAATATTCATCGGAAACATTCTTTTTCCATATATATGGAGGGTGTTCCATGACATTCAATTTATTAATCATAACTTGGGAGAGTTGGGAAAGTACATTCATAAAGTTATCAGCACTCAATCCCATCATATTTAGCATTTCGAATGGGATATCATCACATTCCCTATCTTATTGAATTTTTGCATCGGTTCATATATTTCCATCCATTAACTAAGATAAAAATACAATTAGGGGGACTGAATACTTAACATATATGCATAAAATGGAAACACTAAACCTAGAACCATAACAACATAGTGTAAAAGTTTATACTAACATTTGATTCCCTTTGATTCAATCTACGTCATACATGATATGTTTCCTAACATATATTCCTATGATATTTTTTGGTTCCCTTAATAATGGTTCCTAATGAGCTTACGAATTTACCAAATCATATCCCTATGTAGTGTAAAACTAGGTGCACAGTAAGGAGAATTTTTTTGTAATGGGATATCTCATGTTTGGACTAGAATACCTTATCAGAGTTTTTACTCCTAGGTGAAATTATTCCAGAACCACATCCACTTGTACTTTGCAGACAAGGATGATTTTTCCTAATAAAGCACTTACTCTATTCTTACTTAAATTAAAGATGTTTACTCTACATAGTATTGTCTCTAAGGTTATTTCTAAAGTTGTCTATTCCTAATCTACAAAAATAACTAGACTATCCTTTGATACCAGCGATAGAAACCCTATCCTTCAAAACATAACATTACATGATTTTATGCATAATTAAAAATCATATTACAGGAAAATGATTAAAAAGTTTAGTTTCTTGAAGGATTATGTACACAATTGAACATCATAAAAAATAATTTTATTTAGTCTCTGTATATATTTAATAACTATAATTGTTTTAAAACATATGTATACTATAACCTCGGGATTACATGAACAAAGGGTTGAGCAAAAAAAGACAAGGAAGGGAATAATCATATGAATAAATTCTAGAAAATGGGTAGAAAGCATGACATAATGATATAAAAAGATATGGAACATGATATAAGGAATAATAACATATAAACATTAGGATCATATATTCGTGTAATTATGGTTATATGGAATAAACATAAAACATTTCTTTAGAATTTTTCAAATATATTTGCACATAGAGAAGCATGAGTCTGGGATAACCACCAAGATTGTTGCACATGGATCATGGGACATGGCTAACTACCATGACCATTGCACATAACATCTCATGAGATTAAACATCACCTAATGTTTTATAGTGATATCTAGGTTTACCCATCATAATATTTTCATGATTATTATATCCACATATATAATCAAACATAGGTCATCAAACATAACATAAAGGTAACTCGTGGAAATTAATGGGCTTCATAATCATGTCATAGGGAATTACATATGGAAATATAATAAAATTTTCCATGAATTATTTGATTTAGAAAATACATAGATGATCATAATAAAAAATAGACATATATCATGATAAATTATTTCAAATAGAAGTGATAATTAGTAAAAGTAGTATTTAAGCATCTTCATAATTAAAACACTTCACTGTAATTTATGTAAAATATTAAAGTGATTTTAAAGTAGGATGTGGAATGGTATTTCAAATAAAAAAATAAGTTAACCAATAATATTTTAATAATAAATATAGTGATTTTATAAAATATATTACGGCTCAAAAAGGATTATATAATTCACTTAAAATAGATAAGAATTCTGGAATTTTCAATAAATAGGTCTTGGTTATCGGGAAGAATTGAGTAGAGACCATTTTAAAACATTTATATCCCAATTAAATAAGGATGAATGGATATTGATAAATAATATTGGAACATATACACAACATTTATAAGCTGAAAATAAAAATATAAGAGAATTAAATTTTGATAAAGAGAGATTAATAATATCCCAAAGGAATAATTGACGTTCTTGTTGAATCCCTTACCTTATGTCCAATGGTGTCTTTCACTTGACCCTAATGTCCGGGATAATAAAATTAGATTCATTAATTAATAATTTCATAACCTATTCTACTTGAATATGATTTTTTATAACTCAATTAATTTAATTTATTTCCATTCTAAGGGTTAATGGATTCAATTTCACTAATTGCGAGGATTGGTTTTCATTGGTTTTTAATGGACATTTTAATTGTATACAAGTAAGAAGGGTCATGAAAAGTGGGGTTAATTATAAATAAGAGATAATTTATGTTTTCAATGAACATAAAGTGTCTAAATTGATATTTTATCTATTGTTTTTATGACATTATGATGGAATATTATATAAATAGTTAATGATAATCATATGGGTGTATTTTGTCAGTTTTTCCATCACAATGAACTCAATTTGTGATATAAATTTATACCATGAGTATAAAATGATTCAATAACTTTAAATAATATATAATACATATATTATAACGTATTTAAACAATAAAAATGGTTTCATTACTGTTACCTAAATAAGGTAATGGAAATTGAAATAATCATCATTCTTGTATGTGATAAATTAACACATCCAAGTTTGATGTTTTCATTTTTACTATAAAATTAAGGGGAGGGAGAGATTATGAATAAATATTATAAATATAATAACAAAATTAAACTATATATAACATTCCGGATTTTTCGTACCACTTGGATGAGGAGAGTTGAGGAGTTGAAAAGAAATTAAAAGAACTATAAATGAAAATATAAGAATCGAGAAAAGGAATTTACCTCTAAAATTTATCCTCCTTGAGAGCCTCCACAAGGAAGATGTTTTTATATTTTGATAAGACAAAGAGTTCATGTATGTGGGGGTGGGTCTTGAGAAGGTTCTTTATCATTACTTTTAAAATGCATAAGGCTTAATGGGTGTGAGGAGAATATGTGGTGATGGGTGACATTTATAGTGGAGGAGAGGAGTGTTTTGTCAATATTTAATTCATTAGTTTATTATTTTTCTCATGTTAAGAAATCATGCTGAAACATGAGACTAAATAACATAATTATATTATTTGAGATAGAAACACATGTTCTTACATCATCCACAAATCAAATAATAGTGTATTTTACTTATAAATTCTATATATAGTATTTTACTATTTATAAAAATTTCAAGTATTTGAGAAATATAAAAAAAATCCCCTCAACTATTTATCAATTTTTAGAATTCAAAAATGGACACCAATTTTTTAAAATAATTTTCTATATATGATAAATTTAGTTTTTAATTAAAATCATTATTTACTTGAAAAAACCAATTTTTGAAATTAATACTTCTATTCTAATACTCTGAAAAATTATTTAAGGTCTTATAAATTTATGTTATATTCATAAGGCATAAAAATATAATTTTTTATAATAATTTATGAAAATATATTTTCTTTTATTTTATTAAATTAATAATAAAATTGAAATTATATATACTTGACTTACAAAAAATACCTAAAATAAATTAATAATTATGAAAATAATTATATACTTATACTATGATATATTTATATCATATTGACACTTATATGATAGATAAATTTTATTTATACATTCATTGGTGAGGTTACTGTTACATTGGCTTGTTTACTATTCATAAGAGTCACATTACTATTCGAATGGTCATGTTACTATTTCATCAGCATGTGTTTCTTAACTTCTAGAGATACCTATTATTTCTGTAAATCTACATTTATAATAATTTCATTATGTTCTATACATAATCTTATGTGATTGTACTATAAAAAATATTTATAAGAAGGTAATTTCATTGATAATACATTAGTTTATTACATATGTGATACTTGGTGAGATATAGCAATGGTGAGGTTGTGGCCTAAGTATACATGTTATGTGATGAGTTAGTTTCACTATTGATCACTATTCATTAGCATTATTTTGTTATCATTTTCATGAGGGGCTACGGTGATGATCCTCTTAAGAGTACTATTTTTTCATCCTATTTATATATAAGTTGTTTATAATGTTAGCTTGAGAAGGTTGGATATCAAGCTGGATATTACTAGCTATTGGTTTATCATATGTTGTTTGGGATTCACAGTCACTGTCGTCATTACCTTTTTGGTACATATAGGTTTCCTTTTAGGTTGTTGGTACCGTATGACATTGCGTGAATTCACACGGGGTTTATTTTATATATATATATATATATATACGAGTAGGTGTAAATTTTTCAATCCTTTTTTATCTCTATCTTCCTTAGGCTACTCTTTAAGAGTAATGTCTCCCATTTTCACGTTTATTATACACTCGATGAGAGTCTTCGACCCCTAACATAATGGAGGTGGGACTCAGAAACATACCATCTACCTACCCTCAATGTGTAATAATTTTGGGAAATTTTTTGACATCATATATATATATATATACTTTAGATTCATCATCATAACCAACTACAAATAATGGTAATCATAATATGAATGACATCATTTTGTGAGGAGTTTTTCCACCATACAAATTAATTATGTCTTTGTAACATGATTTTTAGAAGTAGGGATGGTTTTAGGTCATTCCATTATTTCGAAAACATATCATTATATGTAATATATGAATCATATTATATCATCATGCATTAATAATAATTTATGTAGAATTTTCAAGATTTAAAATATTGATACTCATTGATTAATGTTACATATTCTTCAAATACACTCCTTTGGTTTTCACTAAAGCCTTCCTAGGTAGGATTTTTGTCCAAAATAAAGCTTCTAGGATGAGTGGAAGGAGTTTTAAAACTTATTTTTTATAGAATTTTATTAAAAATTCGTTTCATTGTGTTAATAATAGAAGAAAGGGGGTGGCCCCTTATTTGTGAGGGGACTAGCATAAATTTAATTTGGACAAGAATGATTTATTAATATATTTTTTCATGTAATATGTCCCCAATAATGGAACATTATTCATCCGATAAGGGTTAGTGTCCTAATATGTCCATCCAATGGGGTTTGGACAAGTTTGAAGGTCAATTTTAACCCTTATCTTCCTTGTTTAACAATTGGTAAATCCATTTTTAACCCTAACCATGGTTATTAATTATAACTGTTCTCACACATCATTTTGGTCATGAATTAATTTAAATTATTATAAATTATAAATATTTATGATTAAAAATATGTAATCCATTTTTTCAAATTCAATTCACAAAAGTGGAAGCTTTTAATTTGAAATTAATCTAATAAATGTGATGAAAATCCATATTTATGATATGGTGTTCGAATGATTAAATGTTCTTATATTAAAATTACATATTAAGTACATTAAAATGAATCAAATTTGATAAATTGATATATTATGGAGCTAATTTTACATTTAAACCAATTTAAATTATAATTTAACATTATAAATAATTTTTTAAAAAATAAATTTCAATTAAATTTTTTTATTTTACTCTTCATTGAAATATTAAATAGTCTATATAAACAAAAATAATTCATCCCAAAATAAATTGTGTATCATGATTTCAAAAATGATGTTTTTTTATTAGAATAAAATAAATAAGTGGAAAAATTAATTTCAAATTTTCTTTACAAAGTGATAATGAAAATAATTTTTTAAAAAAGATGTTTTTTAGAAACTATTTGTTTAATTAAATGATCATTATTTAATAACAAAAAAATAGCTTAAAAATAACCTTGTGTAAAATATATATTTATATATGTTATGTAATATTAATCATAACCTCTATTCTAATGGGTTGGTGATAACTATCATATTAAATTATGATATTAATATTATGTTATTGTTCAGTATTTCTCGATCCTTCATGTAATGAAATCTATTTATGAAACTTATTATTGTGCATAACATAAGATAGACACATTGTATTGTGTAATGAAATGTATTTGAGAGATTTAATTTATATAAAAACAAATATATCCTAAATTTTTAAGGTGAAATATTTTCTTTTATTCATGGTGTTTTATGTGTCATATACTCTATCAAATAAAATGTATTTTTTTAGAATTTTGTGGTGTCACATTATTACCATCTTAAATAAATTCTATCCTTTCAATTTATTCATGATCTCACTAATCAGGGGTTCTGAATTGTTAAATATGATTTTTTAAAAGCACACATACTAAAAGAGCTAATAAAATATCAACTTAATAAGAGATAAATAGTACTACAAAGGTTATATAGAACAATACATAACTAGTTTTATAAGTAGGATAACATTGGTCGATGGTCAAGATAAGGACCTTGAAGAAAAGATAAAATAATTATAGACAGTCAATGAGGTCATTGATAGCACTAATGTGATTTAGAAATAGAAATTTAATGCCCTAAAATTGTAAATATGTGATGATTTAAGAGAACATTAGATTATTTAGATATAAATTAAATATGATAACATTTTTGTTTAAAGACATTTTATAAAATTCGAGGAATTATTTTACTATCTATGAATACAAATAAATATACTTAATTGATATGTTTTTATTTCATCAGAATAATTTTATCCTTTGTTTATGATTTGATTAATTTTAAATTCTTCTAATACCCCAAGAAATGAATATCCAAAAATTCTTTTTTTATACTTGAAGTAGTAAAATTTACATTAAACGAATCATAAGATCCCTAAAAATTCAAAAAGTATTGTATTTGACTCTAACTATTTTGTAACCCCAGTATAGTTATCAAAAGTGAGGTCCTTTAATAAATTAATATCTAAACCTCAAAAGTAACACCACAAGTTCGTCATTAATATTTATTTTCCAATTTTTTAACTAAAAAAATTACATATTAACTAGGAAATAACATATGCCTTAGGTAGGTCATAAACGGTTGTCGTCCTTTGGTCATGGGTTCAACCCTCGTGAAATTTCAAGATATGATAGGTTTTCACTGAGCAAAAATGTTGTCCTTTCTTAAACCACATTAATAAAATTCGTATAGCATTCCCAAAAAATGTGATGGATATCCTTGAAAAAAATAATAATTAAATCATATTTTAACTATAGTTTTCAATACAATTTTTTTTTTCCAAAATGTATAATAATATTTTTTGATTATATTACAAATCCATCAAAGATATAATAAACTCAAAGGTAATAACTAACTTTAAAATTAACTCTATAAAATGTAAATGAAGTATTATATTACATGAATTTCATTACATGGTCAGCGGGCCTTATTGAGGTTGGTTTTGGTTAGTGTACCATTATAGGTGATGATGTCTCATTATGCTATATTATAACAAGTGCATTAGAATTCCTCTTTCACATCTGCACGAGAGACCTCAGTTTTTTAATTCGGTATAATTGTATGCTCACACTACGTATATAAACTCATTTTATGTTTCATATGGATTTCTCAAAACATGTAGGGGATTAATAGCTTGGATATTCATAGTTGATGCATCACTTCTTAGAATTTATATTTGTTTTTTCCTTTAGATTCATTTGTGTGTGTGCCAGTTCTTTTTTAAACCTTCATGTGGGATAGTTTTTGCATTATTAACATTAATTCACGGAGTTGTTTGGTGGATGATCCATCATATCTTCTGATCTTCATTATTAAAAATGGTAATGCCTCCCATATTGTGAGATTTGTACACACAGGGTTATAATCACCAACTGGGGCCCTACTTGAGGTGGGATTTAGGGTGTCATTATCACCTTTTTTCACAGCTATCCATGGAGGGGTATCATTGGAGTGAGGGGGTCATGGAAGAGTTGTATCAAAGGTTATTTTTGAGAGATGAGTTGGTGTTTAGGGTTAAGAATACTGAGGATTTGATGGGTTGGTAGGGAAATAGATTCAGGTGATATTACTTATGACATATTCTAGGGATGACTGGCTAGGAAACGAGATATAAGGGCCCCCATGATCTGATGCATGCACTCAGAGAATAAAAAATGACCATGTGAGGCTACACAATTTTCATGGTAGTGGCCCTAGGAATGTTAAATTCATCATAATGACTTCTATTTTTGTTTTGATTAGGTTTTTTTGGATTTTTTAATGATTATAGAAATTAGTTTATTGACTTAAAGTAAATTTTAGTAAAATTACATACTACGCTAGAATACGAACTCTTTGATTAATTTACAACTATGGCTCCTAGTTATCATATGCATGTGGCTCAGGTAGTTGAGGCACATCAAGATGATCTGGTTGATCGATGTAGGGTTGATCCAGTTGAGGAGGACGACTAGTGGATGATTAAGTACTGTTCCTTTCATTAAAAAGCTTGGGGAAAGTTCGCATGTGGTGTTTCAGACAAGGAGATATATCTCAAGGAGTTTGAAATAATATTCAATTTAATCCATCCCCCAATTGAATAACAGGTTCCTTTGGAAGATTTACATATTTTTGGACATACGTATTTTTGGTGGATAGTATATCTGAGGGAGTGGAAGGAGACAGACGTTTTTGGGATTTATTCCAAAAGTATTCCCTTAAAGAGTTCCTTTCATATACTGTGATGTCTGAAAAGAGGCATCAGTTACTCTCCCTTAAGTAGTGGAGTATGTATGTGCGGGATGTTGGGATATATTTCATGTACCTCGTTCATTTTACAGTAGATCTCTATCTGGATGAGAAGTTTCATGTGAGATGTCTCAAGGATGTGCATTGTCCTTCGATCCAGTATTTTTTTAATCCTTTGACGTTTACAAAATTCATGGAGGTTCAAGAAAATATAGAGGTGATCTAGTAGATGTGCTCATGACGGGGTTTACCGTGAAAGGGGATCCAAAAAAGGACTTCTAGAGGAAAATATAAAAATGGAAGGTCTCATGCACCATGTGATTTGAGGTTTCGACCAGTATGGGTTATACCTCAAAAGTTTTCTTTTCAACCTTCATGTCCTTGTGACCATCCTATGAGATTCGGGTCGAGGTGTTTATTATGTGGAGTTCATACCCATATTTAGTACCAATGTCTAGTAGCTCTTTAAGAACAGTTTGGTGGAGGTGGAGAGGCTTATCATAATCCTTAGAAGAAGTTGCTGGTGAAATCATTTTAGTAACATGGGTAGAATAATTTTTCTCTACTGAAGGTGGTGGAGGATGTAGAGCTTGACCTCGGGTTTCTCCATTTGTTATGGTGCTATGACCTGAGCATGATCATGGAGTTGGTTGTTAGTAGGTAGGTAGAGGATATATGTGTGGTTAGTCGAATACAGGGGAGGCATAAGCTCTAGCGGGGCCATATATCCATAGAGATACGATCGGTTTGTTTAGCACCCTTTTTGGTGCCTTATTTGATTTGAGAGATTATAACGCAATTTTTTTACAAATTATATCTCATTATTTCTAACTATATGTAGTGAGAATTCATGTGTCCTTGGTTTGGGATATCCCATTGAAAAGCTAGGCTATCCTGTTTGATGTGTCCCGGGTGTGTGGACTAAATATGGGAAACCTCAGTCCCCTTGTGACATTTTGTTACAACATATGTAGCCATATGATGTTGTCCTCAACATAGAATAGTTGTATTCCATACATGTTTTTTTCAAAATCATTGGGATGATATTATTCTTTTAGGATGTGGACGATCAGTGTATGGGTTTTTTCAGTGAGTGGATTTGTTAGGTTGTTCATCGGCCTGTGGAGACCCTTCTTTCCTTGTTAGTTGAGTTTTTGGTGGAATCAGGGGATTCTAAAGTAGGTAATGTTACCAGGTTTGTTGGATAGTTCCTGGTTGTTTTCACCAATGAGGTTTTCAAACTATCCCATTAATGTGAAGTTGGTATTAGGATCGACGTGCAACCTAGTGCTTCATTGATTTTTATGGATCCTTATCAGATGGAACCTTCTATATAGCGGGAGATGAGGATTCAGATAGATAATATAATGAATAAGGTTTTATTTCGACTTTTGTTGTACTGTGGGGTGATCCAGTGCTATTCACAGAGAATGAGGATTGTAGTATGTGGTTGGGTATAGACTACCATATGTTGAATTGAGTAATGTTCGAGAACTACTACACTATTTCATGGATAGACGATATTTTCAACTAGATGGGAGGGGTGAGTTGGTTTCCCAAGATCGATATGTTGTCTAGATATCACTAGTTGAGGGTGAAGTAGGGTGACATCCTGGTGACATCCATTAGCTGTAGGTATGGCCACATAGAGTTTTTAGTCATATCATTCGGTGTTACAAAAACACTAGATGTGTTCATGTTACTTATGAACTCCATGTTCCGTGAGTTCCTAGATTTATTCATCATTATATTCATCACTAATATCATAATCTATTCAAAGACAGAGGAGGAGTACTCTAGGCATCTCCAAACTATCTTACATGATCATTGACGCGACCAGCTCAATGGAAACTTGCCCAAGTGTATGGTCTCGACACATTTGGTTAATTTGTTTGGGAATGTGGTGTCTCAACAGGGTGTATCGATATACTCATTGATGGTTGAAGTATTTATTTCTTGGGAAGAACCCAATAACATGGCATAAGATAACATTTTACATGGTATTATAGGATATTATTGTAGGTTTGTACCCAATTTTTATCATGTTGTAGCATCCTTAATTGTTTTAAACTATAATGAATAAAATTTTTTGTGGAGCGAGAAGTGTCAGGAAATGTTTGGCTACTTGAACCATATGTTGGTTAATACTTTCATGCTCTAGTTTTTTTAGGAAGGGGTGATATTTCATTGGTTATGTGATGCTTCCCATCTGAACATGGTCTGAATCTTGATGTAGTAGTGAGCAGTGCTTCCTTGTGGGTCTATAATGTTACTCCCACATGAGCATAACTATGCCACCCAGTATATGGAGTTGGAAGCTGTGGTTTTCAGGCTAAGGCCTTGGCAGCATTACCTCATTAGGGAGTGCTTTGGGTTATTCACATCTCAAAAGTGTTTAATATATATATTTTCCTAGTGATATCAAGAAATTTTATAGTGCTGGTGGATGTAGTTTCATTAGGACTAAATTCTATGATATCATACACTTTAGGAAAGGGGAATGTTGTGGTTGATTCCTTTAGAAGGATTTCATAGATAGAGAGTTTTTGAGAATCTGCTTTTTTTGGAGACTAATGAATGAGTGTGAAGATTCACACATTGTTTTGTAGTTGATGGAGATAGGGAATGATTGTTTCAGATGGTTTTTTAGTATTATTTAATGCATAAGGTGGATGTTTCTTTATTGGGACACTCAATGGTAGAGGTGATGTGTGATAATACTGGCCATGATGATGCTCTGGATGTACGGTCGAAGGATGTTTAGAACCATATGTGTTTTCATGGTTGTTTGTATGATTCAGAGAGAATGTGTGAGGGATTCCTTTATGATTTTCATTTCTCACCTTTATTGGAACACTAAAAATATTCTATGATTTACCATGTCTTAAGGATGCTTTTTTTGTGGCTTAGGGTGAAGCAGAAAGTGGCAGATATTATATTGATGTTCATGGACTTACAATAAGTAAATGAAAAGATCCATATTCTAGATTTTTTGTTGTAGCCCGTAGATTTTCCTAAGGGGAAGTGGGATGAAACAATTATGGACTATTTCATAGTGGTAACTAGATATCAAGGAGGTTGCAATGATATCTATATGAAAATGGATCGGTTGAAAAAATCACCTCACTTTGTGGAAATCAAGTATTCCAATGTACTGGATTCCTTTTCTAAGAGGTTCATGGATGATGGGGTGTGGATATATGGAGTTCTCAGGTCCATTGACTCAGATTGGGACACATGGTTTGCTTCATGAGTCTAGAGGAGATTTCAGAATACCTTTTTCTCCCAATTATGCCTTAGCATTGAATTCCATCATCCGATAGATGCCCAAATAGAGAAAATTATCCAAAAATTGGCGGATATATTGGGAGAGTGTGTCATGGACATTAGAATATATTTGGTATGAAACCATCCCTTGGTAGAGTTCAATTATAATAATACCTATCCATATTCTATTAAAATGGATCCATTCAAATCATTGTATAGAATAATGTTTTGTCACTATTGTGTTGGATAAAAGTTTGAGAGATATATTTCCTAGGTCCCAATGTGGTGTCGAGCATGGACCAGAAGGTTCATCTTGTTCCTGAGAAGAAGAAACTACCACTATACCGACATAAGTCTTTTTCTGATCATAGGTGGAGGCCCCTATAGTTCGAGGATGGAGAAAACATGATTTTGATGGTTTCCCCTTGATGTGGTTAGAGAAGGTTCAAAAGTGGTTGTGATATTTACCCTAGTTTCGTTTGACCCTTTTGAGGTGTGGGGATGACTTATTGAATTTTCATATCTATTAGCATTTTCCCCACAGTGAGAAAGGATCCAGGACATCTTTTATGTATCTCTACATCATCAGTATCGACATGATAACACTCATGTTATTGAATGGGGAGGGTTGGATATCGAGGATGACATGATGTCTGTGGAGCATCTAGTAGAGTTTTGAGATTTTTGATAGAAGGTGTTACATTGTCAAATCATTACCTTGGATCATCATTTTTGTGGGCATTGTGGGTAGGAGGAGAGTACTTGGTAGTGAGATACATAGATGTGTGACCGGTTCCCATGGTGATTTTGAGTTTTTATTTTCATTTTATTCCTCTAATATGAGGGTTAAATATTCTTTATTTTTAAATGATATGTTCTCTTTGGTTTTTAATGTGTGTTTGAATTATTGATAAATTATTGACATACAAAAACTGGGAGGAGCCGATTCATAATCAAGATTTTTTAATTGGGTTTTGGTTAGGTGAAAGCGGACAAGTTAGTGCCACCCAGAACAGATATTATCTTGACAAGGAGGATAGAATTTCTAGATTCAGGTGTTCAATATGGTGTGGATGATGTGCTTTTGTGTCATGTTTTGTCATCGTTTGAGTTTTTTTTCTAGTTAACTTCTGTTGAAGGAGGTGTTCTTTAATATAGACTTTTCCACTCCATATATCTAACGACACATGGTGGTTTATTAATATATGTTTGCATGATTAGTTGATAGTGGTGTTTTATGTGTATAAAGATACATGAGAGGTATTTTGAGAGATGTTTCTTGGAACCCTTCTTTTATTTTCCTTCCCGAGTGGTTTTTATTTCTTGAGGGTGAGAATAGTTTGAAATGTATCTAATGTAATAGCAGGGAACTCTATGGTCCATTACTTTGTGAGAATCTTTGTGTTTGTGGTGTTCTATGATGTGTAGGTGACTCGTTTCAACACTTTTCAAAATTTTCTAGTTTTCCACTTTTTCTAATGGTGCCTCATGCCAACGGTGTGTCACCGTAGTGGTGTCACCCTATAGATCCCTCGTTGGTGGTCTCTTTCTTAGTGGTGCATGTTGCCCTAATATATTATGTCTAGTGTTTTCTTTCCCGACGTTCTCTCACTACCAATTTCATTTATTTCATCAGATGATTCCTTGACCAGCAGTTCCTTTTCTAGTGGTACATCATCTATTGTTTCCTTATCCAGAAGTGCCTAATTCAGTAGTACTGCATCTAATGGTTCATCATCTAGTTTTCCCTCTTGTAGCGGTACTTTTTCTAGTGGTTCCTCATCGAGTGGCGCCTCGCCTGGCGGTGTATAGGGAAAATGCTTCCATCTTCCTCCAGTTATTCCCTCTTTATATCTCCTTTGATGTAAAATGTATTTGATGCATTATTTTATAATATTTGAGACCTATTCAAACCCAATATATCATATCATCAATTCCCAAAGGATTATGATGATTTTAATTGGTCCAAAACATGTGTACTTGACCAGATCGAGTTTTATTTCAAAATCAAAATGTTTTGAAACTCGAGACTATTTTCAAATATTTCAAAACCCAATATATCCTTTCCATAATACATTATCTTTTTACGTGACACACTCAATATTTATTTCAATAGTAGTCTTGAATTTGGTATGTAGCCTTTCATTCATGATTCCCTAGATATTTTCCTACTGGTTGGGTACATATGTCTTTATGAAACCACGAAGTATCGATCCTCTATTCTTCAAATAATGTTTTCATTTATCATTCCTAAATTTTTACCACGCCTGGTGGTTATATGAATGTTACTATAGTAAGGATAGTTGTAGTTATATTTATAATGATAATTGATTCCGCTTTATATAAAAATATAGGGTGTTTGGAAAGCGATGCATGATCTCTCTTTTTTATTTTTTATTAAATATATTATGATATGAATGGGATAATTACCCACTAAAATTTATGTCCATTGGGGGAAAAATTCAAGGGATACTTTATTGATTGAACGTTGTATTTTTCATTGAACACATTGTTCAAAAATTCATAAGATCTTATATTTGGAGAAGAAATAGATTCCCTAGAATTAAACAACTTCAATGATAACACCTTGAAATAAATAAGTGATATTAAATAAGGGTTGTCTTGTTAAACCTAAGTATGTATTGTGTTGGTTTGTGTGGTGATGAAGAGGTGGGAATGGCTATGAACATTTGGATTACATTTGATGATGTGGTAATCTAGGTGTGGTATGCTTGCGTAGTGGGGCTACAGATCTAGTTATGGTTTAATGTGTTGCTAGGTGTGGATTTGAGTTGGGGGTTGTTTTGGTTAGAATGGGGGTTGGGACTATATTTCATTGAATAATGAAGGTTGTGGCAGGTAGGGCTTCATATCCATTGAAAAAATTCACAATGCTTCAATCCCTTTCTAGATATAGATGTAAGATATATCATTAATGTTTTTTAAATGGGGAGGTAGTGGAATGATGTGTCTTTAATGGGATGATTCCTTTATTTATCATGATCTTTACCTTTTGGAATGACTGCTTTTGTGTCACTTAGTTTCTTGTATATTAATGAAATATTTTAAAATTTTAATAAATAATGAATGTGGTTAAATAAATTTGTTGAGAATATATATTGGGTTTTGTGGCATTTTGGGTGGTGTCTTCATTTAGAGGTAGAATAAAAGTTTCTATTGTTTTGAATTTGTGGTCTATTTGAGAACCCATAGGTTTTGTATCAGAATTTTTGATATTATATTTATATATATATATATGTTATTTGTGATGTCTATATGCACCCCACACTAGTTGAGCACTATGTTTTGACCACCCCCATAGTGACAGGAGATGGTGTGTTTCACTAACAACTCGGTTCGAGGATAGATGGATTGCCACCCGCTCTTACCTACACCTTCTAATAGGTTATGACCCATGTTCCATCGGGCAGGATGTTGTGAGATGTGGCCTCTTAGGTGTCTGGGGGTGAGGTGGTCTTTTCCTAGGTGTCATCAGGATGAGTTGTGACGTTCTTTCCTATATGTATTTTGGATGATATGTGTTTTTCTGTGAGGCTTAGGTGGGTGTGGTGGTGAGAAATGTTTTGAGTCCTTGGTGTGTGTGGGAGGGATGTTTTCTATGGCCCGAGAGTTTGTGGGAGGAATGTGGGGTGAATCATAGGTGTGTGCAGGTGGGATGTGATGGGGTATATTATTAAGAAGTCGGAGCTCCAGGACATTTTTTTATGGTGTGAGTGTAGCTAATTACTGGGAATGTGGTGAGGGGTACCCTCTCATTGATGTGATTTTTATTGTATTTTTTACATGAATTACATAGTGAGAGGGACTTGGTGAGGTTGTGTTTAGTTTGTGTACAGACATAGGTGTTTCTTGGTTTTGTTTTTTTCTCACGTGTGTACTAGTATGCCTCTTTCACATGTTCACATGAGACCTTGGTTTTCCAACATAGAATATGTGTCTGATCACCATACATATATAAAATACTTTAAGGGTTCCAAGAGGATCTCACAAATCGTGTTGGGCCTTAATATCTCATATCATTATAGTTTTTGCAACGCTTATCTGCTTTGCTTTTGAGTTTTTACATTGGAGACTTTTGTGCCTGTACCACTTCTATTTTACACCTGATTGTGTTATGGTTTCAGATTTCTTTACATTAAGTCATTGAGTTTTTTGGTGGATGATCAATGATTTAATTTGATCCTGATTCAAAAGAAGAGTAATGTCTCCAATATTGTGATATTTTTATAGTGTTGGTGCTAGTTTTCAACCCAGGGCCTACTGGTTACAAGACATGTGGTCATTATCTCCCTTTCTACACTGTCATCCCAGGATAGGTGTATTTGGAGGGAGGGTGTCATGAAACATTCCCTATCGTAATTACCCTCATTGGAACAATCCTATTCATCCTATATCTAATTATGTTAACTAATTTTCTTATTATGTTATTCTATTCTATAAAAAATGACACACCAATTGTAATCAACATAAAAATTTCAAACAAATAAACTCCCCCAACATTTACTATATGTAATCATATATTAATTAATAAAATTAAAATATCCACTTTTTGTAATTAAATAAATTCTATATATCTCATTAAACTAATACTTTTTTAATAACCCATTTAAAAAACTCTAATTAATTTATTAATAATACAAATATGTAACTATGTTTACATTACCAATATATTACAAGAACATATAATGACATATATATCATGTAATTATATTTATAAAATTGTTCATCAATTACCCAATTATAACTCTTAATTTCATGTGAATCATATCCCTATATAAAATTATTAACTAAAAAAATATAATCACAAACATTCAAGGTAACTTGGACTACTATTATGGTCATACTGGCTAGCCACACACACATAACTGCCATACCATGTCACAAAACTACATATCCAATATACTAATATCCCAAAATATCATAATTATAGAAAATAAACCACCAAAATCCAATTTTATATCTTATAACTCTTATATTAATATACCATAAATGTGAAACATCAAATGGCCTTAAGTTCCCTTCCAAGTTACTAAGGGCTAACAACTTGAAATGCCCCCATCCCCATGATCTTAAATCTGATGCTAAAAATAAAAAAAAAATAAAAATCATATTCCATAATATCAAGTGAGGCAACCCCATAATAACTCACATATATCAAACATAATTTCCATAATTACATCAAAAAAATTAAAAATCTCATAACATATAGTTTTATTGACTTTGGAGATAATCATCATATTTTACACTAAGTCTTCACCATCTCTAACAAATAACATGATCACATAACCTAATTTTAGAAACATCATACTTTATTCTGTTATTTATAACCTGGTGAATTTAAACATAAGTAGTGGTGAGCTTAAATTATAGATATGGGAAAAACATACTGACAATTCACAAAGGGATAGATCATAAGACTGAGAGAAAACATGGGAATAGGATAAATAAATTATTAAAACTAACAAGGAACCATAAATCTGTTTAATCAATATAAATAAAAAATACTAGAGTTGGAGTATATTATTTTCCAAAAAATTAATATAAAAATAAATTAAAGAAATTAATTATAAGATTCAACGTTAAATTGTAGTTTTCAAAATTTGGTGTAGTGGAAGTTTAAATGTGAAAAAAATTAGTTATGATAACCCTGAACCCAGTCCACTCATAAATATTCTCCAATATGTTATATGATCAGTACCCACTAAGATGAGCATAATTTTAATGGTGTGATAACCTATTACAATATCTTCTTTTTGTAATACATATTTGCAGAATCGAAATTTCTTACTCAAGTCACAACCTAGACTAACCAGGGATTCTTCATGAGTCATAACCAATTAACCTTATCTTTTTTTGGGAGTGATATCCCATGATCCTTCTTTTTTATTGGTATAATCTCCAAGATACAGTTTCATTTTATAAAGAAAAATCATAAAATGACATTAATGATTACAAATATAAGAACGAATCATAATATTATGGAATTTAAAACATCAAAATTGAAGAGATTAGAAATATTTGAAGATGATGTAGCTCAAAATATTTAATCACTTCATTAGTAAAGAGTTTAACGCTAAAAATGTTATATTCCCACATCAATGGAATGATTGTAATGGAAATTTATCATCGAGTTTCAAGAGGATCATTATTATCATCATTTATTAAAAAATATGTCTAGTGTACCAAATAGAATAAAGAGTTATTCTCACTACACATCATGGCCTCTATTTATCAACCACTCTTCAATGGTCATATGTGTTCTCCTCATATAAAATTTTTCTAAACTGGTCACCATCTTAAAATGGCTATATATATTGAAAGAGTGAGACATGTCACATACTATTAATATGCTGTCTATATTCGTTAATAATATTAAATTTCATGAATTCTTATATTTTACCATTTAAAAAAGTATAATATTATAAATGGAGTTTATGATAGTATTTTGAATAATTAAAACAATTAAAATTTCTCTTATAAAGTTTTTGTAATTTTACAATTACAAATTTATAGAAAACATAGATTAAAATAAATAATATGAAGATTTTATTTTTCATATGATTTTTAACATAATTTTAATTAAAAAAATAATAATAAAGTTGTTATAATATATAATTTATTTACATTGGAATAAAATAGTTATATTAAATTAAATATAGTTTCTATAAATCATTTTATAAAAATAACAGCAAAATGTAGCTGTCTAACAAATATAATTTTTTCACAAAAATAAGAAAAGTACTAAATTGACAGTGTGAGGAATAAGCCATGTGCTCAGTATACTAACCATGTTGGCATGGTCAGTATACTGACCATATTTTTAAAATGGTTTTGTGGTCTCTATATAATATAACAACATAGATAGATTAAAATAATATTTCATGGAAAGTATAAAACATTCCTAGAAGTAGCTAAGATGTTAAATTTTCATCGTAAGTAAAAATGGTAGCTTTAATAACAAACTTGCGTAAATAAATATTTTTACATAATAAATTATTAAAAATATCATTACTTTATCTTAATTTCACAATAACATTAAATTAACTTTAGGGTATGTTCGTAAACACCTCACATTAGGTTAAAAACTTTTTCATCAAGGTTACATTCATTAAGGAATGGTAGATATAATTTACCCGTCACAATATCTATAAATTGGAGGTACTCAATACTCCTAGTATCTATGACAATCCTCATCATGATAACTTATTTAATTCATGGTAACTTCATTGAGTGAACTCAACATGGGTTAATATAGTTAGTAAAACTTGATGTTACAACCATGCTCAGATGAAAATGCATAAAAACCATTATTTGAGGGACTTTCATGGTTGTGTCAAGCTATTTAGATGATACTATTTACATGAAAAATTATACAGTATATAGAGGAACATGTAATAGAATCTTTATCCACCGTTGTTGTCTCAATAGTTCTCATGGGTAATGGAGCTAATCATGGATAATTTTTTGGTGAAATGGACATTCAGTGCCTCTTAGGTTCTTCCATCGAGAGAAGAGGCCTAAATGAAGCAATTGGTTAGTGTACTCTTTTCATGAGGATGGTCGAGAAGATATATAGGTTTGATGTGGTTAGGGTCGCACTAGTTATAGGACTTATGTTTCACCAGTGAATCATGGAGAAGTACATTGGTGTAGAGGTCGAGCTGGTTTCACACATACCAGAAGAGCTGGGCGCAAGCTGGTGCACTTTCAAGCTACGTAGGAGATTCATGTTGGGTGAAGCATTTTGTTGTGGATAATAATAAATAATAGTATATGTAATATATATATAGATACATATACATATATTGATATAAAAATATATATAACAATTAAACATAATATAACATTATATAATATTTATTTTAAATAAATACAATAAAGAACTAACTGAACATGAATAATATATTCATGATAAAAAATAATAATTAGATATTTATAAATAAAATAAAATATTTATTTTGTGACTAAAAACATTTTGAGGCTTTAAATTTTAATGAATTAATATTTATGAATTAAAATTTTGATAATATAAATGTTAATATAATATAAATTTAAATACTATTATGCATTAATTCAAAAAAAAATGATGCCAAAAAATATATAAACATTTATTTTTATTAGAAAAAAATCATTAAATCCATAATTCCTATTAATAAAACATTTATTTAAAATATTAAATTAACCATGAAATTTAATAAGAAATTATTAAAATGAAATATTTAAATGATTTTTGTTTGATGATTTATTGATGATTTAATTTTGATTTAATCATGAAAATGAATATAAAACAAATCCTAACTCTAACTATCTCCCCCTTTTTTTAATGAAAAATATAAATATTTATTGCAAATTAAATGATTAAAAACACATCTTCCCCCCCCCCTTTGAAATTTACCAAAAAAATAATGATAATTCAATCTATCTCAAAAGTTTTTAGTCAAGAGACAATCACATATTATTTTTAGATTAATTTAAAAAAATAAAATAAACTAATTTGATATATGATGTGACAAAACAAAACAAATTCCCATGAACAAATAAAAAAACCTATATTCTTAATATACACAATTAAAAAAATGTATGGAACGTCTCTTCAACGGATTACAAATAAAAAAATCTGTTTGTCTTTAATAATATGAAATATTTTATCAAATTAAATTAATTAATAAAGTTTTTCTTTCAATTGATTTTGAAAAATTTTAGAGAATAAAAATATATTTTAATAATTTGGAACACAATTAATATAAATGATTTAGTCTAAGAAGAATGTATTAATTTCTGGCACTAAAAAATATGTGATCTTTTACAATTTTCAAATCAGTTTAATAAATGATTGATAATTTAATTCAATTTATAATTTTAAAAACTTTTCAATACAAAACTACAATAAACTACATTTTATAACACAAAATAATATTTTATGTGTTTATATAAGACATCCAAGGATCATATGTGTTCAAAATTGTATTTCAACTACTTCAAGAAACAAAATATTAAAGAAATATGTGCTTGAATAATTTAACATATAAAATCATAAAAACAAGAAAGAGTAAAATAAAATTGTTAGAAGATATTAAAAGTAAATTGATTTCTTTCATAAAACAATTAGTGATTAATGAAAAATATTTTAATCATATTTATCAAAATTAAATATTCTTCCACTTTCTAGTTAAACACTAATTTAATCCAATTGTATATTAATTTATTAGACAAACATGTAGTAATCCCTTAGAAATTAATACTTCTCTAATGATATATTATTTACATAAATTATTATATGAAATACGAACACATTATTAGAATATATATAACTTAAATTTTATCTTAATAGGATAAATCATGATTACATTCCAAAAAAATACATGTCAAGGTGGATGCCAAAACATCCAGTAAATAATGTGTAAATAATATATGAAATTATATATAAAACATGCAAGAATACCTATTAATATAACAGTACATTTTATGCATATTGGACGAAAAAAGATACTTGGGTATGGTTTCAAGCTTAGGTTCAATAGGATTTCTATTGAATCCTTTTAGAAAAAATTCTATCATGGATCATCTAAATTGATAGTAGATATTTGGCCACCAAAATTGTAAGAACCCGGGATCTTTGTTTCAGATATGTTTTTCCTTTTCTAGTCATTTTGGGGAAAAGAGGAGAATTGGGAAATTTTCAAAGTACATGCCGTGTAATTTATAATTATTGGCCATGTACTTTGATGCCGCTCGAGGCTTTGTGTTGGTCGTGTCATGGCCACACACACGACCATGTAGGGGTGTTGTGGAGGCCGCTTAATGCGGAGTACGGAAAGCCTAGTACACACCGTCTACTTCAAAAGTACACGCCATGTACTTTATTTTTTTTGTTAAACGGACCGGGGTGGAGTCTTAACCCCAAAAAACCTTCTTCTCCAGCTTCTTCGACCGAGAGCGAGGGAACAACCATAGATCATATCCGAGCCACCGATCTTCCACTAGTTTTCCGAATTTAACGCTGTCAGTTGCAATATAATCGCAGTGGTGAGTTCTCGGTTCTTCTTTGGCCACGTTTCCAGATTCCTCATCTTATGAGTGTTATATGAGGTTGAACTTTGTAGACATTTTGTCATTTCTACTTCGTTATAGGCCGTTTCACGGTCCAAGGTTCAAGTATATCGATCTCCTAGGATCGTGGGAGGTGGTTTGTTGCCTTACGTTGAGTGTCTTTGAGTTTTTGTAAAAAACTGTCGGATACCCAAGTATTAGGTATCTCGGGTTATGGTTTTGATCCTGTATTATTATCTCACTTAGACTTCTTTTATGCATTTGGCTATTAGATGAATAATTATTATTTTTAGCATGTTGAGGATCGCCCCATGGTTGTTTCCCTTATTTTGGTTTTTTATTGCAGTTTGGATTAGGTTGCCTATGAGACAGACCTTGTTGCATTGTTTATATGCCTGGATATAACTGATTTCATGTATTTCCTACTGTTTATATGCTTCTGATGTTGTGTAGCATTTAGCCAAGTAGATTGTTGAACTTAGTTCGGCCTGCTAATAGTCGATTATGCACGACTAAACTGATCAAGGATGTGTGAACCAGGTGCGGTAGACAAAAGAGGGAATTGATGATAAAGGGAATCCCTAGAGAGTCAATTATAAATTACTATTGTTCTAAGGACCTACGGGAATTGGACTTTGTGCTTCCTCAAAGTTTACTTAGTTACGTATCGAGTCTACTGGGGAATTAGTCCTAAGTGTTTCCTCAAAGAGTCTACATCTATCTTTACATGACCGTAAGGGAATGGATGATGAGAGCTTCCTAGAGTGTCTATGCCTCTGTATAATTACATGAGTTGAGGGGTCTTCTAGTGTGAGCCACCCAGAGAGTCAATGACAATATTGTTTGGTTGGTTGTGATGATTCCACCAAGCTAAAGAACAAGCTTGGGTTTTGTACTGCTTGTGTTTAGGTAGTCTCCTGAGATACATGTTCTGTTACATACTATGTCTTGGGGATATAGAGATTTTTAATAGATTCCTTGGTTGATAATTAAATAATTGAAATAAATTAATAAAAAAATGTAAATGGATATTGGTTAGATTGTTTACTTTAGTGTTCTCAAGTTTCTTTTCTACATATATTTCAAATCCTTTTTCCATATTTCTCACTAATAGTAGGACATAGATCTTGTGGTGGTTGCCTATTGGGATTAATCTCACACCCTGTTTGTGTTCTGCAATTCGACCTAAAAATGATATATGGTTGCAGGTGTTGATAGGGATTGTGGCCATTCTACTTTAGGTACATGATTGCTGGTTGGAGCTGGAGAGCAAAGGACTGAGCATAGGCTTGTGATGCTGCTGGAGTTTTTGTTTAATTTATGTACATGTTTCTTAGTTGTATTTCAGCACGTTATTGTGTTTTCTGCTTTCATTAGATTCTTGTACCTACAGAAATATTATCATAATTACTATATATTCATTGCTTCTACTGTTTAGTTTCAGTTTTTTTATGTTGTTTACTACTTCCTCTATTGACTGTTATTTCCTTTCCCGTGAATACCTTTCCAAATAAGGGCATAGTTTCCCCAATGACTCACTAAATCTGTCACAAGATGTTAGAAGCCTCTGGCATTTTGAGAAATTCTCCTGAGGTCATTTGGAGAATCGGGTACGGGGCACCATCTAAGTGGCTCCGGATTTTGTTTGTTACAAAGTGGTATCAAAGGCAGGTTCTTTTCCTTTCTTTTCTATTGACTTGTTGTTTAACGACATTAGATAGGGACAGGAAGAAATAGGTAAATGGTAAATATTCGTTCCCGGGAGTTTTAGAACCCATGTAGAGGGAAAAATCTAGGTTACCTTGAATATATCAATTTTTGAGTTTTGCAAATTTTATAGTTTAATTGACATCACTGTTGGTTGGTGCACTAGTTTTCTGTTGTTATTGTTTATATGATTTTGGTTCAATTTTGTTGCAACCTGATGAGTTGAGGGTATGCCATCACATTCATCATATAGAAACTATTTATAAAATCACATGTCATGCATTTTTCCATGCCATCTAAATTGAATTAAAAATTTCATGTTGTTGTGATAGAATTTTTAATACACTATGCATGCTGTTGTGATAGCTACTATGATAGAATCCCTACAATTTTGATTGTGTATTGTTTGTTTAGAGCTTCTATATCATGGACCCCAAACATTAGTATTAGAGGTGTTATGGGACCTTATTGACTAGAATTTGGTGGATCATTGACCTCATTAATTTTTATATGTATTGTTAGGATGCCAAGCTTTGATTCTCCGGGAGTATGGGCCCTCATGGATCAGAATTTGGCATAATATAGCAGGTTTTCTATGTTTTCTCAGCCTCATAGCAGTTTCTTAGTATACTTTCTGGAAAAAACCAGAATACATGGCGTGTAGTTTATGGTTACACGCTGTGTAGTCTAGAGTCGTGTCACTGACTGTGTGAGCAAGGACACGGGGTTGTCAAAAATCTTGAAGGAACACACTTTGTACTAGTTTAGCACATCGGGTAGTATGATACCTCATCCCTCCCATGAACAAAACGGGTCATGTTATCATTTCTCATACATGTCATGTCTGTATTGAACACGTCATGTAGTTTGATCTAGGTGCATGGTCGTGTCACGAACAACACGGGTCGATGTCATACATTCTCTTACACGTCGTGTCCTCTTGAAATACGTCGTGTACTGTCAGTCATGTATCCAGCCGTGTAGCTATCCACGAGATCTATTAGGACTTCATAGTACACATCATTTCCTTTTTATGCACACGCCATGTAGTGTGACCCAGGTACACAGGTCGTTCCACTAATAACACGGGCCAGTGATGTTTTTCAAGAAAACGTCGTGTATGCCTTGAGCATGCCCTCTGGTGTTGTCTTAGGAGATCCATGTGGATTAACCATGTATAAGGACTCAGTTAGGGAAGGTAAATCAAGTACAGGGCTTTTGTTGGGACCACACGCTGTGTATTTGGGGTGTTACACGACCAATTTAGGTATTAGAACACGCCCATGTAAATGACTTAAGCGAACATGTTGTGTAGTGAAAGAACACGCCATGTAGTCATATTTTTCATAACATGAATGAATTATTTTCCCAGTTCCAACTTGTGCAATTAGTTTTCCTGTCTTGGATAATCCTGCATTTGAGGTGTGATTTTGACTTTTCATAGTAATGGCAACGATACGTCCTTCTGTTTTCCATTAGGATCCAAGCAACGACCGTATGCCTGATATGGAAGATCAGGGACAACCTTTAGTTCTGATTATCATTCCGGAAATGGCACCTGCAGTGATTCCAGACACTAGTGTCGACGCCCAGTTTAGAGAGGGTTTCATGAGATTCATGCAGACCATCTAGGGAGATCAGCATCATGCCCCATCTATGGTAGAGCTGACGTGAGTTTTTCAATAGCATCATCCTCCCGCATTCACGGGGGATGTATGACCATAGGATGTTGAGTCATGGATAGAATCCATTCTATCCATCTTCAAGCATCTGGATATTCCTCCGAAGAGGATAGTGAATCTCACAACTTATATGTTGTGAGACACCACCAAGAGACTGTGGGATGTGGTTTCGCATGTAGGGCGCCAACAGACTATGGCATGGGATGATTTTCATCGTATCTTCTATGACTACTTCTACATGGCGACATTGAGGGTTGAAAGAGCCAGAGAGTTCATGAACCTGAAGTAGTGTACTCTCAAAATTATGGAGTATTCCTCTCACTTCTCAGAGTTAAGGAATTTCACTCCCATTCGGGGGAATGATGAGATTTTTTTAGCGAGGAAGATTGAGGAATTCCTCAGACCAGACATCAAATCACAGGTGAACATATTTCAGCTGACTTCTATTACTATGATAGTCACCCATGCACTAATCACAGAGATGAATCTGAGGGATATTGGAGCTTTGGACCAAGGCGGTTTAGTATCCAGAGCTAATCCATTTCAGATAGATAGAAGGAAGCACCACTGAGAGTCTACACGAGGTAACCCACGGAAGTGAGTTATTCCTTCCGTTAGACGGGATAATCCTTCTGGAAACCAAGTGGTGTTCTATCAGTGTGGAAAAATTTGGCATAAGAAGCCTCAGTTCCTGAGTGTCCTAGTGGAGTGCCGATCTTTCAGCAAGATGGGTCATCTTCAGCGTTTCTGCAAGGTTCTCCTTCTAGTGGCCAGTGAAGAAGGATCAGTTTCGACTCCGCATACAAGAGAAAGATTACCAGTTCCATAGAAGACTGGGGGATGGAGTTCTTCAGGTCATTCAGGACATGGTATAGACTATGAATGCAGTGGTTAGGATTATGGAGGGTTAGCTCAGGGATCTCTGGCTTGTACACAAGGATGTAGTGCTGGCCAGACTTTTGCAGTATTGTAGATTCATCAGGAGCAGGATCCTGGACCATCTACAGTTCGAGGTATGATTTTAGTAGCCTCAGTTTTATCCTCTGCACTTTTCAATACGTGAGCTTCTCATAGCTTTATTTATGTGAATACTGTGGAATTCCATATACGTACTGTTTATACTTCTGAGGAAATGTTGAAACTAGACACACCATTGGGGACTAGAACGACTAGTGTACGCCAGTGCAAAGAGTGGACACTAGAGGTGGTTGGGTATCACATTCCATGGGACCTCTATGTCCTAGATATGATGGAATATGATGTCATTCTCAGAATGGGCTGGTGTGATCCCTTCCGGGCAGTTGACGATTGTTATCGCTGCTGGGTGAGTTCCAATCACCAAAGGGCATATCTTTTCATCAAAAGGGAGAATTGGATGTCCCTGTGAGCAGAGATGGAATAGAGAATCATGGTTTGGACGGAGTTATAGCTTATATTTCCAGTCTATATCTGGATGACCAGGGGACTTCACAAAAAGACTTTCCTCCAGTGGTGGATCGTTTTAGGGATATATTTATAGAGGACTTTTCAGGTTTTCCTCTGGAGATTGAGGTATAATTTTCCATTCATCTTGTTCCAGGTGTAGAACTAGGTTCCATTACTCATTATATGATAGATACAATTGAGTTATAGGATCTCAATAAGAAGTTAGATGAGTTTCAGTAAAAGGGTTTCATCCGACCCAGTACTTCTCCTTGGGGTTTACATGTCCTATTTGCGATGAAGGCAGACGACACACATAGGATTTGTATGTATTGTCAGAAGTTGAACTAGTTGATGGTCAAGAATTGATATCCATTGACAATGATAGATGATCTCTTTGATTAGCTTCAAGGATACATAGTGTTCTTGATGATCTACTTGAGATTCAGATATCATCAGTTGCGATTCAGGCCATCTAATATACCTCTTACAGCCTTCCAAAGAAAAAATGGTTTGTATAAGTATTTGGTTATGCTGTTTGGTCTCACGAACTTGCATGAAGTTTTAATGGAACTGATGAAAAGTGTTTTCCATCCTTACATGGATTATTTTATGGTTATTTTTGTGGATGATATCTTGGTGTAGTCTCACAGTCGACACGACCATGCTACACATCTTGAGATAGTTTCGAGTACCCTGAGGGAGAATCAGTTATATGTTAATCTCTCAAAGTGACACTTTTGGATGGACAAGATTCACTTCCTGGGTCATGTCATCTCATAGACAGGAGTATCAGTAGACCCAGTGAATGTGAGAGTAGTAGTTACCGAGGAGCAGCCAAAGAATGTCTTCGAGGTACGAAGTATCTTAGGGCTTTCTGGTTGTTATAGGTAGTTTATACAGGTCTCCTCACGCTTAGCAGCGCCGTTAATGGGCCTGACTAAGTAGGGGGTGAAGTATATTTGGTCAGAAGCCTGTGATTCAGCATTTCAGGAGATGAATGGTAGATTGACATCTGCACCGATTCTAGTTTTTTTAGAGCTGGGCAACAGTTATACTGTTTTCGGTGATGCATATGGGGGCGGTCTTGTAGCAGTGCTTATGCAGGAAGATCATGTTGTTGCATATGGATCTCGGTAGTTGAGGCCACATGAGAGGAACTATCCTACGCATGACCTGTAGTTGGCTGGAGTTCTTCATGCTTTTTGTTGTTGGAGACTTTATCTTCTGGGGAGAGTATTTTCTGGTATATACTGACCACAAGAGCGTCAAGAATATCTTCACGCAGTGTGGCTTGAATCTAAGACAGCGGAGGTGGGTTGATTACCAACAATCATTTGATTTCGAGCTTTCTTATACTCATGGGAAAAGAAAATGTTGTGGTAGATGTACTGAGCAGGAGGAAACGTATATGGGAAGTTCAGGAGGCCCACAGTGAGTGGCAGCTTATGGCTCTGTTCTATGAAATTCATTTAGAGGAGCATGCCAAACAGGGTCAGATTTTTCTTTCTTTTGTAAATCTTACCTCTACCCTTATTGACCGAGTCTCAATGAGGCACCTATTAGATTCCGAAGGCCTCTTCCTATGAGATAGCGTGTTAGGAGAGGACCTTCTTCCCGGATGGACTGTAGGCGAGGGTGGGATCTTGCATTTCCAGGGACACATATGGGTGCCAGTAGATATACACGAGGAGGTTATTCGAGACATTCATTCCTCGGTTTGGGATGTTCATCTTGACATCACCAAGATGTATCATGATCTACACCATTAGTATTGGTGGCCAGGGGTGAAGAGAGATGTTGTCGGTTTTTCTGTGAGGTGTTCCACTGGCCATCAGGTGAAGGCGGAGTACCAGTGACCAGCAGGGCTTTTACAACAGCTACCCATTCCCGAGTGGAAGTTGAATGATGTCGCGATGGATATTGTAATAGGGTTACAGAGATCACCTCAAGGGAATGACGTGGTATGGGTTGTCATTGACAGGCTCACAAAGGATTCTCACTTATTTCTGATTAAGGAGACCATAGGTGTTGATGAGATTGGACGGTTGTGAATCCGTGAGATTGTACTCTTGAATGGGGTTCCGTGTACTATCATTTCAGATTGGGAGACCTGCTTCATGGAACACTAATGGCAAGGGCTATAGTGGGCTTTGGGTACATGGGTACTTCTGAGTACAACTTACCATCCCTAGACATATTTCCAGTCAGAACGGATGATTCAGGTGCTAGAGGACATGCTACGAGTATGCTTCCAAGATTTTGGAGGTTATTGGGAGATTCATATTCCTATAGTGGAGTTTTCCTACAAAAATAGTTTTCAAGAAACTATTCAGATGGAACCTTATGAGGCGTTGTATGATAGGTCGTGCTGATCACCCTTTTGTTGGCTGGAGGCAGGAGAGGCAGCTATGCTGGTACCTCGTCTTGTTTAGGAGACCACAGAACTGGTGGAGTTGATTTAGAAAAGAATGGATACTACACAGTCTCACCAGAAATCTTATGATGATCAGCAGAGATGACCTTTGGAGTTCAAGTTCGGCGGTCAGGTCTTTCTACGTGTTACCCTGAGGTTGGGACACAAGAGGATTATGAGAGAGGGTAATCTTTCACCAAGATATTTTGGGTCGTTTGAGGATCTGGAGAGTGTCGGGCTGGTTGCTTATAGGTTGCAGTTACCTCAGAGGAACCAGGCTATGCACGATTTCTTCCATTTTTCTCAGCTTCGATGCTATTTCTCAGAACTGTCTCATGTTTTTCTACCCAAGGAGGTTGAGCTGTTGATAAATGCATCATTTGAGGAGAATCCTATCAGGATTTTTGATCGAAGTACAAAGGTAAAATGTGTCCAGTCTGTTCCTATGGTACGAGTGA
The DNA here is from genome assembly GCA_963277665.1 of Viscum album. NCBI lineage: Eukaryota > Viridiplantae > Streptophyta > Magnoliopsida > Santalales > Viscaceae > Viscum > Viscum album. Next base: position 1,992,100,660 of record OY728155.1, read on the forward strand.
TATGGAAGCACAACCGTGTACATGATGAGACTTGGTAGAGGGAGGCCGATATGCGATCACAGTGGCCATAGTTGTTTGAGGTTTCCTCTTTGCCAACATGTTAGGGAAATTCGAGGGAGAATTTATTAAAGGGGGTTTTTTTAAGAACTAGGGATATTTTTTTCAAGTATGTTTTTCCTTTACTAGTCGTTTTTTGGGAGAATAGGAGAATCTGTATGTTTTCTAAGTACACGCTGTGTACTTTATAATTACATGTCGTGTACATTGATGTCGCTCGAGGCCAAGTGTTGAACGCGTCATGGCCACACACACGACCATGTAGGGGTGATGTGAAGGCCTCTTATTGCGGAGTACAGAAAATCCTAGTACACACTGTGTACTTTATTTTTTTTCTTTAAATGGAATGGGGTCGCGTCTTAACCCAAAAAAAATTCTTCACAAGCTTCTTAGACTGAGAGCGAGGGTACGACAACAGATCTTCTCCAAGCCACCGATCTGTCACCGGTTATCTGAATTGAACGTCGTCAGTTGCAATAGAATCACAGCAGTGAGTTCTTGGTTCTTCTTTGGCCATGTTTCCTGATTCCTTAAATTATAAGAGTTATCTAAGGTTGAAATTTTTAGACTTTTTTGCAGATCAACAATGTTCTAGGCCATTTCACGGGTTGAGGATCATGTATATCAATCTCCTAGGATCGTGGTAGGTTTTTTGTTTCCTTACGTTGAATTACTTTTAGTTTTTGTGAAAAAGTGGCGGATACCCATGTATCAGGTATCTCAAGTTAGTGTTTTGACCCTAAATTATTATCTACGTTAGACTGATTTTATTCTTGTGGATATTAGATGAATATTGATTGCTTTTTAGCATGTTGAGGATCTCCACATAGGTGTTTCCCTTGTTTTTTATGTTTATCATCGTTTTGATTAGGTAACCTATGAGGCCGACATTGTTGCATTTTTTTTCTGCCTTGATATAATTGATTACATGTGTTGCCTACTGTTAATATGATTCTGATGTTTTGTAGCTTTTAGCCAGGTATTTTGTTGAACTTACTTTTGGTATGTGATAGTCGATTACACACGACTAGACTGCTTAGGGCAGTGTGAACCTGGTGCGGTAGACTAAAGGGTGAATTGACGATTAAGGGATTCCCGAGAGAGCCGGTTTTAAATATGTATCATTTTCAAGGTCTATGAGAATTGGACTTTGTGCTTATTCAAAGTGTCTTTAGTTACGTATCGAGACTACCTGGAGAATGGGATGAAATTGCTTCCTCATAGAGTCTATAGCTATCGTTTCAAGATTGGATGGGAATGGACGGTGAGAGCTTCCCAGAGTGTCTATGCCTTTGTATGATTACTTGAATAGAGGGGTCTACTAGTGTGAGCCACCCATAGAGTCAGTGTGAATATTGTTGGGTTGGTTGTGATGAGTCCACCAAGCAAATGAACAAGCTTGGGTTTTGTACTACTTGTGTTCAGGTTGTCTGTTGAGATTCATGTTCTGTAACTTGCTATGCCTTGGGAATATAGAGCTGTTTTCTAGATTCCATGGTTGATAATTAAATGATTTAATTAAATTAATAAATAAATGTAACTAGAGATTGGTAGGATTTTTTACTTTAGTGTGCTCATGTTTCTCTGCTGTATTTATTTCCTTTACTTTTCCTTTATTTCATATTGACAATAGGGCACAGATCATGTGGTGGTTGCCTATTGGGATTAGTCACACACCCTATTTAGGTCCTTCTTTTCAGCACAAACATGTTATATGGTTGCAGGTGTGGATAAGGATTTTTGCCCTTCTACTTCAGGTACATGATTGCTGGTTGAAGCTGGAGAGCATAGGACGGAGCTTAGGCTTGCGATACTGATGTAGTTGATGTTTACTTTTAGTACGTGTTTCTTAGTTATATTTAAGCACGTTGTTGTTTTTTCTTCTTTCCTTAGATACGTGTACCTACTACACCACTATCATCATTACTATATATTTATTACTTTCGCTATTTAGTTTCAGTTGTTTTATGCTATTTACTGCTTCTGCTATTGACAGTTATTTCCTTTCCCATGTTTACCTTACCCAATGAGGTCATACATTCCCCAATGACTCACCAAGGCCCTTACTTTTTGTCGGCAGCCTCTGGCGTTTGTGGAAATGCGCATGAGGTCATGTGGCACCGGGTTCAGGGCACTACTTGAGTGGCTCCAGATTCGGGTCGTTACTGAATTATAGTTTAGAAACATTTCTTAGTATTAATAATTATAATTATAAGATAAAATTATTTTTTATAACCAAATAATTGAGTAAATATCAAATATAAATTATTGGAATAATTCTCTATAATACAAATTATAAAAAATGTTACACTAGAAATACATCATTTTGATATTTTAATAAATATAGTCATATTCATGATTAATGAAGAAAAATTATGTCCAAAACTATTCTTATTATATTTTCATTTCATCATAAACAAGATTTTATCATACTTTTCTTTCCCGTGAAAAAATATAGAAAATGTATCCTTAATATTAACAAATTCTTTTTTCTAATCCATATTTTCATTTTGAATAGAGTTTAAATTAGTATAATTTTTTTTATTTGAGCCAGATACGATATTTCTCAACTATTTATTTTCTCGCTTAATCATGTTACATCAATTTTATTCTTTATTCATGTCATCTAATACTAAATTAATATTTATTTTTTAGTATTTATTATTCACTGTAATAGAATATTTAATTCTGAAATTTTCTTCTTCCCATTTCAAAATTACATTATAATAATTTATTTTTTATTATACTTTTTTTGGAAGAAACAATATTTAAATTAAGAAAATTTATTTTAAGTTTTTTATTTTATTTTTCCAATTAATTATATTTTACCTTGTAATAATATATATTATACAATCATTTGATACTCACATTTCCAAATTAATTGTGTCCTTTAAGAAGCTTCTTGATAGTAGAATTCTAGGAATTATAATCACAAATAGAAATGGTGTCAGTTTCATTTTCATATTCAGATATATAAATATGATAAACATTTATAGGAGAAATTATTTTAGTAATGAATAAGACCGTTACCATGATTTTTATACACATTTAAGGAAGAATAACTATTTCAATTTTACGTCATGAGTCATTCTTTGAATCCTAGCTGTACTAACAATAACATCCATCAAACAATGGATGACGTTTTTTCATCATTGTATTTAATTATTTGAATTCATGATTATAATGAAATTACTATTTATGTGGACTTTATTTCTATACTCATAACATGTAAATTTTAAAAAATTAATTTTTTAATAAGATTAACGTTCATGTATTCATTATCATTGTTCATTATAAACTACATTTTGAAACTTTTTTCATATATTATAAAACCTCAATGTTTATTTGTTCCTTATGTCATAAAAATCATACGACTCATATTTAGAAGAGTTAGATAATAAATTTAACCATTACTTAAAATAAATACCTTATTACTTTTATACACCATATATGTAATTTTTTTCAATTCGAGTTATTTTTATATAGAACAAATGAATTCATCTAAAGTATATAATTTAAAATCAATAATTTCATTAATTTCCTTATTATTTTCATGCACTTTTTTATAGATATCTATTTATTGTTTAAAATAAGGCTTTATTTTCAAATAATTTACCGAGTCCACTCAAACCATTTTAAATACTTATATCCAAGTGTAACATTTACTATAATAATTTTCATATTCATTTATCTTGGAATCATGGTATACCACTCAAATCATTCCTAGATTGTTCCTTTTAAGATAATATGTCTTTTTGTGAGTTTCTTGAATTAATTTCCTTATTTTTTTTGGTTTATCACACGATGAAACATGGATATACACACTTCTACATATTGTATAGTACAAAAAACCTTTTCTTTATAATTCAAAAACATTATTTACAATGTCCTAACCTACTAGAGTCTTTGGATTAGCTTTGGGTAGCTCATAAAATTTCTCAATGGTCTTCATGTGATCCACCCATAATTTTTTTATCATGGATTCCATTCAACTATTATAGTACTAATAGTCACATTCATCGAATAATTGTATATTTTTTGGAATACTTCTATAATTCTCTTTAATATTTTCCAAATTCATGAACATATCTTATATTAATCAGACTATTAGATCTAATAACATATTAGTGCAATATTTAAAAATAAAAAAAATGAAATAATATTTGAAAGGAACTAGCCCTCTGATATGGATAGTTTAGTATCCGAATAAAATATTTAGAGGTGCTAACTAGTAACAAAAAAACATCATATACCAATTTTAGATATATAGATATATATAATATAATATTGGTGAATATCCCTTTTAATTGTTTTAGGACCAAAATAAATCATAAAAATTTATTATAAAAATAAACAGTGAAGTAGAGTATAGTGTACGGTAGCAGTGGAGGTACTGTAGCAACGATGGGCACTCTAGAGGAGGTGGGTCACTGTAGTGGCCACATGGTACTATAGCAGCGGTGGGTACTGTGTGGAACTACATCAGAGCAGGTACTGTAGTAGTACAATTCATAGAATAGGCCTTGGGAAAAAATTGTGCCTACGGGCCATGTAATCGGCTAAATGCCCACTTGGCCTTCAGGCTATGTAATGGGTTTCCCTATACCCAGTTAAAGAGGTGTTTGCTTTGCTTTAATAATAAATGAGGCTTCAGCCCTATCCTGTTAAAAAAATAGTGAAGTAGAGTATTCAATATTTGTTTCACCAGAAATTAAAATGTGAAAATAGTATTTTATAGTTGATTAGTTCACTGATATCCTAGTCCACTATTCAATATTTTCCACTCTTTAATAATATTGGTACCATCTTATAAGAAATAATTTTTTATTTTTTGATAAAATTTTATAAAAATATCATTTTAAAATACTTGGAGGCATAACCTGGACTTTTTACAGTAGTCACAATCATTCCATATGTGACATTGTTTGGGAGTTACAACCAAAAAATATAAATTTTTATTAGGATTCAAAAACAATGAATGATTATGTTTTTATTAGAATGGCCAATAAAAAAATTATTTTTATTGTGATGTGTAAAAATTGATACTAATGATTATAATGGGAATGAATAAAAACAATATGATTAAAACTATAAAACAATGATACTAGAATTGGTCAATTTTTTTTAAAGAAAATGTTTCTATATGATCATTTATTAATTCAGTAGTAAGGAGTTGAACCTTTATGTTCTTATGTGATCACAAAAATGGAACAATAGTTTCCAAATAAATTCATTTATTTTGAGTAATATCATTCTTATTTTCATGTATTAAAAAATTCATCCAGAATTTAAATATGCGTCAATAATTCATCAAACTAAACTCCATGGTATCAATTTATTAACCCATCATCATTTGTCATTACTGATCTATTGATGTATAAGATAAATAAAAAAATATTTAATTTCTGAATTAATAGTTATATAAAAATTTCTCATATGATCAATAAAGTAAATGTTTCATATTAAATAATTACACAATTAATTTTATCCCATAAAGATTAAGTAATTCTATAATTAAAAATTTATAGAAAAAAAAGAATAAAAAAATTCATATGAAAATTATGATTTTTATACAAATTTCTATGATAATTTAATTTGAGAAATAATAACTAACCCATTGAAATAAAAAATTTATTTAAAATGTAATTAAAAAAAATATAGTTATATTAAATATATTTTTTAAATAACTCTAAAATAGAGAGATGTGAAAATATAATTTTTGGAAGGAATTAGCATTGTATTGAACTGACCACTGGAGGTATAGGCCTTATGGTCAGAATATATACCATTCATTCAAGGTCATCTTACTACTCGTGTCACCAAAATGGATCTACGCTAACATTATAATAATACATCATGGCTAGTATAAAATAATATTGCATGATTATTATGAAATAATACTTGCAGTAAATAAAAAAAATAAATACTCGTGCTATGTAATCACAGTAACTTCAATTACACATGGTAGGTAATATACATGTGATAAATAAATAATTAATAAAAAATATATTTTCTGTAACTTACCTTAAGGATAGCATTAAATTACATTCAATATATTTTTAAAAATTCATCACAATAAGTGAAAACAACCTCAACATAATAACTTACTTGAAGGAATGACATGTATAATTTTAGCATCATGGCCACGATACACAATTGGTATTCAATACTCATGGTAGATATAAAAATAATCTCTATGATAAAATCATTAATTCATGGTATCTTCACTGATTATACTCATGGTAGGTTCGTATAGAAAGAAGCGCTCTACGATACTCAAATGCTTAGATAAATATGCTTGTGAAAAAAGATTCATGGGTCTGCCATGATTTTCATAAGCTATTATGTAGATGTTGTTCACATTTACACGTTATTAAGTATAAATATTCTTTATTTCTATAATTTTGAGCCCCCACCAATGACGCATTGGTTCTCATGGTAGAATTTTCTCACCATGGATGAGATGTTAGTGAAGTGAAGTTGTAGTGCCTCCTTGGTGCAACCATCATGAGAAGAGTTGCACATGCAACCATTATATAGTTAAGACGATGTATGAGGATGGTCAATGGTATGTAATGTTGTGTTATAGGTTCTGTCCCATTTGGTTGGTTTTCAAGAGTGTCACCATTGAAGCATGGAGAAACAAACAAGTGTATAGGTTGAGCTAGTGCCGCATGAACCAGTTGACCGAGAGGGGAAGTCAAGTGCACTATCAACATACCCAGTATATGTGAATTTTTTTTTGGAATAGAAGTATGAATAATATGTAATATATATATATATATATTACACATAATATATAATTATAAAATATGTATTAATAAAAATAAATCTAAGAAATAATTAAAAAATTAAAAAAATCTCATAATAATGAAATGAACAAATTTATAGGTAATAAAATATTATTATTATTATTAAATAAAATTAAAATCTTATATTTTTTATCAATTAACATTTTCCTATTAAATTTATAAAAAATCAATGTTCAGACAATGTAAATTATATTTATTATTAAACAATAATCTTATAAATATAATTTCGAAAAATATATTAACATTTATTTTATAGTAGGAAAAAATTATAAAACAATTGTTTATTCAAGTAAAAAATTTATTCAAATATTTAATAGTATTCAAATATTGAAATGAAGATATTCAAATAGAATAATTAAATGATTTTTATTTGATTATTTTTAGATCACGTAATTTTCAATTTATCAAAACAAATAAAATAAAAGACAAATTCATATAAATAACTAACTATCATCAATAAGGCATGATATAAGAGAATATGACATAAAAAAAATCATACATATACTATGGAATAATAATGTAGAGACTGAATAAAAATCCATGGATCAAAATAGAGGCACTTGGTAAAACATAGATATGTGGCATAATTATAAGCATAAGAAATACTACAATTGTGAAAAAATATACCAAAATCATGTCCATGCACAAACATGGGAAAAATATACCAATAATTATGTTTGTTCACAATCATCTCAACATATCTATCAGTAATCATGTTTTTCAACAATCTTGTAAACAAATCAAACTATAATATTTATCATGGATGATAGAATTATCACAAGAGATATAAAACATTACCCAATACATTTTGGGGATTTAAAGAAACCATCCACCACATAGTGATAAAACATCGTTATATATGCAATAAGAAACTCATCACACAACATATCATCATAAACCATTGTAAAAATATGGGCTTCATATAATTTCCAAATGGAAGCACATAAGATGACATCAAAAATAGATGAGTTGGAACCTAAAATTAAATATCCTAGAATCTTTATAAAATAATTTATAATATGGTCTTGAAAAAAATTCAATAAAACGTATATACATTAAATTAATTTAGAAAAATGGATTAAGTGTCGCAAATTTTTTTTTTCAAAAATCATCTTTATCCTAGGCATAAAACCAAAACTTATAAATCAAATTCAAAATTAATTTTCGATAAATTTAAAGGAATAAGTTGATTAAACATTCTAAAATAATTATTAATAAAAATACACTAAAAATAGACATACTTTATTTAATAAATGATTTTTTGAAGATAAAAAATTTATGGGAGTGAAAAAAAATTACAATTTAAATATTTTTTAATTTAAAGAAACACTCATACCAAAAATTAATTCAATTTTTTTAAAATATATAAAAGATAAATATGAAAAATAAAAAATAAAATATATATCTTAATTTCATTATATGAAAATAAAACCAGATTTTATAAAAATTAATATTCCCATGAAGAAAAAGTGTCTATAGAAGCATGGTTAATTATTTTTCTCAATGTAATGTTTTTATAGAGGTTGAATATCATCAAATAGGAATATTTTGAGAGAAAGATATAATTTAACTAGATAGAAATAAAATAAAACATATAGAATTTTTTTTATTTGAAAAGTAAAAAAAATATAAGAGCATAGTCAACGAAGAATTTTAATGATCTAATAAAAAGATTATTTAGTCAATAGAAACCTTATATTAGATTCCTGCTTTATCATATACAATTTAACATATTTTAAAATAATAATTGACCCATTAAATATATAATTTAATATTTTATTAATATTTATTAACTTTTATATTAATATATTTATATACATTTATTATATAGTTATTTCTATTTTAATGTTTATCATCAGTATTTATAGTTTTAACCATTCCTAGTATATTTCAATATAACGGTCTATGATATCATTATATTTCCATGAGTAAATATTTATGTATTATTAATGTTACTAGAATATAAGTTATATAATAATTTATGATGGTACTAGTGCATTCAATGGGATTTCGTTCTATGGTTCTCCAACATGAAATCTATAATGATCTTGTAATGGTTATTTTTATTAATAAAAGGTATTATATTAATAAGGACTTAAATCTAACTATTACCATTACATAAAAAATAATTATTTACTTATTAATATCCTATAATACAATAATTATATTTTCAAAACCATATATATAAAAAAATCTGAACCAATGTTTATATTGGTGTCTAAACTAACCCAAACAAGAACATGTTATAATAAATGGATGAATATGATTATTATGTGATTTTTTCATTATAATATCATTTCAGAAGAATAATTATTTTATATAGATATTATAAAATATTTAAATTATAATGTATAATATTTTAATAAATAAAATATGTGAGAAATAATGATATAACTTATCTTATACAATAAATAAATTTTGTTTCTTTTTTAGACCTTGGTATTAAATGAATGAGGGAAGTCACTATGGACCATAAATTACCCAATATGGGAGATGATTATTTGAAAAATAAATATATTAGAGTATGTAGGGATATTATAATGTTATGTGTTCATTTTAGAGGGTTGTGTAAGGTTCCTTTTTAAAGTTAGAGGGGATAAATTTTTATAAATACATATTACATAATATAAAACCATAAGTTGTTTTCAAGGTATGTGGATCCAAATATTATAATTGATGAATGTATGACAATGGTAGGTCATAAAAGGAACCATAAACTCATTTTAAAATATTTTATTGTTATTTTAGGGTTTTATTCCTAGACTTATCATAGTTACCTTTTTCACCTTTAATATAGTGATCATTTTTACCGTTGTATGTTCTCCCTAGGCCTAAAAATGAAATTTAACTCATTAAATAATTTGGAATATATGATTAAAAATATGAATCCAAATTTACATTATTCAATTTATAAAAAAATTACTAATAATTCTTAGTATAAATATAAATTATGTAGAAGAATTTTTCATTAAAAATGTATATTTTAGTATAAAAATGAATTTCTACTTATTTAGGATGAAGATCATGAATAATATTGATTCATATGAAATTTATTGGTTCAATATTAATCAGAATGGGGGGTTTATCTTTACAACCCAGAAAATTTCAAAATTCATAATTTAACACTTAATTAAATGAAAAAAATAGTTTATGTTAGAATAGAATATAACATAGGTTCCAAAATATCATGATTAGGTTAGTGAATTCGACATGTTATTTTTAAATCAATATTTTTAATCACTCTATAAGTATTTGTTTTCAAAATAATCTTTCTAAAATCATAATTCATGTTTATATCATGATGATGTCATAACAGTTATAGTCTTTTGGAAAACAATGTTGTTATTATTCACATAAAAGTATAACTATTTAGAAAAATACAAAAAAATACCCTCATCTAATCTTGAATTTTTAAATATATAAATAATTTTAATTTTATCATATTTTGATTAATAAATTTATGGAATTAAATTTAAAGAAACATAATGTATAATAAATATTATTTAAAAAAACAAACGACTTTTTTAAAATTATGTGTTCTCAATATTATTTTTTATCAATTATTAAATATGGGGTTTAAATATTTTCATTTTACATTAAAACATTTTATTATAATTTTCCATTAAAATTGATCACATTAGTTTTTAATGAAATTATAATTCTCAAAAATACAGGTATTTTCAAAATTAAAATATTTTATTTCTACATTTGAAAATATATTACTTATTTTCTAGAAATTAATCAAAAAATATTTATTAATGAAACCCTATAAATTTTATTTATAAAAACATTTATAAAAATTAAAAATTAAATAATGAAAACACAGATAAAATTCATTATGATAACAATAATATGTTTATATCACCCTAACATATAAATTCAAAACACCTCAAATAACTAAACATAAATTATATGGGTATGATAAGGAATGGTGGTAGTCTCATGTTTTGATTTAGCTACCATGGATCTTATAGTTATTTACAAAAGCTTGAGATTTTCCCATATATGGTTTTTATCATGTTGTAGTTGTTGAATTGTTTCATAGTATTGGTCGTGAGTAAACTCTATTAAATTGACCTCATTTACATGCTCGGAAAAATAAGCCTCGTAATGAAGACTCCCACAACTTAGTAGCATTACATATCTATTCTATATAGATCTGATAATGTATTTTCTATAAGTTATACCCACTAATTCTATTTCTACATTATAAGAATAATATTTCAAACTTATAATTAAATCTAATTAATATATTGTAATTAATTTTTGTATGGGGTTGTGTGTGATATAATCTATTTAATATTGTATTTATATATAGGAAAATGCACACTAAAATTTCACTGTGTTAAATTTTTTCCCCATATATAAATTATAATATCTCAATTTTAATTTATCTCATATATGAATATAGTTGAGGATGTCCAAAAAATAGAAAAGACTCAAGAGATGATTTTTAATGATATATTAACCACACCAACTAATGTAGGACTGGGAAACATGTATTTTCCCTAATAGAGGAATATATCCAAAATTTAGTTCCTCCCTAGTCATGTGATATAAATAGACCCCATTATAGTTTATTATGACCCATGTAATGGATGTAATTCCCAAAATGAGTTCATAGTCATCATTTCACTAAAAATGAACATAATATGATTTGGGTTATGTTGTATGAATTACTTATTTTGGAAATTGTAATGGGTTATCTATTAAGATATTTAATACATGAATAAATTAAAATAAAATTCAACTAAAATGATAATAATAACAATTGTAGGAATCAAATTCCACTAAAATTATTTTAAAGTAAATTTTAGACATGAGATAAAATATTTGTATCACTAGAACATTTCACGATAATTTTATATACAACAATTTATGCTCATAAAAATATTTATAAATCTAAAGGAGTGGGAATATCTGGAATCAAACAAGAAATTTTCAATGCAATAGAAGATGTTGATTGCACCTTATACCTCATCAGTTTGAAGATAATAGTTATCAATAGTGATTGTATGGTCTCTTACTTTATCCCTTTGTATCTAATTTCGATATCATAGATTTTATTTGTTTACCATTATATTGTGAAGGAGATTTGTATAATTATAAAATTCCGGGAAATTAAAGAATTAATGTGCAGTCCAATCATTAGTTGGGACTTTAAAATCATCTATTATATCAACTGATGTTACATCCCCGACCAGAGACAACTCATGGATTCAATTCTAATGTTTCATTCACCATAAGAGAATCTTACTATATATCAGAGGTATCAAACTAGTAGTGAGGGTATTATGGGGTTTTTATTGAGAGAATAAACCCTCTTATTAGAGTGTATAAATAGATTAAATAAGGGATATATATTTTTTTTCCTATATAAATCTATAAACATACATCTAAAAATCCAATAATGATATATTCATTTCATGATATAAAAATTTACTATAGTACGTGTCATGTAATTCATACATGAAAAATCATCTCCAATGTGTAGATCACAAACATGAAAAACTAAAACGATGTAAAAAATGAAAAACAAGGAATAATTAAAAAAAGGACAAATTACTAGTGTATTATAATATCCAAGTTCACATTCCATATAATAGATGAATTATATATCATACAAAATCTCCTATTGTCTTATCCTAAAACCATGTATTTTTCTTAAGAAATAATTATGTTTGAGAAAGGTGTTATTTGAAATCAATATTTCATCCCCATTAACATCTATAAATATATAAATTCTATAAATGGGGACATTGATATTTATAAGAATATAATGAAACAAAAATCAAATAAACAACTATTTATCTTTAGAATCTATGGTGACACATAGGATCAACCATACCTTCTTGGGCCAAATCAAGTTGTCACTTATTATAGTAAACTAGGTGAATATGATCAGTTATTGTTGAAGTAGTATATCAAATGTATTCTATGCATCTAGGACCAATTATGAATCTGAGTATATTATCTTGAAATTATAGTTCAATAGGCATCAGTATAAATCCATGGAGTATATTCAAACATTCAAATTGAATAATCATAAATTTAAAATCCAAGAATAAATTCAAAGGCTTCCTATTTTAATATGAATTTTATTTAATCCAATTATAATTTCCACGAACTTCTAGTTGAATATTCATTAAGAAAATATCCAATATTATTTCTATGGAATTCTATAACCATATACATCAATATGAATCCAATAATTATTTCTACGAAATTATGAGATAGTGGGAATCAATCCAAATACAATTTATTTATTAAAGGAAATCCAAAAAAAATACATTCCTTTTTAGATCATTTGATTTTATAATTTTATAGATGTCATTTTAGGAATGTTTAATAGGCTCTTTGATTCATACTACAAATCCCCTTAATTCTCGATCCTCACTACCAAATCCTATGTTATACTATGAATTAAAATAAATATCCTTGGCCACTAGATCAGTCCCATTTAACCACTAGGTTCACCTATTTTATTTTTATTTTAATTCAAAATACATTAACAACACTTATAGTTTGTAATATTTCCTTCTAAAAATGTAAATGGACCACTCACAGCCCATGAAAAAGTTAAATTTCATGAATTAGGGTCGCAAACATTGTATTCATGTTTTTAGGCCACATGTGTGTTAAACCATTTCATCATGTTTTCAAATTAATAATTATTGTGATTGTAAATTAAGGGATAACTTTAATGACACCACCCAAATGATTATACATGTCCACTTAATGAGTTTAAACATTTGTTTTATGACCAGCCATGAAAAATAAAAATTCTAAAAAACCATTGAAATAAAGAATAAATAGCCATATATGGAATTTCACTTCAAAACAGTTAAAGAAACCAATAAATTATGTATATGAAAAAATATCCCTACCTCAATCATCCTATCATAATAAATGAAATTCAATCCTAACAAGAAGCAAGGAATAAAATCAACATGAATAAGAAGGAATCCATGGATAATGATGGGGGTGTTATCTGATAAAGAAGTATTGGAACCGCCCTATTATTAATCCAAATATATATATAATTAAAAACCCCTTGTAGAAGTGTAATGGTGTGTCAATTAAGGCCTCTATGTTACCTATCCCAAATTAAGGGACACTAATTCTTCCCCCAATAATTTCATACCATGATCCATGGTTCATGAAACACACAAATCACATCTATGGTCCTCACCACTTCCATTAACCATTATTTCATGAAACCTCATTCACCATGAAACCCTATACATAATAAGAATCACATTACAACTCTAAATCAACACACTATAACTTCCTGCATGCAATTAAAATTTTAGTTGCATCCCTCCACATGTTTTCTAACTCCTACCTCATTCCTCTTCAATAATAAAAATATATATATTCCAGGAAAATACATGATTTTAGGGAATATTTAAAGGGTTTCATATGGTATAATGGTTTTAAGTTTTACCACCATCCCACTATATTTGAGTTCATACCAGAGCTACACTCTTAAATGTCACTAGCCGAAAATGATGAATATATCTGGCCATTGAATATATATATCATACTATAAATATTTTTTATCCTCGTGGATACTCCTATCAAAAAAGTCAATAAATACTAGAGTAAATTTCTTCCCATAATATTATTATCTCTCTGATCCTCTATATGAATCAGATTCTCTTCAAAATACACATTTTCCTCAAGATTAATGAAATCATTGTAATCAACATGAGATGGATAGGGATAGTAATGATAACGTTGTGATATAAGATATAAATTGTGAATAAAAATAAAATGTTGATGTTAAGAAAAAAATAATCGAAAATATTTTTTTTTTTGAAATCATGAACGACCCCATTTATTTAGGTTCTAGCATAACTATCTATAAATATAAAAATTCTCCAACTATTGTGACACCCCATAAATACTCACTTTCCTAGTTTAAACTGTATAAGTTGGAATCATGGTTTATTATATTAATTAATCCAACTCTAAAAAGAGTAGGGGTAAATGAAATGATATATCATATATAATCTGATAATGATCCAATTATATATATATATAAGATGACTATTATTGTAGGAAAGATATTTTAAATAAAATGTCTTCTCCTAGAACCACCTATATCTAGGATTCATGATCTCAAAATGAACTATAGAATATATACAGTAATCTCATGATGGTTGTTAAATTGAGGGTGTTATGAAAATCTTATATGAGATTATTCACTAACTACTTTATACAGTTCATTTTTAAATAATAACATAATGAATAAATCCTTTTATAAAATAATACTATGAGGGACCTCATGAAATAATGTAATATTTCGAAAAACCAATTTCCCTACATCATCAACAGAAGAGGTGCCTCATGTTTAGTGGAAATGTGCCTACTTAGTCGATAGACTATCCCCCACACTATGATAATACCACAGGGTGTCTTTAGTAACACTGTCACAATATCCATCAGCATGTCATCCCCCTACAATTCATGAATGTGTAGTGACTGTTGTATACTAGTTTGTCAGTAGTTCTCATCCTTTACAAAATAAAAGATGGAGAAACTCATGATGACCAATACAATATATCTTTTCATATTATGAAATAAATACTATATTTATGTATACCAATATATCTTAGTAAAATATGTGTGTACCACCGAGTTCAAGGAATTTGATTCTCTCAGCATCTCCTGGAACATACTCATACGAACCATATGATGACATTGATCATAAAGAGTTTCATCATCATTATGCATCTGACCATGTTAAGGATCCCTACTATAAATTATATCCCTTGAAACTAAGTGATTAAAATCTAACAAATTTACTCTACTTCACCATACTATAGAGTGAACATGATTTAGGAAAATAATTAAGGATCTCCTAGTGTGGGTACTCATAAATTCCTCAATTCATCATAGTGAATTGGGATATTAAATATCACTCACCGTTAGAATATAGCATGAACTAGGATTGTGTGTTTCAACTCAATGCATTCGAAATTATGTTACCCTCCATGGGTTATATAACTAGTCAAAATAAATTAATTACAATACCCCCTTTACCATCAAATTTTAATTCCCTAAGTTGGGAACATATTCATTAGGTTCTTATATTCTATATAAAACATGAATGTCATTTCCAATTCTGCAAACATCTCAAGGTATGTTCCACTTCTGGTAGATCCAAATCAAGGGATGTGTAAGTTTGCTTATGTATCCTAGGATACCTTGACCCATACATAGCCACATGACCACCTTTGTCAAAATCTCTCTAAGAAAAAATTTGAATACCTAAAAGAACAATGAAAACTTATTATCAAGATCTTGTAAGATTAGGATCATAGTATTTGTCAATATTCCTTTCAATTGTTGAAAGGAACTCCCACATTAATCAATTAAATCAAACATTACCACTCTCATGGACATACATCTCATCAATATGGATATATAGAATAAGTACTAAGTAGATCTTAATTATTAATAAGGTAATCTCAAAAATATATGAACCATGAAAATATGTATTTGTCACTCTTAAGAAACCACTAATTTTTCCTCTCGGAGTCTACTGATACTTCATCCTTAAATATAATTTTCCATAAGTGCACCTCAACTATAAAAAAGTGGAACATTGAGATAATAAATATATCCAAAACATGCTCACTGAGATTAGAACAATCCATAGATATTTAATATTTTACACAATTTTGTTTGAGTACATTAGAATATCATTGAAATAACCATATTCAAAATCATCCAAATACTTATTGAAGACTCAGTTCATTAGGTCCATGAATACTAGCAGTAGGTTTGTCAAACCAAAATACATCTGCAAGTAAATATATATAATATAATCACTCTATAATTAAGTGTATGTATAAGGCCCCAGCCTTAAACCTTACTTAATCTTGAGTTATTACAAGATTACACATTGAGGATCTTTTCAGGTTTAGAGTTTTAGAGAATTAGATCATGAAACTTGCATTACATTCCACATTTAAAAAAAGTGGTTACATAAAAGATTGTATTCATTCATCCCATCAATGGAAACATATTTAAAATAAAACATGGATTCTTTCTTGACACATCTTTGACACTATCATCACATCATGTACCCTTCCCTTGACCTGTGAAAAACCTTTCAAAAACTTGGGATGATCATAAAAACCTCAGTAAGGGATATAAAAATATGGAAAGGAACATGATTACATGTATACATAAGAATGAAATCATACTTTACCCGTAAAACATAAGCACTTTAACATACCTCATAAAATCATGAATAAATCATAGAAATCATAAGACATAAAAGGTATCTTGAGGCATTCATACCATTCTTACGTAGGGAGTAACCCTCTTGGTTTTGTTTGGAATACCCACCATATTATATTACCTAAATATCTTCGGAGAAACCTTAATGTTTCACTCCTTCGCGTTACCCAATGCATTGGAGAGCTATATCGGGCTTACCCGCCCTTAGTTTATCATGGAACCACACGTCTTCATAATAATGCCCAAAAACCATAACATAATCGAATCACATAAAACATGCATAAAGGAAACATAACATTTCCACATTTCAATCGCAAGATATCAATAAAAACATTTATATAAAAACATTATGAAAACCAATTTCCATACCAAAATAAAAGAAAAGTAAAACATGGTTTTTATTTTTCTTTTAAAAAAAGGTATGGCTTGTAGAGGAAGCCGAAACTAAAATAATGGCCACGGCGGTGGAGAAGTCGTTGTCGCCGCATACGTATGACAAAAACATTCTCTTTTTTAATTTAATAAACACTTCATATAACAAATATTATTTTTGAATAAACGTAAATGTCAAAGGGGTTTATACACCGTATAAAAGAAGGTTGTGTATAAAATAGAATAGGCCTCAATGAAAGGAGATTGAGACGAACTCCCTTCAAAGACGGTATCCTTTCTTTAAGGATAAATCAATTACATAATTATGTGTGACAAAATAATACACCAAATATAAGTGGATATTAAGTGTAAAATAATCAATGGTCATTCACACATATTCAAAGGATGACATATTCAATAACTACATGTTGAACCCAAATAAATCGAAATTGGGTTAAGAAGTTCCATTGATAGCCTAACGACGTCACATCAAAAAAGGGTATCTCATAATTTGGACATAAAATTTACATCAATAATGATTTATGAGAAAATATCCCAACATAACAATATGTAAATTAAAAGACCCAACAAAAGAAGTCTTTCAAAAAGAGGAGGGTGAAAGGTTCCCTTACCGACATGGGTATCTTTGGAAACATACGCCCCGTGAAAGAAGGACAATACAACATTGATGTAAATACTCATAAATGAAATAATATTACACAATGAGTAAAATAATGGTCAGTACATACACCACTCAAAGGAAATTGTGGAAAATGTAGCATAAATCTCACAGGAATAAAAGTGAGATGAAAAATCCCTTACGAAAATTCGGCAGCCTAACGACGCCACATAAAACTTCCAAAAATGGATTGATGAGATCAAATAGGGTATCTCATCACATTACAATAAAACTTACATCAATATGAATATAAAAGAACATCCACCATCATAAAAAATAGGAGCTTAAAAGAAGTGAAATAAAGGATAGTACTTATGGATAAAGAGAGAGGTTAGATCTCTTACGAAAATTCGGCAGCCTAACGGCGCCACTCAAAACATCCAAAATGGATTGATGAGAGAGAATAGGGTCTCTCATCATATGAACATAAAAATTACAGTAAGTGTAATATAAAATAACTTCCCAATCACATGAAAGATGAGCTTAGAAGGAATGACATAAAAGAGTTTACTTAAAAAGAAAGAGAGGAGTAGGATCCCTTACCTCTAGTCTAACTTGTCTTCTTCGTCTCTTTATATTCCTGAATAATAAAATATGGTCAATTAATAATTGCCTAAGTACCTCCTTTAGAGATTATTATTCAGTTCATATCACATATTATAATGTGATAATAATTGTTTAGTAATGTTAGTTCATATCAGACGTTTTTGCCGATGTTTTGCACGTGAGTCAAAAATGAACTTGTTTGAAAAAAGATTGCCCATGTAGTTATAAGTAAATAATTTCCAGAATAGTATTAATTATTAAAATATTATATATATCTAGTAAATATTCATTTTATACTATTCCATATCATTTAGAGATTAAAAAATGAAAATCACCGTTCATGGAGACGGTAGGCCGTACGTACGTATGAACGCTACTTTCATTTTTTGTCATATTAATGGAATTAAAACAAAATGAGATATATATATATATATATGTTATAATTACAGAATGATATCAATAATTTAGATGTAATATATTACATATATATACATTATATATATGTACTTATAATATTACATAACATTTTGAGATAAGAAATGAAATGTACCATTCATGGAGACAGTAAGCCGTACTTATGCATGAACGCTACTTCCATTTCTATTTCATATTTAATTGAATTAAAAAATAATGATAAATAATAGTATTTTAATTCCAGTATGGTATCATATATAATATCTGTAAAGACCCGTAAAATTCAAGGGAAATTTTTTCTTAATTTTCTTTGGAATTTTACAAGAACGCGGTTTCTGACGGCACCTGATTCCGAGGCCCGGAGTGCCCAGAATCAATTTCCGAAGTTTGGCTCGGGTACGTTTAGTGAACGAATGAGCAGGAATTTCTATCTTTTGAACCGATGCCTGGAATCAAATTCTGAGGGCACCGATGAACTCGCAACGCCGATATTCGCTTAAGGAGACCTTTTCCGAGGTTGCGTTTCTTGCGGGTTGAGAGTTAGTTTTTGGGAATTTAGAATAAGTTAAATAAAAATTGTGGAATACAAATTTTTATTTTAACTTGTTGGTTAACTTCTCCCAAAGGGAGTTAGAGGTGGGACCCACATCCACCTAACCTACCTTGGGAGGATTAAGTGTGGTGGGGCCCACACGAAGCATAACTCTTCACCTTCTCTTTTTAAACTCCCTATAACCCCTCTTTAATTAACATGACAACTTGGGTTATTAAATGGGTTAAGTTGTTTAATTTCAAAACTTTGAATTTCAAAAATGGTTTGGTTGAGTAAATAAAATATGACCTTTGCTTATTTTATTTGGTTAGAATTCTCTAGCCACCTTGAGAGAATTTGGAGCTTTCTTCTTCTTCTTCAAACTATGACGAAGAACGCGAAGAACCTTCGAACATCGACGAAGAACGCCACGTTCTCGGGAATCGTCTTCCGCGATGCCATACCCGCGACACCAACAACGCCTTCTTCCGCATCATCTCTTCCACGACGATTTCCCGCGACGAAAATGTCGTCAAAGAACTTTGAATCCTCGCTTCACGACATCGACGTCCTTCTTCCGTGACGTCGACCACCGCGACGCGTCTTCCGCGGGTCGTTGACGATCATCGTTCTTGAAACCGAGGTAGGGATTTGTTTTTGATTATTTATTAATTCTCGTTCTTGGTTCTAGCATGACAAAAATGAGGATAAATTTTTAAGTGATATCGTCTAATGAGAGGGGGGACGGACTGCACAAACATGGCCGAATCCCCCCTCCTTTGTTCTTGAATTTTATTATTTTCTTGTGGATGAACGAGATGGCGTGGTGCCGTCGCACCACGCGGGAATCACAAGGCAAATATTGCGCGGCGCCGTCGCACCTCGCCGTGGAAAGATTATCATGAACGCGACGCCGTCGTGCCGCGTCGAAGGAAACCGAAGGCGCTGCGGCCGGAGCGGGGCCGCGGCGGAGGGGCGCGGTGCCGTCGCACCGCGTCGGACGACGAAGACCGCAGCCGGTTCTGGGCCGCGGTGGAAACGAGAAGACTGGAGGGTAGCCGGGCCGCCGGTGTCGGAATCCGGAAATGGGACTGGCCTTTCCGGTCCCACTGAGGAAGGACCGGCCGGCCAGGTCGGGCCGGTCGGAAGGGAGAAGAACCGGGGGAATTAATTCCCCCGGCTGGCCAAAACCAGCCCCCCATAATGGGGGGGGGGGGGCGGTTACACCAAGGGGGGGGGGAAGCGCCCCCCTGTTTTTGTCAAAGGAAGGCCCCCACGTGAGGGGAGGGGGGGGGGGGGGGGTTTCTCCAAGTCACGGCATCCAGCCGCGCCGCCAGTTGAAGGAAAGCGGGGGCTTTGCCCCCCGCGCGTGGCACCCGAGTGGTGCCTCGGCCGCGCCGGACCGCGCCGCCGCGCCGGACCGCTCCGCCGGCCGGGCTGGTTCGGACTCGGGTCGGGTCGACCCGGTTTGGGCCGGCCCCGGGGGGGGGGGGGTCGGGCCGGGTCGGCCCGGACCCCGACCCCCCGTTTTCGAATCGACTTTGGTCTTTAGCCCATAACATCAGCTACGGAACACCAATCAACAAACCATCAGCGGCGATGCGATCCTTGGATCGAGTCGGTCGATTTGGTATATCTTACTCAATGTTTCGGAATACTTTGAGTTTGGCCGGGTTGGTTCGTACACGAAACCAACTAGGCCCTCAGAGCAGAAACGCTCATATCTTGAGCTACGAACGGCCGAATGACGTCCCGTCAGCTTTGTTTTGTTCTTCTTAGTGAGACGGATCTTTTGGCATACTGCGCCCGAAGTTTGGACGCAGGTGGAGTACTATTAGGTTGGTTTTTCCTTAAAAACCAACCGGGCCCCTGGGACGAAAAGGCCAATAACTCTCAGACCGGGCGTTCGATTGACGCGCCGTCTGTTGCGTTGAGTTCCTGTTGACGATAAGGAACTTTAGGATACATCAACTCTGGACTTTGTGACAGTTGATGTATCAGCATCTCGGCTCGTGGAGCGGACCCTCCCGAACGAGCTTGCTGTGTGCGGGAACCCTAGTGCTGGCTGAGACTGTGACTACTACTGCTACTGCTACTGCTACTGTGACTGCGAGGACGATAGTACAGAGATCCTTAGTGGATTCGACGACGAAGACTATAGCACTCAGCGATCCTACGTGGATCAGTGCTACAGGTCCTGTGTGGGTCCGATCCTGTGTGGGTCATTGCGCTCAGCGGTCCTGTGTGAACCAGCGCCTACAGGTCCTGTGTGGGCCCGATCCTGTGTGGGTCTTTGCGGGGGTTAGTTATCTATCGATCCTTCGTGGGTCCGAAGACTTAGATGGATCAGAGATCATCTTTATCGTCCTTCGAAGAAGTATACCTGTGTGAGCTGAATCATGTTGCTTTCCTGTGTGGATTGTGTTGTGTTATCCTGTGTGGATTTCGTTTTTCTTTCATGTGTGGAATACGTATAATTTCCTGTGTGGACTGAGTTGTACTTGGGCTCGGAGGTTGAAGCGTATTGGAATTGATGACTTAGGTATATGTATGGGCATATACCTAAGGAGTGTCGGTTGTTACTTCGTGTTTGTATCTCACCTTTGTGGTTTATCCTTTGTGGATTTTGGGAGACCTTCAGGGGTCTCGGGGTCCCTACTGAGTAGATTATACTCACCCCTGCATGGGCAATGCCCGCACTACGTTGTGTTGGTTGCAGACGACAGACAACATTGATCTTGGCTGAGGCTTGCAGAGGAGGACAGTACCTGGAGGTGGACCCCTGGGAAGAACGTGTTCGGAGCGGACGGCGGGACCCGTGGAGCAGTGGAGCTATCTGTGACCACCCTTCATGTGGGATTTCTAGTGGACAGCTCGGTGTAGCGGCTTTTACTTTACAGTTGCAGTTTTTCCTTTTCAAGTTGTACTTTACTTTCAGTTTGGGTTTGTATACTGGCCCTTTTACTTTTCCGCACTTTTAGTTGTACTTTGTTCTTACTTAGTGTCTACTTTTCTGCTTGCTTACTCTATGGTGTTTGTTTACTTTTCAAAGAAAATGCCTTCCCTTTTTACTGGGATTTATTCCTTGGTGCTAGTCGCCAGCCCCTGCCCTATGGAAGGCGGGCTTGGGGTAGTCACGGCATGGGCCCCGAGGACGGGTCGTGACAAATTGGTATCAAAGGGGTTCTGTTCTACCGCGAACACTAATCTTTTCTATGTGAAGCAATAATTTTTAGCATATTGAGTGTGGTTATCAATCCAGGGAGTCCAGTGTTGGTGCGGCGGCCGACGTATCTGTACACCAGGACTCTGACTTCTGATTTCCGACTTAATGCACGAAAACATTGATTACGTGTGTGTTTCATTGTTTTCTTTGTGATTACATTATATCAGCACACCAGGTATACTGTTCTGACCATGGCGCACCTGTTTCCTTTTCAAGATGGCCCCACTACGGCAACCAACTAGGGTTTCGAGAGTCGAGCGTGATGACAACCCACCAAGAGACGAGGCCTCGGTGCAGGGCCCTTTGTCAGCAGTGGCACCGACGGTAGCACTACCCGCCGAGCCACCGATGCTTCCAGCACCAGCCGCTGACGATGCACGTCGCCTTGGTGCTCTGCACGAGTTCCAACGCCAGCGACCGCCTAGGTTCCGTGGGGAGACGGACCCCCAGGCAGCAGAGGACTGGCTGGAGGTAGTGGTACATGTTTTTAGGCTAGTGAGGACACCTGCAGACCTCATGGTGATCCTCGCTGCGAGCCTACTGCACGCAGCAGCGGGCCGATGGTGGAGCTTGATGCTCCAGGTGCACGATGAGGAATCTCTAATATGGACGGAATTTGAGAGCCTCTTCCGCTCGAAGTTTGTCCCAGCCACCCTTCGTGCGGTGCGTATCCAGGAGATTCTTCAGCTATGGCAGGGCAGCATGACAGTAACTCAGTACTCGGCGAGATTTACTGATCTCTCGCGCTACTCGACCGACATGGTACAAGACCCATTCTTCCAGGCCCGGACCTTCGAGCAGGGATTGAGACATGAGATCAGGGCATCGTTGATCTCCCTCAGCATACCGACATAGACAGGAGTACTGGAGAGGGCTCTTTTGATCGAGAGCTTCCTTGCTGAGTCTACACCAGCACCGCGACCCACCGCAGGGCGGGACATGGCAGTGTCTTCTGCAGCTGGCAGTCGACGGATGACTCAGGGGTCCAGGCAGACCAGACCTTCAGACAGACGACCTCAGGACACTGGCTCAGCAGTGCGGGGCACACAGCGCAGAGCTATTCTTTCGAGAGGTAGACCGTTCTACTCGTGCGGCGGGTAGGGCCACATGGCTCGTGACTGCCCGACCCGCCGTGCCGAGGAACAGAAGACGATTGACGGACCACTGAGGAAGAGGTAGAGGGTCGACCGTGGCGGTCCGCAGGGAGGAGGCGGACGAGGCAGAGGAGCTGGCCGAGCAGTAGGTGGTGGGAGACGCTTTGAGGCTCTACCACCACCACCACAGGGAGCAGGCGGGCAGAGACAGGCACAGCTCCAGGCAGCAGAGGCCTATGACCATGGCGCACTAGAGATGATTCGAGGTACTATCTGTGTCTATTCCACCCTTGCTGCAGTACTTATAGACACAGGTGTGAGTCACTCTTTCATAGACGCTGCCCTTGTTCGGAGCTCGGAGATTCCGACAGAGACGTTGGCTCGATCCTTACGGCTAGGGACTCCTACGGGAGAAGAATCGACGATTACGCACTGGTGCCGACAGTGTGAGCTTACTCTAGGAGGAAAAAGCTTCGGCTGGGATCTTCTTGTAGCAGCGTCGAGGCCTTATGACGTCATCTTGGGAATGGATTGGATATCTACGGTCCATGCGCAGATTGATTGTTTTAGGTGCAAGGTGCGATGTGTACACACCGACGGGAGCAGGTTCACCTTCACCGGTGAGAAGGGAGCCTTTGCAGCACATGATAGACTTCCGCAGAGGAGAGGACAACCCATCACTCATCAGTTGGCTAGCCTCATCCTTGGAGCAGTTGACGTGCGGAGTCCTAGTTTTCCTGCAGTGGTGGATCAGTTTGCGGATGTTTTTCCCGACGATGTTCCAAGGCTACCTCCTCGCAGAGAAGTAGACTTTTATATTGAACTGTACCCCGAGACAGCCCTGATATCCACTCCAACATATCAGATGGCCCCCGCCGAGCTTCGAGAGATACGGGTACAGTTGGAGGACTTGTAGGGGAAGGGGTTCATCCGACCCAGTGTTTCACCCTGGGCTTCCCCGATATTGTTTGCCAAGAAGGCGGACGGAAGCTTGCGACTTTGTGTTGACTATCGTCGCCTGAACCAGGTGATAATGAGGAACAAGTATCCGCTACCGAGGATTGATTCCCTCTTTGATCAGCTCAAGGGAGCACGGTGGTTCTCGAAGATAGACCTCAGGTCAGTCTATCATCAGCTCAGAGTCAGAGACGAGGACGTGCAGAAGATGGCCTTCAGTTGTCGGTATGGACACTATGAGTTCTTGGTTATGCCTTTCGGCGTAACCAATGCTCCAGAAGTGTTCATGTCCCTCATGAACATGATCTTTCAGCCATACCTTGATCGGTTTGTCGTAGTCTTCATCGACGACATTCTGATTTACTCTACGACTGAGGAGGAGCACGCCTATCACTTGCGAGTTTTACTAGACACACTCCGAGAGCACCAGCTTTATGGTAAGCTCTTGAAGTGCCAGTTCTGGATACATGAGGTCCACTTATTGGGACACGTTATCTTTGAGGCGGGAGTTGCAGTGGACCCTGCGAAGATCGAGGCTGTGTTAGCATGGGAGCCACCCAGGAGCGTGACTGAGGTTCGGAGTTTCTTGGGACTAGCTGGATACTATCGGAGATTCGTGCCAGACTTCTCTAGAGTTGCTGCACCACTCACAGCTTTCACAAAGAAGGGGAAACCCTTCGTGTGGTCAGGCAGATGTCAGCAGAGCTTCCAGGAGCTGACACAGAGATTGACCAGCACACCTATCTTGAGGATGCCTGAGGAGGGAGTAGGGTACGTAGTCTAATGAGATGCATCGGGGACCGGACTCAGATGTGTTCTGATGCAGGAGCGGGCAGCGATCACATATGGATCACGTCAGTTGAGGCCGCATGAGCAGAACTATGCTACCCATGACCTGGAGTTAGCAGCAGTGGTCTTCGCTTTGAAGACATGGCGACACTATCTGATGGGCGAGCACTTTATAGTCTTTTCTGACCACCAGAGTCTCAGGTATATCTTCTCGCAGAAGGACATGAACCTGAGACAACAGCGATGGCTCGAGTTCCTCCAGGACTATGACTTTGAGATAGTCTATACTCTTTGGAAGGGGAACCTAGTAGTCGATGCCCTCAGCAGGAGGACAGACATTCAGCTACTTGAGGATGCGACGGAGTAGCTAGCCTCTATGCAGATATCCTTCGTGGATAGAGATGGATCAGCCTTCCTTCAGTCTCTCACAGTCACGCCTCCACTACTGCAGCGGGACAGAGAGGCACAACGTGAGGACGCTGACTGTGAGACACGGCATGCACAGATATCCTTGAGACAGTCACCTGATGGTTTCTCTCTTGGAGCAGATCACGACATCCTTTTCAGAGGACGTACCATGGTACTAGTCACTTTGCGAGAGGAGGTGCTGAGAGAGTTTCACACTTCTCCTTTGGAGGTACATCCTGGAGTGGCGAAGATGTACCAGGATCTCACACGATAGCACTGGTGGCCGGGCATGAAGAAGGCTATACCAGAGTTTGTTTCTCGATGCCTCACCTGCCAGTAGGTGAAGGTCGAGCATCAGGTACCAGCAGGCACGGTACAGCCCTTGGAGGTCCCGGAGTGGAAGTGGGACGGGATATCTATGGACTTCGTGACTGGACTTCCACGCACTTCCAGAGGTCACGACTCCATATGGGTGATTGTTGACCGACTCACCAAGTCGGCACACATTTTACCCAACAGAGAGCTGGTCTCAGTGGAGAGCATGGGACGTCTCTACGTTCAGGAGATTGTGCGGCTCCACGGTGTGCCATCATCTATCGTCTCCGATCAAGATGCTCGCTTTACTTCCCGGCTTTGGAAGTGGTTACAGGAGGCGTTCGTGACACAGCTATGTCTGAGCACAGCCTTCCACCCTCAGACGGATGGTCAGACGGAGAGGACCGTTCAGACTCTCGAGGACATGCTCCGCGCGTGTGTCCTCGACTTTGGTCACAGCTGGGAGGACCACCTATCCTTGGTGGAGTTTGCGTACAATAACACATACCACTCCATCATCAGGATGGCACCGTACGAGGCGTTGTACGACCGACCTTGTAGATCTCTTTTTGTGCTGGACAGACCCTGGGGAGTCAGCACTTGTGGGACCGGAAATGGTCCAGGCCCTGACAGAGAAGCTCCAGGTCATCCAGGAGCGGATGAGGACAGCTCAGAGCCGGCAGAAGTCATACGCTGACAGGAGGTGGAGTCCACTAGAGTTCGAGGATGGCGACCACGTCTTCTTGCGGGTCTCACCTCGACGTGGTATACGGAGATTTGGCCGAGGCGGCAAGTTATATCCGTGCTTCATCGGACCCTTCCAGGTCCTCAGTAGGATTGGCGAGGTGGCTTATCGCCTAGCTCTACCACCTCAGTTGCACTGGGTGCACGACCTCTTCCACGTATCTCAGCTGAGGAGATACGTTCACGACCCGACGCACATCATTGACCATGGGGAGCTTGACGTTGACGATGGAGAGACTTTTACGGAGGTCCCGGTGGAGATAGAGGATCGATAGGAGTGGGTCCTAAGTGGGCGATCGATTCCTCTTGTGCGCATTAGATGGCAGCACGAGAACCTCTAGGAGAGCAATAGGAGCGGGAGGCTCATATGCGTGCACAGTACCCTCAATTGTTTCCCTAGTTTTTGATGTATCTTTACAGGGACGTAAAGCCCTGAGGTGGCAGTATTGTAAATACCCTTAAAATTCAAGGGAAATTTTTTCTTAATTTTATTTGGATTTTTTACAAGAACGCGGTTTCTGACGACAACTGATTCCGAGTCCCGGAGTCCCTGGAATCAATTTCCGAAGTTTGGCTCGTGTACGTTCAGTGAACGAACGAGCATGAATTTCTAACTTTTGAACAGGTGCCTGAAATCAAATTCTGAGGGCACCGATGAACTCACAGCGTCGATATTCTCTTAAGGAGACCTTTTCCGAGGTTGCGTTTATTGCGGGTTGAGAGATTGTTTTTGGGAATTTAGAATAAGTTAAATAAAAATTGTGGAATACAAATTTTTATTTTATCTTTTTGGTTAACTTCTCCCAAAGGGGGTTAGAGGTGGGACCCACATCCACTTAACCTCCCTTGGTAGGATTAAGTGTGGTGGGTCCCACACGAAGCATAACACTTCACCTTCACTTTTTAAACTCCCTATAACCCCTCTTTAATTAACTCGACAACTTGGGTTATTAAATGGGTTGAGTTGTTTAATTTCAAACCTTTGAATTTCAAAAATGGTTTGGTTGAGTAAATAAAATAAGACCTTAGCTTATTTTATTTGGTTAGAATTCTCTATCCACCTTGAGAGAATTTGGAGCTTTCTTCTTCTTCATCAAACTTTGACGAAGAACGTGAAGAACCTTCAAACATCGACGAAGAATGCCACGTTATCGGGAATCGTCTTCCGCGACGCCATCCCCGCGACACCGACGACGTCTTCTTCCACGTGATATCTTCCGCGACGATTTCCCATGATGAAATCGTCGTCAAAGAACTTCGAATCCTCGCTTCACGACATCTACGTCCTTCTTCCGTGACGCCGACCACCGCGACACGTCTTCCGCGGGTCGTTGACGATCATCGTTCTTGAAACCGAGGTAGGGGTTTGTTGTTGATTATTTATTTATTCTCGTTCTTGGTTCTAGAAATACAAACTTGAGGATAGATGTTTATGTGTTATCGTCTAATGAGAGGGGGGCCGGACCGCACAAACACGGCCGAATCCACCCTCTTTTGTTCTTGAATATTATTATTTTCTTGTGGATGAACGAGATGGCATGGTGACGTCGCACCACGCGGGAATCACACGGCAAATATTGTGCGGCGCTGTCACGCCACGCCGTGGAAAGATTATCATGAACGTGACGCCGTCGCGCCGCGTCGAAGGAAACCGAAGGCGCCGCGGCCGGAGCAGGGCCGCGGCAGAAACGAAAAGACCAGAGGCTAGCCGGGCCGCCAGTGTCAGAAGTCGGAAAGGGGACTGGCCTTGCCGGTCGCGCTGAGGAAGGACTGGCCGGCTAGGTCGGGCCGGCCGGAAGGGAGAAGAACCAGGGGAATTAATTCCATCGGCTGGCCAAAACCGGCCCCCCATATTGGGGTGGGGGGGGGGGGTTACATCAAGGGGGGGGGCAGCACCCCCCCATTTTTCTCAAAGGAAGGCCCCCACGTGAGGGGGGGGGGGGCAGTTTCTCCAAGGCGCGGCATCCAGCCGCGCCGCCAGCTGAAGGAAAGCGGGGGCTTTGCCCCCCACGCGTGGCACCTGAGCGGTGCCCCGGCCGCGCCGCCGCGTCGGACCGCGCCACCGGCCAGGCCGGGTCAGACCCGGGTCGGGTCGATCCGGTTCGGGCCGACCCAGGGGTGGTCGGGTCGTGTCGGCCCAGACCCGGACCCCCCGTTTTCGAATCGACTTCGGTCTTTTGCCCATAACTTGAGCTACAGACCTCCGTTCGACAAACCGTTAGCGGCGATGCGATCCTTGGATCGAGACGGTTGATTTGGAATATCTCACTCAATGTTTCGGAATACTTTGAGTTTGGTCGGGTTGGTTCGTACACGAAACCAATTGGGCCCTCGGAGCGGAAACACTCATATCTTGATCTACGGACGTCCGAATGACGTGCCGTCAGCTTTGTTGTGTTCCTCATAGTGAGAAAGATCTTTTGGCATACTCCGCCCAAGGTTTGGATGCAGGTGGAGTACGGTCGGGTTAGTTTTGCCTTAAAAACCAACCGGGCCCCTGGGACGAAAAGGCCAATAACTCTCAGACCGGGCGTCCGATTGACGTGCCATCTGTTGCGTTGAGTTCCTGTAGACGATACGGAACTTTAGGATACATAAAATCTGGACATTGTGACAGTTGATGTATCAGCCTCTCGGCTCGTGGAGCGGACCCTCCCGGATGAGCTTCCTATGTGCGGGAACCCTAGTGCTAGCTGCGACTGTGACTACTACTGCTACTGCTACTACTACTGTGACTGTGACGACGACAGTACAGAGATCCTTATTGGATTCGACGACGACGACTACAACACTCAACGATCCTACGTGGATCAGTGCTACAGGTCCTGTGTGGGCCCGATCCTGTGGGGGTCTGATCCTGTGTGGGTCATTGCGCTCAGCGGTCCTGTGTGAACCAGCGCCTACAGGTCCTGTGTGGGCTCGATCCTGTGTGGGTCTTTGTGGGGGTTAGTTACCTATCGATCTGTTGCGGGTCCGACGAGTTAGATGGATCAGAGATCATCTTTATCATCCTTCGACGAAGTATACCTGTGTGAGCTGAATCCTGTTGCTTTCCTGTGTGGATTGTGTTGTGCTATCCTGTGTGGATTTCAGTTTGCTTTCCTGTGTGGAATATGTATACTTTCTTGTGTGGACTGAGTTGTACATGGGATCGGAGGTTGGAGCGTATTGGAATTGATGACTTAGGTATATGTATGGGCATATACCTAAGCAGTGTCGGTTGTTACTTAGTGTTTGTATCTCAGCTATGTGGTTTATCCTTTGTGGATTTTGGGAGACCTTCAGGGGTCTCGGGGTCCCTACTGAGTAGCTTATACTCACCCCTGCACGGGCTATGCCCGCACTACGTTGTGTTGGTTGCAGACGACGGACATCGTTGATCTTGGACGAGGCTTGCAGAGTAGGATAGTACCTGGAGGTGGACCACTGGGCATGACGTGTTCGGAGCGGACGGCGGGACCAGAGGAGCAGTGGAGCTATCTGTACCCACCCTTCAGGTGGGATTTCCAGTGGACAACTCGGTGTATCGGCTTTTACTTTACAGTTTATATTTTTCCCTTTCGAGTTGTACTTTACATTCAGTTTGGGTTTGTATACTGGCCCTTTTACTTTTCCACACTTTCAGCTGTACGCTGTTCTTACTTAGTGTTTACTTTTCCGCTTGCGTACTCTGTGGTGTTTGTTTACTTTTCAAAGGCAATGCCTTCCATTTTTACAGGGATTTACACCTTGGTACTAGTCGCCAGCCCCTGGCCTATGGAAGGCGGGCTTGGGGTAGTCACGACACGGGCCCCGAGGATGGGTCGTGACAATATCCTTAAATATATCCTTTATACGTACCACATATGGTATTAACGAATCTAATCACATTGAGGGGCGGTAGTCCGAACTTCCTTAAATGAAGACATCATGTTTACCCATAATGGAAACCATAAAGGTACGCCATAAATGAAAAATACAGAAGATTAAGTAAAACATAAACATATTATATATCATATATAAATATAGTGTCATCTTAATGGACACCTTTGAAGGTGTTAGAAGAATGTTGAACAATCATCGTTTCGGGAGGCAGAAATTCGCCATCCACGGAAACAGTATGTTCTTTAACCATTAGATGTAGGTGTTTGTAATTGTAGCTTGAATCCGTATTATAACAACATCCTAGTATATTAAAGATACTGTTTTTGTTACAAAATAAATGAATAAAAAGAGTTTAGGGGGTTGGACAAAAATAATAAAACAAAAGGACACAAGTGAAGACATTACCTTAAAATCGGGTAACTCCCTTTGGTTTGAGCTCAAAGGCTTCCTTGGGAAGACTTATGCCCAATGTTAGAATTCAAGGAGTAATAGAGGGATGTGGAGAGACAAAATGGGCAGGGGTTGGCCGAGACAAAGACTTTGGCAGTGTGGGTAAGGAGTTAGAGGTGGGGGCCTTTTATAAGAGGAGAGGAGGGGCACTTTTGTAAAGTTACAAAATGTTACTTTATTTTCAAGAGAGTATCTGATATTAATGCACCAACATTGATGTATTTCTATGATAAGGTGATAAGGGTTATAAATCCACTCATCCAATAGGTTTTGGACATGTGTAGGTCTTAGATATTACATTATCTTTCCATTTTATTTAAATCGTTAAATAATGAGGTCATTGCTGCATCATCATGATGTCATAAATAATTTAATTTATTTAATGTCAAAAAATTATAAAAAAATACTATGATGTAGGAAATCTTTTTAGATTTCCAGGAACTCTTTATAGTCATAAATATGACTTTTATAACCCTATGTAAAAATTGTTTTAGTAAAACATTTCATGTTTGTGTCATTTTTACTTTAACATTAAATAAAAAGATATTTATGTCATTTCCCAACCAAAGTGGCTCCATGGGGTCCCCAAGTAGACCCATGGATTTTCATGGTCGGCCATGACACATCCAATGAGGGTAGTACATGTTTCTAGGTCATTTAATTTTATTAAAACATTATTCTTACAATAAACTACAGTAATTACCTCTAATCGCGATTAAAAACTTAATAAGTTACTATTCACCAAAAATTATTTTTATCCCATTGAACCACATTTTACTTCTTAATGACAACAATGTATGTTGGATTTTTGAAATTCCAAACACAAATATGGAAAAATTTCATTTAAATGGAAAAATCAGTTTTTATAAGTACCACTTAGTGGTTTCACTATTCATCAAAAATTGATGTTTTCCAGAAAAATCCCATAAATTCACCCTAATCTATATTTGATATTACGAATTCAAAAATGAAGCCTATTTTACAAAATTAAAATAATTTAAGTCACATTAATTAATTTAATAATTAATTCTCACTGTCAGAGCAAATAGCGTGTTTTTATGAAACAATATGTATCAAAAGATTGACACTAGTTTAGGTTTGATTTCAAAGTGAAATTAATTCCAACGACCACTATTGGATTTAATGGTAAAAATATATTCTAATTTCTCTTTAAAACCAATTCATAAGATTATATAATCATATAAATAAATTATATTAACAAGTGGTTTTGAATTAAAATACTACATTTTACAGTATTCATTAAAAAAATGAACTTTATCGGAAAGATAACTAAAATTTACACAAAGTAAATTTTGATGTCCCAATTCTTAAGAAGAATTTTATTTGGTCCAATAAAATTTATAAGAGTGAACAAAACTATATTTAATTATGGATCTCCATCAAAAAGCGATAAGTGAACCTTTAGTGAAAACTAGGGCATATACGCCTAAAATTGAATTATTTCCGTATTTTAAGCCTTTATCTTTTATTGGATAAATGTAAAAACTTTTAAAAACATATATAATCATATTTTAGTTATTTCTATCCATTCCCACCAATACAACGACTACATGTTAACTACCATTTAATATAAACTATTTTATTATTAGAGTGCAACGTAAGATTCCCAAGAAACTCGTTGTTGCATGTTGGGAACGCCATCGAGCATAGTGTCCCCATTAAAGTCATATTAATATCTTATTCACAAATATGGATAAATATGAAAATTTCATATTATTTATTTACCTAGGGTGTTACATCCTTCCCCCCTTTTGGGAATTGTGTCCTCACAATTTTTAAAATTGAGTTTGGAAACATCCTTAAAAGTCCCACATCGGAACAAGAGTCGGTAAAACAATCACTTTAAAATAAAGGAAGATAAGTACAGAGGTCACCCGAGTTAACCCATACTAGGATTAAATATAGAAAAACATGGACATGGAAGAGAAAGCAAAGGGTCATGTTCTTGAGGGAGAGTGATAGTAAACATGTCTAGGAGAAAGTTAACCATAAGAAAATCACAAACTTGTGATGGGTTAAACGGTATTCGATTCCCCAGTAGGAAATGTTAGTAGACAAAACTATAGTTTTAGGTTACTTTTTATTGAGGAATTTATTCCTAAGGAAACATAATAACTTATCATGTTGACATTCAACTTTTACTAGATTCCTTAATCAAACTCATATTTATTTTCCAAAAGATGAGTATTTAGGGAGACTTGTTCGCATTAAGAGTACTATAATAAACTTCTAGAGAGTCACCTAATCCACAAAAGAGAACTATATACTTCCCATGTCTTTAAACATTAACCAAAACCAAAACCAAAAAGGTTAGTACAAGATCAGATAATCCAGAAACGGATAACCCTTTATAAAAAGAAAATCTATTCTTAATCTCCAAATTTGTCCAACAAAACCCAAAGTTCAACGAGGACCATTCTATAAAAAATTTGTCCATAAAATTATTCAAATTAAACCAAAATAAGATTGAAACCCAAATATTTCAGAGATTTAGTCACATAGTCTTCCAAGTTAAATCGTAACATTTATCTCTAAACAACAGCAGTTGCTCCTAAAGTCTTGTATTGAAAAGTAATTAACCTAATTACATATCATCTATGATAGGTTAATAATTTTTATAAATAACCCAAAAATCAACTTACTCTTAATTCATAAAATCAGATAACTAAAAATAATCAGTCAAACTAACCAGGTACTTCATGTAGTCCAGTGGTAGGTGATAAATACCAGTCGCACTTTGGTTGTGGGTTCGATTCCCGCAGCTTTGTCCGACGCGACGGGTACTCACACGGTCTACATGTTGTCCTTTTTCCATAACTATATAATTCTCAAATCATTCCCCAAAAAGGGATAAAATCATCAAAAATAACCGTACCATAATTTAACCTCAAAAGTAAGGATCATATAAACCCAAATGGTTCTTTATAACTATGTCCACAAAAGAAAAGATAACTATTCCTTGAATAAAATTTGCATATATTAAACATCAGGGTTACACATAATATAAAAAGTCTTCTAATGTAACCCCATCATCAAAAGAGACTTAATACTCTTAAGAATTTCACCATAACTCTTGAAGCCCTTATATGTTGACATCTTACTCATTCAACATTCATCATGATCCATTAACCATTCCTTTCCAACTTATTCTGAAATACCTCTTTCCTACAAACAAAATCATGAATCATATCCTAAGATTCCAAAATAGGAAAGCAATAGTCATGAAATAATACATACCTTTGATTGCTCATTGTCAGTTTCTTCATCCTCAATCGGAATAGCATTAGGTATTGGTAAACGAACATTTGTACGCTCTTGGTGATCTCATTCATGAAACTTCTTCATAGGACATGTGTTTTCATAATGACCATGCACACCACATTTATAACATTCAATTGATCCCTCAGAAAGAAATTCTTTCCATTTCCTCGATTCAACTGGATGCTTCCTTTTTCCATGGCAGGTTCTTGCTATATGACCTTCATTTCCACATCTATAGCATATTTCTGTCCCTTTGAAACATTTTCCTAGGTGTTTCTTTCCACATATTTGACACATAGTTTTTTGAACACACTTACCTTTATGATTATTACCTGTACTTTCGTAGGGATTTGTTTCTCGCATATGTGATTCCTTAGAGAAATCACCAAGGTTTAGGTGGTTAATCATGACTCCAGATAGTTGGTTGAGGATAATCACAAGAGTTGTCATTGCAGCTCCCATATCATTCAGTTGCTTGCTCAAAAAACTGTCATAGTTTCCTTCACATCCACTGTTACTTTTGTGCCTGCTAGATCCAGCCATTTACTAAAACCAAAAAGGTCAGTGTCAGTATATCAACAAAACCATCATGTATTAATGAAGAAGATAAACACTAAGATATACTTACTCATTCACTTTATCTAAAACTAGGACTCTTTCTGAAATCTTAACCATTATGGTAATGTCACTTATGCTTAAAAAATACCCTAACCTCTAAAGTTATCTAAACCGACCTTTGATACCAACTATAAGGCCCCAGCCTTAAACCTTACTTAATCTTGAGTTATAACAAGATTACACATTGAGGATCATTTCAGGTTTTGAGTTTTAGAGAATTAGATCATGAAACTTGCATTACATTCCACATTTAAACAAAGTGGTTACATAAAAGACCGTATTCATTATTCCCATCAACAGAAACATATTTAAAATAAAACATGGATTCTTTCTTGACACATCCTTGATACTATCATCACATCATGTACCCTTCCCTTGACCTGTGAAAAACATTTCAAAAACATGGGATGAGCAGAAAAAGCTCAATAAGGGATATAAAAATATGGAATGGAAAATGAGTACATGTATACATAAGAATTAAATCAGACTTTACCCATAAAACATAATCACTTTAACATACCTCATAAAATCATGAAAAAATCACAGAAATCATAATACATAAA
Organism: Viscum album; assembly: GCA_963277665.1. Taxonomy (NCBI): domain Eukaryota; kingdom Viridiplantae; phylum Streptophyta; class Magnoliopsida; order Santalales; family Viscaceae; genus Viscum; species Viscum album. Next base: position 1,992,136,636 of record OY728155.1, read on the forward strand.
AGGTAACTTGAGGCATTCCTAACATTCTTACTTAGGGATTAACCCTCTTGGTTACGTGTAGAATAACCACCACAGTATATTCCCTAAATCTCTTTGGATAAACCTTAACGTTTCACTTCTTCGCATTACCCAATGCATTGGAGAGCTATATCGGGCTCACCCGCCCTTAGTTTATCACGGAACCACCCGTCTTCATAATAATGCCCAAGAACCATAACATAATCGTATCACATAAAACATGAATAAAGGAAACATAACATTTCAACATTTCAATTGCAAGATATCAATAAAACACATTGATATAAGAACATTATGAAAACCATTTTCAATACCAAAATAAAATAAAATAAAAGTAAAACATGGTTTTATTTTTTCTTCGAAAAAAAGGTATGGCTTGTAGAGGAAACCGAAACTCAAATAATGGCCACGGCGGCGGAGAAGTCGTTGTCGCCGCATACATACAACAAAAACATTACCTTTTGTCATTTAATAAACACTTCGTATAACAAATATTCCTTTTAAATAACCATAAAAGTCAAAGGGGTTTATACACCGTATAAAAGAAGGTTGTGTATAAAACAGAATAGGCCACAATGAAAGGAGATTGAGACGAAGTCCCTTACAAAGACGGTAACCTTGGTTTAAGGATAAATCAATTACATAATTATTTGTAAAAAACGAATACACCAAATATAAGTGTATATTAAGTGTAAAATAATCAAAGTTCATTCACACATATTCAAAGGATGACATATTCTATAACTACTTGTTGAACCCAAAGAAATCGAAATTGGGTTAAGAAGTTCCCTTGACAGCCTAACGGCGTCACATCAAAAAAGGGTATCTCATCACTTGGACATAAAATTTATATCAATAAGGATATATGAAAACATATCCCAACATGAAAATATGTAAATCAAAAGACCCAACAAAATAAGTCTTTTAAAATGAGGAGGGTGAAAGGTTCCCTTACCGACATGGGTATCTTTTTAAACATATGCCCCGTGAAAGAAGGACAATACAACATTGATGTAAATACTCATAAATGAAAGAATATTACACAATGAGTAAAATAATGTTCAGTACATACACCACTCAAATGAAATTGTGGCAAATGTAGCATAAATCTCACAGGAATAAAAGTGAGATGAAAAATCCCTTACGAAAATTCGGCAACCTAACGACACCACTTAAAACATCCAAAAATGGATTGATGAGATCAAATAAGGTATCTCATCACATTACAATAAAATTTACAGTAAGAGGAATATAAAATAACATCCACCATCATAAAAAAATGGAGCATAAAAGAAGTGACATAAAGGAGAGTACTTAAATAGAAAGAGAGAGGTTAGATCTCTTAGGAAAATTCGGCAGCCTAACGGTGCCACTCAAAACGTACAAAATGGATTGATGAGAGAGAATAGGGTCTATCATCATATGAACATAAAAATTACAGTAAGAGTAATATAAAAGAACATCCCAATCACAATAAATATGAGCTTAGAAGGAATGACATAATAGAGTGTACATAAAAAGAAACAGAGGAGTAGGATCCCTTACCTCAAGTCCAACTTGTCTTGTTCGTTTCTTTATATTCATGAATAATAAACATTGGTCAATTAATAATTTCCTACGTACCACCTTTAGAGATTATTATTCAGTTCATATCACATATTATAATGTTATAATAATTTTTTAGTAATGTTAGTTCATATCAGACATTTTTGCCGATGTTTGGCACATCAGTCAAAAATGAACATGTTTGAAAAAAGATTGCCCATGTAGTTATAAGTAAATAATTTCCAGAATAGTATTAATGATTAAAATAACATATATATCCAGTAAATATTCAATTTATACTATTCCATATAATTTGGAGATAAAAAGACGAAAAGCACCATTCATGGAGACGGTAGGCCATACGTACGCATGAACGCTACATTCATTTTTTTGTCATATTAATGGAATTAAAACAAAATGAGAGAGATATATATATGTTATAATTCCAGAATGATATCCATAATTTATATGTAATATATTACCTATATATCCATTATATATATATACTTATAACATTACATACCATTTTGAGATAAGAAATGAAATGTACCGTTCATGGAGACGGTAAGCCGTACGTATGCATGAACGCTACTTCCATTTCTGTATCATATTTAATGAAATTAAAACATAATGATACATAATATTATCTTAATTACAGTATGGTATCATATATAATATCTTTAAATATATCCTTTATACGTACCACATATGGTATTAACGAATCAAATCACTTTGAGTGGCGGTTGTCCACACTTCCTTAAATGAAGATATCACATTTATCCATAATGGAAACCATAAAGGTAAGCCATAAATGAAAAATACAGATGCTGAAGTAAAACATAAACATATTAGATATCATATATAAATATAGTGTCATCTTAATGGACACCTTTGAAGGTGTTAGAAGAATGTTGAACAATCATCGTTTCGGGAGGCAGAAATTCGCCATCCACGGAAACAGTATGTTCTTTAACCATTAGATGTAGGTGTGTGTAAGTGTAGCTAGTATACATATTATAAAAACATCCTAGTATATTGAAGATACTATATTTATTACAAAATAAATGAATAAAAATATTTTAGGGGGTTGGAGAAGCAAAATAAAACAAAAGGACACAAGTGAAGACATTACCTTAAAATCGGGTAACTCCCTTTGGTTTGAGCTCAAAGGCTTACATGGGAAGACTTATGCCCAATGGGAGGCTTCAAAGAGTAAGAGAGGGAAGTGGAGAGACAAAATGGTCAGGTTTTGTCCGAGCCAAAGGCTTTGGGAGTGTGGGTAAGGAGGTAGAGTTGGGGGCCTTTTATAAAACGAGAGGAGGGGCACTCTTGTAAAGTTACAAAATGTTACATTATTTTCAAAAGAGTTTCGGATTTTAAAGGTCCCACATTGAATTATTTCGAGGATAAGGTGATAAGGGTTATAAATCCACTCATCCAATAGGTTTTGGACATGTGTAGGTCTTAGAGTTTACATTATCTTTCCATTTTATTTAAATCGTTAAATAATGAGGTAATTGCTGCATCATCATGATGTTATAAATAATTTAATTTATTTAATGTCTAAAAAGTATAAAAAATTTATATGATATATGAAATCTTTTTATCTTTCCATGGACTATTTATAGTAAAAAATATGACTTGTATAACCCCATGTAAAAATTGTTTTAGTAAAACATTACATGTTTGTGTCATTTTTACTTTTACATTAAATAAAAAGATATTTATGTCATTTCCCAACCAAAGTGGATCCATGGGGTCCCCAAGTTGACCCAAAGATTTTCGTGGTCGTCCATGACACATCCAATGAGGGTAGGACATGTGTATAGGTCATTTCAATTTATTAAAACATTATTCGTACCATAAACTACACTAATTACCTCTAATCGCGATTAAAAACTTAATAAGTTACATTCACCAAAAAATTATTTTTATCCCATTGAACCACATTTTACTTCTTAATGACAACCATTTATGTCGGATTTTTGAAATTCAAAACAAAAATATTGCAAAATTTCATTTAAATGGAAAAATCAGTTTTTATAAGTATCACATAGTGGTTTCACTATTCATCAAAAATTGATGTTTTTTAGAAAAATCCCAAAAATTCACCCTAACCAATATTTGGTATTGTGAATTCAAAAATGAAGTCTATTTTACAAAATTCAAAACATATAAGTCACATTAATTAATTTAATAATTAATTCCCGTTGTCAGTGCAAATAGTGTGTTTTTATGGAACAATAAGTATCAAAAGATTGACACTAGTTTAAGTCTAATTTCAAAGTGAAATTAATTCCAATGACCACTATTGGATTTAATGGTAAAAATATATTCTAATTTAACTTTAAAAACAATTAATAAGATAATCTAGTCATATAAATAAATTTGATTAAAAAGTGGGTTTGAATTAAAATACAACATTTTAAACTATTCATTAAAAAAATGAACTTTATCGGAAAGATACCAAAAATTTACACAAAGTAAATTTTGATGTCCCAATTCTTAAGAAGAGTTTTTTTTGGTCCAATAGAATTTATAAGAGTGAACAAAACTATTTTTAATGATGGTTCTCCATCAAAAGGCCATATGTGATCCTTTAGTGAAAACTAGGGCATATACGCCGAAAATTGAATTCTTTCCGTATTTTAAGCCTTTATAATTTATTGGATAAATGTAAAAACATTTAAAAACATATATAACCATATTTTAGTTATTTATATCCATTCCTGCCAATACAACAGCTACATGTTAACTACCATTTAAAATAATATTATTTTATTATTAGAGTGCAATGTACGATTTCCAAGAAACTCGTTGTTGTGTGTTGGGTACTCCATCGAGCATAGCGTCCCCTTAAAATTCATATTAATATTTTATTCACAAATATGGATAAATATGAAAATGTCATATTCTTTATTTACCTGGGGTGTTACAGTATGATATTTCATAAGGTCTCAACCTCAGTTACTGATAAACCTACTTCGAATCGATAATAGAGAATAATTTGGAAACTAAAATCCCATCACAGAAATCATCAATACATTAATGTATATATCAGTTCCTAACATTAACTGGTACTAATTTTGGTTATATTAAAATATTCTTAAGGAAACATCCAACTAAACGGATAATAAAAGTGGATATGTCCATGGATATATGCTCATCCATATGAATCCGTTGGCCTCTAGGTCATCCAACACAGATTTAAGTTCCCATATCTCTATCAGATCTGTCCTATAAGGTGGAAGGGAAATATTATTTACAAAATGAATTAGACATATAATGGACTTGGCATTCTTATTGGGTAAATCCCATATAGATGTTAAATTTATGACATCCCTGAATAGGTGCACCAAAATAGAAAAGACTATTTTATAATTGTCATCATCATTTAATATAAGATTGGAAACCTGAGTTCTAATCCCACCTAGATTTTGATTGTTCGGGTATTATAAAATACACAAATAAATCACTCTCCCCGGCCCGAACATAACTATCTCCTTTATAGTATTTGAATAGAACTTGATGGTGGTTATATCCAATAAGGATTCATTATGATACCAATTATCCCATCCAAATAAAGAAATTCAATCAGATCTTCTCTAACACAAAGAGATCCCATAGAAACCTTGACCACTAATCATGAGGGGACATTCCCTATACTAGTGAATTATATTAATCCACACCCTTAATTTAAGTTCTATAAACATCACTCCACTTATTTAATCCATTGATAATAACATCCCAATAGTAAACCAATAAGCTGTGAAAAAATTGAATATCCTTTATAAAAAAGGTAGATGATAAGATAGAGGCTACTAGAATCATACATCTATTAGGGTAAGTCCTAACATATTAATAAATTGGGGTAGTTTGAACAACCTAAAAATAGTATACACATTTTTCATGATTTAATACCAAACTCCCATGAGCTGATCCACTTTGAGAGTGTTGTTTCTCATTCCCGTGGTCGCTAATTCCTCCACCCCAATCTAAATGATCACTATAATTTCAACGAACCACCTAAAATGACATTTTTTATAAAAAAATAGAGATATGTAACTATCTAAATGACATTCCACAAGATAACCATTTGAATCTTCTTGTAGAATCTCTAAAGGTGTATCATCCTCCTATAGGCTCCACACTCTAGTGGTGCTCAGTCTCATTGAGGTTGAGTTTATCCCAGTCCTCCACAGTAAAGAAACTGCACATACATATGATACCAAATAGTTGAGTAGACACCCTTACTACTATTCCTAACACTATCCTAATAGGATCCATCAAAAGGCCACTTCTTACTATCCAGTGACCCACTAATAGTTCCAACTATTGAAGTCACCTGGCCAAACCCTTAGGATTCCATCACATTCCTATGAAAATTTGGATTTAGTTAACCCCATATAAAATAGTCATCATGAAAATAGATTCTCTTTAATCATATCACATACCTAAACACATCCGTAAAATTTCTCACCCTCACCACATATCCCCCCTTCATCATCATGTAAACTTACTATAATTCCCTAAAATAGGATGCATGGTGCATCACTAAATAACCTTTATTTGGAGGTTCAGGATCTACAATGCGTTATATTTTCTTAAGGTGTCATGAAATAAATTGTTAAAGAGGTTACTCTAAACTTGATTTTAAATTAACCCATAATATTGGTGTTCTTATACCAAAGTATACAACATGAACTTCACTAGAACATTGATCATATATATGGTGAGATTCACCCCATTTTGGGTGGTATTTTATGATGGTCCTATATAATTACTATAGAATCTATGCAAGAAAAAGTCCCCTAGATAACCCCCTCACCCAGGAATAAATTTGGGAACAATAACTAATGTTTTCTACTCAGATCCATTGTTTTTATCATTTCCCTTTGAATATCTCTCTTAACCAACATAACTTATAGTAAGAACAATCAGTGTTATTATCCAGTCACTTTAAATGACTCTACATGATGATCTGTCTTAATTACCATTAGAGAGTGCTCATTTTCATCCTCTTGGTGCTCTATTAGAGGTTTCCATGGATGTATTCTTCTATAATTCAAAAAATAAACGTCAAAAAACATAACCATGATAGTTCTCAATATCGTTATTTATGAAAAACAATAACTATCATAGAGTACTAATATAGGAATACATCTTATTCTAGAACATCTTCATAAGATGGATGTGATCTCTAGCCCTGTATACACATAATTAGGTCAATGTTAGTATCATACAGGATCAAAATCAAAATCAATTTTATTTTTTAGATAAAATATTCACAATTAAATCTTAGTTATATAAAGATTTAACCAAAAATATTACAAGAAATAAATTTATTATTTATAATTATATTTATTTTTTAATTGATGAATTATAGAAACTAAAAAAGAAGCATAAAAAATATTTTAATTTTTCAAAAAACAATCAGATATGATACCACCATAAAACTATATAATAAATCTCTCTTAAGGATGAATCAAACAATTTAAATAATTTATCGACGTTTACACACCCCCTATCCATCATTGTCAATATTAAACATCCCATTTTCATAAATCCAAAATAATGTGTGCTGCAACAGATGAATGAACACAATATGAAAATTGGAACCCATGAAATGAAATCCCTCCCTTCATTACATAGTCTTTCCTCCAATGTGGATTAGCTCATCCAAGATAGATGTTCTATACCATGTTCCAACAACATCCAATATTATTATTAAATTATTTATGGGATCATATAATTTGAATATACATAGAGTATAAAGAAAAATTAAATTAATAAAAATAATTATCAGGCATAATTATTGAATTCTAATGCATTATAGTAATTCTTATAGATATATTCGGTCACATTACCATGTACATTTCAAATCTATAGACTCCCATTCAATTTTATTTATGAATTCCAATCCCAGGGACACCTTAAGTGGTTAATATAATTTTTTTATATACTTTCTAACAAACTACTAACTTCTAATGGAAATGTTTAATTTTATCTATAACGAAAACATAAAATGTATTTATAATTTGAAGTCAAAAAATAATATATCGGTGTAATCATATTTCACATGAATAAGTAAAATGATGATACATTATGGGATATATTTAAGACCACCTTAATTAGTTTCAAAGAATTCTACTCATCAATTATAAACCTCTAAATTAATAAAAACAGTATAAATCAGACATGTAGACAAAAAAATGAAATTATGAATAAATTTCTATAATTGTTTTTACATTGTTAGAAAGAAAAATAAACTAAAAAAAGGAGACGAAACGACATTCTTAAATAAATTTTACTATCTATACAAATGATTGTCAGTATAGAATGTAAACAATGGATATTCAATATATATGTGATGTAATTCAATGGTACAGAGGAGGGTATTGTGTGATAATGAAGAATGAGTCTTTTATTATTTTTATCCTAAATAATTTACTAAAAGTTATTAAAATAACAACAATGTAAGGATTTTTTCATGATTGTGTAGGTTTTGATTAAACCTAACGCAATATGAGGGACACATAGTATCCATTAATACCTTCATGGTATGACCCATGGTTTATAGTGAATTAAAATCAATGTTGATGGATTAACCACTATCAATATACCATCGTAGCATGGAATCATGGTCAGTGTGTTACCCTCTCTATATTATGTGATGTTTATGAATCTCAATCAGCATGTCATAACCGTTTACATACACTAAAATCTTAGATGCAGTTCCTCTCATGTTTTCAGAATCATCCATATTTTCCAAATAACTATTGAAACATACATATAGATGTTATAAAAATGAGGATTGATAAAATTTAAATGGGTACATACCTTATAATGTTGTTTATTTTATATCCAAACTCATAATTTCTCTTCAATATTTATATGAATTATCATTTGTGTTTCAACAAATCTCAATATTATTTTAGTTATCTCTAAATTCATCATTATAATGATAGTATTCAATTTATTTTTCTAGATTATGGTCATTTCATACAATTTGATCATAGCTATGAAAGTCCGTTATAGCTAATATATTTTAAATTCATGCTTTTAATTTTACTAAATAAATAATTAACATTTTTTAACAGGATAATAAAACTAAAATCATACCTTGAAATTCTTGTAATATTATAATAATAATTACCAAAGGATTAATCCTCTTTTTTTATCTTCTATAATTCTCTCTTTTATTATTTAATGAGTTTTAAGAATGTATTTTGCTAATATTCTTTCCATAAATCCCCCCATTCTTTAGATTCTACATATTCAATTAATTTTTGATTCTTATTGACATTCCACAATTGGCAAGATTCCAGATAAAAATGATAAAATTTTGAGAAAAACATTTCATTATTTAAGCACTATAGAGTAAAAAATATATTTTTTATTGGGTCGATCCATTTCTCAACAATTAATAGATTGATGGAAACTCTAATGGAGGGTGGACATTATCACATGAAAATGTTCTAAATAGATTATTTCTCATTCATTAGTTTGTTTATTATCTAAAAACTATTTCTGTTATTGTCTATATAACTAAGAGATAGTTTCCATTAACTCATGCACTCAAATACCCATTGAGATACCCCAGAACCAAACATCCATACCCAATGCTAAAAATATAAGGTATCCACGTATGATCTGATACCATGTGAGATAGATCTATAATAAAAAAAAAATTTCAACATTTTCTCGAATTACATCACATGAAATCACAAAATCCCAATACTCTATGGATTAATGTCTTTGAATATAATCATAATTATATTCTTCTTTTAAATAAATTCTTCATCCTCCCAAAGAAATAACTAAATAACAAGATATGAATTTAGAACCATCATATGGAATACCCTTCAATATTACCTAGGTTATGGAAATATAAGAAGATGTAAGATTAACCTCTCGGTAAGGGTAAACTTTTCAATGGGTCATAAATAATTATATCATAAGAATGTAAAAGAACATGATAATGAGAGAAATATTTGATTAATTTTTTCTAAATCATAATATTCATTCAAAAATAACTATAATAAGGAATATAACCTGAAAATAAATAAAACATATATCATTGAATAATAATGTAGATATATAACACAATAATCAAATGACATGGAGAAAAGTAAAAGAGAATGTCATGACATAGAGATGTTGAATAATTAAAAGAAAAATAAAAATATAATATTGAAAAAAGATACCCAAAATCATTTTCATGCACAAACTTGTGAATAGAGTGACACAAAATCATGTTCATACATAATCATGTGAATAATTATCACCAAAATCATGTTCACACACTAAATAATTATACCATGAGATATAAAATTTTACCCAACGAATTGGATCAAGAAAAAAACAACCCATATCATAATAATAAACTATAAAAATTTGTTCTATATGAAATCAAACATTAAAACATTATTAAAAATCTTTTTTAAGAAAATCATTTTCATATTATTTCCAAACTAAATCGCACAACATCGCATCATAATTAGATGAATAGTTACCCAAAATAAAATATCTCAAGAATATAAATGACAAAACATATTGATCGTAAGAATTAATCCATATGAGATTGATATTTTGGTGGTGGAGAGGAAAATGGAATTAATGTAATGAAAATAACTTTTATAGAAACTTTTTCATTTCAATAAAGGTACATGTTAGAATTGAAATTAAAAATAAATTTTATATAAATTAAATGTTTGAATTAATAAAACATAACAATAAATAATCCGAAATAATTTAACTTTGAAAATAAATATGTTCTATGGAAAAAATGTTGTTTTGATGATAAAAAATGTACATGTGTGAAAAAGAATTTCCATTTTAGATTTTATGTAGTTTAAACAAAACCACATATAGAAAAAAGAGTTAAAAATATATTTTTTAAAAGTGATAAATTGTAATATGAGAAAAAAATATATAATAATCATTTTTATGTCATAATTACAATATAAAATATTTAAAGAAATAAATCATATTCACAAGGAGAAATGAAATTCAATATAAAGGATGAGGATTTTTCTTAAAAAACAATATTTTTATAGAAAATGAAATCCATAAAAGAAGATTATTTTGGTTAAATTATTTAATATCCGCATATATAAAGAAAAATCCAATATATAATATGGATATGGATGAATAAATTGACCTTATAATATAATTTTCAATGGATAATGTTTATGGCCAATTAAAATGTAAATTGAGTTGAGAAATCCCTTACCTTTGATTACATGTTTCTCAAACACAGTATAATGTATTATATAGTTACCATTTACTTGTTAAAAATATATTTCATAACATTATTCACATTTATTACCATTTATAGTAATGTTTTACTTTTATTTGTTACAATATAGGTGTTTTGGGTATGGTTCTCCAAAATGAAATATATAATGCCCTTGTTTTAGTTATTTTTAATAATTATAATATTTCAAATTAATAATGAGTTAAATATTAGTATTAAATTATGGAACTAAAAAATATTAACTTATTTATATCATTTACCAAAATAATTCATTTTTCCATAACCATGCATAATTAAAATCCATAGTACCGTTCAAGCTGGTGGTTAATATAACCCAAAAAATAACATGTTAAAATCAATGGATTTGTATGATTATAAAGTGATTGTATTATAATATTATTATGAAATAAGAATAATGAAATTCTTTAGATTTTACTAATGAGATAAATATAAATTTATTATCGTTGGATAAAAAAAGATAAATGAGAAATAATGATTTAAAGTGAAATCTTACAAAAAACAAAATTTTAATAATTCATAAAAACATTCTTGGGATTGACAAAATTTTAGAAATTTATAGGAAATATTATCTACCCAAAGTTGGAGATAATTTTTAGGGATGTAATCATGGTTGTTTATAGAAGGTAATTATAATTTTATGTGTTTATATCAATGGGTGGATGGGTTCTTTTACATGTGAAATAAGTGAAATTTTTACATATATGTATTATTTAATATAAAAAGAAAATATTTTTTAATGGAAATTTGATCCCAGTTTGATAAATAATTAATACAGTATCATATTTGATTAATTAATCCATAATACAACCATTTAAGGATAATTTTTATGATTTTTTTACACAGTGATTTGAAAAGTATATATTATTTTATGAATTTTCACGGTTAATATTTTTACCATAGTAAATTGTTTTTAAAAATAATAATGAAATATACATTTTAATTAATTTGTAAATTATGATTACAATTATGAATTCCATTTTATTTGTTTAAATTTATAAAAAATATAAAAATTAATTTGAATATTAAAATTCATATTTCAAAAATAAAACATTTTAGATAAAATATATGAATAAGCATAAATATTAATTAATACATATTTAGGGAAATATTATGAATATTAGTTGTTCACATGAAATCTATTATTTTAGTATTAAAATTGAGGGTAATATGTATTTCAAAATAATCCACAACCGAGTATCTACCTAAAAAATAAATATTTTTTTTAATATTCAAGGGGGTCTAAAAGAGTGGAGACCAAGGGAATCTGAAAAAAAGATATTAAAATATTATTGAGGGGAACCTAGTTATATAAAAGTAAAATATTTTCATCCACATCTTATTTGGAGGCCATGAAATACGCAACTCGGTTACCCTTGTGCTTAGATTGTTGGATCTGCACTCCATTATCAATAATGAACCATCATTTTCAGATGTAACATATCCATGTCATGGTCCATTTTATATTGGTTTTCATGTGTTATAAAACATTCATCATAGTATTTATTTAATGAAAAATAGAAATTAAAATCCTAGGTTGTTAGATGATTAGCACTGAGGGTGTGAATATATCTCTTTTGGGATGATTTACCTTCTAAAATCCCATCATATCAAAATAAATAATGAATAATATTATAATTATAATATGTAAACACCAATAATAGAATTGATAATATCATTATAAAATATCTCATAAATTTTCATGTGATTCATACATCTAGGCTATCGTAAATGCAAAACCAACAAGTTAATTCATAATTAATATATATAAAACTAGTGATAATGTAATATATATTAGTCTCCTCCATACAATACAAAATTCATACATAAACAGATCTAAGATTTATATTGACATCATCCCCTAGCTACCGAGTAATCTTTCAACTATAGAAATATCTTGAATATAATTTATATGCACACATGATCTATAGATATAATTAGTGGGAATAAATCCAAAATATATACTACTATAATCCCGGGTATCCCTTTTAATTTAATATGAACATATATAAATGTATAATTCTTTTAAAAGATATAATAATATTATGTTTATCATGAAGCTAATGTTTTTCTTCTATTAAATTAGTAACAATAGTACCATTCCTGCTTCAGCTACTGTTGCAATAACCTCTAACATCAATCATAAAACACCATATCGAAACACATTGCTCGATTACAATCCCATGGATCATATATCAATATCTCACATCACAACACAACACAAGGCAACCATTATGTGACCAACTTATTGAATACCTTAAACCTAGTAGAAAAGATTTGGTGCCTTAATTTATTACATTAGTTCAAAATAAAATCAGTCAAATGCAAAAGGACTGAATAGTTTAGTATCTTTGGAAAACTAGATACTGGAATGGCCCAAAGTCCATAACTTTTTTTCATTTTAGATAATCCTTATTTCAAGGGGTGATGTGGAACACTTATTATCTGAGATTATCCCATCACATCATTCATAAAATACATCTTGGTATCCATAGAAAAAATGAAACATAAGAATGGGGTGATCTACGATTCTTAGAAATGGTAACCACACAGTAGACGTTATCAAAAATAAACCTAAAAAATATGATAAGATAAATGAATAAAAACACATTATATTAAAACACAATCTTGAGAATAATATGGACAATTTAAATATAACGCACCAACCCTGTAATCCTAGAGTCGGTGAATTATAATGTATTATTGGCATTATCACAAAACAAGATGTCTCAAAATACCAATAAGTTTAGTAGCCTTGGAAGTACAAGTTACATTCATAAGGTTTACATTACATCATAAAATGGATTACTAAAATAAAATTGTTTCTATATACCACACTGATATCCCATAGACTATCCCTATAGGTTAGACATAATATACATCTTCCCATCCTAGGAAAAATAAAACATAGAAATGGGTGAGCTCAGATGCACAGTAAGGATAACAATATAGAGAAAACATTCATAAATAAGCATAAATATTTATGGAAATGTATAAGACTAAAACAAAAACCTTTAAATCAAGAACGTAAGAATAATATAGGAAATATAAAATCAAAATAATTCCAAATACATACTCACATGAATATTATACTATTCAAATAATCACATGTAATATAAATCACCACTTTCATAATGATAGAATGCATAATTCCAAACATTCATAACCACATAGTCAAGGCCTTGTTCTAAGACTAAAAATAATATTTTCTCAAGCCCTTGTTCAAAGACATTAGTTTCTCTCACAAGACCTACTAATTCATCAAAGATCTATAGAGGGCTCCACCCGTCACTTACTAAGTCCAATGCATTCCTCATATGAAGAGGATGAAAAATAATAAAAATATTCATGTTAAAAGTATCAAAAAAAGTCAATAATTTACCCATAAACCATGAATGGTATAACAATAACACATCCACTGTAAAAAATAACTCATTCAATACAATATGGAATATTTTATTAAACTAATTCATCCTCAATCGAGAATAATGAAGGATATCGACATAGATGATGTTAATCATCAAAACTATTTGAGAGAAATATCCCCCTATTTCTTTTAAACATTTAAAAGTCTCAATATTTCTCAAGAAGCTATTTAAAATATATTTTTGAATCAATGATTCCCATACCACATTGAAACATTTAATATGAATAAAAATTTAAAAACATTAATGTCCATATCAATAAAATCTTAAAATCATTTTTAAAACATTGACATAAATTAGAATGCTTTAGAAGAATAATTTTTTAAAACATTTAAAATGATATTTTAGTTATATTTCCTAACCCAATGAGTTAATCTTGAATAAAAATAATTTAATTAATAAAAATTTTATAATATAATTAGAATAAAGGGACTCTATATATACTATGTCAAAGTATAGTATATACACCAAATAAAAGTGGATTGGCACATAACAACAAAATAATCTCAATGGAATGTAAGATAGGATGAATTCCTTTATAAAGACCATATCCATAGGTTAAGGATAAATCAATGAAATAATTATGTGTGAAAAATAGAAATACAGTCACTATGATTGAATATTCAGTGTAAATCAATCAGAGGACATTCACACATATTCTTGAAAAAACAACACTAATGACTTGGATGTTTAACTCAATGAATATAAATTGAGTTAAAATTACTTTTATCCAATTTATATCGATTAAATTAGAATTTATCAATGGATTGATTACGTGTATCAGAAGTATATCCACGCAAAGGGGGTGGAAATTACTACATAACTAAATAAATAGTGATTTCACACATAATAATGTGGCAATGAAACTGCACATACATATGATCCCAAGTAGTTGAGTAGACACCCTCACTATTATTCCTACCACTATCCTAACAGGATCCATCAAAAGGTCACTTCCTACTATACAGTGACCCACTAATAGTTCCAACTATTGAAGTCACCTTGCCAAACCCTTAGGATTCCATCACTTTCCTATGAAAATGTGGATTTAGTTAACCCCATATAAAATAGTCATCATAAAAATGATTCTCTTTAATCATATCACATACCTAAGTACATCCATAAAATTTCTCACCCTCACAACATATTCCCCATTCATCATCATGTAAACATACTATAATTCCCTAAATCAAGATGCATGGTGCATCACTGAATAACCTTTATTTGGAGGTTCATGAACTACCAACCATTATATTTTCTTAAGGTATCATGAAATAAATTGTTAAAGAGGTTACTCTAAAATTATTTTTAAATTATCCCATCATATTGGTCTTCTTATACCAAAGTATACCACAAGTACTTCACTAGAACATTTATCATATATATAGTGAGATTCACCCCCCTTTTGGGTGGTATTTCATGATGGTCCTATATTATCACTATAGAATCTATGCAATACATAGTCACGTAGATATGACCCTAACCCATGAATAAATTTGGGAACTGTAACTATTTTTTTCTACTTAGATCCATTATTTTTATCATAGCTCTTCGAATATCTCTCTTAACTAACCGTATAACTTATAGTAAGAACTATCTTTCTTATTATCTAGTCACTTTACATGACTCTACATGACGATCTATCTTAATTACCATTAGAGACTGATCATTTTCATCCTCTTGGTGCTCTATTAGAGGTTTCCATGGATATATTCTTCTATAATACAAAAAATAAACGTCAAAAAGAATAACCATGATAGTTCTCAATAATGTTATTTATGAAAAACTATAACTTCCATTGAGTACTAATAGTTGAATACACCATACTCCATAACATCTTCATAAGATGGATGTGATCTCTAGCACCGTATATACATAATTATGTCAATATTAGTATCTTATAGGATCAAAATCATTTCTTTTTTATTTTTTAGATAAAATATTCACAATTAAATCTTAGTTATATAAAGTTTTAACCAAAAATATTACAAGAAAAAAATTTATTATTTATAATTATATTTATTTTTTAATTGAATAATTATAGAAACTAAAAAAGAAGAATAAAAAATATTTTAATTTTTCAAAAAACAATCAGATATGATACCACCATAAAACTATATAATAAATCTCCCTCAATGATGAATCAAACACTTTAAATAATTTATCGACATTTACACACCCCGTATCCATCATTGTCAATATTAAACATCCCATTTTCATAAATCCAAAATAATGTGTGCTGCAACCGATGAATGATCACAATATGAAAACTGGAACCAATGAAATGAAATCCCTCCCTTCATTAATGAGTCTTTCCTACAATGTGGATTTGCTCATCCAAGAAAGATTTTCTATAGCATGTTCAATCAGTATCCAATATTATTAAATTATTTATGGGATCATATAATCTGAATATACATAGAGTATAATGATAAATTAAATTAATACAAATATTTATCAGGCATCACTATTGAATTCTAATGCATTATAGTAATTCCCAGAGATATATTCGGTCATGTTACCATGTACATTTCAAATTTATAGTCTCCCATTTAATTTTCTTTTTGAATTCCAATCTCTGGAACACCTTAAGTGGTTTATATAATTTTATTATATACTCTCTATAAAACTATTAATTTCCCATGGAAAGGTTTAATTTTATGTATTACGAAAACATAAAATGTATCTATAATTTGAAGTAAAAAAATAATATTTTGGTGTAATCATATATCACATGAATAACGATAATGATGATACATTATGGGATATATTTAAGACCACCTTAATTAGTTTCAATGAATTCTACTCATCAAGTATAAACCTCTAAATTAATAAAATCAGTATAAATATGACATGTAGAAAAAAAAATGAAACTACGAATAAATTTTCATTAATGTTTTTACATTGTTAGAAAGAAAAATAAACTAATAAAAAATGGAGACGAAAAGACATTCTTAACTCAAATTTACTATCTAAACAAATAATTGTCAATATAGAATGTAAACAATGGATATTCAATATATATGTGATGTAATTAAATGGTACAAAGGAGGGTATTGTGTTATAATGAATAATGAGACTTTTATTATTTTTAACCTAAATAATTTACTAAAAGTTATTAAAATAACAACAATGTAAGGATTTTTTCATGATTATGTGGGTTTTGATGAAACCTAACGCAATATGAGGGACACATAGTATCCATTAATACCTTCATGGTATGACCCATGGTTCATATAGAATAAAATTCAATGTTAATGGATTAACCACTACCAATATACCATCATATCATGGAATCGTGGTCACTGTGTTACCCTTTCTGTATTATGTGATGTTTATTAATCTCAATCAGCATGTCATAACCGTTTACATAAACTAAAATTTTAGATGTAGTTCCCCTCATGTTTTCAGAATCATCTCTATTTTCTAAAGAACTATTGAAACATACATATAGATGGAATCGAAATGAGGTTCGGTAAAATTTAAATGGGTACATACCTTAAAATGTTCTTTATTTTATATCCAAACTCATAATTTCTCTTAAATAATTATATGAATTATCATTTGTGGTTTAACTAATCTCAATATTCTTTTTATTATCTCTAAATTTATCATCATAATGATAGTATTCAATTTATTTTTCCAGATTAAGGTCATTTCATACAATTTGATCATAGCTAAGAAAGTCCTTTATAGCTAATATATTTTAAATTCATGTTTTTATGTTACTAAATAAATAACTAATATTTTTTTATATAGGATAATAAAAATAAAATCATACCTTGAAATTCTATTAATATTTTCATCATAGGTACCAAAGGATTAATCCTCTTTTTTTATCTTCTATAATTCTCTCTTTTATTATTTAATGAGTTTTGAGAAAGTATTTTGCTAATATGTTTTCCCTAAAATCCCCCTATTCTTTAGATTCTACTTAGTCAATTAATTTTTTTTCTTATTGATATTCCACCATTGGCTAGATTCGAGATAAAAATGATAAAATATTAAGAAAACATTTCATTATTTAAGCACTATAGAGTAAAAAATATATTTTCTGTTAGGTGGATCCATTTTTCAACAATAAATAGATTGATGGAAACTCTAATGGAGGTTGGATATTATCGCATGAAAATTTTCAAAATAGATTATTTCTCATTCATTAGTCTGTTTATTATCTAAAAACTATTTCTATTGTTGTCTATATAACTAAGAGAGAGTTTCCATTAACTGATGCACTCTAATACCCATTGAGATACCCCAGAACCAAACATCCATACCCAATGCTAAAAATATATTGTATCCACATATGATTCCATACCATGTCAGATAGATCTATAATAAAAAAATTATGTTTCACCATTTTCCAAATAACATCTCATGAAATCACAAAATCCCAATACTCTATTGATTAATGTCTTTGAATATGAGCTTAATTATATTCTTCTTTTAAATAAATGTTTAATCATCCGAAATAAATAAATAAATAACAAGATATCAATTTAGAACCATCATATTGAATACCATTCGATAAAACCTAGGTTATGGAAATATAAGAAAATGTAAGATTAACATCTCGGTAAGGGTAAACATATCAATGGGTCATAAATAATTATATTATAAGAATGTAATAGGACATGATAATGAGAGAAATAACTTATTAATTTTTTCTAAATCATAGTATTCATTGATAAATAATTATAATAAGGAATATAACATGAAAATAAATAAATCATATATCATTGAATAATAATGTAGATATATAACACAATAATCAAATGAAATGTACAAAAGTAAAAGAGAATGTCATGACATAGAGATGTGGAATAATTAAATGAAAAATAATAATATCATATTGAAAAAAGATACCCAAAATAATTTCCATGCACAAACTTGTGAACAGAGTGATACAAAATCATGTTCATACACAATCATGTGAATAATTATGCACACAATCATGTTCACACACTAAATCATTATACCATGAGATATAAAATTTTACCCAATGAATTGGATCAAGAAAAAAACAACCCATATCATAATAATAAACTATACAAATGTGTTCTATATGAAATCAAACATTAAAACTTTAATATAAATCCTTGCAAAGAAAATCATTTTAATATTATTTCCAAACTGAATTGCACAACATCGCTTCAAAATTAGATCAATAGTTACCCAAAATTAAATATCTCAAGAATATAAAGGACAATACATATTGATCATAAGAATTAATCAATATGACATAGATACTTTGGTGGTGGAGAGAAAAATGGAAATAATGTAATGAAAATAACTTTTATAGATACTTTTTCATTTCAATAAATGTACATGTTAGAAATGAAATTAAAAATAAAATATAAATAAATTAAATGTTTGAATTAATAAATCATAAAAATAAATAATCCGAAATAATTTGACATTGAAAATAAATAAATTCTATGTAATAAAATGCGGTTTTGATGATAAAAAATTTACATGTGTGAAAAGAAATTCCTTTCTAGATATTATGTAGATTAAAAAAACCATATATAGAAAAAAGAGTAAAATATGTATTTTTTAAAAGTGATAAAGTGTAATATGCGAAAAATATATATTATAAACATTTTGATATCATAATTAAAATATAAAATATTTAAAGCAATAAATAATATGCACATGGAGAAATGCAATTCAATAAAAATGATGAGGATTATTCTTAACAACAATATTTTTATAGAAAATGAAATACATAAAAGAAGATTATTTTGATTAAATGATTTAATATCAACATATATAAAGAAATACAATATATAATAGGGATATGGATGAATAAATTGAACTTATAATATAATTGTGAATGGAAAATGTTTATAGCCCAATAAAAAGTAAATTGAGTTGAGAAATCCCTTACCTTTGATTATATGTTGCTCAAACACAATATAAAGTATTATATTGTAATCATTTACTTGTTAAAAATGTAATGCATCGACCCCAGTTACCCAGAGTCGGTGCATTATTACATAACCTTGGCATGATCACAAGAATGATCAAATTTTGAAAGACCGATTGGTTTAGTAGCCTTGGAAACACTAGATATATTAATAATGTTTTACATCACATCATGAAGTGAAAAACTACAAAAAAACATATTGTATCCATAATCCACACTATTATCCCCTCATAATATCCCTACAGGTCATTCAAAATTTACTTCTTTACTTCCTGGGAAAAATAAAACATATAAAAGTGGTGAGCTCAAACGCCCAGTAAGGATAACAATATAGCGGAAACTTTCATAAATAAGAATAAACATTTAAGGCAATTTATAACTAAAACAAAAGCCTTGTAAACTTGAACTTAATCATAATATGGGGAAAAAATGAAATAATTCCATTTACTTATTCACATGGATATTCTAAAAATCTAATAATAACATGCAATATCAATAACCACTTTCATAACGATGGAATGCATAATGCAAGACTTTCAAAACCACATAGCCAAGGTCTCGTGCCAAGACTACAAATAAGATTTTACCAAGGACTTTTTCCAAGACACTAGATTGTCTCATGAGACCTACCGATGCATCGAGGAGCTATAGCGGGCTACAGCCATCACATATTAAGTCCAATGCATTCCCATATGAAAAGTTTTAAACATAAAATAAACATTCGTATTAAAACTAGCATACGAAATGTCAATACATTCTCCATAATCCATGGATGGTTTAAAAATAACACATACACAGTAAAAAATATCACAAAACATTCAATACAATATAGAAGTTTTGTATCATAATAAATCAACATCAAATAAGCGTAAAATCCATCAAAGGATGTTGACATAGATGAAATCAAAACTCTTTTTAGAGAAATATCTCTTTCTATTATGAAATCATTTAATAGTCATATATTTATAAAATAAAACATTTTCATTGAAAATATTCTTATAAGTTTGTAAGGGATGCTTTGACGATTTTATAACGGCGGAAAATAACCGCACCCGCCGTATAAGTTAAAAAAACATTCTTACCTTAATTCTATCGAAAAGGTTAAAAAGCACCTTGTTTGGAAAACAATGGAAAGATTCCTTTATAAAACTCTTATAAAAAGTCAAACAAGGGTATAAATGACTTTTACCCATATTATTCTAAATATTAAAAAAAAATTGAAATACATTTTTAAGAAACATGGATGTGGATGATAAAGAGATCCCAGTAGATTATTACTTATAAACAACCTCGAATAATGAAGAGATTGTGAAATAACCCTTACCTTGTACTTTTCCTTGGTTGGGGTAGGTTAAAATCCTATATAATGGTGAAATAATTGTTATTAAATTATACATGAATCATATACATTCATATGATATGATATATGATCTTTTAACATTGCTTTGTTAATAGTATCTTAGTATTATCGTCGTTTCGGGTGTTAACTTACTCATTTTCTTTTATATGTTTTGTTACATAATCCATGTTTATCATGTATAGTTTGTATATTATTCATATACAGAATGATATCATGTCCTTCAACATCATTTTTAAATAATCAAATGATAATTATACTTGAATGGATATGATGGAGAATGAATCTCATCGTGTTCGTGGAGACGGTAGTCTGTACGTACGCACAAGCGACAATATCATTCTATTGATATTAAAATAATATATAAATGGATGTTATATCATATATACAGAATCATTAACATGTTATATTTATTATTTACATGAGTTACACATCATTATTATAATCATCCAAATAATAATATATTGAATAACAATTACACCACAACGTGGAGACGGTAAGCCGTACGTACGCACGTATGGTGACATGTTATTCAAAGGGTGGATAGAATACTTAATATGGTTGTACCATATATATAATAACATCATAGTATATATATGATACTAGAGTCATTATTTTAGAATGGTAGCAAAAAAGGAAGAAGAAGTGGAAGAAGAAATGAACTTGGAAAAGGGTGGTGAAATCATTACCTCTTCTTCGGGTTCTTCCTTTTGATTTGATCCAAAGTGCTCGTTAGGTTGGCTTTATGATCCAAATAAGGCCTCTAGGTTGTATTGAGGGATGTTGGGAGAGTATTTGGGAAGATTTTGGCCGAACCAAAAGGCTTTGAAGGTCTGGAGAAATGAAGAGGAATGCCCTTTTATAAGAGGGGTGAGGGGCACCTTTGGAAAAGCTAGAAATATTAATTTATAATAAATTCATATTCGGTTTCTAATGGCTCCAAAGTTGATTATTTAAATTTTAAGGTTGGGATAGGTAGAAAATCACCCAACCAATAGAATTTAGATTGGTGTGGGTCATTATATTAACCTTATCTTTAAGTATTAACTCTTAATTAATTAGTTTCACTTTTACAATGTCTCTTTGTATTTTTATATTATATGGTTAATAAACATACTATATACATCCAAGATACCCCCAAGTGGTCCATTAAAGATACAACTATCATTATATAAGTCTCTTGGCCGATCCTTAGATTTTTAGGAATTTAATATCAGTTAATAATATCATATTTGTTTTAAAAACTCTTTTGTGTCAATTTTGACACTATTCAATAGTTGATTTGTTTGAAACTCATAATAGAATTATTACTTTGAAAAAAGTATATTAAATCAATCCTAATATGTCATATTATCCTAGAAAATTATTTTAATTCATTAAAAGTCTCAAATTATATTTATTTGGGTATTTATAATATCAATTATTTTAATTTGTCACTATTTTGGTAATTAATGCATCATAATTGTGTCATAAATAAATTAAATTATTTAAAGTCTAAAAATTAAAAATAAATTATCATTATGTAGGAAAGATTTTTATATTTCTAATGAATATTTATAGTCGAAAATACAACATATATATCCCTATGTAAAAATTGTTTTTCTAAAAGATATATGCTTGTGTCATTTTTGTATTCATTTTAACTTAATTAAAATTAAGTGTCCCTATCACGTACAAGTGGCCCCATGGGGTCCCAAAATCGACCCAAAGATGCCTATGGTCGAACATGTATCATCCAATGAGTCTAGGACACGTTTTGGGGAATTTATTTATTATTATATTATTATTTTTTAACCCTTATTTACCAGATTTACCCTTAACCATGGTAAATAAAATATTTACTGAAGTAATTATTGAAAATGTCTAAAAATAAAATTTACCTATTTGCACAATTTGAACAAACTGATTCCAAATATGGAATCCATTTTTCCAAATTCAAAATATATAAGTGTCAGAAATTAATTTAAAATTAATTCCCGTTGTTAAAACAAAAAGCGTGTTTTTAAGAGATAATAACTATCAAAAGATTGACATTTGTTATATCCGGTTTGATTGTAAAATTATGTCCAATGACCAACATTATATTAAATGGTAAAAATATATTCTAAATATACTTTAGAACCACTCACATTAATAATTTATCAATATAAATTATTTCGATTAAAAATGTTGTCTTTAATTAAAATTTAGTAATTTTCACTATTCATCAAAATATTAAAGTTATCCGAAAAGTACCAAAATTTCACCTTAGGCTAAATTCCATATTCTGAATCTAAATATGAAGGCCATTTTGAAATATAAAATATATATAATATCAAAAAGTAGGTATTAATATTCATAATGTATAGTTTTATTGGTTATGGTGTGTTAGAACTCGGTGTTGTGTACAACACACACTATCACATTATTCAAAGAGAAGCATACCGTAGGAGCTTGGGGTATTACATTCTCCCCACCTTCAAATAATTTCGTCCTCGTAATTTCTAGAATACTTATCACATGAAAAGACTCAGGAGTTTCTTCATCATAAGTTCCTCGGGTTCCCACGTTGCCTCTTCCATCTTATGGTTTCTCCACAAAACTTTTACCAGACACGTCGTCCGGTTTCTCAGTACTTGTTCTCTCGTATCAGAAATCCTGACGGGCTCTTCACAATAAGACAGATCGGGTTCCAGTTCTAACTCCTCATAGGTGAGTACATGTGTTGGGTCAGGCATGTATTTCCTCAACAGAGATACATGGAACACATCGTGAAATTTGGAGAGACTTGGCGGCATTGCCAATCGGTAAGCTATAGCCCCAATTCGTTCTAGAATTTCGAAAGGTCTGATGTACCTGGCACTAAATTTACCTTTCTTACCAAAACGTATGACTCCCTTCCATAGAGATACCTTCAGGAATACAAGATCACCAAATTGAAATTCCAAATCCTTCCTTCAATTATCGGCATAGCTCTTTTGCCTAATTTGAGCTGCTATGATGTGTTTTTGGATTACCTTCACCTTTTCTATCGTTTCCTCCACCAGTTCTAGACCTACATGTTTTCTTTCACCAACGTCATCCCAACAGGTGGGTGTGCGACATCTCTTTCCGTATAACGCTTCATATGGTGCCATCTGAATACTCGAATGGAAGCTATTATTATAGGAAAATTCTACCAAAGGTAAATATTGATCCCACATACCCTGAAAGTCAAGTGAGCAAGATCTCAACATATCTTCTAAGGTTTGAATAGTCCGTTCTGATTGTCTGTTTGTCTGAGGGTGGTAAGCAGTGCTCAAATGATGTTCAGTATCCTGGGATTTCTGAAGACTTTTCCAGAATCTTGAAGTAAAATGGGGATCACGATCAGAAACAATCAATAGGGGTACTCCATGAAGTCTCACAACATCATTAATATATAGTCTTGCTAGACGTTCCAATGGTAGATCTTCTCTAATAGAATGAAAATGTGCTGACTTGGTAAGACGATCAACAATAACCCATATTACATCATTCCTTCTAGGAGCCTTTGGTTGCCTCATGACAAAGTCCATCATAATATTGTATCATTTCCACTCTGGTATGGGAATAGGTTGCATGAAACATCCAGTGTGTTGCCTTCCAGCTTTCACTTGTTGACAAACCATACATCTTGACACAAGATAAGTAATCTCCCTCTTCATATTGTCCCACCAAAAACGTTCCTTCAAATCTCTATACATTTTGGTCCTCCCAGGGTGTATTGACAAATTGGAACTATGAGCATCATCCAGCAATTCCCTTTTTAGATCAGGTATATCGGGAATACAATGTCTTTTCCCAAATTTCAAAATTCCATCTTCATACACAATGCTTGTCAGTCTCCCGTCATTCACAGCTTTAATCTTGTTTTGAAATTCTTCATCATCGGTCTGAGAACTCTTAATCCTTTCTAGTAAATATGGTTTGACAACCATTTGAAAAAGCATTGATGTTTCTCCTTCCCTGGTTATTCCCATGTCCATCTTCACTATATCTATGAAAATTGGATCCCTTTCAATTCTCATATTGTTCAAAAATCCATGATCTCTTCTGATCAAAGCATCTGCCACCTTGTTTGCCTTCCCCGAGTGGTAGTGTATCATACAATAATAATCCTTGAGCAATTCAAGCCATCTCCTTTGCCACATGTTGAGTTCTTTTTGTGATAAAATAAACTTCAAACTCTTGTGATCAGTATAAATCTCACATTTTTCACCATAGAGGTAGTGCCTCTACATCTTCAAATCAAAGATCACAGCTGCTAACTCGAGATCATGAGTAGGATAGTTTTGTTCCTAAATTTTCTACTATCGTGATGCATAGGCAATAACATTATCATTCTGCATAAGGACACAACCAAGTCATTTCTTCAATGCATCACTATAAATTACAAACCCATCATTCCCTGATGGAAGAGTCAATATAGGAGCTTGAATAATCATCTCTTCAGTTCTTCGAAACATTCTTCACAGTCTTTTTTCCAAACAAATTTAACCCCTTTACGTGTGAGCTTCGTTAATGGGTTAGCCAATCGGGAAAAATTCTGGACGAATCGTTGATAATAACCTACCAAACCAATAAAACTACATACCTCAGTTATACTCGTAGGTTCTGGCCATTCATGGATTGCCTTGGTCTTAGAAGGATCAACATTGATTCCATATTTAGAGACAATATGGCCATGAAAGGAAATCTCCTAAAGCCAGAATTCACACTTGCTAAACTTCCCATATAATTCATGTTTTCTCAGAGTCTTCAGGATAATGCGCAAGTGATTTTCATGATCTTCATAGCTTTTGGAGTATACCAAGATATCATCAATAAATACCACCACAAATTCATCAAGATACTCCTTGAAAACTCTATTCATCAGATCCATGAATACAGAGGGTGCATTAGTAAATCCAAAAGGCATTACAGTAAACTCGTAATGCTCGTACCTGGTTCGAAATGCTGTCTTCAGAATGTCTTCCTTCTTCACACACAACTGATGGTATCCAGATCGAAGGTCAATCTTTGAAAAGTATTGAGCTCCAAGCAGTTGGTCAAATAAATCATCAATGTGTGGTAAGGGATACGTGTTCTTTATTGTTATAGCATTGATCTCCATGTAATCGATACATAACCTCATAGATCCGTATTTTTTTAACAAAAAGAACAGGGGCTCTGCATGGAGAAACACTAGGGCGAATAAATCCCTTATTACTCAATTCCTCTAGTTGTTTCATTAGTTCAACTAATTATATAGTGGCCATTCGATAACGGGTCTTTGATATATGCCTTGATCCAGGAATTAAATCAATGGAAAAATCAACTTCTCGTTCTGGAGGATGTCCAGGTAAATCATCCGGAAATATATCTACAAATTCTTTTACAACAGGTACATCCTCTAATTGAAAATTCCTTTCCTCACCCATAGTTATTTCATTTTATTCCTCCCCAATAATTGAATTTAGTTGAGCTACTGGGGGTGGATCTAAATAAGAATTATGTGGTGATGATTCTGTTCTAAAGATAAGGTGTTCCTTATCATCATCATCAAGAATCGTAACCTCTTTCTTCTTACAATAATTCTTCGCATCATAGTCCGAAAGCCAGTCCAAATCGAGGATTATATCAAACTCAATCATAGGTATGACGATGAGATCAGCAGATAAATAACATTTATGTGATCTAATGGGGACTAATTCACAAAACATTGTTGCAATGATACTTCTCTTAGGAGTTTTAACTGAAAACTCCCTTGTTAAATCAAATTGGAAATATCTAATTTTCTTAGAAAACTGGGAAGATATGAAAAAATGCGGTGATCCAGAATTAACTAATGCATTTTCTAAACTTGAGGAAACCATTAAATTCCCTGCGACCACATCTTTCGGAGATTCTACCTCAGCAGTAGTGATATCATAAGCTCCTTTTCTGAGGTAAGTTCTCTGGACGTTTTGGACATTCATTTGCATGATGTCCCATCTCCCTGCAATTATAGCACTGAACATTGGTAGCTTCCTTCTTCCCCTTACAATAACGAGCTTGGTGGCCTTTTTCACCACACTTGTAACAGACTCCATTTCCCTTCAAGCAAGTACCGGGGTGTTTCTTCCCACATTTACCACAGGATGGATATTCAACCTTTCCCTTCTTCCCATTATTTCCATTCCCAGATTGATCAGCAGGTCTCTTCTTATCTTTCTTTGCTTTAAAGTCATAAGACATAGAGAATTCCTTTTCGGTCTTGATAGCACATGAGGCAATGTCTTCATACTATGAAAAGGATTGTGAGACTAATGCTCGATAGAGAAACGATTTTAACCCATCAAAGAAACGATCAATCATACTTCTTGGGTTACGTATATAATCTCTAGCATACCTTGCTAATCTTGTAATGTTAGCCTCATACTTTGTGAAATTCTCATCCTCCTTCTGTCTCAGACTCAGAAATTCCCTTTCCATATCTGCTCGATGGTCGCGAGGAAAGTATTTTTCTAAAAATAGATCTTTGAACTCCCTCCATTCCATATTTGATACTTCATCATCTTCCTTTGTGTTTTGAATCAATGACCACCATTGATCAACATCTCCAGTGAGTCGGTAAACTGCAACCATCTTCCTTTGTAATTTAAATGTTATTAACTAATTATATAAAACCCTAAATCAAAAATGTCATTAGGAATATAGGAAGGTGAATTATAGTCTAATTACTCTAGATTATGTTGAGGTCTTTAGGTGATTTTCAATTTCATTGGACATGTAATTTCCAAATTCTAGACAATCATGAAATCCCCACAACAAGAGTGTTAAACTCCCCACCCCACCCTATGGAATCTTGTGTATTGATTCTAAGGTGATCTCAACCATACAAAAGGTTATAAAATATTCTAATTTCGGGTCCTTGTAGTTGCTATCAGAGAAAAAAGTTTTGTATAACATTAAGGGTTAAGAAAATATTAACATCAAACAAATGATATATTATATTTTAGGTATTTGTTGAAATTATATAGAATTGGAATTTTTTTGTTGCTACAACTAATCAATATATAATCAAAAAATAATAATTTTACAGGAAACAATGAATCTAAAGTAGGTTAGTATCATGAAGGAATTTTTCATTCAAGTTTGTAAGCTGGAATTTTTGGAAATAGATTTAAGATATTTTTTATATTGATGGATCATTTAACAAATTATATAAATGGTGGTTAAACCCAGATTCTATACCATCCATATTTACCAAAAAAGTACATGTCGATAGTATATCATTTCATAAAACAATGCCCTTTAACTTTTGGTATAAATTCAAATATAGTGGTATATGAATGGTAGACCAATAATCTGAAAAAATATGTTTGATGTAAATGGATATTTTAATATTCAAAAGGAAAATCTCTCCATTTTTCATTTTAAATTAGATGCTGATTTCTGGTGAACTATGATTAAAATTTTCAATGTGAGTGAAAATCTTGATTCCATGGAATAAGATACATTTACGAATATTTTCCATGAAAAATTTTATCTTATGTTCCTTAAAAAATTAATATAAATACAATTATTGGAATTTATTACAAATGGAGAACATTCCATGGCTATGTATAAAGAAAAATTACCCAGTTTGGCTGTGTACGCAATTTGTTTCATTCTAGACCTCTATAACAAAATTAATTGTTTTTAACAAGGAATGAAACCATGTTTGTGATGATTATTTTCCTCATTGAAATTTAAGTGTTTTGTGAAAGGTTTTTTATATAAAGAGAAAATTCATATCGAATTTTTAAACACTAATGTACACTATAATTAAATGAGTAAGAATTGGTCGAGGTGGAACGAAATGGAGAAGTATTCAACTAACAAATCTAAAGGTAATCCATCTATGTCATCAATGTGTGGTCAAAACAATTCATGGAATGTTTTAGAGAATATAGAAAGTGTTATCGTTATAGTAATTCTATTAAATATGCTTATTAATACAAATAAAATAGTATTTATGAATCCAAAAATGAGGTGATAGATATCGATCCAGTGGTAAGATTTATTAATTTTTATGAGTTATGGAATTATGAAAATGTGTGTCCAATGATAGAAAAACAATGTGTAAATCATCAAGATAAAAAGATAAAAGGGTTTAGAAATATTATTTTCAAGCATTATGATTGATGTTGGGTCATCTATTTATGTGGATAAATGAATTTTACTTATTTATTCAAATTATTTTAATTCAATTTTTTACTATTTATCTTCACTTTCATTTTCTTCTGAGAAATTTTCATGTAAAATGAGAATATTGCCACATAATGATAATATAGATCTTTTTAGTAAAACTAATGTTATAAGTATTAATGGGACTATAATTTATATGACTTTTCCTATTGTAATTAGAGGGATTATTTTCATGAAAATAATTTTGAAATTCCCATTATAGATTTTTATATTATACTAGATATGGATTATCTTAATCATTATAATTTTGAGATAAATTAAATAGATAATAAAGTTATATTCAATGATTATAATACTTTTTATAACATATCATGAAGCTGAGAATATGATAAAATTTGGAAGGGAATATCACATAAATCATGTTTTTTAAAAAATATAAATTTTTTATATTAGTGATGTTCCAATTGTAAATTAATATATGGATCTATTTAATGAATATTTGAGTATTTAATTAAATATTTGGAGTTTCAGTTTACAATTTAAATAGTTCTTGATGATAAGATAATTTAAAAATCCCATATTGAATGACTCATGTAATGATTTTAAAATTAAAACATTTGTTTCATAAAATAGTATATAATGGTTTCACTAATTTGATCACATAAACATGGGGTGTATCGATTTTATTTGTTACAAATAAATACGGTTCAATGATTATTTTCATTAATTATAGATCCTTGAATAAAATCACCATTAACATCATGTGTCATTTACTACATATCAATGATTTGTTTGATTATCTCCATGGATGGTAGTATTTTTAAAATATTTATCTCATGTCATCATACTGTCAATTTATGGTGATTGAAGATGATATTTTAATTATATTGTTTTTGAATATATATTTTAATTATGAGTACATGGTAATTCTCATTAGGTAGTTTAATAATTTCTTTTATAGATAAGGTGAAAAAAATCTAATAGGAGGAGAATTTGGCTTTTAAAAAGAATTTGGAAAATATTATAGCAGAGTACTTAATTTAATAGAGTAGAAATCAAATAAAAATAACATCGGATATGATTATAGTGGTTAAGATAGAAATTATCCTAGTACACTCTTCTTCCCTCTCACAATCAAAGGGTAATAGAACCCACTATAACCACTATTATTGGAATATTTACAAATTTAGTCGCAACCCAAATAAAAATCCTTTTCCCTTAGAGGATAAAACGTAAATATATCATCATTTTCATAATGAGAAGCACAAACTGGATTACCTAATGTTGTTTAACCTTATATAATAACCCAATTATGATCTATATTCCCCACGAGGATCAAATATAAATGGTCATAACATTATCTATCTATAGGAACATCCCAAATATCCTTTATTTTTCTCACTTAGTGTCACAACCCAATTCTTGACATTTGTACGAGATCCACATCCCACAATCTTACATTTCAATGGGTTGTATAACCCTTTATAATTATTCATATTGAAATAGAGGAAAATGAGTAAAAATAAAGAACTAGAAGAATGATTCATAGTCTGATAGTTGAGGAAGCAAGGAGCTCCCTAAGAGAAAGTGATTATATGATTTTTGATTAGTTGATAGTAGTAGTTGATTGCCAAAGTAAGTATCACATTTATAGTTCAAGAATATAATCAAACTCAATTATTCATCTGTATTTTTTGAACTTATTATATATATTTCAATTGTACACATTATATTCAAATCAAAAATCTCAATTCTGTTTATCATTCCCATGATTTCGTGTGATATAATCCTTAAATTTTCATGAAAAACATACCCACATGGGTTATATCTATAATCTGTAAAATTAATTACATTTTATCAAGTGATGACATGCTATTATAATTACTATAGAAAAAATAATAGTATAATCAATATTAAAGTCCCACGAAAAGTCCAATAGATTTTGTGAAACAAACTACTCAATTTTATACAATATTTAATTTTGAACATGATTTTTCTTAAGAATCCAGTGTGAATATTCATCCCAATTGATGATAATTTAATCATCTATAAAATTATTCTAAATAATATAAAATAGAATTATAATTATTAATATGTATGTAATGAATAATTAAATCATGATTTTCATCTGAAACAAATAATAAGTAATTAAAATTATAAATATTTAAATAAAACCGAGAATATATTGTAATAAAATATAAAAATGTAATTTTTTTACTATAAATAGTTTGTAAAGATTGTTAAAAAAATCCAAATTTCAACTACGAATCAGTTACTTTTTTCTTTTTTTTAGTTCATTTTTCTTAATAGGGTTAGTTTATTATTTTCATAAAATCGGTCCATTTTGGTTCACGTTGTTAGTTCATTGTCTTTTATACGGAATGTTCAGTTTTTTCCATGTTGTTAGTACATTTTCTCATAAATTATGAGTTTTTTGTTAAATTTGTATCTAAATTTAATTTCAGGTAGTCTATATGTTTTTTCATGTGGTGCATAAATTTATATTCATCTGGATTTTTCTTCAGTTTTTTAAATTTTGACTCACTATTAGTACAAGACATAGAAAACATTTTTATAATAATCATTTCCAGTCTAATGGTCACTTATAAATTTCATATCACAAGTTCACTTCTCAAGGACACTTCCCTAGGTAACTCCTCTAGGTAAATGTTCATGGTTACTTCATGATTTCACCTAAATAAGTAAAAAATAACATTAGAATAATATTACAATGTAAGTGTAACTATAACTATTTAAATTATCAGAAAATAATGATACATTGGATTAGTGATCCAATTCATCATAATCTACATGTATTATTCGTTGATCTTGTGAATGGAGTTTTTCATAAATACTGGTATAAGTTTGTTGTTCTGTATAATGCTGATTTTTGGTTATAATATAAAAGTCATGAGGATCCTAAAATTTATATAATTTTTTTAACTATAATATATAATATATTTATTTAATTTTTTTGTAATAATGAATTTTTGTTGTAGTTGATATCCATTATTGGCAACATTATTTATAAATATATAATAAATATTTAAAAATATACAAATAAATTGTTTTAATAATGTTTGTGATTAAAAAATTTCATTTTGATTGTATGATATATTAGATTAGAGTGTCACCATTAGTGGTTTGTTGAAAACATTTCTCTATTACCTAGCTAACTATGTTTGTTAACTGAAAAAGTTGTTAAATTCATCTGGATGAAAGAGCATGATAATTTTTTCCATGAACATGAAATATTATTTCTGATTTCTCCATCTTTGGACCTACCCACTAGAAATAATTATCATTTCATCCACAAAAATGATTTATGAAATTTACATGGTTTTGTTATGATTTAGAATGATATTTTAATTGAATTTTTACACATCAATTGAAATATTAATATATATATATATATTATCATACACATTTTCTCAATCTAGATACTATTTTTTCATTAAAATATATAGGAAACATTTATATGGGGTAAACAGTGAAATATATATTAATCATAAACTCTTAAATTATATATTCACTAATAAAGAGTAAAAATTGAGTCATAGAAGATTGATGGACCTGATAAGTTTTTATGACTACATTATTCTTTACCTTATAAGATAAAGAGAAAAATATATTATTTTGTAATTCAAAAATATAATACCTTATTAATGATTCTATGGTAGGAAAATGATACTTTGGTAAATGATTTTCTGATTGATATCATAGAAATGGTGCATTAAAGAGTGTCCCAAATATTATTTTATGTTTAAATATAGTCATCATTTTTTGAATGAATTAATCAAGCATAAGAGAAGGAAAATTGTTTGATAGGAATAGTTGACCTACTAAAGTAAGGCATGTTACATGAATTTACCATTGTCCATGAAGTTGTTTTAAATTTTTGAAAAATGATGTGTCTGGCAGCTATCTTTTAGATTAAAATGGAATTATTGAGTGAAGTGAACAACTCAACCATTTCTGTTATTCTCATTTGTACTAATATGTACATAGATTATTAGGGGTATTACTACTGGGCTTTAATGAATAAAATTATTACATATTTTATTGTAAAATGTTTGACTTTTCAATAGGTTAATGATGGATGATAATTATAAAAAGGTATAATTTTTCATTTTCAATCACTGGTGTGGAAATGGGAAAATATATCCACAGATTACATAGTGGGATTGAAAAATACATTTTGAGGTAATAATGTAGATTGGGTTATTGTTTATTTATTGTTTAAATATTTTTCATTTTTATCATATTAGAGATATTATTTCATTATATTATCAATCTCAATTGTATATAAAAGGGATATTAAGGTTACATGGATTTACTCACTCCATTTTATATGACCTTGATCATTGATTTACTGCAAATTTATTAAAAAGAATTTAGACGTCATTAGATATTGAATTAAATTGTAGTAAATATTTTCATCTCAGTTTGAGGTACAGTTATAGAATAATATTTATACTTTGGTAGACATATTGTGATATCATTCAATGAATTAATAGTAAATTTGGGATCAGAATATTACTTTTTTTTTAATTTTATTATCATAAAAATTTTCATTCTATAATTCAGATACAACCATTTGATGCATTATATAAAAAGTGGTTCAGAATTTTTCATGTTTGGATGAGGGTAAAAAAACAATGTCATTGGGACTATAACTTTTAAAGGAAAGGCTCATGAAATTATAGATGATCTAGCATCACATGAGAGTGGATAAATGTAGAAAAAATATATAAGTATATAATTTAATGAAATAAGTTTCACTAAAGGTAGAAAATAATGTTTTTAGAATTATATCCATTGTAAAGTGTTATGAGTTTTGCTAAAAAGGGAAATTTAATTCCACATGTCCTTAGACAATATAAAATTTTGAATAAAATTGGATCAGTTTCATATAATGTGGCTTTGCCTCCTAGTTTATCTCAAGTACACAATGTGTTTCATGTTTCATTATTAAGGAAATATATACAAAGATTATATCTTGTAATTCAGTTCAAAATTAGTTTAGTTAGAAGATAACCTTTCTTATAAGGAATATCTTATTTAGAATCTTGACCATATAGAGAATATGTTTTAGAGTAAGGTGATTCACCATGTTAAGTCTGTGTAGAAAACCCTAATGAGTCTTGAAGAAACATGTCAATCATAAAATCTCGTGAATGAAAACTATCCCCACTTCTTTATGTAGTGAACAGAATTACCCAGATTCAATTTCAAAATTTGGGAGGAATTAAAAAAACTAC
The DNA here is from genome assembly GCA_963277665.1 of Viscum album. NCBI lineage: Eukaryota > Viridiplantae > Streptophyta > Magnoliopsida > Santalales > Viscaceae > Viscum > Viscum album. The sequence continues at coordinate 1,992,171,599 of OY728155.1, forward strand.
GTAATCATAAATCAACTTAATATGTTATTAATATTCATGAATTATATTATGTGTATATTTTTTTATTATAATACAATGTAGTTTTTCAATACAATTTGTTTTTATAAGGTTCTATTTAGTTTTTTAATTTATAATTTTTTAAAATTAAAATTTTTCAAAATAATATTTATTTTAGAAAAATAATATTAAAATTATCTTAGGGTCAGTGTATTGGATTTTCCTAAAAAGATTTATTTTTCAATGAGTATTGAAAATTACCGAGTTTTCTAAAAATCACATTTTTTAATAACTCAATTAATTTAATAGTAATTTTTAATCATAGATTAATACATGTATTACTTAATTATAAATAACATACCTATTACATATTAATGATAAATATACCTTATTTGGGTATATTTTTTACACATAAAAACACATTTTCCTAAAAACTGTTTTTCAATCGGTTATATGATGTTTTATTAAAATTATTTTATTCAACATCTATAAATTCAATAAAGAAAGTTATATTCCATATTTATTAATAGGAATATAAAATCTGGGAAATATGCCTTTTTTATTTTGTTCAGTGTGAATAGTAACCATAATAAATATTTATCACCTTAGTAAGGGAAAATTATGTAATTTGTGATGGAATTAATGTGAAATGGCCTGAAAATCCCATAAAATTTTAATTTAATTTATTTGATTATTTTTTTCTATTATAGAAATAATTTTTTGTAAAATATGTAAATTTATTTCCAAGTTTCTTTAATAGTGTCCTCAATATGATTTTAGATAATGAATAATAACAAAATCTCAAATTATTTATTTTAATAAATAAAATATTTGTTTTATAGGGATAAAAAGATGTTATGTTCACAATAAAATTTTATTTGAAATATGAAGGAATTAATTTTATCATGTTAATTAATTTTTAATTTTCAGTTGTCGAATAATTACTTAAATTTCATATCCAACACCGATACAGTGCATGTGCAAGAAATAGAAAATTTATGTAAAGGATATTAAATAAAATAAATGTAAAAAAAATTGATTAAATTATAGTGACCCCAAAATATTTTCGATAAATATAGAATAATATGGAGGTTTTAAACCATTATATTGAAATTAAATAACTAATATATTGTCTTTAAAGACTTCATATGTGAATATAACATAAAATGACTATAACAGAATATTATAATAAATAATATTTTATAAAATAATTTATAATTCATTATAATATTATATCCATCCAATAGAATTTTCTATCATCATTAATATAATCCATTTTCCATTTATGGGATTATTTTACATGTATATAAAATGTATTTACTCCAAAAATCTAAGAAATGTTGATATCTTGATAATCATCAAAATGGTTAATGGGAGGATAAAAATATGAGATAAGGTTAAAAAATAATATAAACTTTCCCAAATTTTATTTTATGAAATTATTTATAATGAGCCTCATTATATATTATAAATATATCAATTTGGTGAATCTTTTCCATTAAAATTAATTTGTATCAATTTGAATCATTAATTAATTCCATGACTACCTCTCCCCTCACTTATAAAGGGAAACCTATTATCATCTCTTCCTCACATATTTAGAGCACTCTAGTTCAGAAAAGACATTCCTAAGTCTCTCTGAAATACATTTTCCCATCTCTTTGAGGCCTTGTTCTAACCAAAATACCATTACTATAATTCTTAGTTATTAATCCAAAGTGGTTATCTCAGAAGAAGTTTTAAGTCTAGAACAACCTATTCAATAAAATTTCTTCTTCCACATCCTTCAAATATTATTAAACCATGGTGAAATAAAAACTTCAGTATCATACATACTCAAAAAATTTAATTTATTATTTTTATTTCTATTAATAATATTATTATTTTGTTATTGAACTTTTTTATCTTCATTCACAACCAATGGGAAATGAAGACAACCATCATGCGTTTGTGTGGATTACTAACTATATTAAGTGACATGTTTCACGTTAAATCACTACCTTTCAGGAATATTTATAAAGATTTATTAAATATTTATATATGTATAATATTAATTAAATTATTGTCGTTATTTAAAAACTATATGTAATAAATTTTCGTGCAGTTTCATACATTGAAAATGATAATATAATTTGTATGTGCATTTGGAATACCACCTCCAAGAAGCAATGTGATTGATTTTTCATATCTTTATTTAATGGATTATAATAAAATTTCATTTAATGTGAAAAATTTATAATTATATCATGATTTTGGCAATGGAGATTGATAGAGAAATTAATCATTTTACCATGGTCATCCAACTGAATATGTTTTTGCATTATGATTGAATTATTTTAAAAGTGTTTGGCATAATATTTATAGATGAAGAAACAAAAGAAAACATGTTTATAAATGAAAAAAAGGGATAATGATTATAGAATTAACATGTAAATGGTTATAAATAAATTATATAACTAATATAATTTTATCATTCATTTGTTAAATAATGTATGACAATGGAAAATTTTTATAAAAAGGGAAACTATTTTAAAAAAAAAATATATTCTATACAGTTTCGCTTCCATTTCAATTTCCTTCCTTCTCTATGTTGTCTTAAATTACTTAATAAATTTTTATTTATTATAAAATACTAAATAAATAAAATTTTTGTCAATATTTAATTGTATTTTAAATAATTATAATAGTAATCATTATGCTGTATTTTTATAGGAAACTATTTACACTTTTTTACAACGTAAAAAAGAATGTTTCTCATTAACATATACTGCCTGAATGAGATTTCACCCTATTATTTCATTTCATTTAATTGAACCATCCATTACAAAATTCCAGGGATATTTTCAAAAGAAAATTTTTCCAAAATTTTTTTCTAACATTTCATTTCAATGTGTTCTTTTGCTAAATAGGTATTTATCATTATATTTATGTGAAAACGGAAACTGTTATGCTTATGGGTTCAAAAATTATTTTAAAATGTTTTTACAATGAAAATACGAATGATTAAACAAAATATTATGATATGGTACTTGAGAATTATAGATGATGATAGTGGGTATAATACAACATATACAACATGTGATATTGATACAACTTATATGAAGGTCAAGTCCAATATAGATTATTTGATGGGATATCCAGATATAAATATATAATTAATTAGTTAATGCACTTAGTCTTTAAAGGTAATAAGGATGGATTTAATTGTGCATTTTTACCTAATATATTCAACTGGGCTCTATATATTCCTTACACAAGTTAACATTGGTTATGAATATGAATCTCTATGATGTTTATAAGGGTTTATATTTTATTAATTGGTGGTTTAATTGTTTTAGTTGACAATATAATTTGTTTTAAATTTAGATATTATTTATTTCTTTATACTTGAATAATTACAAAGAAATGTTGAATATTAATGGATTGAATTGTGCATTTTTACCTAATATATTCAACTATTTCTTTAATCATTTTTTTATTTCAATATAAGAAGATAATAATTATGTATTTTTAAATTTAGATTTATATTTATTATTCCTCATTTAATTTCTACTGTAATTATCTTATTTAACTTAATCACTTATTCTTCTACACACTCGATCCTCTTACCTTTTTCCTCAATAAATGATTTAACACCATCTTTCATCTGAGCTTAATATTTAACCCAAAACATGATATAAGCCAAAATTTTGAATTCCGATTATGTAATATAAAAAAATAGTCAATTTCTTATTATATCCTTCTTAAGAACATTAGTATATTTATTTATTATATAAAAATATATTTACCTCCATTTTTTATGAAAATATATTCAATTATTACATTAACCTTTATCATTGTCTTGAAAACTACTTGATCTTCAAATAATTTTAATTTTTTAATTCATTAACCATTTATAGATATAAATTTTTAAATTTATATTTTAATTTAGTTTCATATTATTCCTAGTAATTCTCATTTTTATCATTCATGGCTATCATAAAAAATATCCATCTAAATTGTTCATTCATGTTAAATAAAAACATGTTTATTTAATATTATTTTGAGGAAACTATTTTATCCCATTAATAAATAATTTTTTTTATTTTTTATTCTTTTACACATTGAAACCATGAAATGGCGCTTCCAAATTCACCAAATTTTATATTGGTCAATGTTTTTTTCCTTAAAACATACCTTTTTACATAAATTGATCTATAATCATTTAAATGGATTCATGACCCATGTTTCTTATTCCACATTCAATTAATTTTATCTTATAAAAATATTATAAATACATCACTTTATATTTTCTTCAGATATTCCTTCCATATTTACACTTATCTCAAAAGATCAAAATATTTTTTATAAATTATCAAGAGTATATTTACATTGATTCTTAAATCAATCATCAGAACCATATCATTTTATAGTGGAAAAAATCATTAAGATCATATTAATAAATTTAATACCTTTAATCCATTGAATAAAATATTATAATTTCTCTAAATAAATCAATTAATATTAAAATAACATAACAATTATTTAATCATTGTTCATATTCAAGTCATTAAATTTAATTTATTATTATGTAGCTTATCCACATTCATGATATTATAAACAATGTAAATATATACAATCATTTTTAATATTTCCAAATAGATATCACAATACATAAAAATTTTGTGCTTTAGTTTTTAAATATATCCAAATAGTGTACTTTTATCATTAACATCAATATTTTAGTGTAAATGTTTTCATTTTTAAATTCTTCTTCATTGAATAACATAAATGTATATCATATTTTCACTAAGAATAAATAAATGATAATATATAATATATGGGATAATATATGGTTCTATTAGAATTAATAGTTCATTCCATTAAACATATGAAATCCCTTTATATTCAATATTTTTTCATTGCCTATAAAATTTATCCAAATATCAAATAAGTAAAAAATATTCAATAAGTATGTAAATTTTTATTATGATTACATTTTTGTTACAACAATAGTTAATATGATGAAAATTACATAGTTAGGGTTGTATTATGTTTAAAAATCCTTTTTTACACAAATTTTATAAATATTATTCTTATATTAGATTTAATAATAAAATTGTCACGAAATTTAATTTGATTGAGCTATCCAAATAAAAAACATAACAAAAAGTGTATTATGATTTTTGTTACTACCCAATGTCAATGGTATATATTTGGATCATACACATGATTTTGTTTTTTTGGTATCAAAACAAATAATTTCACATACCACAATTTCAAATCATGTTGTCCAGTTAAATGGTGATATCATGTTTTATAATCTTTTCTGAAATATCTACTCAAATGTTCAAGAAATAAATATAAAAATTAAGACTTTATTCATAAAATAATCATATCAATTCAAACAAAAAAAATTGGTTTATGATGTGTCCAATTTTTTGCCTCATCATACACAAAATGTTAATATCCTTAAAGAGGATATATCTTCAATGAATTTATCATTTAATACATTATTTATTTTTCTTTTGTAACTATCTAACAAATACATTTTTAATGTGTCTTTTTCTCTTATTTAATTCTATTTTCATGAACTATTATTCAATTAATCCCTCCCAAATATAAATGTCTTTATTTTTTAAGCCTTTTGTTAATGGGCGGGACATATTCCTTACTTTTATATAACATAAGATTTCAATAAAAATTATACACATTAATGGGAAACAAAAACCTTCTACATATTCAAAATTATATTCATCATTCAAATTAATTATATATCCATAAATAGATTATTAAAAACCCAAAAACATTAATATGTTATTGATAAAATAATGGTGTATTGTGATTTACTATATCATGGTGAATTTGTATCAATTTTCTCCTCTTGAAATTATAAATCAAATAAAATAATAACTCATATATCCTATTTATTTAAATTTCCTAAGAAAGATTTCACAATTATAATATATTTCATTTTCTCTTACTATGATATTGTTTCTTTTCTAGTAGAATCATCGCTAAAACATAAAAAAACACATGATAAAACATTCCCTATAACAAATAAACTATTATATACTTGAGTCAATAAATAATTTATTACATTTGAGTATATATATTGAGTCCAATAACAAATTATCATTTAGTTTAATAGTCGTGGAGAATGAGATTCATACATTATACATATTTTACATTAATAATACAATATAAAGAAAACTAAATTAAATTTTCTACATCCTTGAGAACTCATCCAAATATTTATTCTTTATAAAATGGGTAAAGGAATCCAAATAAGGGTGATATAAAATTCTTATTAATGGTTTTATACGGATAAAGTTATCATGATTAAATAAAGAGTAATCAATATGGAAACGTACATAATTGAAAATAGATGCCATTTAACCAATAACATGAGTATAAAATTATCCCATGGAAGCTATTAAAATAGTAATCTAGTGGATAATAATAATAATAACTGAATTTTGATTAAAGTAAATGTATACTATTGAATATAATGTTCCTAGAAATCAAGATATCTCTACCGTGAGGACCATCCACAATGGTAGATTAAAACTATGGGTAAACACCCATTTAATGATTGATTACTTTTTTTTATCATTCGAACTATTGATGAATCAATTGGATATTGAAATCTAAGCCCCAACCATAATTTCATGTCCAATTAATTACTCATATATTATAAGGATCAATACAACTGATGTAAAATATACCATATTATATAATTTCTGTAATGAGTAAAAAATAAATATTTATAATGGTTTTCCCTAAAAAATAAAATACAATTAATTTTGAATACACATGTACAAGTGATATTTAATTTTATCAAATTTAATGTAAATAAATAATATTTAATATAAATTAAAGTTCTAATGAAAATTTATCATATGGAAGATAATGATTCAAGATAAAAGATAACCTTAAAATCATTAGAACATTTCGAAATAAATCCATCGTTTTTTGAGAAAAAAATAAAAAAAATTAAAATAATATTTCCTAAAAGTATATGTTAATAAACCCATTGAGATATTATATAATAATCTAATTAGTGTAAAATTTTTATGGAGTTTGGAAGGACTATTAACATTGTGTAAGTTGAAAAACAGTCAGTTTGAATTTTTTAATAAAAGTTGATAATGAACCGTTTTGGGAAATATTATAATTATTCCATTAATTATATAGTAAAGTTAAAGGATAACATAAAATATCCATTATAAATGACTTGTTTCATGAAAATTATTTTCAATTACTAATTTTGAAAAATATGGATTTGGAAGAAGATTGTACCCGATGAAAAAAAAAAGATCATATTTTTATTTAAAAATTCATCTTGAAATATTAACTTGAACTGAATCATTAAAAAAAAAATTTATTTATTTTTGATTCCTAAAATTGGAGGTATAAACAGTTCATAAAAGTAAATATTTCCATACTACCTAATACTTCTCGATGGAGTGAAAATAAAGATGAAATCCCTTACCTCTTATTCAGAATAACTCATAAGATATTTTGATATTATATATAATAAATTTAGATATATTTTACATGTTAAAAACATATTAATAATTTCATATATGATCCCGTTATAACATTTGATCAATATTTTGGTAACAATAATTTAATTTCATTATTTTTTGTGTCAATTGGTGCATTTTTCATGTAATTTTTGATTCAGTAGTCTTACTCCATTCTTCTATAAGTTAGATCAATCCAATAAATAATTTTATTCAAGATATAAATATCATATATATTCAATATATATTAAAATTTTATCATCTAAAAGAACAAATATTGAGAAAGTAATTTTATTTTTCATGGAGATATTAAGTGATATACCCATAAGAGCGATGTTTTCACTTTTTTATGGATTAATGGAAAGAAATTATAATTATAATTAACTTATACAGAATCATTATTATATCACATATATTATAAATATTCAATAAATATATTTTTAATACAATCAATTACATGTGTAAAAGAAAAAATATCACATCACTTTATGGATATTTTTTTTCCACACATATGCTTGAGGGACGTTATCATTTCCAAATGATTTGAAGGTAACAAAATATATATGATATTATAATAATAAAATAATATTTTGGCCATAAATATCATATATATTCATTTTTAAACCTCTATAACAAATCAAATTAAATGGTGATGAAAACCCAATTTCACTATTATATAGATTAGGTCAGTCATACGAACACACGAGCGATGTATTCACTTTTCATGGGATGTAAAAGTAATGGCCCTATAATCTAAATAAGAAAGTATTCTCTAGTGTGTATGACATGAAACACTTATTGCGTATGGAAATATAATATCCCAAAATTTTATAATATATTTACTATTTCAATTAAATTCAATAATACTTATAGATTACAATGAATGTGACACTGAGTTAGAGAGTGGGTCATTCAAAAATTAGTTTCCTTGATGGCTTGTGTTCCATGGAAGACTATTTTTTTCCAAAAAACCATATATTATTCAAATACTATTATTAAATATAGTATTGTATAAACAATCGATTAAATTAGTTTTTATAAATATTATGAAATATCATATGAAAATATATGGTTTATACATATATTAAATGGATTTATTGGTTACAAATCATTTATAAATGAATATAATTGGTAATGGTAAATAATTGATAAATTGTATAGAAAACTATTTTTTATGATAACAATGTTGTTTTACCATAATAAATTAAATTAATTATAGTTAGTGAGTGATATAAATATGATATAATTATATATATATTCAATCTTTTACTTTTTATATTCATCCTATAGATTGGATAATCATAAGATTAAACATACTTAATTTTACAAAAAAAACTATATTTTATTATGATGATTTAATTCCGTTTAATAGTGAACCAATTATAAATATTTTTTTGAAAATTTATATATTATCAATTTCAACATAAATTTCTTATTTTTTAGATAATAATAAATATTAGTTTAGGAAAAAATATGTGTATTTATCTGTGAAGTTTCATTTTTTTAATGAATAATAGAAAATACTGAATTTTAATTCAAATATTATTTTTCATGTAATTTATTTATAAGGATAAATCATATTTTAAATTTTCCTAAAAGTTTACATAGATAAAATATTTATCAGTTAATCCAATTGTGGTAATTTTAATCAATTTCACTTTGAAATTTACTATAAAAACATTGCAATATTTTGTACTTTTTTACATTAAAAGCCCATATTTTCATCCCTTCTGTGGAATTATATTTATATTAAAATTTTCCAATTATGTCATTTTAATTTTTAGAAAATTGATTCCGAATTTTGAATTAAAATAAGTTATAATTTATAATAAAGTCAACATTGTTTTTGAAAAAAATTACTATTGAATGTAATTAAAATATTTTACCATAATTAAGGTGAAATTAATCATAATAAAGGAATGATTTTTAATCTTAAGGGATGAAATGCAATATAAACATGTTTAAAATCCATTTGGTGGGATTATTTAAACCCTATCATAATTGTATTATAATTATTAGCATTATTGTAGCAACATTCAATGTGTAAAACATGGGTGAAATTCCCTTTCCCACAATTTACAATAGTGTCACTCCTCCTCCACTATGAAAAGGTCTTTACTCATCCCACTTCCTCACAACTATCAAGAAAGTTTGGATTCACCATTATCTTCCAAAATATATCCTAAAAATTTCATCCCAAAAACTATAATTCTATCATTGTATATAAATTAAACCATGTAATCCTTTTGGTTCAAACCATAATGAGTAACCTGATTAAGAGGTAACATATTTCCTCAAGCTCTTTTATTCTATTTCCATTAACCACCCTATAAAATCCCCATATTCCATGATTATATAAAAAACCAATATTGTAAATAAAATATTATATTTTTATGTTAATGTTTCAACCTACACTTATAACCATTTCTATCTGATGGGTAACAAACTTATCATTCATGTGTACAGTGAACTATAGACTCACGAAACTATGTTGTTCATTTTTTCATTAAGACCTATCGATCATTGGATTTATTATGGAAACACTACTATATATATTTTATATATTATATTTTTTAGGAATTTATTCTTATATAATTATTTTATAATATATACCCATATACTTTCCATTTTGTGTAAAAGTGATAACATCGTATGTGGATGTGTGGACTACCTCTCCCTCAAAGCGGTGTGGTTTGTTCAGACTATACATGGAACATATAAAGGATGGTTTTAAATAAAAATATGTGAAAAAATAACATATATATGATATTTATTAAATAATTAACTATATATAAATAAATGATATATATATATCAGTCTCTTTATTACCATTTCACAAACACATAAAATGTGATAGTGTCGTTCATGGTCATGTGGACTACCGCCTCCACAACATTATGTATTTAAATTTACATCTAAATAATTATATATATAAGTATATAGGATTATATAATATATTATTTATTATATAAATATCATTATTTAAATATTTATGTTTCATATATTCTTTCCATAATGATCATTGAAAAATAGGGATGTTACTGGTGTGTATGTACGACTTACCATCTCCATGATTGTAACGTTGGTTCATTTTTCATAATGATTTTTTATGATTGGTTTGAAAAATATTATTGATTTATAAATATGATTTTTTTTATTATTATTATTTATAAGATGTAATACAATGAAACCATTGACCAAAGTTGACCCACCAGTTTATTTTTAACATACAAAAAGAAATCAGTCAAAACACTTGTTGTAAATGTAGTAGTTTAAGTATTTTTATAAAACATTGTAATAAATGAAATAAAATTTCTGATAAACATGAATAAATTTAAAAATAAAATAGTAAATAAAATAATATTTTTATTCATGAATATAAATACACACAAGACTATTCAGACGATAGGTAATGGATTTCGTATTAATTTCTTTTCTATTGAGACTTATTTGTTGTCATACACCCAATTTTGTTATATGGTCTATATAATAGAATTTTACATGTTATATGATGAATATATTTATTCTCATGATGTTATATGTTTGTTTTAATGAAATTCCTTCATGGATATTATGATTCAAATGTTTCCAATTGGTATGTGACACTATTCAATTATTAATGATTATTCTCTGCATGAATATTTTTAATGATTTTCTTTGAAATCGCAATTTATTTTTGTGAATGTTAACATTATCTTGAAATATTACATTATTTTAATGCACCCAATTTTTTATATATGGTTTTCATGCCTCTACTTTTTCATATAATATCATGATTCATTCATTATTTTTGATATTTTTAGTTTCAATTTGAATTATTTCTTCACAGAGGATTTCAGTTAAATGTTACCAAGTGGAAAATAAATTCAAAACCCAATTTATTTTCACAAATTTATATTACACCCTCACTGTCATTAATATTTTTTGATTATGTTTATAATCTATTTTAAAATCTATTTATGTATTTCAACTTATATATGTGGATTAACAATTGATACACAAAATCTACTCATTTATTGATTCTGACTCCAACATTATAATATTTTTAGTGGTGAACATTACAATCTAATTTTGTTCAGGATTGGTTACAATTGAATTTCCATCTGAGAATATTATTTAATATTTTTCCAAAAAAAACATTTAATATTCTTCTCATATTCTTATTCATGACCTTTTTTATGTAAAAGTGTCATTTCCCACTCTATGGCACTCATATTGTTTTACAAAATGTTTTTAAGAATACCCGACATCATTTATCACATTATCTTGAGAACATGTACTCATCTAAAAATCATGTTTTTTAAAATGATATACATCACATCTTTAAAAAAAATTCTAAAAATATGTTTTCATTTTTTCACTTTTACTAAATTTTTAAAGGAATCTACATTTCACTTTCTGAATAATTAATTTTTCTAATATTTTTACCCTAAAAAGGAATATTCATTTTTCCTATTATAACATGTATATAATTACCAACTATAATTTCTTTGACTATTTTTTCATGTTAATAAGGTTACTTTTTTAAAATAAAATGTTTTCAATAGTGAATTTCAATGAATATTTTTAATTTTTTTTAAAATTAATGCATATTTTCAATAAGAATCTTTTTTAATTATCATTTTAGAGTATTTATATTCATCAACAACAACAACCATTTATTTTTCTCTTCTTGGTATATGTTATATTGATTTTATCCTAATTATTCCCTGGGATGGTATTTGATATATTTGGACATATATAGTTTTCACATTCACTTCCTTGATTCATATATCAGTCTCCTGGAAATATTCAAAATCCTACGATCAGTGACATTGTATTTCCCCAAAATTATACATTTCATTTATCAGGGATATTACTATTGTCCAAAATGTATAAAACATTACATATAAGGTTTACATTGATAGTGATTTGATTACTTCGACAAATATTGATAATTATTTATTCATTATTTAATAGATATATTTGATATTTCCAATTATTTATTTTTATAATTCGATAAGAGGATTGCATTGGATTAGAAATAACAGGTGGGGCCCAAACATTATATATCCCTATGATGCATCGAACTGTTCTCATGGGATAAATAAGTTTTGAAAATTAAATCAGTACTTATTCATACTTTAAAAGAGTGTTCTGAGCGGTTTTGTTGTTATAGGTATTCATGTCACATAGTTATTATATCCAATAATTTGGCATTTCCCTCACATAGTTTCAGTTATTATCTATCCATGAGATTATTTATCGTCATATATATGAATATATTGTAGAATTCTACCTCGGAGCGGTGTGGTCTTCCCCATCTCGAATATCTAGGGTTTCTCGGGAGTTCTTTCTCATCCACCCTTCGAGACGAGATCTGATCAAGATGGTGGTGGGTTTGACTCGGCGTAGCGTGGATCCTTGTGTGATGGTGTCACATCTCGGAGGAGCTCCGACGGTGAGCTTGACGCGGGTTTGACTCGGCGAGGTGCAGTGTGATACGGTGGTGCATCTCGGAGGTTCTTCAGTGCCCAGCTCAGTGTGGATCACACATTTTCGGGCGCGGATTTCCCTCTTCTCGGCGGAGCTGCAGTGGTCGGTCTAGCATGGTCTTCCTCCGACGACGACGTCGAGGTATGGGGTTTCCCGATCTACCAGTCCGGGTTGTTTGGCTCGTCCGGTGAGAGGGTTTGCTTCTAGAGAACTCACGATGTACTTTGGGTCAGATTTCCAGTGCTACGGGGGGGGGGGGGGGTTCTCCATTTTCAGATTTTGTGAGTTTTTATCGGTGGTTTATTCGGTGATTTGTGGATTTGTTCTATGGATGCTTTTGTTTTTGTTTTTCTGGTGCTGCTTGATGGTCCTTCTTGTTCTTGTCACCGTGGCTAGGACGAAATCTGGTAGGGGTGAATTCGTAGTTCTGATCGGAGTAGATGCATGCCCAAAGCGGCGTTTTTGTTTCAGGATGACCTTGATTCCCTCATTGGTGGTAGTCCCTTGGTGCAGGTTTGGGCCATCCAGTCCTAGGTGTCGTTGGCTTGAACTCGTGTTTTTCGGATTCTCTTTCGAGCTTCTGTGGCTACGGTGGTAAGGGTCTGAGGTGGTTGTCAGGGTTGGTTGAGGACACATTTTTTGGGAGGTTTCTGTTCTGTTCTCTTGGAATTTTTTTGCAGAAGAAGAATTACCACATGGAACGGACTAGTCGAGGATTTAGAGGTGTCGCTTCATTTTTACAGGGATTTTTGGATTTGGCTGTTTGAGAGGATATGGCATCAGCTGTCGGATCGGGCATGTGCTTTGACACAGGACACTATCCCGCTGGACTGTCATGCAAAGGTGGATGACTTCATTTCGATCATATGCTGGGGTGGGGAATTTCCATTCTATTTGTATAGCTTTTATCTCATTGACATTCGGGTCTATAATGTCTTAAGTCCTTGATGTCTGGGTTCTCCCCTTATTCCCTTAAGAGGGGGTCTTTTATAATAATAAAAAAGTTGAAGGGCTCTCGGCCGTTGGATGGATATATATGCATATATTTCATTTTTAGTGCATTGTTGAAATGTAATGTGATTTATTTTCTTACCTTTCATTATTTATTTATTATTATCTAGCCATTTGAATAAAATTGATTCCAATTATTAGCTTTCCATATTTTTTATTCATACTTTTCTCAGTTTTTGATTACATGGTTTGTATATTCAGTTATATAACATTCCCTATTATTATTCTTATCCATGCATTTTTTTCATTCACTATACATTAACCATATTGATAATTTCATCTCACCATTATTTTGTTTCCATTATTCATGAATCTATGAAGTATACACTGAATGATATGCTAGGATTTACGAGATGGAGTAATTTATTCCTTAAAAGAAAAAAATTATTTTGTAATTAGTGTACTGATTTGTAATAAAAGAGTCATGTATGTATCTAGTTTACTAAGACTAAAAAACTCTTCAGTCCTTAAGTATTTAATTCCATGTAATCATTTCAATGTAATAAAATAATTTACCACCTCTGGGATCTCTAGGTCGGGATTCTATAGTTGGTATCAAACTATGTTTAGTAGTAACCTTGCGAACTATATTTAAGAAAAAATATGTTATTGAACATAAAAATAGAGTAGACATTAAGGATATGTATAGAATAACATCATAGAATATTGGTAAGTTATATACTAAATGGACCTTCCTAGAAATACATCTCTATATGGATACTACAGGTGTACATAGTTTTGGTATAGATATACCTAGGAGTAATAACTCTGGTATAATACTCTAATGGGATATGCTTAGGATAAATAAAATTTTCATTACAAACCATTATGATGAATTTGGATATATAATAAATAACCTAGTTTAAACATAAGGTTTTTAGGATTGATATTGATATTTAATGATTTGAAACTCTTTAAATGAAATTATGCATAAAAATTAGAGTAAGAAATGACTTATGTGGAAATAGTTGGTTGATGTATGAATGTACTGATTTTGTGTTTAAAATCATTATTAAAAATTTATTCAGTGATAAACATTATTTCAAAAAAAAACCATCATATTTATTTTGTTATTTAGATTAATATACTATTAGAAAATGAAAACCTATATATTGGGTGACAACCAATCTAGTCTGGAATGGCTATAAGTCTTGAACCCATTACCGATGTTTGATAAGGGTTTCACACCAACCAGTGACCTATGCGATGTCTTAGTTTATATGTCATTGTGTTTAGTTATACAATTTGGTGAATAAGAATTAATGATAAACCTATAGTGGTACTTTTTAGGTTTAGAGATTGATTCATTAGCCATATTAGTATTAGAAAATGGTTTCAGAAAAATAGTTATAATTATCACTCTTTTATGGACATTAACATCCTTTCAGAATGTATTTTAGTGCATTAGAAATAAAAATTATTTTTTGGATGAATTGAAAAAATTATTAAAAATAAAAAAAGGGATTAAATGATTTTCTAGAAATATACCAAGAATATATATTTTATAATATTGTTAGGAATTAAAATAAATACTCTATATTAGAAAAATGATAAAAATATTTTTACCCTAATACCTTAATTTTTTAATCTTTTAGTCTTTTAATTCATCATATATTTATGGATTTGAGGGCCCCAACTTTTCATTGGTCATTCTCATGTTTATTATTTATTTCCACAATCACATTAAATAAATATAGACATTTTTCCTCTAAAAATGTATCTCTACATTCTTCTAATATTTCATTACATAGATTCCTAGTGATATGTTAGGCCATGGGACCATTCTACTTCCCATTCTCTCTTTTATACATAATTCATTGCGAACTATTCCAACGATGTGGGATTTATACATTTTAAATATTAAAAAAATATCACCAAGATCAATTTTAACTTGTGAGGATTCAATTTAATTATGTTGGGATAATGCAATGCCCCTAATATCTAATGTAAGAATATTCTAGTTGATAGTGTGTATGACACGAAACACCAAGTGCGTTAGGGAATATAATATCCCAAAAATTTATAATATATTTAATATTTTAAAATAATTTAATCATATTTACACCATATAATGAATGTGATACTTATTTAGCATTCCATTTACATAAAAATTAGTTTCATTAATGCCTTTCATTACATACAAGACTGAGTTTTACCTAAAAATATTATATTTATAAAATAATATTATTTAATATAATATGATATAACATAAATTTTAAATTTGAGGTTATGAATATTATTTACTAAATTTTGAATATATATTTGGTTTTTGAAATATGAAATGTATTTATTATTTATAATTAATTATAAGTGGATAAAGTAGCCAATTGAATATAAATGGAAAATTTTATAGAAAACCATTTCTTATTCTCACCATTTTGTTTTACCATAATAAATAAAATTAATTATAATCAGTGATTGACATTTATGTAATATATATTAATTATATATTCAATATAATAGATTTTATATTAATCCAATAGATTTTATAATCCTAAAATTAGAACAAACAAAATTCTACACATAAAAACATATATTTTTACTATTCCATTTTACATACTTGTAAAGGAGAAAAAATTTTAAATTAGTTATTTGGAATTTTTTTAGATTATATATTTCAAAATAAACATCTTATTTGGAATAGAATTATAAAAATTAGGTTAAAGTTTTTTTTTTGTATTTTCCTGTGATGTTCTGTTTTTTAATGTACAGTGAGAAATATTGAATTTTAATTCAAAAATGATTTTCCATAAAATATATTTATTATGATAGAGAATATTTTAAATTGGTTTTAATGATTAATTAGATAAAAAATTAAAATAATCCAATTTAGTTCATTGGAATAAATTTTACTTTGAAATTTACTATAAAAACACAGTAAACTTTCAGATGTTTTTAAATTAAATCCCCACATGGTCGTCTTGTCAGTAAGATTAAATTAAAATTAATTCCTTCCACATATGTGATTTTAATATTTAAAAAAGATATTACATATTTTTAATAATCATAATATATAATTAATAATATGGTAAACTTATTTCGTGACAAAAAAGTATTATTGAAATTAAGTAAAATTAATTATAATGATTAATGTAAAATAATGAATAATAAGGGACATATCCTTCATTTTATGGGCACAAATAACCTATAAAATTTCAACAATACATTTTCCTTACATATTTCACCCCTATACTAATTTTTATTAAACGTTTACCAATATTGGTCCCACTATCAATTGTAAAAATATGGGTGTAATTCCCTTTCCAAACATTTACAAGAGTGCCCCTCCCCCAATGTAAAAAAGCCTCCTCTCCTCTAACTCACTATCACATATCAAGACATATTGGATCAAGAAAAATCTAACAAAATATCATCTAAAAATATAACCCCAAATAATATAATTACCTCATTAGTAATAAATAAAAACAAGGAATCCCTTTGGTCCAAACCAAAAGGAGTTACCCGATTCAGAGGTAACGTCATTCCTCAAGATCTTTAGTTTTATTTCAATTGACCACAAAATCAAATTTAATTATCAATTTTTCATATAAAAACCATAGTATCCTCAATATAATAATATATTTTTATATTATGTTTTTTACCTACACTTACACACACATCAATGTAATTTGTAAAAATCTTACAGCTTATGTGTACGGTGAGGTACCTTCCCTTGAAACTAAGTTGTTCGTTTTTACTTTACCACCTCTAAAGTTAGGGAATTTTGATGGAAACATATTTTTATAGGTTTTATAGGAAATTTATTATTTATTTATTATTTTTAAATTATTTTATAACTTGTACACTTAAACTTTACCTTTTTTATAAAAATGAAAACATCGTTTGTGGGTGTGTGGGTTATCACCCCCTAAAATTGATTTGATTCATTAAAACTATACATGATACGTATAAAGCATGGTTTTAGGTAATATTTGATTCATAATAAACATATATATTATATTAAATACATTATTTTCATTTTTTAAAATATATCATTTTCTATATTACCATTTCGCACACACATAAAAAATGGGTAAGGTTGTTTGTGGATGTGCAGACTATCATTTCATCGACGTGATGTGATTCCTTTTACAAACAAATAACACTATATTAAAATATTAATGAATAAATAATAATGTATTTAATATATACTTTTCATAATGTTAATACTATAGTTACTTACCTTATTTCTATAATTATCATTGAAAAATTAGAACATTACTTATGTGTGCGTACGTTCTACTCTCTCCATGAATATAACATTAATTCATTTTTCATAATAATATTTTCTGATTTGTTCAAAAAGTATAATTGATTTTTAAATATGATAATTATTCCATGATTATTATTCTCTAAATTTTCTATAATTACCCCTTCGACCACAGTTGACCCACAAACATTCTTTTCGACAGATAAAATGATTTTAGTCAAAACATGAAACATATTTGTTGAAAACCGACGTAAACACAATATTTTATGTAGTTGTATAAAATATACAAATATGTGAAATAATATAAAAGGTAAAAAATAAATGGTTATTCATGATTGTAAATAATTAGTATAAGATTATTATTCAAGAATATGAATACACACGAGACAAGATATATTAATAGAAAGGGATATAATCATAATTAAATTCCATTGAGCCTTATTTGTGGTTATGTACTTAGTTTCATTCATATGTTGTATATATTTCCATTTGGAATGTTATATTACTAATAAAATTCATTTAATGATATTATATGTATAATTTAATTATATTTATTCATGGATATTATGATTCAATTGTTTCCTAGAGGTATGAGACACATTGGAATATTTAAAGTTAATTTTCCTCAAGAACATTTTTAATGACTATATTTACAATATCACTTATTTTTTGTACATGATAACTTTATATTGGAATAGTCACTTTATTTTTTAGAATAAAATTTCTTATAAATTATTTAAATATATAATATTTTTCATATATTATCATGATTTAATACTTCATTGTGGTATTTTTAGTTTAAATTTCAATTATCCCATATAAGAGGATTTGAGTTAAATGATACCAGGAGGAAAATAATTTCAGAAATCAACTTATTTTCATTAGATTATTTTAATTTATAATTTTCATAAATATTCTATGATTATTTGAATAATTACGTTGAATATATTTTCATGTAATTACACTTCTATATGTGGATTTACTTTTGATACAAAAAATATATCCATTTATGGATTCTTATACAAAAATTATAATGTTTTCAAGGGTTTATATTACAATACGATTTTATTCAAGATTATTTAATCATGAATGTACATAATATAAAATCACACCATCATTGTCTAATAATCATTGTAATATTACTCTCCCCTATTTATTTTTGACTTTTTCCAATTAATAGTATTATTTGTTCACTCTTTGGTACACAAAATGTTTTAGATATATTTTTAAAAAAACTCAACTACATTTAACTCCTTAGCTAGATACCATGTTCTCTTCTAAATACCATTTTCATTAAAAAAAGAAAAAAAATTATTTAAAATGATTTGTTAAAGACATTTTTACCTCATTTTTTAACATATTCATTCAAAGGAATCTTTTTGCCACATTCTAAACAGGGTATTTTTTATAACACTTTTACAGTGAAAAAGGAATGTTCATTTTACCTCAAATGACATGTACTTAATTATATACTGTAATTTCATTGAAGATTCCTTTTATTTTTTTTAATGGATACTATTTTTTATGATAAAATGTTTTCAAATATTATTTTTATTGAAAATTATTTTCCATCTGGTTTTAAAAACCAAATGATATTTTCCTCAATAATATTTTTAAAATAGATTTTTATATTATTCATATTCATCAACAAAAACAAAACTTTATTTTACTCAACTTGGTATATGTTTTATAAATACCATCCTTATTCTTCTTCTCGATGGTTTATGATTTATTTTTCAAAGGATAGTATTCAAATTCATATCCTTGATTAATTGGTCAACCCCTATGAAATATTCAATCTACAATGATCATTGGACATTGAATTTCCCATTAATTATTCATTTAATTTATCAAGGATATTAATTTTTGCTAAACCATAGATCATTTATTATATGTTACATACATTGAATGTTATTTTATTATTTGGTTACATATTGATAACTATATATTCATTATTTAATACAGATACTTGCTGAAGAATGTTATTTATTTTTATTATTCGATATCAGGAATGCTTTGGGCTGGAAATGGTGGGTACGATCCAGCTATAATATAT
This sequence comes from Viscum album, assembly GCA_963277665.1. NCBI lineage: Eukaryota > Viridiplantae > Streptophyta > Magnoliopsida > Santalales > Viscaceae > Viscum > Viscum album. The sequence goes on from OY728155.1 coordinate 1,992,191,856, forward strand.
CCCATCATTGAATCAATATGTCTTCATGAGAAAAATATGCTGCGGAAATTAAATCGGATTTTATAAATAGTTTTAAACTGTTTTGGGAAAGGTCTTGATGGTATTGGTTTTCAGGTTCTATATACATAACGTCCAATAATTACGTATATTACTCATTTAGTTTTAGTTATTATTCATCTACAAGATTATTCATCAGCATATTTATGGATACATTTCATTTTTAGTGCATTGTTTAAATGTAATGTGTTTCGGTTTCTTAACATTCCATATTGATTTTTCCTTATCTAGTTATTTGAATGGATTTTTTCTTAGTTATTACCACTCCATAGTGTTTATGAACTTCTTTATTAGTTTTTTATTACATGTTATGTGTTTTTAGATATTTACCATTCCATTATTATTATTCTAGTTTATTTGTTATTGTTTCCTTTATACATTACCCTTACTATGAATTTGATCTCAATTTTATTATGATTACCTTCCCTAAGAATCAATAATGTATACTATGAAATATATGTAGGGATTTACATGATGGAATAATGTTATCCATGAAATAAAAAAAAATTAATTAGTGTATTAATTTATAATAAAAAAGTCATTTATGTATCAGTTTTACAAAGACCACTAAACTCTTCGGTCCATCAGAATTTTATTCATATAATCATTCAATTTAATAAAATAAGGCACTAACTTTGATATTTATGGGGATGGGGTTCTATAGAAAAATATATGGAATATGGTTTTCCATTAACCATAATAACATATTATTATATTTATTTTTATTAGATTTATTATCTTAGTATTGTAACAATAATTAAATTGGAATTTGAATAAGAAATGGACATGAAGGACTCAGTAATGATGATTTCCTATTCTTCAGTCTAGTTCCATTAGATATGTTTATATATGACCTAAGGTAAAAATATCAAAATAAGAAGAACCTATATAACTTGTATGACAGTGTTTAAAATATAAATTTTCTTGGTTTTTTCATGATATATGGATCAATGTGGTGTAAATAAGGGAAGGGAGTGGTGTCCTTTTATAATTGATAGGAAGGGAATACTTGGAATCTCATAAAATATTAAATTAATATATATTATGTTTGATTCGCTAATGGATATTGATTTTTATAATTAAAGTATAAAATATAAAATAATTAAAAATAATCTAAAAAAATTGGACAATTTTTATGTGGGTTTTCTCCAAGATCATTTATATTTAACCTATTATAACCCATTTGATATTTGTTGTAATATAAAAATTTTCCACACATTAAGGGTAATGAATGTTACCATATTCATAAAATCAACTCATGAATGGAATGTGGTTTATATTTACACCATATACCACTATTATGGACAACTATTATAATTTAGGAGTTTTAATCATTTAAAAATATATATTATTTACAAAATATACATAATTTCATTTTGACATTATTTATATAATATGACTTTAAATACATCATGATAAAATGGGTAATTAAAATATAATACTTTCAAAATTCTTTATATCCAAATATAAATATATATAAAATCATCTCAAACATTATCTAATTCAAATTATAATAGTTTTTAGTATTTTTAAAATAAATTATTTTTATTTTTATATTAATTAAATAAATGTTATGTCGGTGTTTCACAAATTGTTAAGGTAATTATTTAATGAATAAAAATTAAAGAAAATCCATTATAAAAATTCATTTATTTTTCAAATTCGTATTTATAAACAAACATATTCTCTAATTATCATTGTGAAAAATAAATTAATGATTATAATGAGAAGAGAATTTCATTTTAAATTTTTATTAAAAGAATATAATATAAATGTAAAAATCATATCCAAATAGAGAAAATATTTTATATTATAATATTGGATCGATATGGATGAAATGGGTTTATAAAATAAAATTAACTTAATTCTTTGGGTCATTTTCTAGTGCTTATAATATTATGTTCAACCATAATTAATAGATTTTCTCTTATCATGGTGACAATTATTTACTTTGGTCAATAACATATTGACCAAAATTAAAAGAATAATATTTACCAAATTCATACCTCATGATTCTAAATATGTAAATAATTATTAATAATTTAATTTCAATAATTGTTAGTAGATAATTTAAAATTATAATAAATAATTAATCAAAAACTTGTTTTTCTCATAAAAATCACTTTTATTTATAATACTATATTTTATACATGATTCAAGCATAAAATTTACTCCAAGGAACATAATCGACTTATTAATAATATAAGATAAGTTATTTTATTTTTAACTCAATTAAAAATGGAACCCTTTAACTTATTTAATCAAAGTATAGTTTTCAATAAAAAATAATGTATTTCACTATTCACTAAAAAGCCAATCCTTTTAGATAAATTCAAAACCTACACCATAAGATATTTTTTATATTATGATTTAAAAATTGGTAGTATTTTTATAAAATAAATTATATTTATTTTTAGTAAATTCTTTATAATATTTTTTTGAAAAAAAAATAAAAAACATTTTTGAAGAAAAAATATTTCAAATGAAATAAATAACCTTACTAAAAATAGAGTTCTTATTTCCTAATAAATAATCAATTCATTTATATAGAAATGTTCTTTCATAAATATTTCATAATTTAGTTAATATTATTCATATCATCCAATTCAATGGTTAGGTTATAATTTTCATATTTAAATAATTATATTTCATAGTTTGTTTAAGCACAACGTTGACTATTATATACACTAACAAACATAGTGTTATTTTAAAATATTAGGTTGTTACATTCTACCACATTAATTAAATTTAATCCTCTCCTTTTTAACTAATTATCCATAATAAAGGGTTTTGAAATTTTAAAATTTCTTCATAGACAACCTATATTGTGAAAATGGTTCATAAAACATTTTCTTAAAATTTAGTAAAGGGACGTATGAATGTACTATGAAACTAGGTTTCCAAATAGGAAAACAATGGTGATAGTTAAAAAGAAGAACATGGAAAAGAAAAATAATGTCTGATGATTAATAAGAGTTTTAGAGAACATAGACCTATTAAATTTATCTTCAATAAAACCATAAACTGGGAATGGGACAAAATACAACTTATTTATCAAAAGTTATTGTAATACGAAAAATATTTTGTTTTATGATTTCTTTCCTATAGTATAATAATTTATATACCATATAGACCAAAAAAATATATTGTCATGTGAAAAATATAATTTCCTTATTTAATCAATTATTTCCATAATCACATCCTTTCTCCGAACAATGAATATTCAATATGAATTTGGTAATCTTTACAAACTGAGATAAACTTATAATGGATCACATAATACATAAAAGGATATTACATTATGCCTCATATCATTAAATTTCAACCAAAACTATAATGGTTCCCATAAGTTATCAAATAGTAGAATAATATGTAAAGCAAAAACAAGAACCACAAAATTTCATATTAATCTATTTCATATATAGATAACCATAAGACATAAGAAAAATAGTTTTTCCCTAATTCAAAAAACAAAATTATGAAATATTTTATCAAAAATTTATTACAAGACAATATAAATTATATTTTAGTGACACACAGAAAACATGTGAATACCTTGATCACATATAATATTTAATCATACTAATAACTTAGATGACCATAAAACCATATTGGAAACATAACCTATTCAAAAAAATAACACTATCCATATTATTTATATACATTAAATCCAAAAAATATACTAAACTCCATCATAATTTACTTTGATGTTAATTTACTAATCATTTTCAAGGTCACTGATGTTTCTGGTTTTATTTCATCAATTTTAATCATCTATTTATACCATCAAAATATTATTACATAAATTTTAGCCACAAATTAATGATTATCTTTCAAACAATAATGTTTTTCCACAATATATCAACTTACCATTAAATCACAGTTCTATGTAATCATTACAATTCAATATATGCTTCCATGTACTTAATGAAAATATAATGTAGTATAATCCATATATGTTTCAAGATTATTAAAAATAATTTATCATTGATAGTCATAAATCTTGAATCCTAATACACCATAACTTTAATAATTCCATTGAGATTGTAGTAATAACAAAATCTTGGACTTCTACTATTGTCTTATTATGTGGATATTTCCATGGATTCATTGATATTGGTTCCAATAATGTCACATATCATTACAGATGAAACATTAAACATTATAGGTTTCTTTATTAACATTTCATTCTTATTCATAATGTCCTTTCTCCCCAAACATGAAGAAAACTACAATTCCTTTCATGTAAGTACCAGGGTGTTTGTTTTTATAATTATCATATTGGAGATGTTTTATATTTCTATTATATTCATTCACTTTGTTTCTTTTTCCTTGGTGACCTATCTTCTTATTACTATAATTATTTATTTTTAAAATATATTACATGGACTATTCTCTCACTTTCCGGATTCCACTTTTCCTCATAAATTCATGTGAAGAAAATGTATGTTAAAGATGTTCCCTACAGATACTCAGATTATTCCCATAAAATAATATTTTAATCATTCTTTCTAGATTATATATATATTCTCAAGAATTCTTGTATAGTCTTGTAAATTTAGCATCGTACACTACACCACTTTCTACTTTTTTTTTCTTTAATGTGAGGAACATTATATCCATTTAATCTCACTATTCCCTATGGAAAAATATTTCAACAAAAATGAGTTTAAATTTTTTATATTCCCTGATTTCTATTAATTTAACCTATTTAGTATTCTAGATATTTGACCACCCTTAATAGGTATCTCATTTCAAACAATAAACTACCAAAATAAGTATTTCACATTAATTATATCCAAAATATAGGAATATCTTTTTGAGAGATTTAATGCATTTCCATGATATCAACGAATTAATAGTTGCACTATGATATAGTATAATTTTCCAAATGAAATGATTTAACATAGGGGAATCATGTTATGAAACAATGGTTTATTCATTTCAGACAACTTTATTTATAATAACTTGAGTCAAATATCCAAATATATCCATGATATGCTACGTTCCAATACTAGATCTATTTGACTTCTTAGTAGAGAAATCTATACATTGTCCAGCAATGTTGATTCCCATTCTTCCATTAGGTTCCATCATTGAATAATGGAACACACATATTCATCTTATAATCACCTGGAATATTAATCTTTAAAATAACATCTATATAATAGAAAAATTTCTCAAATACTTTATGGGATTATTGTAATTCTCATGTTGTCTATATTCATTTAAAATATTTTTTCCAAGGATTCTATTAATATTCTGATGATACAAAATATAATAAACCCAACTATAGTAACCCAATGACAATATATTCTTTATTATATTTGAATATATACATGGAGTCTAATCCTTAACGATTGATCATTTTAGTTGTCTTGGTAAACTAGATACACAGATGATTCATATTTTACATAGGGAATAAAATATTAACGTAACAAAACTAAATGTTCTGGAACATTAAAAATTCATTCAAATATTACTTCTTTGTATCCTTAGGAATGGAATAAAAGGATGTGTAAAAATATTCAGTAAGGCTTTCATGCAGTGGAATCTATCATGAGTAAATTAGGTATAATAAATATAGAAAGGAAAATAAATAAAAACATATGTCATTTAATAAATAAATTGAGAAGAATAAAAATCCATGGATAATATTAATGTAGTAATCTCATAGATAATAATAATAATGATAATAACTTAATTATAAATTAATTCAAATCAATCAATTAGATACCATGATATTACAATGATCAAGAACTTTAAACAAGATTGTTTAAAACCATGCGTAATGACCCATTTAATGCTAACTTCCTAATTTTTCTCATGATACCTATCAATTCATATAGGGTATATAAAACTCAAGGTCCCACCAATAATTTCATTTCTAAAATGTTCATCATATATTTAGACGATCAATTCAAATTATAAACACTATGACTTATCAACAAATATAAGTATTGAGTAATTAAAATGGATTTATGAATTCTTTCTGAAGACAAAAAATAAATTTCATTGTAAAATATCAAATTTATAAATGATATATGATTTAATAATTAATTTATTGTATGGTTTTTATTTAATATGATGTTAATTTCTACTGAAAAATAATAATAAGAAATTTAATGATTCATGATAAAAGATGACCTTTAATTTATCTTAAATTATTTAAATAAAATGGTGTATTATGGAGAATAAAATATATTTTATGAGAATTTGATTTCTTAATTGTTGTTCATTTCTAAAATAACATAATCCTTATAGAATAAGTTCATTATTTTAAAATGGTTCTTGCGATAGGAAGGTATTTTAACACTATATAAGTTAAACAAAATGTTCTTTTCAAACTTTGTAAAGAAATTTGAATATGAATCGTTTTAGAAAAACATTAAGGATTGAATTCATAAAATATAAAAATTAAATTATAACCTAAAATATAATTAATAAATATTTGTTTTAAATAAAAATATTTTCAGAAAACAATTCTGCATAATATGGATATGGAAGGAAAATATACAAAATTAAGAAGAGAAATAAGATCATATTTTCATTTTAACATTCCTCTAGAATGGTTAATATTAATTGAATCATTAATCATCATGAAAATATATATATAGATGATAAATACCTCCAATGGGTATTATATACATCATATAAATGTAAATAAGTTCATATTTCCAAAAAGTCTCAATGGACAGGAAATTAAGATGAAATCTCTTACCATGCATTTGACTTGAATCGTGATATATTTTGATATACTACATTATAAATTGTCATAAATTATACTTATATACCAAAAACATAAATATAATATCATATATGATCACTTTTTAACATTTTATCACATGTTTTTTAACAATATTTTGTTAGCATTATTATTTATGTTAACTGCTTCATTTTTTATGTGTATTTTGATTTGGTAGGATTAATCCTGACTTATATGTCATTATTACATAATATCATAAAATTTATTCAACATATAAATATCATATATATTCAATGTATTTATATTTTTAATCATTAAAAATGATATGGATGCAAAAATGAATTACATTTCTTATGGACACGGTAACCTCTAAGTAGGCATTAATATTGTATTCTCATATTTATAGATGGGATTAAAGAATTAAAAATAATATCTACCATTTTATTAATAATTATTATAATTTATATACTCATTAAATTCCCCATTATTACCATCCATGAAAAGATTAAATTAAAATATGTATCACATCTCTTCATTGAGCTGGTTGTCAACGTGTACACATAAACAACATTATTATTTTCAAACAAATTGCAAGGTAAAATGGTATATATGTTATTATAATTCTAGATGAATATTTATATCATAATTATGATAAATATTCCTTATTAACATCTTTATAACCATCAATGTGAAATGATGATGAAAAATGAAATACACCGCTATGTGGAGTTGGTATGTCGTACGAACGCAGAAGCGATGTATTCTATTATTATTGGATAAAACAGAGATATAAAATTTCTATACCATGATAATAATAAAATATAATTATATTGATGATATTTTAGTTATTAAATAATTTCTGGTACAACACTTTAATATGATGTATATGAAGAAATAAAAATGAAGGAATATGTAAAGATAATTACCTCTTAATCATTAGGTTTCCATTAAACATCTTATTAATGGACTTAGGGTAGGTATTTTGTAATGATACAAATCTATTGAACATGAAAAATAATTATAATTGTAATACATAGGAATTGTTCATTCTTTATGGATCTATGTTGTGTAAATAAGTTCGGGAAAAATGACCCTTTATAATATATTTGAGGGGAATTCTTGGAATTTCTCAAAGTATTAATATAATATAGATTAATTATCATGAAAAAATGAGTACAATTTGATATGATTATATGATTATATAAGGATATGTCAAAATAATATCATCATATAAACTTTTGATAATTGAAACATGTTATTTCACATTTATCTATTAGTTTTAACCCCATGTTAACCCTTTTGACAATTACAAAAACATTATTGTTTTCACCCAATTAAGGGAAAAGAATGTATCCTTTGGAGAATAAATGGAATGTGGTTGATATTTCTAATCATATACCACCCTTTTTTTATAAAAATATTATTTTTTATTTATATTAAATCATTTAATAAAATTATATTTATTATAGAATATCATTGATATCTATTTTAACATAATTCAATTAAAATGGAATTAATTGTATCATGAAAAAGTGGTAATTAAAATGTAATACCATCAAACATCCCTAAAACAAAATATATATCTATTAAAAAATTCAGATTAGTTCATTCAAATTTTATTATATTTATTATATTTATTATCATTTATTTTGATTTTTTATTAATTAAATTTATATTGTGTTGGTGTTGCGCAATCATTTATTGTAATTATTTAATCATTAAAAGACATAAATAAATTACCAATAAAATAAATAAATTATATTTAAAATTAAAATTTATATCCAAACATTGCGACTATATATCCTTATGTAAAAAAATTAATGATAATACAATAATGGCAATGAAATTTTTTTATTTTCCATTTATTAAATTATATAATTGTCAAAAAAACAATCAAATAGAAAAATATATGATATTATAATATTTAATGAATATGGAAGAGGTATTTTCAAAAAATAAAATTAATTCAAGATATATGGTAATTTTTTAGTTCTTATCAAATTATTTTTAAACATAATTGCCCAATTTACCCTTATGTGGTGATAAATATTTATTATGGTTACCATTCACAATGAATAAAATAAATGATTACTATTAAAAAAATATATTCCTCCTAATTCCAAAAATGTAATCCACTTTTCATTATTCAATTTTTATAAGTACTAGTATTTTTTTGAAATTGAAACGCAAAACGCAACGAATATCATTTTTTCAAAAAAATGGATTTTATGTATAAATATGTTTTCATAAAAAATTAAAACACAGAATTTATTGAAATAAATATAATTTAGTTATTAATGATATTAAATATTTAAATTTAGTTGGAATTTTTTTCTAAAATGAACATCTCGAAGTCTTGAAAAATTATATTTTTTAATTAAAATCAATAATTTTCCTTATTTAATGAAAAATCAATTTTTTCAACAAAATTATGAAAATTTCCCCCTAAAATTATTTGGTATGATGATTTGAAAAAAAAATTAATTTTTAAAAAATAAATTTTTTATTATTAACATAATTTAATAATAATATTTTTTTACAAAATTAAAAAAAAAATTATTTTTTTAGAAAATCTATTTCAGAAGCATAAAATAACATAAATTAAAATTTTGTACTAATTTATAATAGATTAATTAATGAATATTTATTTGGTATTCCATTTATATAAATTTCATAATCTGGTTAATACTATTCATACCCCCAAATTCAATGGCTAGGTTATAATTTTCATATATCAATAATGATATTTATTGGTTTGTCTAATCCTAATTTTGTGTGGTGTATATGCAATGAAACATAATGTTCTTACAATTTCTATAGTTTCACTCAATTTATAGATAAATTATCATGATATATATAAACAATTTCTTAAATATAGTGATTCATGTTTATTATCAAAATATTTTCAAAGTATATTCCATGCTTGTACAAAAAATTCATGAATAAAGCATTATATCCCTCTAAAATAGGAACACCCACAATTTTTTATCAAAATTATTTTTTATCTATTTTATTTTAATTTTAATTTAAGAGTTTATTGTGTTATGTGTATCAATCATATATAATTTAAATTTTCAGGGTTTCTTAGAAATTACATACCAATATTATTAATTACATAGATATTTATGAGTTTATGCTTTGTTATTATTATGATTTTTCATCAATTTCAATTAAAAATATTATAACACTTCCATTTTCAATATAATAAAAAAATTATAGAAATTGTCAGAAAGTTTCATGGTTTTAGTCTTTATATTCAATTATCCTCTTTTTAAACATAAAAAACTTCGTGAGTATTCTTCCATCAATTCCTAATCATGTTTAGGTGTAACAATCACTATGATAAATGTCACCCTCATTTGAAATTAAAAATTTCTAATAAATAAACAACTATCATGGAAAAACTTTTCCAATGAATTGAATGATGTGTTAATTTATCCTTATAAACTCAACTCTAAAAACATACATAATTTTTACCCACACATCCACATTATATGTTCTATATTATACATCACTAAAAAATACTCAATATAAATGATGTTATGAGTGTCTGTTCTATCATTTTTTTAAACCACAAACCCATGTGTTTAAATCAAAAGGCACGATCTAGGATTGCACGAAGCCTCAAGATCATCCCCACATGTGAAAATTGTTATAGATTGTTGTGGGGGTAAAATGAATCATTTTGGGAAAAATATTCACTTATAAATTTTAAAAATACATATGAATAAATAATTCTATTAAATAATATAGTTTTAATATAATTTAAAAAATTAAAAAAATTATTAAAAATTTTAAAATAACTATATATAAATATATCATATTAAGAAAATAACAAAAAAATATTACCCTCCAAATCATAAAAAATATATCCATCGTGGATATATGGCTTAAAATTAATAAATATAATAGTATCCCACTTATTCTTCTCATGTATAATGATGTCATCATTTCTAATTATGAGTGTATGTAGTGGTTGGTATAAAATTAGTATGATTTACTCAATGGCCACTTCCATGCATGAACAATGTCAATATTCAATAAAAATCAATAGTGATATATCAAAATAGTTTATCACATAAAAATTTAATTTATGGGAATATTTCATAACCCATTTTATCAAAATCATTATATAACATTTTCACAAAAAAAATATATTATGTATTACACATCGAATTGATCCCATTTATTTTGATATAATAAAAATCACCTTTCCTACCCATAATAATATTTACAAAGAAATCTCTTTATTTTCAAAAAACATTTTCAAATATTATATTTCCTAATAACTATATAAAAAATCATCTTTTCATGTATATTAATATTGAATTACCATTTCTTAAAATCCATTCTAAAATCCATATTTTCTAGAAATACAGCTCATGTAAAATAACCCCTTAGAATATATAGTTTATCTATCTCTAGATATATTTACTAAGGTGTAAATCCTCATTCATATGTCTTAAGTAGAAAAATGGTTACAATATCTTTTTATACATTGTTATCACTACCATTTTTCTCCTTATTGAATGTTATCTATATTCTCCTTACATAAACATAGAATAATATTAGAGGATTCAAAATGATGTATCACACAAATCTACAAAAAAATGAAATATAACCACCTACTAAAAACCAAATATACTCAATTGAATAATTAGAAAAACTGAAATCCCTCCACAATAAATTTAACATGAAACTAATAAAAGAAAAATAATAGGATTTTTTATTAAAAACATAATCTATGAAAAGATTAAAATCAAAAATTCTTTTAAAAATAAAAAAAATCAAACTAAATGTTTTCTCAAATATAAAAATACATCATTGAATATTTCATTTCAATTTAAAATATTAATGGGATGAAAATCATGAAATTTTTATAGAAAATCTAATTTTTCCAAAAACGTTTAATTTTCTCAAAAATATATTTTACACATAAATAATTCATTTGAATAAATAATTGGTAATGTAAGGTCACAGATTTGCATCGATTGACCATTTGTGTGGTTCCAAATATCGGGATTCCTATTGGAGTCTTGGAGAAGGTCTGGAAAGAATTGGTTTCTAAAAGCTGGAAGCACAGAGATTGCATGCCATGTAACCATTTTAAATAACATAACAGATGGTATCAAAATGTCTAATATATCAGGGTTTTAAAAATAAATATGATAAATATTTGACCTGTTTTTGGGGAAAATCGAATTTTGAGGATTACATGATCTGATAGAGGGTTACACATCATGAAATTCCCAAATATTTTTTTATTTTAATACATTTCCAGCCAAGTAGGTTTTCAAAATCTATAGATATAGCGTCTCTCTTTCTCACCTTCTAGTGAACTATGAACCCCGTCTTCGACATTTTTGGGATTCCCTCATCATGTATCTATTCCTAGCTTCCATCTTCGATCTGTAGTGACCCAGGATGATCTATGGTGGGGTTTTCATTCATTTTCATGTGGTTTCTCATGGTTTGAAGTCATTTACTCTTGTGTATTCCCTATCTTCTATGGGGTTTTTTTGGCCATATCTCTAATGGGGTTTCTCAGGGTTGTTATTGGAGTGGTTGTGTTTTGGCGCCCTCGATTGGATGCATTTCTTGTGGTAGAGGTAATCCGAGATCTATTGTGTGGTCTATTCTCATGCGAAGAGTGTTGAAGAGCATTTGATGTGGAGGATTTTTTTCATCCTAATTTATTTACATGAAAATATATAGTTATCATGATTTATCTCTTGGATGAAAATGAAATTTACCTAATAATTATTTGGACTAGAATAATGGATTTTTTTTGATTTCATAGTTATGTTACAGCTTTGTACAAGGATAACAGTGTGCCTATTAATTTTATATAGATTGTGATGTCTATTATTTTCATGGTAAGGTATGCAATGTGGGAATTAATTAATTATTAATTAGATAAAATAATTAATTAGAAATTTTTATTGAATCTGGTTATTTTTACTGCAATTTGATAATAATAAAATTAATGTATATATTCATGTTTAATATAATTGGTTAATAAACTAGAATTATGTTAATTATTGTTAATAAATAAATTAAGGAAATTTTATGTTAATTTTTTAATTAATTTTTCATTTCTTGAGATAGGTTGATTAATAGGAATCTCTTAGGTAGAAAATATTATTAATGAATTAGTTAATATAAGTTGACAAAAATAATCAGTTGTGTGAGAGAAGATAATTCCATTATAAGTCTGACGATACAATCTTTCTTGTAAAGGAAAAGTGAATTTTGATTTGGTGTCATGAGAGCTCGTGGTTTGGGAAAGGAGAATTTCTTGTTATAGGGATAGGAGCCTATTTCAATTATTTATTCTTGTTGTTTGTGATATGATATGAACCTGGAGTTTTTTTTGTTTATGGGGCATGGATTCCCAGATGTGATGTGAGATAAGGTTGGCTAACCCTTGAGAGATATTATGTTTTGTGAGGTAGGTAAGCCCTGATTTTGTGTCAGTAGATGACACATAGAGTAGTGAGATGCATTGGGATAAGAATGATGATGTTGAGAATGGAAAAAGAGGTGGCCTAATGGGTTGATGATGGCCATACTTGTTGATATGAAAGCTTTGTATTTATTGACTAGGTTGTTTTTTTGAATTCTTGATGTCTTGTTTATATTCATTATATTACACACCACTTTATCCAGATGGGTTTTCTTGGTTTCATTCTTTGTTTGGGAACTGAATATGTTTTTCTTGAGTACCTGGTAATATGAAAACCATGTCTGTTAATAAATGAATAAAGGTTCATCCCATGGGGTTTGTGCATTCTAGAATGAAATTTTGAGGTTATAATTACAATAATTTATGGAATAAATTGTCTTATAAATTGGGGTCATGGATATTTGGTTGTAATGCTAATGTAATTAAATGTAGAAAATGATAATAGTTATTTAATGGTTAAGAATTAATTTATGCAAAGTGTAAACTGATGAAAAGAATTAAGGTAATTTATTGTATCTCTTTAAATGGTTATATTCTTATAGGATATCTAGTCTTGGAAATAGAAATTAGGATTACAAAAAAAATTAGTTGATGTTGTGTTTGAGACTAGGTTATTCCCATAGTGTGGTTTTTATCTATATTATATCATGTAATTTTTTTGTATTTACACACTACTCCACCTTATTAGTTAGGGAATCTAAACCCACAGGTCTTCTAATACCTAGGGGTGTTTTCCCCAATATCATACAGGAAGGATGGATGACTAACTACCCGAATTTACCCCACTATCTTCTCTAAATTGTTACTTGTGATTGTATTCATAGTGGTTAGTTTTCCCTGTATATTTTTGTATAGGGATGTAATGGATTTTGGTTATTTCACACATATATTCTAGATACAGTTTTCTAACGAATATGTAGGTTTAACCTATATAGTATGTGATGGATTTGGGTCCTTATTCGGTGTGTGGGATTTAATAGCTTGGGGAATAATTCCTGATGCATAATACACATCATGTAGAGTGAAGTGAATCCCTAAGCCTTCCAATTTACTTTTGTTTATATTGACGGGGTGGTGTGTTGCACGAGGTGCATGTTGTGATACTTCACCCAGGTGTATATGGGTATCCATTTTGAAGAGATATGATCAGGAAATTTGACATTAAGGAATAGTGTAAAACTAGTGGGGATGTTGTAACTGGGTAAATTTTATATTCATTATTATATTATATGATCCTGTAAGCGATACAGGGTGAGAGTATCCATGGTGAGGTTAGGATAATGGTACACCAGTCTTAGTGAATAGTTAGTTTCAATTGTTGTTCACTTTCCATTGGCATTCATTCTGTACATTTTCACAAGGGGCTCCAGGTAGGATCCTACAGAGTATACTATTATACTCACCTTACTTATATAAAAAAATAAATTCTTGTTGATTGGAGAAGGTTGGAGATCAGGATGGTTACAAATATCATGGTGTTTTGTAGTAGTTTTTTTGGGATTTTTTGTCACTGTAGTCTTTACTTTTCTTTTGGTACATACATTTCTCACTATCAATTGTTGTAGTTCTTTCATGAAATTACAATTTTATACTTGGGTTTTATTTTATGTTGTAGTATGAGCAAGATTTTTTGGGTCATTGTCTTGTCTCTCTCTTTTTCAAGTGTAATCTTATAGTGTAATGCCTCCATATGCATGTTTACTATATCCTTGCTTCTAGTAATCAGCCTAGGTCCTACTAGAAGCGGGACTAGTGTATCACTACCTCTCTTATCCCATTGTCATCCACTGAGGGGTACACATTTTTAGGAGGGGTCATGAAAAAGTTGTATCGGAGAATTAGTTGAGAGATATGATGGATTTTGTAATTATAAATATGTGAGGATGCGTGGGTTGGTAGGGAAACACTGTCAGATAAGATTATAAAGAGTTGTGAACATGGGAGGCCTTCTTGAACTCAGGTATTTAGGTCCCCCTATGATATGATATATGAAACATTAATCATACATTGGTAACTAAATGAGCTGATACTGGTTAGAGGGTAGATACCTAGGAAATGATCATGAATCATTGTTCATCGAGACTGTGTTTGGATGGGTCATCATGAAGATAGGTTAAACTAAATTATATAAAAGAAAACAATAAATTAATCTTAAATTATTCCATATTATAGGATTATGATATCTAATTTTTTTTCTCTTATGTGAGATTGGATCTAGGTTGTTGTCTTTTTCAGGTTCACACAAATGATGTTCAAAAGGTTGCGCCAATATATCAGCACGGTGTAGAGATTGACAACAATTCTACATGGAGGTGGAAACACCAAGAGTTTTAGCACCATGGTCTTTAAAAGTATGAGGGCTCTATTTTAGATGCAGTCATGGAAGACTAGTTAGGGAATGTTGAGATAGCCTTCATTTGGAACCATGCTCAGAAATATCATTGGGTAATGATGGTTGTAACAATGTTTTGTGGTGCGTTGAGGTAGTAGTTGTTCTTATTTCCAAGAGACCTTGAGGATTCAGCAGTCTCATTGGAGGAGTTTTGAGACCATTTCATAGCTGACTTTCTTTCTTCAACCGGGAAGGAATCCATTTGCAAGGTGCTTCATACCCATCCGTATGGGACATCCTATGTACGAGATTTTGAGATCCATTTCATGAACCATCTATGATATTCGTCAAACCTATTTTCTGATGAGGATGCAAGGGAAATTCATTTTGATGAATATTTACTTCCAGATATCTTGCATTAAGTCACCCTGTTTATGGTAAAAATGTATCTCAAGTTGGTAGAGAAAGTAGAATCCATTAAGAGAATGTTATGAAGAACTATATCATTATGATAGGTGAGTCGTTAAGATTCATCACATTTTATTGTTATGGTTTAGGGTTCCTAGTTGGAAATAAATAAAATCTTCTTATAATCTAGGGGTATATCTCATTCATCAATGTCTCATAACTCCGAAGGCAATGACTATAAGTCCTATGCCAAGAGATCTGAATCATGTTGTTCCTGTGGAGGTCAATTTCATCAGTGGTGATTAGGGATGTCCTTTCTGAGAAGTCAGCATGCGCTAGTTGTTCAAATTCATGTTCCTATCTTGTAGTAGTTTTAGCTGAGGTAGTAGTAGTATGTAGCTCCATTTTTAGATTAGTATATAGTATATAGGTAAGGAATTGGATAAACATGGGATCCTCTTTATCCTTATATAGTAGAGCACAGTCGTAGAGGTTGCCATCATCATGGTCAGAGAGGCTTTAGAGAAGGTCATGGTTAGCTTCATGATTTAGTTATGCATGCGCTAAGTGATCCAAATGACATTAAGGGTACCCTTTTATTTTTTTTTTCTAATTGGGATCATTCGTGGTTTGGTCCCGAAGCAACAGAATCCTTCATATCACTTGCCCCTTTCCATAATTATGTACTTCGGGTAGAAATATTGCATGTGACCATGGTGTAGACTCTGCCGGTTGGAAGTTGAGATGACTTTTTGTCAAGTATGTAGAGACTATGAGCTACTGTTGGGGAATCATCGATCTTCAGCAGAATTCATATATTTATAAATACAACCAAATGAAAATATCCTATACATTTATTAGTTATATTATGTGTAGTATATCATGGATTTCTTCAAGGGTTAGTTTTTTCTATTCGATGCAGATAAAGATCCATTTTTGTTTTTTGGAGAGAGAGGCCATCAGATGGGACATATGTGTGTTCTAACCTTGTTAATCTTGATGGTTGAGATGACAATGATTTCTTCATAGTTTCATCAGTTGGTGTTCCACATGTCATATAAGAGTTCAAATATTTCTTTCCAGAGGAGGTTGTAAGGTCACACACTCGATGATAAATTGCGTTCAGGATCGTGTTATAGTCGGTCATGTCTTCTATCTCATTATCATTGTATAATATTTAACCTCTTTGGTTTTGAGAGATGTGTATATAGCTCAATGGTCTATTGTCGTGTGGTTCTATTTGGTCGAGTGTATCACCGTGGGTTGCACCAATTTTATTCATAATTTAGGATGAAAGAATACTGTAGTTGTGTATATATTATCTTTTCTTGAACCAAGTGACAATGAAGAAATATTATTCTATTCCACAGATTGATTATTTATTCGATGAACTTAAGGGTGGAAGATGGTTTTCGAAGATCGATCTATAGTCAGGATATCATCAGATGCATGGGAAAGATGTGTATATTCCAAATACTACTCTTTATGGTCATCATGGGAATTATGAGTTTTTTGTAATACCGTTTGGTGTGACAAATGCTCTATTTGTGTTCATGGGGTAAATTAATGTTGTGTTCCATGAGTTCCTGGATATGTTCCTGGTGGTTTTCATCAATGTTATTCTTGTGCACTCTTCTTCTAAGGAGGTACATTCCTAACATATGTGTGTTATATTGGGCGTTCTTCACTATGACAAGTTTTATGGGAAGTTTTAGAAGTGTGATTTTTTGGATCAGGAAGTTTGTTTCATGGGGAATGTTTTATTCCATCATGGAGTAGTTTTGGATCCATCAAAGTTATAAGTACATTTTCCATATGTATCCCCTGTGATAGTGGAAGAGGTGTGAAGTTTTCTACATCTTGCAAGAAATTCCAGGGGGTTTGTATTCAATTTCTCTCATGTTTTTACTCCCCTGACTACATTGAAAAGAATGGATTTTGTATTCTTGGGGTTTGATCAGTGTTATAAATATTTTGAGTATCTAAAGGAGAATATGGACAGTGCTATGGTTCCATTTCTTTCAGCATAAGGAGTTCATATTTATGTTTTTAGCGATGCTTTATATCTTGGGTTGGGATATATTTTGATGCCAAAAATATTAGTTATTTCTTATGGGTCTTGGATGTTTCTCCACCATGAGCCTAATTATTACACCCATGATCTAGGGTTGGAAGAGGTAGTTTTTCCATGAAGGCGTGGAGACATTATATCATTTGTGATCATTTTATGTTTTCTATTGATCATAAGATCCCGAGGTATTCCATTTCCCATTGTGACTTGATATTGTTCCAGTGTCAGTCTATAGAGTTCCTAAAAGATCACGAATTTTATATTTTATATACACAAGGAAATGGGGATGATGGAGCTGGTGCACTATGTTGGAATTTGCGTAGTGATACAGTGCGTGAGTCTGTTGATACCTGGATATTGACAGAATAACTTTCAACATTACATCTAGATATCAGAGAAGTTGGGAGAAGTGGTTGTATATTTCAGATGATGGTGTAGTCATTTATGATGTGGTAGGATTAGGAATTTCAGTTGGAGGGTCTTGAGGAAGAGGTCTGGAGAGGCTGAGTTTTTTTGTGAGGCCTCTGATGGTTGGTCTAATGATGGACAAAACTAGGTGTTGTTTTAGGGAAGTATTTTCATTCCTTTTATTGATGCGTGATATGGTTCTCAGAGTAATCTAAATTTTTACATTGAAGGTACATCCTAGTTTGATAAAGATGTACCAAGATTTGGGATGTATTTTTTTGTTTCCTGGGTTAATGTATGGAGTTTTTTATTTTGTGTCTCGATGATTGGTCAGAAAGAAGGTTATGATTGAACACCGTGTTCCTCGTGTTTTTTAGTCATAGATGATCCTCATTGGAAGTCGGTGGACATCTTTATTGACTTTTTTATCAGTTTACCTCAATATCAAGGAGTCTATGACACTATATGGGTGTTATTGTATCATTTGACGAAATATTATCTATTTATAGAGTTCGACGAGTTAATCATAGTGTATCTTTTCATAAGGAAGTATCTAGAGAATGTAGTGAGTCTCCACTAGGTCCCAAATATAATCATTTCTGATTGATATCATAATTTTACCTTTAGAGTGTGTAGAGGTCTCTAGAATGATTTTGGTTCATAGCTATGACTAAGAACTACTTTTCATCCATAGATATATAGTCAGATAGAGAACCCAGTCCATGCTCAATAAGACATGTTACTCTATTATATCCTTGATTTTTCATGTTTGTGGATGAGGCACATTACCTTGGAAGAATTTTGTTACAAAAATATTTTTAACTTCCAAATTGGTATGGTTCCATTTGAAACCATGTATGGGTGACCTTTCCAATGTCCACTATGTTGGGCTAGGGTTGGAGAGTCAGAAAATTTGGGGTTGAAACTAATAAAAAATACAACAAAAATGGTTCCAGTGATTCATGAGAGGATGAAAGCAGCACATGGTTGTCATAAATCCTATGTAAATTATATTAGGAGACCTATGGAGTTAGAAATTGTGAGTCATATGTTTTGGAAGGTTACTCTCTGTCATCGGATGTGATGGTTTGATCATGGGAGTAAGCTTTCTCCCTGGTCTTCTAGGCTTTTCAAGGTGGTGGCTCATGTTGGAGTTGTGGCATATTGGGTATAACATTCCCCATTGATTATCCAGACACATGATGGTTTTCATTTGACACAAATCCTTCATTATCTTCATGAATACTCTCACATCATTGACGATGATGGGACCTTCTAGGAACATCATGCAGAGAACTATGACCGCTAGGAGAATAATTTTTTTGGAATTCTATCAATATGGTTCGTTTCATATGGTAGTATAATTGAATGGAATAGAGTACTTGGGAACATGAATCACAGATACCCACATAGTACCTCATGTTGATTAGACCCTCCCTTGTAACACTATTCATTTTTTGGTTAGAGTCATTCATCTCATTTATGATATGGCTCTATCTCTCTTGTTACTTGTTATGGCTTAATAAATTTTACATTGCATGACGCACATGGTATCAAACATGCAGTATGTAATTATCATCAAAAGCTTAGATGTTTCTACAAATAAAACTATAAGTGGTGAAGTCTAGATGATTAATTCATTTACTCACTATGTTGTTCCCCATGTCCTTAGATGGGGTGGTTGAGCTATTGTGGTGGTTAGTTCATTGAGAGGTTTCTCATGGGGTGGTTGTTCGGGAAACAAATTTCTTATTTTCTCTCTTGGTTGGTTTTGTATTCTCAAGGATGAGAATGTTTTCATAGGTATCTGATTTAGGGGCCTAGATCTACATGGATCATTCCTTTGTGGTGTTATAAAGACTAAGGTGCTTGCAGGACGCTCAAAAAATGTTAGGAGGGGATCAACGACTAAAATCACGATTCAAGGAGATTCCACACTGTGTAAACATTTTATATGACATGAATGAGAGTTCCATGATGTTTAATAAAAATGGTTTTGAGAAATAAATAAAATAAAGAGGACGAAAAGTCAATGAAAACTGAACTCTGGGAATTACACGACGTGAAAGGGGTTAACATGTCATGTAATTATCTGATGATTCAATTTTAAACAATTTCCAGCCACTCTGGTTGTCAATCCTAATGGTTGAATTGGATCTCTCTCAATTTTAGGTGACCGGTTGACCCTCCCTCTTCGATGTTTTTTGGATTATTTTACCAATGATCAATTCACATATTCCATCTCTGGTCTATGGTTACCAAAGCAAATAGAATGTGAATTTTTCCTTCATTTTCATATGATTTCTCCTAGTTTGATATCGTTTCCTACAATGTATTGTCACCATGTTAGGGAGTTAACTTTATATGGTTTTTAATGGGTTTTATCTATGTTTTTATTGGTGTTAATGTGTCATTTCATCCACAATAGGATACAATTCATGTGGCAGAGCTGATCAGATATCTGTTTCATGGTCTGATCTTTTTCAATGAATTTTGACGACCTTTTATGTTTGGGGATTCATTGCTTCTCTATTTATTTATGTGAAATTTTAGAGTTAATATGATTAATCTCGTAGATCAAAATGAAATTAACATAATAATTAATTTATCCATATTAATGATTTGGTATCGATGACATAGAAATGTGGCTGCTTTGTACCATGATAATAGTTTGCCTCCTGATTTTATTGATTTTTTGATATCAATGCCTATCATGGTAATAAATGTAAATAAAAAATTAATTGATAATTAATTGGGTAAAATAATTAAATATTCATGTTTAATGATTTTATTTATTTTTGTTTAATTTGATGATATTCATATTGATGCAAATATGCGTGTTTAATTGAATTTTTTAGTGAACCAAAAACCTGTTAACTCTTGTTGATAAAATAATTAAAGGAATGTTAAACTAATTGTTTAATTGATTTTTGATAGATTGTGAAATAATTTTTATTATTTTTTTTATAGTTGTAACCTATGATTAATGAATCAATTAATTCGTGATGGAATAATAGCAAGATGTGTGATAATATATAATGCCATTTGTAGAGCATAAATTTCATTCTTCCTTGGTAAATCCAAGTTCCTTGTGCTTTAGAGCCACGAGATATCATTGTGTGTGTGGACATAATTCCTTGTTTTATGGAAATGAGCTCATTTTTTATGTTTGATTCAAACTTTTTAGGATATGTTGTGCTCAAGGAGGGCTATTGTAGTTTATAGGGTGGGGACGCCCGAATGTGATGTGGTCCTATGAATGAAAATCCCAGAGGGATATTGTGGAATGTGGGGAAGGGATGCCTATATATTGTGGAATTCTTTGACACCTATAGTGGAAAGATGCATCAGGTTATGCATGAGGATGTTGTGGATGGAATCGAAGGTGATGAAATGGGTTAAAGCTGGGATTTCCCATTATTATGAAATCTTAAAGATGGTTTAATCTATCGTTTGGTCAATGACTAGGTTTCTTGTTTATCGTCTTTCCTTCCAACACTACATGAGGTTTATGGATGTGCTTGGTTTCAAGACTTGTTTGGTAGCTTAGGAGGTTGTCATATATTACATAATAATATAGAAATTAATGTTGTTAAAAAATTAATAAATTTTTGACCCATACGGTAGAAGAATATAGGAATGCAATGTTGAGTTTATAATTTGTGAAGTCATGGACTCAGTCTGATTTTTCATGGAGGGAATAGATCTTTGGTTTTAACTCTAATGTAATGAAATTTAGAAATTCGAGTTTTTTAAATAATGGTTAGGAATTAATTAACCTAATGTTAAATTGATGAAAAGGAATAAGGTAATTTAACTTATTTATTTCAACGGTTGTGAACTTATAGGATATCTAGTCTTAGTAATGGTATATGAGATTCCAAGAGACATTGGCTATAGTGGAGTGTTATTCTAGGTTAAGCACATAATGTGGTTGTGATCTATATTATATAGTTTACGTTTTATGTTTCGATACACTATATCACTGTGTCAATTAGAGAAACTGAAGCCCCGATTATTCTGAGCCCTGAGGGGGTCCCCAATATCCCAGTGGTATGATAGATGGATGACTATCCTATTTTACCCAACATTATTCTCTTAGTAGATATTTTTTTTGGGTATGAACGTTGGTTAATTTTACCCATATATGTGTGCTGATAGACATAATGGATTGTGAAAATTACACATGCATATATTCTGGATATAGTTTTTAAGGGAAACTATAGGATTAATTTTTAACTTTTGTGACAGCTTTAGGATACATACTCGGTGTATGGGTTGTGATAGATTAATGTATTATACATGATGTGTGATACTTGTTATATGGGATGTTGTGGATACCAGAAACTATCTATTTACATATAGTTATGTGGATGTGGTGGTGTGTTTCACAGGGTGCATGTTGTGGTGCTTCACCCAAATGTCGGGGAGAAAACATTTTTTATAGATACTCTTGATGTATGATGTTGGGGCATAGAAGAAAACTGGTGGTTATGTGGTAGTAAGATACCCATTATATTCATTATTATATTATATGATCTTGTATGCGATTCTTGGTGAGAGTATCCATGGTGAGGCCAAGAACATAGTATACCTCATTAAGTGAAAATTTAGTTTCACTGGTTGTTTGTTATTCGTTAAAATCCATTCCATAATTTTTTTATGATTGGATCTGGGATTATGCAAGAGTTTTCCGGCTTCGTGGTTGTTATCTTCTTTGCATTTCTTTTGATAATTGCAGTTTTTCATTTTAGTTGTAGTAGTTATTACATGAAATTAAAATTTATTACTTTTGTTTTCATATATATGGTAGTCTGAGAAATTGTTGGTCTGTGTTTTTTGTATCTCTATCTTTCACATGTGTTCTCTTAGATTGCAACTCCTCTCATCTATATTTTTATTATATCCTATGTGCTAGTCAAAAACACGGGGCCTACTGGAGGTGTGACTCGAGTAACGCTATCTCTCTTCTCCAATTGTCAGAACATGAAGGGTAAATTTTTTGGGGAGGGGGTCAAAAAGATAATAATAAATTAAAAAATCATAATCAATTTTCCAGTCCCATAAAACGTATTTATTTCACATTCAATGATGTTTTGGTTTTGTAAATTTTAAAATACAGATGTCCAAAGTCTCACTAAGGGTATGAATCCTAAAATCCATAATCTAGATTAATGGAAATGATCAATATAAATACATATAATTAGGAATTTTCCATCATTGATCCAAGATTCAAGAGATATATTAAGATAATTTAAGGGTATGAAAAGAATATATTTAGTTCCTACCTAAGATCCACTGATAAAACAAAAATTCGTTTGAAATATATTACCAAGTAATTATAAGATACCACTAAAATAACACAAAATCACTATAAGAATAATAAAATAAGTTTCAATTTAATAAAAGATATTTTATTAGGTGTTTTGGGTGAAAAATAATGAAACCACATCCCTAGGCATGTTCTACGTGGTCATCAAGAAGGGTTCTTAACATTATGAAATCAACCTTACATTCCTCATTGGTCCAAAATTTATAGAATTCATAGTCACCGTGAATTTTCCATAGGATTATAAAACTAATTATAAAAAACACTACTAGTAACAAATTTTAAAAATCTATGGCTTCTATACACAGTCCTTAGAACTAAACACTCTCCCATAATCACTCAAACTTTATTAATTTTTTTAAATTTATGTCACTATAAACAATGTCGAGATCATTCATCTGACCATGAAGATATAGAAAAACCTCTCCAATCTCTTATTATAATTTTAAATTATCATTATAATTAAAGCATGTAGAAAATATCCCATTCAATATCTGAAAATATAATACAAACTATATTAGAGGTTATTTAATCATTTATAACTAAAATCTTACATTATAATTTCTATTATAAATTAATATAATGGAATCCACTTAAAATATAATACCCTAGGATACAATTATCCTTACCATATATATTTTTATCAATGAAAAATAAGTATACACAGTCACCATGAAGAATCTATATCCACAACTACATTCCCTTTGTCTTATAATGAAAAATCTCTTCTTGGATTATCTTGTTCAATCATGAAACAAAACCAAATGAATACACTTACTCTTAAATTTATTCTCTCAAAAATAAAAAAAACAAATAGGGTACACCATAAAATATTTATTAAGTTAAAAATCAATTGTCTCCTATTTCCATACATTGGTTGGAAATGATTAATATTACATTAAGTTGTATTAGTTCTTTTAGACATTGGATGGCTATAATACAGGAGGAAATGAAGTAATAGATTCATCAATTGTCTCCTATTTTCATAATGGATTTCACAATCCATTATATGGTTTCCAAAGGACCCATATAGCATGGAAGAAATTTTATTTCATTCAAAATCAACTATGGCCTAACCTTGGAGTTACCTCTAAGAAAAAATTATCCTATATATAAAATCTCAAGGGTCATTTATAATGAAGAAAATAATATTTTTTATTAATATAAACATAAATTAAATAATTAGTAACAAATTTAAATCCTATAATTTTTTCTCACTAAAATGGGTCATATAAGACTTTTATCACAAGTATCATCCCAATATAATAGAAATGATAATTACCAAATATAAAACTCCTCAAATGGATATATATGGATTAATGGCTAATAATTATTATTATAAAAGATAAACTAGTAGAACACAATCCTTCCATGATCATCCAAAATAAAGTACACAACATGAAAGTATATTTTCTAAAACATAGATATTATGATCCATTTTCTTATCAATTTGATGATAATATATAATACTCATATTGATCCTGGTCCCTATTACATTAGGAGTCTCTCCCTAAGATCATGAAATAAATTATTATTCTTCATCCAGGATGATATACTCTATTACTCCATAAATATAATAACCACTTTCAATTATATATCACAATTATCATTAACTAAAATTGTCTCCAATATGGGTAAGAAATGATCTAATTTCATGAACCATTCAACTGAAAATTACCATTCTTATTCATTAATATTAGTAACCCAATTGTGAAATACATTAAAATATAATTAAATTTCAATTTAGAAATGGGTAAATGATTTAATAATTCTATTCACCATTGATACTTCTCCATCACTTATAAAAAAAATAAAACAATGAGAAACAAATTCCTAAATAACCATCTTCATTACATGGAAAAAATGATATTAATATCAGGATTCATTATTTTAGTTCTTGGATGAATTTATATACATGAATTATGAAAATCATTCACAACAAAACCCCTATACATTACAAGAACCTTAATCCAACCCCCCCCCCCCACAAAAAAATAAATGAATATTCCTCTATAAACAATAATTTTAGGGTCTCTATACTGTTTCAAGAAACTAATATCCTGTTACACTCCCCATAAAATAATTAACCCTCTCAAAAAAATCTCATAAACATGGACATAACATTGAGGCTACAGGTTAACAGTACATATTTCACCTCCTTTGGCTACATATGAATGTCCAATAATAACTCCATAAAGTTCTATTTTCCTATATCTTATTTCACTTCCTCAGTTAAATGATTTATACTCAAAGAATCCACCCATAAATTTTTATCTCCATGTGTACACATGTGTTTAAAGTAATATAAATGATGACATTCCACCCAACTATGTTTTACCATTCTGAGGTTACACTATAAGATAATCTTATAATAAACTCATGTGTTCTGTATAAAACACAACATTTTGACAAAAAATAAAATCACCCAAACTCATTAAAGCAAAAAAACAGTATTTAATACTAAATCATGTGTTGGGTAATTCTTATAATGGGGTCTCAATATAAAATAACAATATTACATAACCTTATATTCCATCATATATACACATTCCAATAAAAATATTGATACAACAAAAAACACCTAATACCGCACTCCTGAATCAAATCTAATAAAAAAGGGTTATAAACTGAAAATCAACTTCAAATCCTCAAACAGATCTTTTAAAGTAATTTCTCACTCAACCATCACTCCATTTCAATGTAAGGTCATCATGGGAAAAATAAATTTTCAGAAAACATTGTTAAATCTCTAATAATTTCAAGCCAATCCCATAGAACTATGTAACTATAATTCTTTCATTAATTTTCATAAGACATGACTACCTAAACATTCACTAAGGTTAATAGAAATTCAATTTAATAAATCAACATGACCCATAATATTTACTTTAAAAATCAATAAATATTATTTAAAAATTTTATTATACAACTTGGGATCATGAAAAATCTATAAAACAATATTAATATTCTTCAAATTATAACACCACAACATTTTAAGGGTAATTATTTACATAATTTTCACTAAACCTCATGTTATTCATTGAATTATGGGTGTTGGAGGTGTTGGTGGGGGAATTGAGGTCCACATTTGGAGAATAGACCTAGTGTTGATACATTAGTCAATTTGAAATATGTTTCTTGGTACCCAGTGGATATGTAATAATTAAATAGTAGGCCTATAAGAGGGAAAATAAATCTTTTTGGGTTACTAGATGGTATGTTAACCTATATGAGTCACCGAGTTGGACACATAATAATACATGTAGGGAAAAAAATTACCTTGTGGATTCTTGTTTTTTATAATAATAATTTATTTATTTATTATTTTAAAATATTGTTAATATGAGACACATTTCTCAATTTTTTAGTATTAACCAAAACCATCAATTACCTCTTATTTAAATTTCTATATTCTAATGCATAAAAATTTCCCATTATTTGTTGGATTTTAGTTTCATGTTTCTCGGTGAGTCACCTACCATGAATATATGAATCATATTTCTTTTAATTTTTATCACAATTTTAATATCTTGAAACTATTATTACAAATTTAAATGATTTTTTTATATTTATAAACATAGGAAACATAAATATGAATATTCTATTGGTTTTTTATAAGTGATATTCTATTGGTTTGTGATATGTGATCAATATCCAATCTCTATATTTTATTCATGTTTCATGTGATGTGAGATACATGGTCTCACCATCTATAGGATATTTAAATAAAATTAAAACAGATTTATTTCCCAATACCTATATGGCTTTTTAATTGATTTAGAGGGCCAAGAAATACCCTTAAATCCCTATGTATTTATGTCATGGTCATTTATGGACTTATTATTGAATTAATGTGTGATAAATCATATAATAAAACCCTAATGGAGTCTCCTTTGAGTTATGTAATGTTGTATATATCTCTGATTATGTGCCTTTAGCCTCCTTGAACTTGGAAAAATAATGTAATAAATTGATGTATGTATGATACTGAACCCTTGAGTTTCTTATGAGTTTCCTTAATAATATTTAAACACTTCTTGATAATACGTGGGATGAGTCTTCCTTCCTTTTATAACATATTGGAACCAACTAGGATATAACTTGTTAAAGGATTTATGTATAGTATAAGTATATCGGGGATGACACTGATATTATTAAAGGTTTTTTGGATGATATTCCTTCTATAAAGTGAATTTTTTATGTTAAGTAGTTATATATGATTAATATTAAATTAAATTATTTTGGTGATTTTTGGGGAATTATATTATATTTATGATTTTATGAATGTGGTTGGGATAAAGTTCCCATTTGTAATGTATTATTCATGATGTGCGGAACTATTGTCATTACATTTATTACTCATGACTGATATCATATGACCTTTTTTTGGGATGTAAAACCCATAAGATAGTTTAATGAAATTTTTATGTGGTCTTTATTATGATAGATATAGTACATTATGCCCAACTAATTTCTATTACCCTTAAAATTGGGGCATGCTTTCCTTGGTGTGATGCTTCCATATAAGAGGATGAGATGGTCGTACAAGAATGGTTGTTTATTGGATTATTCCCTATTGTATAATGTGTCCTATGACTTGGAATGCTTTTCCCTCATGTGATTATCCTCATGGATAGAAACTCTATGACCTCTATTTGTACTCATATCAGCATGTGATGATCTCTGTTATATTTTTTGAATTGAGATATTATGACAACTTTAGGAATATTGATATTGAGACTCCATGACCACTGTTATGGCTTTGTTATAGGGATTCAATTCCCATGTATTCACAATTATGATACTATTAGACGTTATTCCCAATATGGTGACAATATTATTTGAACACACTACTTATAAAATTCTCTTATATGATGTGACATTATACTCATTATCATGACATCAAATGTTATACCCATTTGATATTCTTATGGTATGTTATGAGGTACCAAAAAACTAGCTGATGTAGATAAGATAACACACTAGTAGTTGTGTGACACTTTTTTCTATGATAAATTTTATTATTTATATTTTTTCCTTTTAATTAAATATGATCCTATAATATTTTAT
This sequence comes from Viscum album, assembly GCA_963277665.1. NCBI lineage: Eukaryota > Viridiplantae > Streptophyta > Magnoliopsida > Santalales > Viscaceae > Viscum > Viscum album. Next base: position 1,992,220,703 of record OY728155.1, read on the forward strand.
CTGCACTAATATATACTGAACAAAATTGGGGACCCCATTATGGTTGTCTTGTTGAGATGTACTCACACCCAACTTAGGAACCCCAAGTAACATTGAAAACATCATGGTTGTAAGAATATAAAAAATAAATAGATCTATTGTTGATAGATGAGTTCTGGAGCATGGTTAGATCTGGGTGACTGGATATAGATTGGGATCGAGAATTCTGTTGTGTATGCGTCATTATTTTTGTTATTTTAAAACTAAAAAATATTAGATCTTCCTATATGAGATTATATTTATATATTAATTCTTATGAGACATTAATTATATTAATTTTTCTTGAAAATTAAAGTTTTTATTTATTAACTAATGGAATGTAGCTATGATGACCACTTTAATCGATTTATTTCGCAATAAAAGTTAATTATTATTTATTTTGATCTGATTCTGGCTATCCATACCAAATAGGGTATAGTCTCACTATTTTATACATAGATCCTCACCATTTATTGGTATCCTTTTTCATATTGGGAGGCATGTTTTAGTTATGTGGAACCCAATTTGGTCCACCTGGGGGTGAACCAGGTTAACAATGTGAAAAAATTATAATAAATGATTATTATATATTTTTTACTATTTGGGATATGGTATATATGCGGTAGGGTGTTCTAAAAACATGGTATAATATTTATACCATAGATTTGATAACCCATATATCTTGTAAAAGGATGTTTTCATGGGTGATAATTATGTTCTTAGTTTTTTATTTTTTATTTGGATTACATTGGCCAAACAAAATGCATTTTTTATTGATTTAAGATATATTTTATTCCCCTTAATCTATGCTGTAAAAAGAGTGTGCATCCATGAATCAATTTTTAAATTTGGGATTCACAAGAAATGTGTGTGCTTGGTTGTGATTGACAACTGTAACAGTGATTTGGTGTTCAGTTATTTATATTATTGACAATAAATTAAATGGTGTTTGCCTTTATAACTTGATAGTTCTATCTTACATATTTGTGGCTTGATTATTTTTTTTTTATTAATAGACAATGTGAATCCTAATTGTATTATATTCTAACAATATGAGTGGGTGTTTTGGGAAATTAATAGAGTTCATAAGGATATGTATGACCCCTAGTATAGAATGGAATATATACAAAGTGGTGGTATTATATTCTTATTACTATTGATCTTATATATTAAATACATAGATGTTATATAGGATATTTTGAGTCCGGTTTTGGGTATTATGGTGACATAACACTTCGATGAATTCCTACTGAGAACCGCGAGGTAGAGGACATGGATGTCTAATAATTTGGTGTGTCATGGACTCATGTAGATTCTATAACTTCTAGTAATTATTGTATCAGTGAAATTGTTCTTGATAATATTTGTTCTGGTGGAATTGGATCCCTGAGAGGTTATATTTTAATGTCATATCTAACCATAAATTTCTAGCTTCCAAATCAATATCTATATTTTTTTAATGTGTACCATAAGATACTCAATTTTGGGTTGAAAAAATAAATACAATCATTGACCATCATTATAACCCACTTAATAGGGTGGTGAATATTTATATGTGTGTGTGTGTGTGTGTGGTTTTTTTGTGTTTGTATGTTTGGGGACTAGTGAAGTAATGGTTGAAATTCTCTGTCTTGGAATATTTGTATGTGGTAAATTATAGGATAAATTCTTGGTATTTTTTCAAGAATTTATTTCTTGAGACACTATGAGTTTATTACTCTTACGAGTTTAGGACATTGGGTTAATAGATCATATCATTTATATACAATTTAACATGATTTACCAAGTTTAGTTAATTTTTTCTATTAATAAGGAGAAATGAGGCTTCCTGGGTTATTCTTTCAATGGATATAGTGATATATTAGATTTGGCCTCACGTGAAAATATATTTCAACATGAATGTTTTAGAATTGTGAATCATTCAATTAGTATATTAAGGAACCTAGTTAGGATATACCTTATGATCAATCATGTTCTTATACTAGGTTACTGATTGGATCATCTTGTTGGTGGAAAATACATTTCAGTGATTCTTAGTAGAGTGTGGATGTGTACAACAGTCAGTTCTACAGTTCATCTTCATTCAATCATGTGACGAATTCAATGGTATGTTTGTGATAAAGTAGGTGGTTTCATATTTCATTGATGTTCAACTACTATTTATTAGAGTGTCATTATTTTGGGTAGATGGGGAATCTTCTATCAGTGATCTTCTCAACCTATGAGTGTCCATAGGCAAGCCTAGGATTAGGGGTTGGTGGATAGATCATGTGATTTACCATAGCATGATCGTTAGTGTTCCTTCAAATGTTTAGGGCGTAAAGGTGGAATTTTTCTATGGGTGACTAGATGCAGAAAAATAATTCTCCCTAGGTTATCTATGGATATTGAGGTCGTGGAAGAGGATAAAGGATATTCCAACATCATGCTATCAATATGACACCTGCTAAACATTACATGGGGTAATCAAACATTCATTTAATGATATTAGAATAATACAAATTTCATCTACTTTATTTAATATTAGATTTTCAAATTTATTTTTATCCTCTTTTTATACTAATGATTCAGGGATCATGATTGACTGTATATATAGAGTAGTGTATATCTATATCTCCTTAAGGGTGCAATTTGGGGGGTATCCATAGATGTTCTGGGAATACCCCTATGATTATTATATATAAAAATTTCTAGGATTAATTCTAGTTAATTATTATGAGATTAAATATTATCCTAGAAATTTATTTTTTACTCAATTCAAACCCACATTGACTGATAGCAGTGATGGTTACCTTTCAACTTCATTGATGGTGACTGATATACCCATGTCAATAATTGGGCTTTATAGCGTAGAAATTCGAGACCAAACCATTTTTTGCTGGTGGAGGTTATATACTATAAGGAAATCATTTTTTTACATAATGAGGATATTAATTTTATATATTTTATTATGTTTTAGATTAATTTTGTGAATTTTTCATAAGGACCAATATTTAATTTTACATGGGAGAGAGGAGAATTTTGTTATCAAGCTAAGAAAGGACATAGAGATGATATTCATTCCTCATTATAGGATCCCTCATGTATAGATTAAATAGATGACGTGTCGACTAGTGGTTCTTAAGGAAAATGGTTTCATTTAATCGATTGTGTCCCATTATGTTGTTGCAGTTTTTTTCCCAAGAAAGTAGATAGATCCTCGCAATTATGTGTTGACTACTAAAGGATGAAAAATATGATGGTTTGGAAACAATATCCACCTCATTATATCAAATACCAATTTAAATATTTTTGGAGATCGAAGTGGTTATCCAAGGATGAATTTATTTTGGGTTATCATCATCAGCATGTGAGGTCATTTGATATTTTGTATACCACATTAAGGTATATTTATTTCACATATGAGCATGTTGTGAGTCCTATCATATTTATAATTGTGATAACATTTTTCATGGACCAAATAAAATAGGTCCTTTATCCATAAATGGATTTTTTTGTATTTATCTTTATCAATTACATCGTAGTATACTTTTAGTTATTATAGGTCGAAGATCAACATATATTGATTATTCTGGATACACCGATAGAGCATCATGTATAAACAATAATTATGAAGTGTCAGTTTTGGATTAGTGAGGTATACATCGAGGGAAGAATGATATCTAAGGTAGATATATTTGTGGAACTAAGGAAAGATAAGTTTTTGGTTTCATAATAGCACCGCCAGAATTGTTTTGATATTTTATTCTTCATTGGATAAGAAGGATATTATAAGAGAGTCATTTAGGTATAATCCCACTCAGCAGTTTTAAAAATATCCCAGAAAAGTAAAACAGTGTTTTTTAAAATTTCAATACATGTGTGAGAGCCTTATTTTGTATAAAAAATGACTGGAATGTATCCCTATTTTTACCATACCTTAGTTGAATAGGTATTATACTATTTATTTTGATGTACCATTTTCTGTTTTGGGAGTCGTTATGATGTTGGATGGTCATTTCATTGTATATAGATCTATGTAGTTCCTGAATCATGTGAAAAATTACATGCCTCAAGAAATTGAATTAGTGGTGGTAGTATGTTCCTGGATTTTTTTGTAAAACGGCATTTTGATAAAGTGGATTATTGTTTACACTAACCATAAGTGCCTCAATTATGTTTTTATATCTGGGAATCAGACATTCGTAAGACTAGTGGGTTGACTAACATTAATATATCAACTTGAAATGTAATATACCTTAGATAACATATTCACTTATCACTTATCAAAAATTTTATATAAGGTTCTTGATGGTCAGGTTTATTTGGTTAAAATATACCATCCTCCGAATGATGGGAAATCTATGAATCCTTTTCAGATTTAATAGTTAATTTTGAGAGTGTTTGTAATTGATTTCAATGATTGATAGAAGAGTCATTTTATCAATGATGATTTTTCATATAATAAAATTTTTTAGAAACCAAATCAAATTTAACCCTTTATGGCTTAATATGGTTGGTCATATCGTTCACCTATGTGATAATTAGAGGTTGTAGAGTCACCTATTATCTAGTTGAGTTATATTCAAGAGAATTCAGATCATAATTCGAAGATACAAAAATTATAGGTTAATATATAGAAAAAACATTTATTTGTTGTCCGGGGACACTACACTCTTCAGTTTGAGGTGGGAGAGTGAGTTTTCTTATGACTATTACCCTTATTGGAATCCATCAGTTTCAAAGGCATGTGATATTGGTGCCCCGGTATGTGTATCCATTTGAGATTATCATGACGTCTGGTAGAATGTTATACTGATTGTCACTTCCTTTGAGTTTCCCTATTATACATGATGTATTTCATATGTAATAGATAAAGTGATACCACCATAACACTTATAATGTGATCAACGTGATGGTGTTGAGTTAGAGATATATTTATCTTTCAAAGATCGACTAATTTTTATAATAGATTAATGTGAGTATGTCATTCAATAGAAGAATTACACTTAGTTCATGGGTTGGGGAAACATTATTATATCCTAGAGGATACATTGGAGTCAGAGGCTTATATGTAATCTCAATAGATAAATTTTTTCTCTATTGAGGATCATTGTCACATCACAAAGAATGAATTTCCTATGATTTGAATAATGCAACATGTTGTGTATTTTCAAGCCCATTTTAGATTTGTTTTCAAACTCATGAGATGTTTTTTTATTTTGGATTATAGAGGTGTTGGATAGGGTTTATAGATATATTTATGCCAAATGGACATAGTGTGAGGACGTCATTTAATTTCAAAGATGTCACTAAGCACCCAATGTCATTGTTCTAGGTACCTAATGGGCCTTGAGAGGTCGCAGTAGCTCTAAGTGGGTCATCGGGTGGCAGATAAACTTATAGAAGGTTCCTCGTAGGGTATCGAGTTCCCAATGAATTGTGACCACTTACCCAAAGGGTAGTTTTTTTTTTAAATTTCAACATAATTCAATTTATTATAATAAAATTTAGAAAAAATGAGAACCCTCTCTCATTTTTTTCTAGAGAAAATTGTAAACATTTTTGTCATATTCTCTCGAAGAACATCCTATATAGTACCAACATCCTATCAATTGATAGGATGTTGGTAGTATTCTTATTACTTGTTATTTGATTCCTATTTAGTATTATTTTGATCTGTTCAACGACACCCTAAAACTAGCCATATAATTTATGGATATAGACAATAATTAATGTCACGAACGACCTTCACCAAGATGATAGAAGGCACTAAAGGTTTCCAAACCCTTCCTTCATCAAGTTGAAGGGGAGATTATAACCCCAAATACCCGCCTTCAATAGGTCCAGGAGTGGAGACTAGCACCAAGGGTATAGAATCAAACACAAAATTGAAGGCATTACCATTTTTTTAATTGGATCGAGAGATAAGATAGTAAATCCAAACAACACCGAAAGTGGAATCACAAGTAAAGGAAAAACAAAATATTTCCATATGCATTTCCCAAAATTAAATACTATAAGGTATAAGAAAACCCCAAAATAAAAATTCCATAGAGTGGAAAACAACATCGAAAACTGCCCCAACAACCTAACTTGTACGTTCCTGCATGATCACTGAAGTCCACCTAGAGACCTGAAAGCAGTTTTATATACGTAGGGGTGGGCATAGAAGTATACTCTGTAGAGAAAAACCAAAAGCTCTCATGCACATGTTGGGAGACATTCTAATGCACTGTGTGAAAGGAGATAACCAAAGAACCTAATAAAGAAAACTATCCACCCAATCCTCATCTTGAAAGACTCCCCAAATAACATATATCAAATAATGTATAGTAATAGCACATAGATATTTTGGTACCCTATGCCACTTTCCCACTGGTTATTGGTAACATCCTACACATCAAACCTCCCCCGCCATTCTCACCACAGTCCCACCACCACACCCCTCCCACACATATCTGGTCCACAACCACACATCCCCCCCTCACCCCCGAAAACACCTCGGCCATTGAAACCATGCATAAACGCGCCTCCAAACACCAGGGCCAGAACAACTGCTGCCACGCCCAAAGACACCTGGGCCTCATCCCGGAGACACTTGGGAAACTACATGCCCGCACACACCTGGGCCAACCACCACAACAACCTTGCTCGAATAATGTTTGGATAAAATGGATATCAGGCCATCACAGCATGCCCGAATAGTGATGGGATATTCAGGAAGGGGAGTAGAAAAGGAGATAATAACCAGTCACTAATAAAAGTGTTGGAAAAAACAACATCCCCCATGAAAATGGGGGTTTTCATCACTAAGAGCACAACATGGGTGGTGCGCAAACAAGAAACATAAAAAGTAAAACTATATAATATATAACAAGCAATGATCCCAAAATAGTAGTTCCAAAACTAACCTAAGAACCAATACACTCATGACTATTCATTCACAAGAAGTACCGAACTCACAACCCTATCACCACTCATCCCGAAAAACAATTCCCCATTGAGCCGATTCTTGATTTCAGGTTTTAGTGATTCCATTTATGTAAATTCTGCACTACTGGGCAACTAACAGGAATAAACACAAGCCAGAGAAAGAGAAACTACCAAAATACAATTTATGCAATCACATCAGGTTCTCTTGAAAAGTCAAAACTACAAAGGGATCAGTGAGATACCTAAAAGTATAGGAACCAAACCATGCCTCAAGATACAACCCCACATAGCATCAGATTCACAACCAACTATAATGCCACAACAGAGGATCCCATCCCCATCCATATCACCCCATAAGCATCAAGCAGAACAATACACCTACTATCAAAACAGAGTAGGGAAACTTCTAGTTACAAGCACATCATTCGTTAGATTATTCATTCTATTAGTTAACCGGTGTGACCACACATGGATTGATGTTCACTAGGCATCCATTTAACCAACCGAGTTTAGGTGATTAACTAATTTCCGTGTTATAGTTATTTAATCACGTAAATATCTGGCATCACAGGAGTTCATTAGTGCACAAGGAAAACCCACCAATGGCCATGATTTTCATTGGGCATGAGCCCATACAAATCACAAAACATAATAAGGATTAAGAAATTACAACTGAAACAACCACCAACCCACCCCTTAATTATTTAAAAGTCTGCTTGTGATCTTCATTAATGTTTGTTTTCATCCTTCCAATAGAAACAAAATCATACCCACCCCACATGATACATAGTAAGAGAGAAGAAGTAAAAAACCCTTCTTGGAAGATCAAACATAAATGTTTCTCTCAACGTGCCATGAATTGGGGATGTGCAACTTGCTGGGGAGGAGCATCCAGGACTCCACGGATAGACAGTAAGGTCTCCAACACATGCGCCCCACTTACCTTGGGAAGGGGACTCCAAATGCTCCAAGGGAAGAACAAACATTTCCAAGAAGAAGAAAAATATGTAAGCTAGTGTGATATAAAGATGAGCTAGGGCATTACTGGATATCAAGATCTTCGACGTCTTTAAAGGCGGATCGTGGTTTCACCACAGGGTTGGGTGGTTACACACGACGGGATAAGTTGTTATTAATTAAAACTCATTGGGAAAATGTGGTAATAGTCATGATTTTGAGAATTTTATACAAATTGAAGGGAACGTTACATAGACACACAGATGGGTCCATTGAGGGTCTCCCCACTCTTAAGAATTTAAAACATTGATCGTGGGGATAAAAATGGTCTTGAACCACTTCCAAAATGATAACAAGTTTCTAAAATTAGTGTTACAGGAAAAAATGTAGGAGAAAAAAATGACGAGTCTGTATGACACCAATTTGTGACAAACCAATCAGTTGCACTGATCATGTCACACCGATCGGTCGCACACCGATCAGTCATCCACCGATCGGTCGCACCGATCGGTGACACACCGATCCTGTCCCACCGATCGGTCACACACCAAAATGACATCCTACCAGTGAGATGATATCATTAGGATCCGAAATTTGGGAATGGGATGGACCATGAGGGTCTAGGACATTACAACAGATAGCCCTCGATTTATTCTCATCCTTGAGAATCACAGCTATAGCTGACGAGTAGAGAGGGGTCCAAACCCCCCCCCCCTCTAAATATACCTCTTGGGAAAAACCACCCCAAACTGCCACGCCTAACTCAGGGTCCATGTTGTCCCGACACACAGTTCTGGGAGTTCATTCCTCCATGTCAAGATACTATCCTCTTTGGGTGGCACTGACTCACCCGCACATGATTAATCGAATCCACCTTAATGGATATTGATTAGTGATCATGTTCTCCCCTCCCCACCTATTAGTACTGTTGATAACATTCTCATGGTAGGGAAACAAAACACCTCATAAACCAAAATGGTCAGTATTACATCACAAACAAGTACAAAATGAAACAGAACAAAACTCAAAATAGCTCTTGGTATTGGGCATGCATCTATGCCTCCCATTCCTAGGTACTCTCCTCGATCCCATCATGCATCCATAAAACATGAACCAATGGGATGGTTCATCCATGAAGCATCTTCTCCTCGTGATCCATGATCCTCCCAGTAGTTCTACAAACATTGCATCAGCCACGATACCTACCTTTCCCTATTCAAGGATGTGTCAGCCGCTGTGTAGATACCGTCGGAGCTTAGACACATGGAAGACATCATGAAATATCAGTAATGGTGGTGGTAGCGCTATCTGATAAGCCACTTCTCTGACCAGCCGCAACACTTCGAATGGTCCGATGAAACTTGGAGAAATCTTACTACCCCTGACGAACCTCTGTTGTCCACTCCGATGGGAGACCTTCAAGAATATGTGGTCCCCAACCTTGAACTCCTAAGGTCTCCTCATATTAACGACATATGACTTATTCCGGTCCTGATCTGCCTTCATCGTCTCCCATATAAGCTGAACCTTCTCAGTCGTGCTCTGCACCACCTCCGCGCAAAGAACACATTCTTCTCCAACCTCGGTCTAGCACACAGGTGAGCGACATGGCCTCCCGTACAAAGATTCAAATTGGAGCCATGCCAATGGTATAGTGATAGCTATTATTGTAGGAAAACTTTGTCATAGGCAAGTGTTTCAACCACGATTTCCTATGTCAGAGTCAAGTGTTTCACCCATGATCCCCTAGAGTCCAGAATAAATTCACGTAGCATATCCTCCATTGTCTGGATGGTGCACTCTATCTGTCCATCTTTCTAGGGGTGGAAAGAATTTCTAAGATGTATCTAGGATCCAAAAGTATCCTGAAATCTCTCCAAGCTCATTAGGTAAACCATGCATCCCAATCAGAGAGTATGGACCACATAACTCCATGAAACTGCACCACCTAATCCACGTACCACTGTGCTAAGGCATCCACTGCACCCAACTCCTTGATCGCCAGAAGGTGAGTCGATTTTGTCAACCGGTCCACCAGTACCTAGATAGCATCATAGCCTCCTTTAACCATGGGTAGTCATGTGATTAAATCCATCGAGATGTCATCACACTTCCACTTAGGGACATCTAAAGGATGAACCAAACCACCTGGAACACGGTGTTCAGACTTCACCTGCTAACACATAAGGCACATGTACATGAACTCTGTCATCGCCCGCTTTACTCCAGGCCACCTAAACTAACTCCTCAGACCCTGGTAAGTCTAGGAAGCCCCCAGGTTCACCGGTATAGGTGATTTGTGGAACTCCCCAAGAAAGATCTCGTGAATCATCTCTTAACAAACAACATCCCTCAGAAAAGCATCTGATTCTGACCATCCTCCGTCCACCCTTCCGGAGCATCACCTTGGTTAACCCGGTCACACATCATTTCACTCTCTATGCCTCCCCACTGAGATTCCTCCACCTACTACAGTAGAGAGGACTGCACTATCATCTGAAACATGCAACCTCTACTACCGTCATCCCTTACATTTAGGTGTAGGGAAGCGAATTCTTCCATGGCCTTCCAAACATCCACAGATTCCTGGATAGCTTCCCTTCGTGAATTCCTGCTCAAGGCATAGGCCAAAACATTCCCCTTACCTTCATTGTAAGAGATCCCAATGTTGTAGTCCAAGAGAAAAACCACCCACCTTCGTTGTGGAAAGTTCAGGTCCCATTTGGTAAATATATACTTCTACCTCTTGTGATCCGTGAAGACCATGAAGCGCTCCCCAATGAGGTAATTCTGCCACAACTTTAGTGCGAACACGACCGCCACATGTTCCATATCATGGGTGGCATATTTATGCTCATGGGGACGTAACTGGATAGACCCTTAAGATATCACCCCTGGTTATTGCATCAGCACGCACCCGAGGAATTGTCCTGCATCATCACAGAACACCTCATATGCTACCCCTTCTTCTGGAAACCTCTGCACTGGGGAACAAACCAGTTTCCCCTTCAGATAGCTGAAGGCTGCCTCACACTACCCATACCACATGAAAACCTGGCCCTTCATGGTCAAGGCTGTCAAAGGTGCTGCAACTCGATAAATGTTTGGAATGAACCTATGGTAGTAACATGCCAGACCTAGGAAACTACAAATTTCTGCCACATTATTGGGTGCTTCCCAAGAAACAACCACCTCAACCTTCAATGTGTCCAGTGTTATTCCCTGGTCAGACACCAAGTGTCCAATGATGTCCACTTCTCAAGTCCAGAACTTGCACTGAGACAATTTCCCATAATGTTGGTATTGTCGGAGGACCTCTAAAACCGTTTTGATGTGCTCATCATGATCTTCCTCTGACCTTGAGTAGATCAGTATGTCGTCAATAAACATGACTTAGAACCGGTCCAGGTATTCCCGGAAAACAGAGTCCATGAGCCCCATGGAAATAGCTTGAGCGTTCGTAACCCTGAATGAAATGACCACAAACTCAAAGTTCCCATATCTGCACCTGAAGGAAGTCATCAAGATGTCACCCACCTTCACCCATAGCTCGTGATATCCCAACCTCTTGTTAATCTTGTAGAACCACCCTGCCCCTTTTAACTATTCGAAAATGTTGTCTATTATCGAGAGTGTGTAACCGCTTTTGACCGTAACCTGATTGAGTCTCTGGTAGTCTATTCATAGCATGAGACCACCATCTTCCTTCTTTGGGAACATGACTGGAGAACCCCATGGTGATGCACTTGGTTGAAAAAATCCTTTTTTCATTAGACCGTCAATCTAAATCCGCAACTCCCGCAACTCAGAGAGAGCCATCGAAATCAGACGGGCAACATGTTGGAAGTCTATTCTGAACACAACATCACGATGGGGGTGGGGGGGGGGGGGGTAGAGTCGCTACTTCTTCAGGGAAGACGTTCATAAACTCACTGACGATCCCTAGGTCTTCTACCATTTCTACGTCCACCGAATCAACTAATCTTTCAGCTAACAAGGAAAGGAGGGTCCCCTCTCGCCTGCTACTTTTCTGGAAACCTCGCTCACAGATGATAGTTACATGTCGGGCACCAAAATCTGAAAACATGTTCCGTCCTCAGAAGTAGTAAATAATAACACATACAAAGAATATCCTGTCAATGACTAGGATGACATCATATGGATGTATTTGAAATAGTATAAGTTCCCTGAATGATTGATGTGGACCTATCATCAGTCTACACCATCGACAAACATAAAACAAGATGGTCTGACCTCCGACTAGGGTACTCAACACCCGGGGCACTAGAAGTCTCTCAGTATATAGAACCAGGGCACGGGCCAGACTGGGCACAACAACGGAGCACAGATCTTATGTATCAAACAATTCATAGGCAAGAGTACTAAACAAGCTGATCGTACCTCGAACAACTTCCGGCCCTACTGAAGCTGCTGCCTCGTCGGCATGTAACAACCCACACTCAGCTCCCCTACCCCTCTGATGATGGCCATATCCCCAACTTCTCCATGGTCGAGGTCCCTGAGGAGCGCCCTGATGTCATCCTCCTCCTACTACGTCTGCCTTGGTGGACCGGGAGCTCGCTGTCCCAACTTATGCTACTGAAAGGTCCTCGTGGGGGACTTATGTGGCAGGGGTGGGTGGTGCACCGACCCTCCCCCATTGTATTGTACTCGGTCCGGGCTCTGATTCCAATGGTTCCCATCGCTTCCACAGAATAAGCATCTCGGTCTTGGAAGTGAAAGGCATTGGCGAGGAACGAGATATTAGAACTGGAACTGCTAGGGCATGCCCCTACTGGTCGAAACCTAGAGGGCCCTGATGCTGGAGGCCTGCTAATGAAGACCTTCCCCTTCGATGATCCCAACTAGATTCCCTCTCGTGATACACCTCCCAGCATGTTCATCCTCTAAAACACTTCATCCTTCTTCTGTACCACCTAGTATGTCGGTAAGGTGTAGGGGGTAAGAGCATACTAAAGGGACGGTCGATGTGCCTCCTCCAAACGACTCGCCCGAGACTGCTGATCTGGAAAGTGGTCCGGAGAAAGGCAGAAGAGATCCTTCAACATGATCCCCAAATCTCTCAATGACATACCCCCTACTGGAGGGAGAGCAGTTCCAACTTCTTCTCATCCTTCATTGTGGAAGAGAGGAATTTCACCCGGAACTGCTTCTGAAAGTCAGTCCATGTCAGCTCAGCCTCCCTCTTCTCCCCAAGATAAAGAATCCACCACGGACGGGTTGCTTCGTTCATCTAGCATACAGCCAGAGGATTCCTGGATTCCGTCAGATCTCAGATTAAGCTGAAATCTATCACCATCTCCCCTAGCCAGCTCTCTATCTCCATGTTTGAGATGCTACACTCGTACATCCCAAGGGTGTGACACTAAAAGGAGCAAAGCATCCTCTACCACTGATCATCCTCCTCCCCTCGATCAGCCCTATTTCGATCATCCAAATCAACCTTTGGAGACTATATATCCTGTAATACCCTTGGTCTCCATCCGGGTGCCATAGCTGCAAGGTAAACAAGGAATGCCTAAGCCCGAGTAGTGTAGAAGATTGATTTTAAATTTTCTTAGAATTCTTATTCATTTTAAATCCCAAAATACCCACGAAACACAAGAACCAAAGTAATCCTGATGCATGTACCTTCCCCAGGGTCTATAACCTACAATCATTGTAGCCTCACTTTGTCATTTGGTAGGCCCAGATTCCTTGCATCGGATCATGGGGGCCCTAAAATCCCATGTCCTAGACGATCTTCCCTGGCCTATTTCACAAACCAAGATCACCCAACACTGTTTCCCTACCATCCCATGCATTATTCACTATGCCTAACCCTAGACTCCTTCTTATCTCTCAACCTCACCATTTATACCATTCTATCACGACCCGCCTTCACCAAGATGAGAGAAGGGACAACAGGTTGCCAATCCCTCCCTTCTTCATGATGAAGGAGAGATAATGACCCCCGAGACCTGCCTTCAATAGGTCCTAGAGTGGAGACTATCACCAAGGGTATAAAATCACACACAAGACAGAAGGAATTGCCCTTTTTTTAAGAGGATTGAGAGATAAGATGGTAAATCTGAAAAACACAAAAAGAGGAAGCACATGTAAAGCCAAAACAACGCATTTTCATATGAATGTTCCAAAATTAAATCCTACAAGGTATAAGAAAACCCCAATATGAAAATACCAAATAGAGGAAAAATGCCACGAAAACTGTCCCAACATATGAACTAGTACAATCCTACTCGATCCATGATGTCCTCCTGGAAACCTGAAAGCAGTTTTATATACATAGGGGTGAGCATACAAGTATACTCAGTTGGGAAAAACCAAAAACTCTAGTGCACAAGAGGGGAGGCATTCTAATGCCCCATGAGGAATAAGATAACTAATGTACCTAATAAGGAAAACTATCCAACCAAGCCTCACCAGGGCACACTCCCAAAATAATGCATGTAAAGTAATGTATTGTAATAGCACGTCGATATTTGGGTACCTCATGCCACTTTACCACTGGTTATTGGAAACATCCTATGCATCGAACCTCCTCCTCCATTCTCACCGTAGTCCAACTGCCACACCCCTCCCTCTCACACCTGCGCCACAACCACACATCCCACCAATAATCACCTGGGCCACAACAACCACGCGTAACAATGCTCGCAAACACCTGGGCCAGAACAACTACTTCAATGCCCAAAGAGAACTGGTCCTCATCCTGGAGACACTTGGGAAACAAACTACGCGCCCACACTTGGGCCAACCACTACAACTACCCCGCCCAAAGAATCATAGGCTATAATGAACCTCGGGCCATCACAGCCTGCCCGAGGAGTTTTCGGCCATTCGGGAAAGAGAGCAGAAAAGGAGTTAATAATCAGCCACTCAAATGAGTGTTGGGAAAAACACCCTCCACCTTGAAATGGGGGTGTTCATCACTAAGTGCTCAACTTGGGTGGGGTGAAAATAAGAAACATAAAAACTAAAATTATATAATATATAACAAGCACTCATCCCAACCTATGAGTTCCAAAACCAACCTAACCACAAACACCCTTGTTACTATTCATTCACAAGAAGCACTGAACCCACAAACGTGTCACCACTCATACCAAAAAACTATTCCCCATTGATCCCATTCTTTGATTTCATGTTCAAGTGATTCCATTTAAGTAAATTCGGCCCTACAAGGAAACTAACAGGCATAACCACAATCCAGACAAAAAGAAACAGCCAAACTGAAATTTAAGCATTCACACCTGGTCTCTTGTAAAATAACAACAACAAAGGGATATGTGAGATCCATCAAAGTACTGGAACCAAACCAAGCCTCGAGATACAGCCCCACACGGCTTCAGATTCACAACAAACAACCATCCCAAAACAGAGGATCCCATCCCCATCCACGTCATCTCATAATCATCAAGCAGAACAACACACCTACAATCAAAATAGAGTAGGGAAACTTCTAAGATAGAGAGCATAATTCATTTGGATATTCTTTGTGTTGGTCAACTGGGGTGACCACACACTGATGGATGTTCACTGGGCATCCATTTAAACAACCGAGTTCATATGACTAACCAATTTCTATGTTATGGTTATTTATTCATGTAAATAACCAGCATCACAGAAGTTCATTAGTACACAAGGAAAAACCACCATGGGCCTAGATTTTCAGTGGGAATGTGCCCGTACAATTCACAACATATAATCATGAATAAGAAGATAAAACAGAAGCATCAACCACAACCCTACCCCAACATTCTTCAAAATTCTGCTTGTTATCTTCGTTATTGTTTGGTTTCTTCCGTCCCGCAAAAACAAAATCATACCCACCCCACATGATACATAGTATGTGAGACGATATAAAAAACATACTTGGATTATCAATGATTGATTTTTCTCTCAATGTGCCACGAACTAGGGATGTGAAACTTGTAGGGGATGAGTGTCTGGGACTCCAAGGACGGACAATAAGGGCTCCAATACATGCGCACCACTTGCCTCCGGAAGGGTTCTCCAAACGCTTCAATGGAAGAATGATCCAAACCAAGAAGATGAAAAAGAGTAAAGCTAGTGAGATATAAATATGATCCCTGACATTACTAGATATCAATATCTTCTGTGGGTTTAATGGCGGATCGTGGTTTCACCACGTGGTTAGGTGGTTACACACGATGGGATTAATTGTTATTTGATAACTATAATCGGAAAAAGGTGGTAACATCTGTGACATTAAGGATTTTATATAAATAGAGTGGAACATTACATAGACACATAGCTGGGTCCATTGAGGGTCGCCCCACTCTTAGGAATTTAAAGCATTGATCATGGGGCTAAAAATGGGCTTGAACCACTTCTAAATGGTTAAAATTTTATTAAAAGTAGCATTACGGGAAAACTGTAGGAGCAAAACCTGACTAGGCTGTGGGACACTGATCGTGTCGCACCGATCAGTGACTTAGGGATCGGTCGCACCGATCGGTGACACATTGATCGTGTTGTGCCAATCGGTGACACACTGATCATGTCTAACTGATTTTTGACACACTGATCATGTTACACCGATCAGTCGCACACAGATCGGTCGCACCGATCCGTGACACACCGATCATGTCGCGCATATCAGTGACACACCGATCGTGTCGCACATATCGGTGCCACACTGATCGTGTGCCACTGATCGATTGCACACAGATCGGTTGCACCGATCGGTGACACACAGATCGTGTCCCGGTGATCGGTCATACACCTAAGTGACATCCTACCACCGAGACGCCACCCTTAGGATCCGGAATTTGGCAAAGGGATGGATCATGAGGGTCTGGGCCATTATAGGTAATATATCACCTATTATTGTGAAATATTATATTATTTATTTATTTTAATTAAGTTATGAAAAAACAACACACCTAATGTATCAGTATTTATAATAAATGTCTAGAGACATCATTCGTAGTGGCTTTTTTATATTACAATATTTTAGTATATATTTTCATTTAAATAAATATTTTGTTGAATATATTTTTATAGTAGAAAAAAATACTAAAATGGTACACGAAATATAATAATAATCCATTTATAAACACAAAATTAAATGATCAATTATGATACTTACATTGTATCATTTTAATATGATATCATTATAGTCATCCAATATTAATAAATGGATATTTTTTTAATAAGTTTTTTTAAATCATTATATATATAAATAAATTAAACTCATCACTATAAAAATATTATAAAATGTAATATTATTACGTACTGTCTAATATAATTAGACTAAAATTGATATTAAATAAGAGTAAAAACACTTTGAGTTTAAAATGGTCATCTTTCTGTACATAATATTTTCTTTATATTTTTTTGTTTTCATTCAAAATCTTACATTATTAATTTTATAATTTAAAGAATATGAAATTTGATTAAATTTTTAATTTATAATTTCAAAATTATCTTATGGTTAATTTTTAGGGTTTTTTTATATTGATTTTTAGGTGAATAGTATTTTTTTTTGATTTTACAAGTATTATCAATTTTATAAAATCATTACGATATAATAATGACATGAAATTTTTCAAAATATTATAGAACAAATATATATTTTAGATGTAAAATAAATCATTTAAAATATTATACTGAATTAATAAATTTATTTTTGACATTTAAAAACCAATGTGATGATTTATTATAATATAATAACAATTTTTATCCTTTTTCCTAATTTATTTCATAAGAAGTTACATTTGGTGTTGAATTTTATTTAACATAAAATAACTAACATTTAATTATTCATATACCAATAAAAATCAAGAGAATAAATTTTATTCTTTAATATTATATGAATTCATTATTATGCTTAAAGATACATTTTAAAAAAAATCGTTTTCAATTGTGTTTTGTGTACATATATTAAAAAATTAACCCCTATAAAAATTGCATAAATTAAAATTGATGAAGAATTTTTATTAATCATATTCTAATTATGTAATGAGGCCTTTTTTTATATTCATAATAATGAGATACCATCATAATGAGTTTGTCACCACTATAAGGGTTAACAAGGTTAACAAGACGATTAGACTGTGAGATAAGGATTAAAATTTCAATAAAAGATGACTAAATTTGGATGGTTAATTTTATTCCAACCATATATTATCCTATATTTCAAATTCTACAATTTATTTTAATTTTCCAATGAAAATGTAATTGTATTATTTTAATTTTTAGAGTATTTATATATGTGCCACCCCCACCACCCTCTAATAAGAGGTCACCTCCTCTTGTCACTTATACATACACCCAAATATCTCTTAAAACAACCAATTTCTTTCCAAATACCATCCCTAAACCTGTATCTATCACACAATGGTTCTAGTATTCCCAAAAGAACCATCAAGTACACCGTAAGGTGTTTTACAATGTAGACTATCCATGGAAAAGGTATATTCCCTTACTATGTTTTTTTAATTTATTCATATTAAACAGAATATAAATTTTGAATAACATTAGTATCATATTGATATAACTATTATTTATCTTCTAAAATGGTTTTATTTTAAATGTATAATCATTTTAAATCACATTTCCATCGAATAAAAATAATAATATCACTCGAGCGTATGTGCTAAATACCACCTCCATGAAGTGACAAGAGTTCTTTCCATTTTTCATAACAACATCACATTGATGGTTATATTTATGGATATATTGAATATATACGATTCTCAAAAGATAAAATATTACAAAATTTCATTCCTTTCCATTATAAAAATGAAAATTTCATTCATATGTCTATGTGGACTACTTCCTCTATGCAAGACATATTTGACTAAACATTAATTTTTATTAAGGAATAAAAAGTGTATCTCGGATACACGCCCCTCAAGGGGGGAGAAAATGGTGAAGAAAAAGGGAATTTCCTTGAATGATAGCCTTAAAATATTTATTAAGGGATCGCAGATTAGCATAAACTACCATGACATTCTTCGAACATCCCCTAAGAGCAGGTGAGTCGGCTGCAAAGTTTGACTCCCTCCATCTATGATGAAGAATATGCCCTTTATTGGTCTCCAATGAACATCTGTGAATCATGTAGACCAAATAACAAGGAAGCACATGGCATCCTTGGATTTCATTCCCCAATAATTCTGAGTCCGATCCGACTTCATCCACTATAAAACTGTGTCCCCTACAAAGTGTTAGCCTGGTCAAGAGACCAGTCTCCTCCACAACCAAATAGATTCCAGGACTATCACTGAAACCTAACAAAATAGAACCCCAAGAAATACCAAGGAACCAGCCACCCCTCGGTACCCAATCTAAGAATGAACCATCCACATTTAGCTTCAGACCACTGATGGGGGGTTTCGATCAGATCCAAAGGCCACTTACACTAATGGAAATGATGGATCTCTTGAGAAGATTGAAAACTATAAAAGATCCCCCCATCCACTTCAATAGAAAGTCTATCTCAAAAAAAGTGATCTAACTCTCATTTGATGGAAATGGAAAGAGTGGCATGATCTAAGCTGGACTAGGTTTCGAAAATCCCATATTGTACAATATATAGAAACTAGAATCATAGTTCACACCTTCCTTTTCAAAACCCTATTCTCCAATCCATATATCCATGAAGATAGGAATCCATACAGAAAAAAATGGTCACAATCTAGACAGGGATGAGGTATAATGAAGGACCAGTGGCATTTTTCCCTACTGATCTAGAAAAAAAGTGATGTGAGGTCTTCATTTGAGGATTCACACAATATTAGAAGTGAGATGTAAGAATAATACCCTTCCTTTGAATGTTTACATTTGTAGGTAGTGAATTATTCCATATGCACCAAACCAAGAATCTTATTTTCGTTGGGATCTCACAGCACCAAATTTGTGGAGACCACTCACCCAGATTCAGATCCGCATGAAGTAATCTTCTGTTATCCCATGATGTAACCCTTCCCAAGATAAACCCAGTAGATAAACATATGTCCGACTAAATTCTCATTATAATACCATGAAAATCCATCATTTTTTCTGGAGTGAGATAAGAGTTAATTAGATCATAATTCTCAAAAGCCTCACTAAAAGAGATTTCCGGAAAGGGGAAGTCTTGAAAAAATAGTCATTCCCCTACCCATTTGGCCATCTAGAAATTGATGTCACCAACCCTGATGATCCACTGGTTAGTTTCACGATGGATCTCATGATTGTGAAACATGTAGTGTGCAACACCCGTAGGTTTACAACCATGGAATATAGGCACCTCCCAAGGATCATCATATTGTGCCCTAAAAAACTCCACCCACAGAGACTCCCCTAAAATAATATCCCATTCCAAACATCCTTTTTTACTAAACCTGACCATGTTGAGATCTCTAATACCAACCCCTCCCCCCACCCTCAGCCACAAGATTGGATAATCGAGACTAAGTGGCCCAGTGAGCTTGGTCCTTTTGATTAGCATCCCAGAATAATGTTGTGAGGATTCATTCCACCCTACCCACGACACCTTTGTGGGGGATTAATAATTGAGATAACTATTGGGCGCCTTCCTGGTAGGTGCAATGTTTAATTCCTTCCCAAATGGTGCCCACAAGGTTTCTCTATTAATGGGGTGTTTTTAATGAGTTCTATGACCACGTGAATTAATCCACACGGTGACACACTTTTGACACAGAGACATTATTTGATGTTGATTCTTATTTCTACATAAGGAAATAGAGGGGAGGTATTTCAAACATCACCGCCAATAACAACACCGAAAGAAAATCACATTTTTTGATTTCCTTTCTTTGACGATCATCTTTCTTGATCATTGATTTTTGATCCACACTTTTATTCTTTAGTTTTACTTTTGAGATCCCTTCCTTTTTGAGGAGTCTCTACCATGTACTAATTGAATTCAGTGGATCCCTATTTTTGGACTAGGTCCCTTTTCTTCCATTTTGGGGTTTCACCGTAAAAATTTCTATTCTCAACTTTATTTTTTGCACATTTAATTTCGGATCACTACCTGTCCGTTTTATTACGGGGGGGGGGGGGAATTTTATTTTCACTGCTCATTCGATTTTCAGTTGTTTGTGCTTTTTTCACTTTCCTGTCATTCCCAACATCTGGTATCAAAGGGGTTGGTTCTCTTTTTCATATTTATTATGGAGGCCAATTACATTTGGATGATTTTACTGAATGGTACCAACTACCATATGTGGTGACTTAAAATAAAGGATATTCGTTTTGTCATGTGAATGCATCTTCTAGTGTTTAGTACCCAAAGGATAGAGAGGATATCAAACGAAGAATGGGAATTTGGGAAGGAGATGTTTTGGGGATTCATTCGCCAATGGGACGAAGACAAGGTGATGAACCACAATGTCAACATCTCTCACTCCAGAACATTGTGGGAGAAGCGTGAGATGAACTATGCTTCGAAGACGAGAAATAATAAAATGATTATTCTCATGCAAAAGATGAACATGAGGTACAAAGAAGGTACGTCTATTTCATATTATTTAAGTGCATATAAAGGTTTTTTTGATCAGTTTTATTACATGGTTATCAATTTTGAAGATGAGGTTTTAACTCTTTTGCTGCTTAACACGTTACCTGATTCATGAGATAATTTCTGTGTTACTCTAACTGGTTCTGCTCCTAATGGTTATGTGACATTTAGTTTTGTCAAGTAGGCTATTTTAAATGAAGAGGTCCGGAGACACAATTAGGATAAAGTGTATTCAATGATTTTAGTCACAAAAAACAGGGGGAGAAGCCAGGACCAGGGGAAGAGCAGTCGAGTTAAAAGAAGTGACAGAAGCAAATCCAGATCAAAGTATAGTGATTTCAAATGTCATCATTGTGGTGAGATGGGCCATGTTAGGAATTTTTGTTATCAGTTGAAAAGAGAGAATATATTGATGGAAAATCCATAGAAGAAATATGGTGATAGAGATGATCATGTCAATGCTGCTATAGGGGTGATCATGTTATTGTTTATGATTCCATTAACATTTCTTATGATGATTCTAACTGGGTTGTTGACAGTGGTGCCTATTTTCACATGACATTGAAGAAGGAGTTATTTGAATCTTACAGCCCAGGTAATTTTGTGATTCTGAAGATGGGAAATGATGGTCATGTTGACATTGTAGTCATTATGACTGTTTTTTTAGAGACTAGTATAGGAAGTAAGTTGATTTTGACGAATGTTCGACATGCACCTGAGGTTTGTTTGAATCTTATTTCTACCAAAGATCTTCATGAAGAAGGGGTTATAATCACTTTTGGTGATTTCCAATTGAATATTTCTAAGGGATCATTGATTGTAGCTTGAGGTAAGAAGCAATATGGTTTGTACGGGACTACAGCTACTATTTCTTGTGATAATACTTGCGTTTTTGAGTGTAGTGTTTCGTCCATGGTGTGGCATAAGAGGCTCAGTCACATCATTGAGAATGTTCATGGTTGTTTGACTAAGAGTAATCTTCTTCCTGATTTGAAGATGGTCAAATTGAACACATGTGATCATTAGATGGCCGGAAAATAGAGCAGAGTGAGTTTCAACAGTCATCCTCCACACAGGTAGTCACATGTACTTGAATTGGTTGATTCTGCCATTTGTGGTCCTTTGAAATCTAATAACATAAGTGGTAGACTTTATTTGTCACCTTTATTGATGACTAGTCATTAAACCTCTATGATAATGTTATGAATTCCAAAAGTCAAGTGCTCAGTGTTTTTATGAAATTTCATGTTTCTACTAAGAGGGAATCATGTAGAAAATTGAAATGTATCCGCACTGTCAATAGTGGAGAGTATTGTGGTCCCTCTGATCAATATTGAAGGTAGGAAGGTAATTATACTTAGGAGATGCCACCCAAGACACCTCAGATGAATGGTATACCTGATTTTAAGAACAAAACATTGCTGGAATGAGTTCATTGTTTGCTTTCAGAAGCAAAGTGGAATGGACATTTTTGGGGTGAGGCTTTACTTACTGATACTTGTATTATCATTTTATCACATGATGTTTCTTTACAGAGAGATACTCCCATAAAAAAATTTGTATGGGAATGATATCTGGTACGATCACTTTCGTGTTTTTGGTTGGAAGGCTTTTGTTCATGTGCCTATAAATGAGGGATCCAAGCTGGATGGTAAGAAACGCCAGTGTATTTTTATTGGCTATGGACACGATGAGTTTGGGTACATGTTCTATGATCATGTTTCTAAGAAACTTGTCAGAGGATGATATGTAGTTTTTAAGGAAGATCATACTAGTGCATACATTGATAAGGGAGAAAAATCTACTTCTCCAACTTTTGATGGTTTTGTCAGTCTTGAGACAGGTTCTGATTCACATTTACCTCATATTGTTGATTCTGATGATCATGTTGATGTACAGAATGATGCAGAAGGTAAATAGGTTAGAGTTTATTTTTTCAATGCACCTTTTTTTTGATGATTTGGTTCTAGGGGTTATTAATGAACATGCACTTCCACTCTGGAGGTCATCTCGGCATCACACTGTCTCTACTCGAAATTCACTAGATGAATATGTGCTCCTTGTTGAAGGTGGGGAACCAGAATCGTTTGATGAGGTAATGGAAAGTGAACAAATAGACAGATGGGTTGTGGAAATAGATGATGAGATGAATTCATTGCAAGAAAACCACACATTTGATCTGGTAAAGTTACCAACAGGGAAGAGTGCTTTGAAAAATTGATGGATATATTGGATTAAAAATGAAGAATCCAGCTATGTTCCATGATACAAGGCAAGGTTAGTTGTCAAAGCCTTCCGTTATATGAATGGTATTTATATTGATGATATTTTATCACTTGTTATCCAAATTTCTTCCATTCAGGTCGTTCTTGGTTTGGATTCTAGTTTAGATCAGCAGATTGAGAAGATGGATGTGAAGACAGCTTTCCTCCATGGAGATTTAGAGGAGGAGATTTATATGAATCAGCCAGAGGGTTTTGTTAAAACGGGAAATGAAAATCATGTCTGCAGATTGAAGAATATTTTTTATGGTTTTAAGAATGCTTTTAGGTAGTGGTATACGATGTTTGAATCTATCATTTCTCATCAGGGTTTCAGGAATACATCTTATAATCATTGTGTTTTTGTCTAGATATTTAATGATGATGATTTTATTATACAGTTGCTTTATGTTTATGAAATGCTCATTATTGGCCATGATACTTCTAGAACTGATAGATTGAAGAATGATATTTGTTAGTATTTTGCGATGAAAGCCTTGGTGCTAGCACGACAAATTCAAGGTATGACGATCTTATATGATAGGAATTCCAAGAAGTTGTGGTTATCTTAGGAGAGATACGTTGAGAAGGTTCTTCATTGATTTTCTCTGGATAATGCCACGGTAGGTAGTGCTCCTCTTTCTTTACATTTTAAGCTCAGTACCAGTCAGTCACCTTCTACTGATAAAGAGAAGGAGGATATGAAGCACATACCTTAATCATTTTTTGTTCATTGTTGGATGTATTAAATGGAATGTACTATACCTGATATAGATTATGCAGCTGGTGTAGTCCGTTATTTTATAACAAATCTAGGTAGAGAGCATCAGAGAGAAGTGAAGTGCAGTTTCCGTTATCTTCGTGGTACTTCTGATATAAGATTGTGTTTTATCAAAGGGGAACCTATGATTTGTGGCTTTACAGATTCAGATATGGAAGGATATATCAATTCGGGGAAGTCTACATCAGGCTATTTGATCCCTTTTGGAGGGGGAGATGTAATATGGCAGTCTAGATTGTAGAGATGTGTTGCCTTCTCTACCTCAGTGTCAGAGTTTATTGTATCTACAGAGGCTTGAAAAGAATTTTTTTGGATGAAAACTTTTATTCGAGAGCTTAGTTTAAATCAGGATTGTTATAGTTTATTTTGTGATAGTTGGAGTATTATTTGTTAGGGAAATAATTCCACTTTTCATGGCAGCTCAAAACATATCGATGTTCGATATCATTAGATCTGCAATGTCTGTGATTCAAGAAAATTAGAGCTTGAGAATATCCACATTGATGAAAAAAGGATAGACATGTTGACCAAGAGTTTACCCAGTGGAAAATTTTAGAGTTGCCAACATATTGCATGGTAGGTGGTGATCCCCACTTGAGTCGGGGGGAGTTTGTTGGGTGCCTTCCTGGTTGGCGCACCGTGTAACGCCTCCTAAAATGGATCCCACATGGTTTCTCTATTTATGGGGCATTTTTAATGAAGTCCAAGACCACGTGAATTAATTCATGTGGTAACACACTTTTGATGTAGCGACATTATTTGACAATGATTCATTTTCTTATATTTGGAGGCAGAGGCAAGGAATTTCAACATCACCTGTAGAAACAACACTGAGATCAAATACCATTTGGTGATCGCCCTCTTCGATGGTCATCTTGCTTTCTCTTCGCCTTTTGATCCACACTTATATTCTAGATTTTTAGTTTTGAGATCCCTTCTATTTTGGGGGAGTCATTAAAGTGTACTTCTTGATTTTATTGGATCCCTCTTTCTGGACTAGGTCCCGTGGTTTTTCCCTTTTGGTTTTTCCACATAAAAATATCTAGTGTCAACTTTATTTTCTCCAATTTTAAATTTTGGTTCTTGCGTATCAGTTTTATTTGGGGGGGAAGGATTTTATTTCCACTGCTCATTCACTATTAAATTGTTTGCGTGTTAGTCACTTTGTGGTCTTTCCTAACAATAATGTGCTTCAGGATAGATTAAATGACACTTTTAAACAATGTGATACGTGCACTGAATGATTGCCGCTTGTTTTTCTAGTTGAGGAAACATCCCAAACTACGATTGATAATATCTTCCATGAATATCATCTTGATGCAGCCATAGGATATCGAAACTCCATGATATAAAATCGGTCGTTGTGTCTGATGGAACACAAGGATATTGTGAATTTATTTACGTCTTCTTTCAAGAGAAATTATTGGAGATATAAACATGGATTTTCATTGAACTAATACGATGGCCACTCAAGCATTCATAGACCATCATCGTCTCTATGAATTTATACAGGGACCTACGCTTCCCATTAATAAATATCAGAATATCATCTGCAAACTTTATGTGTGAGGCACCCATAATACCACTCCAGCAATGATTGGGTTAATGTTTTCCCTCCTCTAATCCTTTAAGATGATTTCTATATATGGAGTCCTATTCCTAAGTAAAAAGTCATGGATAAAGTGGGTGGCCTTGTCAAACACCACGAATAGACTTGAAAAAACTACAACTTTTCCCTAGAAGTGATATATAGAGCCAAGGAGAAGAATATCACCTGAAGTAGATGTCACAAAACCACTCATTAAACCCAAACATTCTCATCCCATGAAGGATAAAACTTCAATCCATTTTATCATAAGACTTGTCCAGTTCCACTTGAAATATAATGTTTGAGCCCAGAGATGTTTTACAGAAATCATTCTATAATTTATTTGTGACTACAACTACCCCATGTATTCTCCACCCATGAACAAACCCATGTTTCTCTCTCAAAACCTACCATGGAATAACCCCATTAGTCTCCTCATGAGAACAGTGGCCAATAACATATAAGAGACATTTCGAAGACAACTGGTCCAGTAGTGGTTGATGTTTGAAGGATCCTTATCCTAGGGATACAGAACACTCGAGCTGGGTAACTGCCAAAATACAACACTCCACCACAAATTATATTTTCGAAGGAATCCACTACATCCAGTCAAACCACTACCCAAGATGTAGCAAAGAAATAAGAATGGAAAACATCTGGTACATGTGCACTATCATGTGGATCCTCGTGACTGAATCCATCATCTATCCCTACAAAGTCATTGCCTATATATATGTGTAATTTGATATCCTTGCAAAATGAGTAATGAAAACCAGGAACTTTTCTCTTGATGAGATGCTTCGAGAGTTCTCAATACTGGGTCCAACTCCCCATCTAATAGGCCATTGAAGATATATAATTCTACCATGCCTGCCACTTCCACATCTTTGGTGAACAACCCATTTCTGAGACTCAAGTTGATATTCGTAATTCACCTCTCCTTCATACATGCCTGAAAAAGGCGTTATTATGATCACCTTCCTTAACCCATCTCACCTAGGACCTCTTCTTGTAATGAGTCTCTATCTCCAACATCTTCTTAGCGAGGGCCTCACTTTTATCAAAGATGATAATGAAGGTGTTCTTATCCGATGTTCAATGAAGAGCTTCCTCAAATATATCAACATCCAATAGAAAATGATCCAACCCAATTTTTTCATTCTGTAAGTTAGATAACTAGACTCTTATATCCTCATCGAGGAACTTGAGATGATTAGTTAAGTCGCATCATGATCGTCCCACCCCTAGATCCCACGAATTCCTCAGCATTTTCATAAAATATTCACATTCGATCCACATGGATGAATACAAAAAAAATTTGGTTTATGGTGAAATCTCATTTATTATCCACAAGAAGTGGGGCATGAGTTGAAAGGGTACAGGGAAAATGAGTAACCAACACCCTAGAGAAGAATTCCGGACACTGGATTTTTGAGAGACACCTATCTAGGTGGCACAATATATGGATGGAACCTATATTATTTTTTCACCATGTGTACTTGGAACCTGTGAACCCCAAGTCCAGAAAACCCACAGATGCAACAAAATTAAGAAAATCTTAAGAACCACCAAGGATAGTGGCCGAGCTGCCTCTTTTTCTAGAAGAGCCCATGATTGAATTTATTTTCCCACCGATGAAACAAGGGAGGATGCATTAATCAATGGACTCCATAGGTTTCCAAATATCTCTCCACTCAAAAGGATTCGTACTAGCATAAATAGACTAAAATATGGCCCCCATACCATTGAGAAAAAGAATAGTGTAGATGAACTATGACATGAGGCTCACCGCCTCGATAGACAAGTGATTCGTCCAACGGATACCAATGTGAGCATTAAATGGGACACCATGCAAAGAGGTCAAATACCCAATTCTTCTGGCCGTATATTGTTGTTGTCTAGACATTTTGGGCTCAATAATTTCTATGAGAGATGAATGGTTTTTCATAGATTTTATAGTAAGGATAGAACACTTCTCCTGGACTCCCAAGCCCCGTGCATTCCAAGTTAGTAGAGAGACCATTTGGGCAGGCACTTATGGGATTTTTGTCCATAATTTTTAGAGAAATGTTTAGAAGTAAAAAAACCCTAACTCCTTTGACTTAGAATGTGTGATGGGTCTTGACATCCCTTCTAAATTAGGTCCCCATTTTGGGTGAGGATATTGTTCTTGATAGATACTTCTGGATCATCCACCGTAGAAAAACTGGTATTCGATGGAAGGTGGTTTGGGTATGGAGACACATCCTAATGGATAAAAGAGAGAAAAAGTAGACACAAAGGATAAGATAACCTAGCCTGAAGTTCCCTCTTGACACCCTCTTGTATCATGCTCATCTAGGGATGTGTCTCGATAGGGGATGCAGGGCAGTTCACCAAAGATATTTGTAGGAACATTGGAGTAAGTAGCGAAGATATGGACAATATGGGAGAAGGAGGGGACATCAACTTTTGTGGGATAGGAAAAAAGTGATTGTTTGAGGAACCAGCAAATGTTGAAAACACAATAAGGTCCAATTGAATCAAATGCGTGGCTGATCGGAGGATAATTACTTCAGAAGAGAAGCCTTTGTTTAGGGCTCTAGTCACTTGAGGCCCTCCATCTAAATTTGATTTTTTTTAAAAATCAATGGTAATCTGATTAGGTTTCGTTGTTGATGTGCAAGAAGGTCCCACTGCCTGCCTGACCGGAGGACCAACACCAGACAAGCTTGCCTTCGACAGCTTCCTTTGGCGGGTGGCCTCCTAGTGTCCATACAAGACACAAAACCACCAAACCTAGACAGATATTAATATAATATCCTTTTCCACCATTGAAATCCATAAATCATACATAAGAGAACGCATGATGGTCATATCACCAAAAGGTCTATCTCCGCACACAATAGAGGATTGGGACCAACTTAGAGAAAACTAATATTCTCATCAAATCTCAAAAAGGAACCCCAATAATTTCCCACCACTTTCAAAATAGACGGATTGTAGAAATGAATAAGTAGACTATGTAAGAAAATCCATACATCATCTTGAGGTGATTCCCGACCGCGAAGTGGGAGTCACACAACCACCTGAAGAAGGAGAAACACCAGGGACAACAACACATATCCTCACAAGCCCAGGTGGTCAAAAAATATTCCACTGAAAATAGGTGAAAAAAAATATGACCGAGAGAACATAGAGACCTCCATGGAGAACCGAAGAGGCCAATAAGCCACCAAACTCATAAAGAACCCTAGAGACAGCTTGTTGGGATAAAAGAATGCTACAAGCGATAGATTGTGGAATGAAGTAGCCGCATGAACCTCTGAGGCTGAAAGATCCACCAAAAGAGACCCGTCGACCTTCCCATGCACCTTGTGTCTACCACTATCAATGGGATAAACCTAGAGGGATGAATGGCAGAAGAAATAGTATCCTTCATAGAATAGGATGGATGATCACTATAGAGAGAATCCCTAAAAGAGACCCTCCCTGGGCTCCACCAACCACCTCACGAAGTGATTAATATCATTCTACAGATTGAGGAAGAGTTCCACTTGTGAAACCACTACCAGTGAGAAAATACAATAACTATGAAATCAAAACAAGCATGAGAAATATAGAATTTGAATCCCCAAAAAATTATTTCAAAATATAATTATGAGTAAATCTGTAAAAATATGTGATGAAAAAAATTATATCATGATGGATATATTTAAAAATTTAGTTTTTATAGATAAATAACAAGTATGAATTTATTATACTAGATGTAGGAATGTTTTCACTCATATGGGAATCGAAGGTAAGGGTTTACATTTCAACCTTACTTTTTATCATGATTATTTTTGATTGAATTTACATTAGGGGTATTGTGTGTCCCTTTTATCTTAACCCACATTTATTTTTTTCTCATATGATTATTTATGTGGTATATAACTATTTTTCCATTTTATCTTAAATTTTAACGTAAAACAATGAAGATAATGGTGATTTTTGTTTCAATCTCACAAGAATTCATGATTGTTTATGGTTGAATACAATTTGGGGGAAATATCTAAAATATATCCATTTTAAATCATAATTTCTCTTATAATGTGGTAATTTATGGTTTTTAATGGTATTATTTCAATTATAATATCCTTTGGTACTCAAACTACCCAGAGGGTGTTTATATAAATGTTCAAACTTATTTTTCCTTTTTTTGGGAAGCTTTTTATTCTATATTCATATCATTTATTTTTCTTCAATAATGTTATTTTATCTAAAAAATTATTTTTAAAGGTTAATTAATTTAATATTTTACATTAATTTCTAATTTTTAAAAATAATGTTTATAATATCTTCTATATTATTCATATTTGACTTACTTTACAAAATATTAAAAATATTTTTTTCTTAAAAATCATCCACATGAGTCATGTTTCCCTTTATAATGGGAAACCATAATTATTTATCTTACATTTTATATTTTTATATTTTTCTTATTTAGTATCTATTCACATTATTAAAGATTTTATTCATTTTTTTTATTAAAACAAAATGATATTATCTTGTTAATGGAATTTAAATGGTTTTCATTTGACGTATGTATATATTTATCATTCACATCACATTTGACTAATTAATCATGGTTTAATTTAATTATTTATTTTAAAAATTTTTTTTTTTTAAAAAAATTCTATTTAAACCATATGAAAGTAGTTCTATAATGATTTATAACATGATCTTTACAATAATGTTACAAAAGATTTAATAAAGTCCATTTGAAACTATTACTTCCATTTTTGTCTATAAGTTTAGAATGGGCATAAAAATTCTAAAAAATATTTTCTACTAAATTTATCATATCATTTAAATGTTTATGCATTGATGTTTATAACTCAATTTTCACAGAAGATTTTTTTCTTAGGCCATTCACTTTCATGAGGTTATGTTCTCTATTATTCTCCATCATTCATATAAATTATTTTTCTACTACATATCCATGTTATTTTATAACATGGATATTTTTACATCATTTCAATATTGAGTAAACCATATATCAATTAGTTTTTACAACATTAGTTTATGGAAGAATACTAAGAATTTTATTCCATTGACTTGGAAAATATTGTTGTTTTTTATACTTGGTTTATATGATTTATTATTGATTATGAAGGAATATTAATAAATATTTATGTTGTTCTTCAAATACATGAGGAATAAATTGGACTTTTTTAAATGATGTTTGGGGTCCATTATAACCCTTTTATACATTGATTGGTCTCATGATACAAACATGAATAGGTATCCCTTTGTGTATACCAACCCTTAAATTTATAATGTTTTTGTTGAGAGGCCTTGATGGTATATAGGATTTCATTAATAAGATACCTTGATAGTATATATGATATCTTATTTGAGTGTCCTTGATTGTTTGTAAGGTTTCTTGTTTGAGAGGGAACAATTATACGTAATATGTATTTTTTCCTAGGCCTTGATGGTAAGAATATGTTTTTATACATTTTTTATTTCATCATAATGACATCCATTATTATTTCCCATGGGATTGTTTCCATTATTATCCTTGGATATACAATATGCTCATGTTGACAATTATATGGGGTGGTTAATAATTTTTCAGTCTATCATAATGTTTATATCATGTCTATTCATGATAGTATCTATTGTAAAAACCGTAAATTAATATATGATCTTACATTTTATTATATTTTCCTTTCCCAATGGTAAAAATAATGGGTATTTAAATGATTTTATGTGTGCACTAAAATAATAAAAAAAATTGTATGATGTTTATAATATATGAATTATGTTTCCAATGTATTATGGGATTCAGGTATATATACTAACTGATATTCCATTTATTTTGTGATCTATTCTATCTCATACTAATATATTAACGTAAAAACTAGCTATGAGTTACAAGTGTTTGGGTTATTATAGTTTGTATTAATGAATGTTTATTAGTAACTATTGGATCATTATTTTATAAGAACATATCTAATGTGAGAATTAATATATACCCATAGAATGTTCCAAAAATGGTTTTATATTTTTTGTTACAGAATTATTTTAATAATGATTTATGTTAATTAAGTGTATTCCATTAAGTATATTTGGTGTCTATTGTAAGGAATGTGAAATTTACCAACACCTGCAATTAATGTATGGATATTCATCCTGAGATAGTCAACACAGATGGTGATGGAGATGAGTAGATTATGTGCATTTTAGGGTTGTTGTATTAGGTTATAACCAATGAAATTTCCTATATAGAACATTCAATTGCTTCATATAATGATACAATGATTTAGGATTTCTTCATGTAGACAAAACCTCAATTTTTTAATCATCATCAACATTATATTTATTCAAATAATAAAAAAGTATTCAAAGGTCCTAGTACAAGGTAAGAAAGGATTAGGGGTTTTTAAAATAGTGGAGACCAAGGGAATCCACATGAATTGCATTGACTCCCCCAAGCTTAAGGAAGGTGACATTGGTAAGGCAATAAACATTGAATCTAGGTACTACTAGGGATGAAGGGTGATTAGAAACATGTTCCCCTCTATATTTGTGTGGATAACCTGAATATTACTATTAAAGAGCCATTTTCATTTCCTGATGATGTATGTTACTAACCATAGAGTGGGGATATTACCCATACAAGATTCACATATGATCCTCGAGTCAGTTTAGACATTGGATAGGGTAATGTTATTCTATTTTTATATACTAATCCCCATAACAACTATGTTCACCTCCTCCTAAAGAGAATTTCTATCACCAAACTGGGCATTGAAAGAAAGGACCACACTACCTTCCAGATTGGGAACCACTCCACCACCTTGTTTGTCACCCATTATGTAGGATCCATCATTATTTAACTTTAAAACAATTTTTGGAGGAATGAAACATATCTATTTACACAAAATTCTATCAATGGATGATGTGGACAAATAGTAACATAACTGATGAAGTCGCCGGGAGAGAGATTTATGCCTGTTCTTGATGAGGGTTAACATATCAATTAGTAGACATTTGGTTCTTAAAATTATGGACCTTCTTGTGGAGAAAATCCCCTCAAAGTGTGCCTTGTTTTGGGACTTCCAAAGGCACCAACATCCGTCACTGAGGATAATAGCCTCTCCACCCACTCAATGCCTTTAAATGATAACCCCTAGAACCACCTCCCTAAAAAAGAATCATTGCACGATGTTGGAAGATGAGATAGTGGTGAAATATAAAAGAAACATCCACATGTCATGATACCTCTCTCCTTAAATGAAGATATGATTCGTGATATGTTCCTACTTGTTAGTCAAACACTGATGCCAAGAAGCTAGAATAATACCCATTTTTATTACACCATCATTAGATGAGATCATAGTTTTCCATATTCAGTATACATGGATTTGGTATTTGGATGGGATTTTGTTTCACCAAATGATATAATTCCATCCTTAATACTCCATCTGGGGAGCATAGAACCTTCAAAAAAATAATGTAATGAACTTCCCTGAGTGAGAGGGGATGATGACATAGTGGGCCATCTCAGAGTTGATGAGGATATAGCCAAAACATTCCTACTAGTTCTTTTCCTGCACTACCTTGGTGAAATAAAGATATAAACTCACCTCCTTCAAGGTAATCATATATGACAGAAACCCCAGAAATCCAAGCACAGAACCCCCCCATTTGTGTTTCCAAAAGTGGTTTTTTCCATCTCCCACAATCCACATGGAGTGCAGAAGGAGACTCGGGATGAGGTTTCCAACTGATTTCCACAGAGGGGATCCGAAGAAATTATCTTCTTCCATAATGTTTTCATAACTATGGGAAATAATCGTCCCCCATAGAGTCTAATTATCCAAGGATTCCCATGAGTGTATGGCCTGCATGTATTGCATTGTGGACCTTAAACTCCTCTCATTAATACCCCCATCATGAATAGCTTGGGACGTCATATCCCATAAAACCCATTGTATCTTCTCTTCTGATAGTGCATCCCATAGTAATTTATCTGTCACCTTGTCGATGGATTTGATCACTCCCTTTGGAAAATAAGTGGAAGCTAACACATGCACTAGAATCATAGATAACACATAATTAACCGGTGAAATGCCCCCCCCCCCCCAAGATAGAATGCGGTTCTTCCAGTTGACGACACATCTTGTGATCCTATCAACTATATGGTCAATGTAACAAATTCACATTCTGTCTATTGAGATTGGGGTATTGAGATACTCCATCAGAAAATGGCCAGGCTACATGTCCATTCTAGTGCATAAAAGGTTTCCCCAAATTTCTATTCATTTGTTTGAGTTGTACAAATTGATTTTGTAATTGATGATCACATAACCACTTTATAAGTAGACTTCAACCATAATCCAAGAAATACATCATGTAGATCTCTTCCCTACATTTAGGAAAATTATTTGGTCTTCTACAAACAACAGGTGGGAGATAGATGGGAGTTTTATTTTCCTATGGTAAGGTAGAATAAATCCATTGGAGGCCAATATATTCAAGATTTTACATAACATGTCCTGCAGTAGGATTAATAAGGACAAGGATATTCGGTCCCATTGACCTTATCTGTGGGTGGTCTGGATGAAGTTGTGGGATATTCGCATGAAAGAGACAACCATCCACCTAGGGCAAATGCATCTGAAAAGAATGTCTGAGGCTTTGTGTTATCGAACCATGCTTGTGAGGTAACTATTGATGAATCCACATCCCATCATATCTTAAGTCTTACTCATGTCTTGTTTGATTGAATTTTTGGATCCATAAACCTTTATATTAATTTCCCTCATCATTTATTGCTCTATAGTGATTTTTCCCAGAATTGAGCATCTGTTCACGAAGTTGTGTTGCTCCATAGAAGTCAACTTGGGAAAATTCATGGCCATAATCATGTTAACGATAATCATAAGGATCATGTAGGGTATGTTTCAAATTCTCATGGGGAGGTAATGTAGGAGGGTGGGGGGATTCTTTACCTTTCGAATCAGTACATTGGTGATGGAAGTTGCAACCTATTGATGAGTTCCTCCTCAAAAAAGTCCTGAACAGCAGCCAAAATGTCTTCCTTAACCACCTCCCAATAGGCTCTGTAAAATAATCTAGGAAAACAATCTGGCCCTGGTGCACTCGATGGATTGAGATTCATCATGGCCGCATGAATATCGAGATTGTCTGGAAAAACTTCCAAGCAAGTATTGTCCTCGGTGGAGACACTAAATTGAATTGTGTCCTAGATTTCAGCACTTATGTTCGGGTAACCGCTTTCTATCCATTTTTTTGTTCTTTCAAGAAGGTCGTTAATTAAAAACTATGCCATACCACCCACAAATTCTCTATCATCCACATAGGTTTCATACTTGAAAATGATATTGGGTTTGACGGGACGTCTTTTCTCCCTAATACAATCCTGGATGTATGTCGTGTTATTGTCACCCTCATGCATCGATTTTATCTCTGATTTCTCCAGATCCATTCATTCATGAATAAGGATTTATTCTACCAGGCTTATCTTCTTGATAGAAATAATTCTGAGTTATTTTTGATCTAGAGTTCCTCTGGGATAGCTTTAAATCTCCCAAAACCCATTTTAAGTTCCTCCATCTCCTTATCAAAGGGGGGAATACCCCCATCCCATGCTTATATCCACAGTTTTATCATAATATTATTGTTTTGAATTTTTGAATTGGAGTATCTGTACCCCAGTTCCCTCTATGAGGCCCTCTTTAAATAAATGAACTCGGAATTCTGAGTCCATTGACCATAGAACATGAACCTTTCTTGATAAACCTGTCTGGAATGTAGGGAAACTAGCAACAGGGAATGATCATAGATTCCACAAACCATGTGGTTAGACTAGGAATTTTGGATCATGGTGATGGCCTACACGTTGGAAAGTCAATGATCTAGCCACCTCTAGTATCACATATTCCCTCTTTGGATGCTACAATAGGTGAAAGGGTCATCGGTGTAGCCTATATCCATTAGTCCCTTGTGTTCCATGAAATGTTAAATGTCCAATCTAGATCAACGAGGGAATTATTTCCATAAATTTGTCTCTTATGGTTCATTGATGATGTATAAGTCACCTACTACAATCCAAGATCGCCTCTTGGGTTGAATGCACAGAGCTTCTTCCATAGAGATTTCCTTCTCCCATTGTTATACCTTCCAAAAACCAAGGATACCCAGATGTTGAAAGATACCATTTCACCCTTGTTGTGATGAACTGGTCCCCCACTATACCAAGTCCACTGAGATAGACCTATTATAGAAAATCCATATATGACATCATGTTGGATCCTCTTTCAAGGATTCATGCATTTTGGTCTTGTTGGAGGACTCATTCAACTTGGATAGGTTCTTCTTGTTCTAGAGGTCAATATTAATGAATGAATTATTTTTCTTACTTCTTGAAGCTATGAAGTATGTTTTGACCCTCTCCCCAAGGTTGGGAGAGTTTCATAGGAATATGGGTACCATTGGAAAACCATCGGCCCTAATTTGACTCTAGGATTTGTGGTCTCGAGTTGATGGTATGAGTGAAAGTCCATATTCTGTGACCTTTTCTATTTGTATTTTTCACGAGTGAAAACACACATACTACTACCCAGAAGATTTTTACATGATGGTTTATAGTGAGAAAGTCTCTTAATCATCTTCCCTCTCACAGCACTAGGGGGAGACATGTTCATTAGACGTTTATCATTCTATAATAATTATAGGTTATCTGAGACCTCATGCTTTATCAAATCACGTATGGATTTGCTGTCAGCACCTCCCACATGGGGGATATGACACAAAATTTTACCACCAATCTCAAATAGTCTGACCACATCAGTAGACACTTCATGAATAGGGAAAGGCAAGTACAAGGGATCCCAAAGGCTATCAGGAAGGCTCACAGAATATTCCATTAACCCGCCCGCAGAGCGGAGCTTATGGGGATCAAAATTTGAACCAACAAACATATTCATCCAAGTATGCCATCCATCTAAGGGAGGGGTGAATAAAGATATGATGGATGAAGAACCACCCACTGGGACATCCTTTTTATCTGAGTTGCATGTAAGTGATGAAAGAGCTGAAGAAGAACCAGCGCCACGAGGGGCCTCTTGGCCAAAGGATGAGGAAGAATTAGACGACAATCAGTTGGATAAGCACACCCCAAATATAGTCAAACTTCATGCCAAAGGAATCCATTAAGACATTGATTGAAAATTTTCTAGGACTTCCCTTGATGATGACAGGAGGAAATGAACTTGGGGCACACAGTGTACACAAGGATAAATTCCCCTATAATGATATCATTGTATTTTAGCATTAATTAAAGGTAGAAGGATATAATGGTAGTTCATTTTTTGACAGTATATTTTGATCAATGGTGGAAATTTATTAAAAATGAAGATGATGTGGATGAGATAGAAATATAATACTCTTAAGGTTTTATTTTGATGATGGTTTTAGTACTTAACCTAAAGGGAAAGCCACTTTTATTGAAGAAATCAATTGAGTTAAACAAGTCAAAAAATGAAATTTTATAAACAACATTTTATAATAGGGTAATGAGCTCATTAGAGAGATAATTAGAAAAAACACAACCATAAATATCATCTACTTTGTTTTCCAAACCATCCAAATGATAATTAGAATCCTAAAAGACATGAATGATAAAGAAGAACATTGTTAAGAGGGGTTGAATGTGGTTAATCTAGTGGGTAGTGAGTTTATATGATATTTGATAATGTCTATTTATAATTTCTTGAACCTGGAGAATAGAATCACATTCCAACCAAATCTATTTCCAACCTCGTTGCTTAGCCAGGTTCACTACATTTGTCAGATCCAACATCTTTTATTATAATGATGTTATAATGCCACCTGATCCATAAATACATCCTACAATATCATCATTGAAATCCCTAAAGGATTCTCCATATCCTATAGGTCATGGATTACCCATGGATGCCTAATTTGTATTTCATTTGATCCAATCTATGAATGGGAAAACCAAAAAAACTCAACCATTCAACATGATTTAATGTTCTGTTGTTTGAGGTATATTTTCCCCAATATTAATGTGATGATATAGAAATGATCATCCATAATTTTAAATATAATTATGATTAAATTATTTTTACATACAAATTTAACATTAAGAGGTTATCCTGGAAATATTCTAACTACATTTTCAGTTCAGAATGTATGACTGACCACTTCTTTTATTTGTTTAATCTAATCCACTAAAGGGTACTAGAATCAAAAACTTGTTAATCATATGAGGATGTGGTATAAAGTCCCATTATAAAAGGGAAATAATTATCCATTTATTATATTTTAAAAAGATATTAGTAGAAGTAGAGGATGAGTATTAAGAAATGAACAAATAAATGAGGTGATAATGAAGAAGGTAGTGATGGAACTTAAAACATGGGATAACTATTCAAACAACCATCATGGTAATTTCTTAAATGGAATTTTAGTTGGTTAAGAGATTAGTAAAATGGTTCACTTAACTCATGAACACATGGGAATGATAGAAGAAACCAATATCTATTGATTTACTCTAAGGGGGTGGAAATGTATTTAATTTAAATACCAATCATAAATTAAATTTTTAGTAAAAAAAATTGTGAGAGAAAGGCCATGGATAATCAATTACTATCGATATATTTTAGGTCCCATAAGTTATGATAACATATTTTTCTATAAAAAACTCATATATTTTTTGATTTTGGATCTACAAACACTGTAATATTCATTATCTCCATTAAATCATCTCCTATCACTATAATGAATTATTATTCATTTGTGAAAAATAATGGTTGTTTGGTTAAAATTATAATATATTTGGAAGTCTCTATAAACCTGAAGAGTTGTCCCCTAGTTGAAAAATGGTGGATATACCTATTTTTGGATATGAAATAATCCACGTTTTTCAGATTTAATTAATTTTTATTAATAAAATATTATTATATAATTTATAAAATAGTTTACATTGAATTCTTAGTATTGTTTATAATAATGGATTTGATGGAAAAAAATTTGTTGGCTGTTTTTTTACTCGAACACTCTATTATTGATTCAGTTTGTAAATAATGAAGGAAGAGTGGATTATCACTATTTTATGGAAATTATGATCCATTTAATGTTTATTCTTTTCTTCTTTCATGAAAATATAATCATGTTTATTAATATTTATAATATTAGATGAATAAAATATGTATAACAGATTGAAACACAACAAAAAGATGAAATTGTTCTTATAAAGTATAAATAAATAACTTACATAAATTTTATCATATTCTCTTTCTTGATGGTTATGTAATTGTAGAAAACTAAACATAAGGAAAATAAATTTATGATGTATTATGTGGGAAATAACTCTTAGTTATCAATGTATGCCAATTTGAACTCATTCATAATTATAAGTCTTATCAAGATACACATATGGTTGTTAAAATGTTTATGATAAGTTTCATAGTCTTACCTAATATGGTGAGATTTATATCTTATTATAATTATTATTTTGATTCATATCATTCTTATAGATTCCCTTATTTAATTATATCATTGTGTAATATCTAAAATCTGGATGATGTAACTTATGTAAGGGGGTATAATATAAAACCCCAAAATTTTAGCATGTAGTTCAATTTAAATAATTTTTTTGTTGAATAAATTATAAATCAATAACAAATTCTTAAAAACTCTATGACATATAATAGTCTATTATCAAATAAAAAATAGTAAAATATTAAGATTCTTATAATGTATTATTTTAATGTGATTTGACTAACATTATTCAATAATAAAACGTGTTAATTGTAAAAAAAATGTTTAAATGATTTTTTTAATTTAATAAAGTAAATTTAAAAATTTTAAGATATTATATATATAAAATTTTAATGAACTAACTAATAGATTAACTCTCAAATTGATATGAACTAACTGATAGCCCACACATATTTTAAAAGGGTGATTTTTCTATAAATATTTATCACTTGTATTATATTTAGTTGTTTAAAGGAAACATTTTTTAATATTTTAATTTTATTAATATGAATGGAATTTTTTTAATCCATAATTTCAAAATTATCATAGGGTGGATTTGTTATAGTTTTCAAAAAAGGTTTATTTTATGGTGAATAGTGAAAAATAGTGATTTTTTAAATAATATCTCTTTTATGGCATCAAAATAGTATAATAATGACATGAATATTTTTAAAACGTTTTTTATAGATGAAAAGTATATTAAATAATTAAAATAATGCATTTAAAAATTCTATTTCTAATTAGTTAAACTATTTTTTACATTTGAATACATAAGTGATGTTTTATTCTAGTAAGAAACTATATTTGACCATTTTCCATAATTACAGAAATACCATGTTACATTTGGTATTGATTTATTGTATGTTAAAAATATATATGTTTATTTAAGAAATAATAAATTTCAATATAATAAAATTTATATATGATTTTGGCAGATTTTTTTTTGATTACAAATTTATTTTTCAAAAAATTATTTTCCAATGGGTTTTGTGTTCTTATATTAAAATATATTTTTAATAAATATAGGAATTGAATCCTATATAATTTATTACATATTTGGAATCAACATAATCAAATTGTATTATATGTCCAATTTCATTTGTATTCATAATGATTATTTACCATAATAATTTTTTTTACCTGAGTAAGAGTTAAAAGGATTAATGAATGGTTAAATTGAGACATAAGGATTAAAATATCATTAAAACATTTCATAATTTGATTGGTTGAGTAGACTTTTACCACAAATAATATTTTTTTAAACATTTTCCCTTTTTCCAACATTCCCATGAAAATGAATTTATATTATTATAATATTTAAATTATTTAGAAAAGTGTCACCCCCCAAATCAGGTACACTATTTGTTTGTGGAATATATTTTCTGTATAAGTTATCTTAGATTACTATCATCCAGGACCCTAGATGGTGTGATAATCAATGGTACATATAATAACCTGGCCATAAAAATTACATAATCTAGAATTAAATGAATAATTAACATTGAGGATCTTTTCAGGTTTAGTGTTTCAGAGAATTAGGCTACATCTATTAAATTTCATCTCAAAAATTACAAGGTAATAATTTCTACTAAGTTTCCATTTTTTTATAAAATAAAAACTATTGAAAAAAAGAGTCATGTCTAGTCCCATGTTTTAAGCAGCATGACTTTTCCTTGATCCCATCTTGGACCTTATTCATCTTTACGTTCTGTGAAAATAATTCAAAACGTGGGATGAGCATAAAAATATCAGTGAGAGTTATAAAACAAAGAATAAAAACATTAGTTCATCAATACACACATAACATAATCTCATTAACATAACCTATGAAATAAAAAAATTTACATAGAAATAAAATTCATAAATCTAACTTGGGGCATCTATAACATACATACATTGTAGCTTTCAGAGCTATGTAAGATGTTATATTTGGAATACCCATCATAGTATATTCATTAAATCTCTTAGGAGAAACATTCATGTTTACCACTGTCTCATTAACCAATTCATTGGAGAGCTATCTCGGGCTCACCCTCCCTAGATTTATCATGGAACCACCCTTTTAAGTAACAATGCCCATGAACCAAAAAATATTCTTTACAAATAAAACAAATATAAGGGAAATATATAATTTCCAGATTTAAATCACAATATATATTTTTAATATATTGAACTATCATATCAATTATCAAAACCACTTTTAATACAAAAATACATAACAAATTATATGGTATTTATTTTTCTTTTAAAAACATTCTGGCTTGTTAATGAAGCCAAAAGGTCAAATAATACTCGCGGCGGCAGAAAAAGGTTGTTGTCACCGCTTACGTTAAAAAAACATTATTTTTTTGTTTAGTAAATAACCTCATAGAAAATGATTTACATTGGATGAAATTAAATTTCAAATGTGTTTATATATCGTATAAAATAATGTCTTCTATAAAACAAAATATTCCTCAATGAAAGGAGATTCAAATGATGTCCCTTACCACGTGACTGACTTGACCTGTTCAATCTTTAATCTCCGGAATAATAAACTAAATTTAATTTTTACTTGATTAAGAACCTTTTTCTAGTTTATAATTTTTTTTAATCACTTATTACCATGTTATAAACATAATGTCCCCATTTATGTTAATAATGGTTGTTTTGTTGATATTTGGTACATCATTAAAAATGGACTTCCTATAATTACAAGTTGTTCATGTGGTATAAATTTCATTATATACAGAATGATATTAAATAATTAGATATCATATATATCATATATATCCAGTATATACATATATTTATCATAGT
The DNA here is from genome assembly GCA_963277665.1 of Viscum album. Taxonomy (NCBI): domain Eukaryota; kingdom Viridiplantae; phylum Streptophyta; class Magnoliopsida; order Santalales; family Viscaceae; genus Viscum; species Viscum album. The sequence continues at coordinate 1,992,263,101 of OY728155.1, forward strand.
ACATAACATTTGGGGGTATGAAATGAAATGTATCGTTCATGGACACGGTAAGACGTACTTATGCATGAATGATATTTTCATTTCAATTTCATATTTAATGGGATAAAAAAATAATGATACATAGGTATATTATAATTCCATTATAATATCTTATATATAATCTCAGTAACTCCACTTTTATACGTTCCATGAATCGATTGAATGAGTCATATCACTTTGAGGGGGCGGTAGTCCGCACTTCCTCAAATGAGATTATCATATTTACCTACTTTTGAATCCATAATAGTATTCTATAAATGAGAAATACAGAAGGAATATAAACAATATAAATATAATATACATCATATATAAATATAGTTCCTTCATAATTGACACCATAAGAGGTGGTAGGAGAATATTGAACAATCATCGTTTCGTGATGCGTTAGATTACCATCCACAGAAACAGTATATTCATTACACATTAAATTGAGGTGTGTGTAAGTGTAGTTCGAATACTTCTCATAAAAACAACCAAGTATATTGATTATACTTGGTTTGTTATTATATGGAGGAATATAATGTGTTTAGGTGGTTTGAGAAATAAAATTAAACAAAAGAACTTGAGAGAAGACGTTACCTTTAAATCTAGTAACTCCCTTTGGTTTGAAGCAAAAGGGTTTCTTGAAGTGCCTTACAACTAAGGCAAGGATAGTAGGAGGAAGAGAGGGATCTTGAGAGCTTATTTTGGATTTTTTTGGATGGTCCAATTGAATTGAGAGGTGTGTGTAATGGGTTAGAGTTGAGGGATTTTATAAGGGGGAGGAGGGGCTCTTTAAAAAAGTGTGAAAATATTATTTTTATTATATAATGATTTTCAGTTTCTAATTGTTCAGAACTTATTAAAATATAATATTAGATGAATCATGGTAGACATAAAATCATCAAAAAATAATTGGACACGTTTTTTATATTATTTTAATCTTTATAATGTTATTTATTTAAAACATTTATTAATGAGTTAAACACTATATCATTATTGTGTCATAAATAATTTAATTTATTAAATCTCTAAAATTTAATAAAATACGATAATTTAAGAAATAATTTTATATTTCTAATTTATATATATAGTCAAATATATGAATTATATAACCCCGCATTAAAACTATTTTACCAAAATAATACAGGTTCATGGTATTTTTTTACATTAAATAATAAGTTTTTAATATCGTTATCTTACCCAAGTGGATTTCAAAGGAAAAAAGTCTCACCCATGGATTCTCTCGGTCAGCCATTACTCATCCAATATGGTTATGAAAAGTGTTATGGTAATTTTATATTATTATAATATTATTTTTACCTTTAATTATCCTATTATCATAACTGTTGTAAATAAAAGTCAAAAGATACTATTCAACAAAAAATATTTTCATCTTATTGAACAATGTTTTACTTACTAATAACAACCATGTATGCTGTATTTTTAAAATTCAATTCATAGAAGTGTTAGAATTACATTTAAGTAATGAAGTCGGATTTTTAACTACTACATAGTGTTTTCACTATTCATAAAAAATTGAAGTTTTTCAGAAAAATACCAAATATTCAGCCTAAGATATATTTGATATTCCAAATTCAAAAAATGATGTATATTTTACCAAAATTCAATACATAGAAGTTGCATTAATTAATTTGAAATTAATTCCCGTTGTCCAAACAAAAAGCATGTTTTTAAAAAATAATAATTATCAAAAGATTGACACTTGTTTATGACCATTTTCAAAGTGAAATTACACCCAATAACCAACATTGGATTAAATGGTAAAAATATAATCTAATTACACTTTAAAAACAAATAAAAAGTTAATCTAACTATATAAATTAATTAGATTAAATGGTAGTTTTGAATTAAAATATTGTATTTTTCACTATTCATTAAAAAATGAATTTTATTAGAAAAATATAAAAAATATACCCAAAAAAATTTTAATTTCCAGATTCTAATCAAGAATTTTATTTGCTCAAATAGAACATATAAAAGTGAACAAAACTAGATTTAAATAGGGTTCTCCATTTTAAGGCTATAAATCGACCATTTAAAGAATATTATAGTATTTATACATAAAATTAGATTATTTCACAATTTGAGCCAATTACATTTATTGGATAAATGTAAAAACATTTAACAAACAGGTATAATCATATTGTTGTTAGTTGTTTTCATTCCTGCCATTACAATAGTAAGATGTCAATTACTATTGAAAATAATATTATTATTTTATTATTATATTAGTATGAGTCAACCTTGTGTGCAACGTAAGATTTCAAAGAAAATCGTAGTTGCGTATCGGGTATGTCATTGAAAATTGAAACCCCATTAATATAAAATTAATATTCAATTCAAAAATATTAATAATTGTGAAAATGTATTACACTTTATTTACATGAGATGTTACATCCTTCCCCCTTTTGAAAATTGCATCCTGGCAATTTTTATTATCCTATAAAATAAGCAGGGGTATTTATTTCTCATAGCATTTTCAGATTCCCATGTTGCCTCTTTCACCATATGGTTTTTCCACAAAACCATTACCTAGTGAATTACCTTATTTCACAATACTTTCTCTCTTCGGTCATGAATCTGAAATTAATGTTCCTAATATGAGAGATTCTCTTCAACTAAACAATATCATGGCTCAAAACATGATATGGATCTGGCATATAATTTCTCAACATTTAAACATGAAAAACATTGTGTACTTGGGATGAACCTAATGGTAAAACCAATCTGTACCCAACTGATCCATCTTTTTCCTGGATTTTCATAAGGTCTAATGAACCTCAGACTCAACATTCCCTTCTTACCAAAACACATCATACTCTTCCATGGAGAAATATTGAGAAAGAAATGATCACATACCTCAAATGAAATATCCTTCTTACGGTTATCTGCATAACTTTTCTACCTACTCTGAGCTGTTCTCATGTGATTCTAAATCAAATTAACTTTTTCTTCCATCTTCCCTAACAATTCTAGTCACATCAACTTCCTTTTAGCAGCTTCATCCTAAAAATATAGAGTTCGAGACTTCTTCCAATATATTTTCTCAAAAGGATCCATCTGTATACTGGAATGAATACTTTTATTATATTAAAATTCATCCAATGAAATATGATTCTCCCAACTTCCATAGAAATCTAGTTAACAAGCACGTAGCATATCCTCTATGGTCTGAATTGTTCGTTCTGACTGCCCATCTGATTAAAGATAAAAAGTTGTACTAAAACATAATTTAGTACAGAATGACTTTTGAAGGCCTTTAAAAACGTTAGAAGTTATCCTGGGATCATGATCAGTTACAATGTAGTGGGGAACTCCATGCGACCTAACTATCTCTTTAATATAGAATCGAGAATGTTGATCTAGAGACAATGTATCTTGAATAGGATGGAAATGAGTATATTTATTCAACCGATCGAAAATATCCCAGATTTTAGTATTACCTTGAGATGTCTTTGGTAATCCCACAAAGACATCAATGGATATATTTTCCCATTTCCAATCTGGAACTCGTAAATACTGAATCATCCCTTTCGGTAACTATCGCTCTCCTTTAAAATACTGACATGTCAAACACCACACAATAAATTCAGCTAATTCTATTTTCATTCCATCCCACCGATAATACTCCTGAAGATCTCTTTGCATATTATTACTTCCCGGATGAATAGAAAACAGAGATCTATGAGCCTCACATAACCACTCATTCTTCAATTGTGAATCAAAAACATGCATAATCTCTTCCCAAATCCAAAAAAACAATCATTATCAATGTTAAAATCCAGTACCAAACCCTTATGAACCAACACTAACTTTTTAGCAAGTCAATGTCTTCCTTCTGTGATTTCTAAATTCTGTCTGATAGAGATGATCTCACGAACACGTGAAAAAAATAGAAGAATTTCTTTCACCAACAACTTCTATTCCAATGTTAAGCAAATAAAAAACTAAAGGATCTCGTTCCAAATGTATAACGGTTAATGAAGCATTACTTCTTCGACTCAAATAATCTGCCACATTATTTTATTTTCATGGATTGTAATGTGTCGTGCAAAAATAATCCTTGATTAATTCCTACTATCTCTCTTGTCTCATGTTGAATTCTTTCTGATTGAATATATACTTCAATTTTTTTTCAGTATCTATTTCTTGTTTACTCTATACAAATGATGCCTCCTAATTTTTAAATAAAAAACAACAAAAGCTAATCCCAAATCATTTTTAGGTTAATTAACTCTTGTGGTTTCAAGTGATGTGAAGCAGAAGCAGTTACTGGATCATTTTGCATAAGGTCCCAACCAGGTCCTTTCAATGAAGCATAACTATAGATAACAATATCATTATTTCAGGAAGGTAGTTCAAAAACTTGATCATTCGCTAATATTCTTTTTGATTCCTAAACCAATCATCACATTCTTTTCCCTAGATGAACTTAACACCTTTTTGAGTTAACTTAGACATTAGACTAGATATCTTTGAAAATGGTTCCACATACCTCTGGTAATAACCAACCAATCCCATAAAACTATGGATCTTTGTTATATTTTTGTGTCTTGGACATTATTCAACATCTTTTGTTTTAGAAGGATCAATAGTTATGTCATTTTTGAAATAATGTGATCAAGGAAATCAAATTATTATATCCAAAACTCAAACTTTCTGAATTTTCCATACATTTTCATTTCATTGATGGTTTTCAAGACAACCCTTAAATGACATTCATGCCCTTCTTTACTTTTAAAATAAATAAAAATATCATCAATGAACACAACTAAAAAATTATCAATGATGTCACATAATTTTCTATTCATAACATCAATGAATACAGAAGGTGCATTGGTTATCCCAAAAGGCATAATTAAAAATTAATAATTTCCATATCAAGTACGAAACCTGGTATATAGAATGTCTTCTTCTTTTACATTCCAATGATGGCACCTCGACCTCAATTAAATCTTTGAAAATTACTAATCTCCCTGGACCTGATCAAATAAATCATTGATATGAGGAAAAGGATACTTGTTCTTAACAATGAAGTTATTCAATGCTCTATAATCAATGCAAAGTATCATTGTACCATATTTATTATTAAAAAATATGATTAGAGCACCCCATGGTGATGTCCTAGGATTAATGAATCCTTTATCTAATAACATCTATAATTGATTCTTTAATTCTAAAATTCTTATTGGAACGATTCGATAAGGGTGTTTTGAAATTGGCCTAGCATCATGAAATAATTCAATAGTAAATTCATCTTCCCGATCAGGTATAGTACCAGATAACTCATCAGGAAAAACATCATGATACTCATTTACCACTGGCAGATCATTAATCTGAATAGTTACATTGTTTTCAACAATATGTGCATCATAACATTCATTTCTATCTTTTATTAGTGTCTCAGCTTCTTGATATGTTATCAAAAGTAAGGGGTCATTCTTGTACACAAACTAAAAATATTTTAGAAATGAACCCTCTTGTTCTCTACAGTTAATATTAGGATGATAAATAAAAACACAATCCATACCCATAATAACATCAAACTCTATTAGAAGCAAAAAAATATGGTTTTCAGGTATATAATTTCCACACACAAACATAAGAAGGATTCTATAATTTATTTTTGTATCCACATTTTCCATCGTTGTTTTTACAATAAGTTCAGGATTCATATATTGATATGGAATTCTTAATTTAATAGAAAACTTATTGGAAATGAATGAATTTGTAGACCCCAAATCAAACAAAACATTTGGAATAATTAGAACAAAAAAACAGTGTACCTAATACTACTTCATTTGATGGCCCAACATTTGTTGAAGTAATTGTGAAGGACTTCACCAGTCCATTATTCTTGTAGTATAGATTCATTCCCTAAGTTGAGTTCTTAATTGGACAGTCATTTTCATAATGACTCATTTCATTGTACTTAAAACATTTTAATGATTTTAAATCAAAATTTACCTTACCATTACCCTAATATTTTTCCCTGCAATTATGAGGTTTATGTCCCATTTTACTACATTAGTAGCACTTACCAGAATTCAAAAGAAATTCCCCATCATGATTTCTACCACAATTTCTACAAAATGTAAACTTATTTTTCTTACTATCAGTCTATTTTGAAGAGTTATTCCCTTTGTTTTCCACCATGACCTTTTATTATGTTGTTTGTCAAAGAAGACTTGATCATTGGCAAACCCCATTTCGACCTTCTCTACACATCAAACAATTTTTTAATATCATTTGAACTCATGATAAGCTAAATTCTATTGAGTCTTTTGTTTAATTCTGGGTGAAAAAATGGATAATTTTACTATCAAGATCTAATAAGATATTTGGATCATACCTTTCTAGTTGAGTGAAAATTTCTTCATAAGAAGCCATTGAGTCATCCACCTGCCTTAATTACAGGAATTTGTTTTCCATAATAATATGAACCACCTTAAAAAAATATTTCACAAGAAACATACCTTTGATATAATCCCAATCAAGAGCATTAATCTCCCCACTATCCGAGATATTTTTCACCATCGACCACCACTGGTCATCTTTACCTTCAAAAAGGTAAACACGGATACTAACCTTTTGATGTAATGAACCTCTCATGAAATCAGAAATCTTCTCCAGTGCTTTAATCCACCATCCAACTAGCATAAGTTCATATGATCCTCTAAAATATGAGGTATGTTTTCTAATGAAATGCTCCACTACTGACATGTTCCAATGTGTTTGACCTGGATGATCTCAGGCATGGATACCACCACCATTTATATCCTGAGTAAACTATGCCATCACTACAACAAACTATCCACTTCTGATTCTGACCATCTCAAGATACTGATTTGGAAGGTAGTATTCCTCCATATTTTATCCCATCATATCTACCCTACTTCCTATCTAGAAATCCATTCTGAAGACAGAAATATATTAGGTGAATCAACATGGTAATATTTAAATTTAATATATCATTAATCATATCATAAATTAATTTATGGAAATTAATTTAACAATATCATAACATATAAAATTTTCTACTCAGTTTCCATTTTTTTGTAAAATTAAATCTTTTGAAAAAAAGAGTCGGGTCGAGTCCAATGTATTAGACAACACGACTTTTCCATGATCCCATCCTTAACCCAATTCATCTCTAATTTTTGTGAAAAACATTTTAAAACATGGGATGAGAATAAAAATCACAGTAAACGATATAAAACAAATAAAGATAAAATTATTTCAACAATACACGCATAAAATAATCCCTTTAACATTCCTCATCAAATCATTAGATTTACATAGTAAACCCAAATCATAATGGTAACTTGTGGCATCTATAACATACTTACGTTGTAGCTTTCACAGCTATGTAGGGAGTTACATTTGGAATACCCTTCATAGTATATTCCCTAAATCCCTTAGGAGAAACATTCACGTTTACATCTGTCACGTTACGCAATGCATTATTGAGCTATCTCGGGCTCACCTGCCATAGGATTATCATGAACCACCCGTATACGTAACAATTCCTAAGAACCATAACATATTCAAAACACAACAAACAAATAAAAAGGAAAGATAAAATTTCCACATTTCAAGCACAATATGCTATTTAAATATATTAACATAACAAATCCATTATAAAAACCACTTTGAATACCATAATACATAACATACTATATAATATTTATTTTCGTTTTGAAAAAATTATAGCTTGTTAAAGAAACCAAAAGATCAAATAATACTCATGATAGTGGAAAAGTTCATTGTCCTTGCTTACGTTAAAAGACAAATTCTTATTCATTGTTTAGTGAAATGAATCATAGAAAAACATTCCCTTAAAATGAAATGAAATGTCAATGGAATTTATACAGTGTCTAAAATAATGTTTTTTATAAAATAAAATATACCTCAATGAATGTAGATTGAGATGAAGTCCCTTACCTCGTATCTGACCTGACCCGTTCGTTCATTATTCTCTTGAATAATAAACTAATGTTGATTTAAACTTTCTTAATAACATTTTTTAAGTTTATCATTACATTTAAATTACTTATTAACATGTTATAAACATTATGTAATCATTTAGGTTAATAATTTTCATTTTGTCGATATTTGGTACTTGAGTCAAAAATAGACTTTTTATAATTACCAATTTGTTCATGTGGTCAAATGTTAATTATATCCAGAATGATATTCCTGATTTATATATCATGTATCTCATATATATCCAGTATATACCTTTATTTATAATAGTACATCACATTTGGAGGTAAAAATTAAATGCACCATTCATAGAGACGGTAAGTTGTACGTATGCATTAACACTACATTCATTTATATTTCATATTTAATATAATGAAAACATAATGGTACATAGGTATATTATAATTCCAGTATAATATCATATATAAAATCTCAGTAAGTGCATCCTTTATACATTCTATGTATGGCATGAATGAGTCATATCACATTGAGGGGGTGGTAGTCTGCACTTCCTCAAATGGGATTATTGTATTTTCCTTCTATGGAATCTATAGAGGTATTATATAAATAAAAAATAGAGAAGAATATATAGAATATAAATATAATATACATCGTATATAAATACAATACCATTATAATCCCACCAAAAGTGGTGGTAGGAGAGAATTGTACATAACTCATTTTGTGAGATGTTAGTTTGTCATCCAGAGAAACAGTATGTTCTTTACCCATTAGATGGAGGTGTGTCTAATTTTAGTTCAAATACATATCATAAAAATAACCTAGTATATTGAGGAAACTATTATTGTTATAAAATAAGGGAATAAAAATATTTTAGGGGGTTGGATAATTAAAATAAAACAAAAGAACTTAAGAGAAGATGTTCCCTTTAAATCAGGTAACTTCTTTTGGTTTGAACCAAAAGGGTGTCTTGAAGGGACTTCTGCCTAATGTAGAGCTTCTAATAGGAAGAGATGGATCATGAGAGACTATTTGGGAAGAGGTTGGATGAGCCGAGGGGAATGAGATTTTTGATTAATGGGTTAGGGGTTGGGATTTTTATAGGGGGTAGGGGCTCTTTAGGAAAGTGTGAAAACATTATTTTATTATATAATGATTTTCAGTTTTTAAATGTACAAAACAAGTTAAAGTCAATTTTTTTAAAGGTAATGCATTGGTTAAAGACCAAAGAACTATTTATTGATAAACAAAAAAGGATTACAAGAGGCGAAAGGATGGGATTTTTTTACAATCTCTATAAAAAAGGTATAGTAAGTAAGAAGGAATAGAGTCCAGCCATGTCATGCTCTGATAAACTCCATTGTTGGCAAGTGAATCAGAAAAAAAAATTCTCTTCACGGTAGGAATGAGTAGCTATATAATCGATCCCATGTAGCAAGTTCAGACAATTTATCCAACGAGTGTTAACTATCCAGGATAGATGGATGTTGCCATTCCAGATGGCATGAATGATAGTGGTTGAAGCACTTTCAATCCACAGTTTCTCCAACCACTTTGAAGCACAAAATCAACAGCATGAATGACCCCCAACATTTCCTCCTCCATAGATGAACAGTGACCACATCCAACATAGATGCAGCCCTAACACTGGCCAGCTGAGTCTCTGAAGATGGCACCACAACTAGCAGGTCCTGGGTTGGCTTTGGAAGCGCCATCGATGTTCACTTTGATCCATCCTGGCATTGGTGATTTCAAGAACACTTCAAACGAGTGTTTGGGCTTTGGGTAGATGCCAGGAACACGGAGATGATGAAGGATCTCAATGTCACCAACCGAGTTATTACAACTGTCTTTTTGAATTCAAGCAGCTTCATGAACCACAAGAAGAATCCGAGATTTCCCCCCATTTAGGATGAGATAGTGATTATTGTGAATGAGATCATATCTAACGTACCAGATATCATGCAGGAGTACCGCCACTGCCACCAGAAAAGGATTTTTAACCTGTAGAGAAACATCATGTCTAGTACAATTTCATAATAACAAGGAAATTGAGTTAGTAAAGAACCATCTGCAATTAAATAATTAAAAAATATAATTCCATAAGTCAGAGGCCACCGCACAAGATAGAAAAAGATGACTTGCATCCTACCTATGCTGATTACACAGGCGACATTTAGAATAGATTTTAAAACCAAAAGTTTGAAGACAAGTTTCTGTTGGTAATCTATTTAGGGAAATGCGCCAAATAATTGTGAGCCTAGAAGGTTTAATACAGGGTTTGTTAAAATCATTCAACCATAGAAAAATAGTGTCATTTTCAGAGTAATTATGCTTATAATAAGTTTTAGAATCTAGAATGGCATTTGTAGTAGGTTCCCAAATAAGGAAATCACCATCAGTAGAAAAAAGACGATTATCAATAATTTCCGCAACATTATCAGGGAGATCATGTTGGTGAGATTGTAAGACCTCCTTTATAGTCTGATTAGTATATTCAAGAAGATTATTTGAGGGTAAAAAGGATATCAAAGGGAAACCACACCATCTGTCACACCAAAAATTTATGTAACATTCAGCACTGACTATCAATCTATAATTTTCATGATCTTGTGATAAGAGTCCCGGATAGAAGGCCATATGGTTGAGTTGATCAAATTAAAATTCCCTTTTAAAAGCTTAAAGAGGAATTTATGGTTCAGAAATTCAGTATCTTTTGAAGTGGAATTAATAATGTGCCAAGTGAGGCGGACCTGATGAGCATCATTGATCAACTTTATATTTTTAATGCCAATTCCACCATTAGAAATGGGTTTATAACATGATTTCCAAGGTATTGTAAAATGATTCTTTTCAAAAATGCTTCTAAAACAAATGATGTTTTTAATATATGTATTAATATTTTTATGAATGCCAACAGGAAATTTATAGACCATAAAGGAATAAAACATTTTAGAAAAAATGGTCGATTTAACCAAAAAATTCTCCCAGGCATTGAGAGGTATTTCCCTTTCCAACTAGAGAGTTGATTTGTGATTTGATCAATGATGTTAGAAAAATAGGTTTCTTCGGGTTGACCCCAAAATATTGGAACACCCAATTAAATGAAAGGTAAAAAACCCTTGTTAATACCCAAATAAGTGGTGATATTAAATTTCCTTCTTACAGGAAAATTATTTCCAAAAAAGATATTCTATTTGTTCCACGAAATTGCTTGCACTGAGATTTTCTCATACTGAGAAATAGATTGCTTGAGAACATGAAGATTTTTTGATCCCCTTTTATGAATAAAATAATATCATAAGCATATAAAAGTTGGGTGGGGGCATTTATATTCTTTGCAACTTGAATAGGTTTAATCATATTTTGATCAACCAAATTTCTAAGAGGCCTACATAGATAATCCTCAGAAATAATGAAAACGATGGCAGAGAGTGGGTCGCCCTGCCTGACCCCTTTTGAGAAATTTAAGAAACCTCAAGGGGTACCATTAATTAGGATAGAGACAAAAGCTATGCGAAATAGAGTCTTAATTCTCCCAATTAAGGAATCATTAATGCCAATGTTTTTTAGGACGTTGAAAATAAAATTCCAGTCAATAGGGTCAAAAGCCTTTCTGATATCCAGTTTGATGGTCACATAACCCCCTCTTGTGTTTCTGTCTAAACTATTGGTACATTCAGAAGTAAGAAAAATACAGTCTTGCATGGACCTTCCTTTCATAAAACCAAATTAGTTCCAAGATATGATTCTATTGTTGATAGGAGAAAGTCTATTTTCAATAATTTTGGTAATGATTTTATATATAGTGTTAATCAAAGCAATTGGTCTGAATTGATTGATCTCAGAAGCATTATCAACCTTAGGTATTAAAGATCGGAATTGAGCATTGATTCCATGAGGTAGAGATCCCTGAGTGAAGAAGATCTTAACAATGTTACAAATATCATTGTGTATTATATCCCAATGTTTTTGAAAAAATCTATTATTGAATTCGTCTGGACCAGGAGCACTGTCTGGATTTAGACCAAAGACTGTTTCTCTAATTTCATGGTCATGTGGAGTGCTTAAAAGAGACTAATTATCTCTTTCATCCACTATTAAAGGAATAATATCAGGTTTAAGATCTATATTTATATCAGGACCATTAAAAATGTTATAAAAGTATGAGGTGACATGATCCGTAGTGGATTCTTCAGAATCAATGAGCATGTTATTATTAATGAGCATAGTTAGAGGACGATTGGACATTCAAATTCTTTGAAGACAATTATTTAATTTGGTATTGCGATCACCATCTATAAGCCATTTAGTCCTGAACATTTTTTTATGAATATTGTCCTTAAATGTGAGTAAGGAATTGAGTTTAGAATAGATATTAGCTTCCAATTATGGATCCATATTAAAATATGAATTAGTGTTATGAGTTTGGATACGACTGAGTTCATCTTCAAGATAAGAGATATCAACATCTATTTGAGAATTTGTATTTTTACACCATCCTTTAAGAGCCTTCTTGAGAATTTTCAATTTGTGTAAAGAAGAAAAAGAATCTTTATGGAGTTTCATAGAGTTTCAGGAGTTATAGATAATGGTGACACAATCAGGATTCGTAGACCAAGCATTATTAAATTTGAAAGGAAGGACAAGATTTCGATCATTCATATGAATGCTAGCAAGGATAGGATGATGATCAGAGTTGAGTATCAGAAGAGTTACACTGGATATTTTGTCCTAGTTATCAAGAGTCTTCATGTTGACAAAATCCATGTCAAGTTTACTAGCAATATTTTTTTGTAATGTTTCCTGTACCAAGTGTATTTTTCGCCAATAAGAGTGATTTCAAAAAGATTAGAATCTTCAATAGTAGTTTTAAATTCGTTGGAGGATATAGAAAGGTGTGAGGGTCCAATTTTTTCAGAAGGGGAATGGATGGCATTGAAGTCACCCAAAACAACCCAGGATTCTTGAATGTGTTTAGCCATATCAAGGAGTTCATGCCATAACACTCTCTTATCCTGATATCTAATCTTGGAACAAACCATAGTGAATAAGATAAGATGACCATTCCACAAGAATTCACAGGTATGTTGCTGTTCAGAAATTCTAAAAAAATTGACATTTTTTAAAGTATTAAGGAAAAAGATCCACATAGAGTAAAATTGAGGACCGTTTTTAAAAGAACCTAGAAAACTGTAATTGAGAGTGCCGAATCTCATGAAGTTCATTTTAAAATTGACATTAGGTTCAGAAATGGAAAAGAGTTGGGGTTTATGAGGGTTTAAAAACATCCTAAGTGTTGTGGAGGTGTCATTGTTAGCCACACCTTGATAATTCTAATAAAGGATATTCCTTTCTATTTGCAGTTTGGGTTAGAACCCTTCTTTTTTTTATTTACCAGATCCCTTCTTCTTTCGGGATCTTGTAACCATTGAGGAGGAAGTAGACTTTTTTTGACTCTTATAAGTTTCAGAAATTTGTGTGGAATCAGATTTCATGTCTGCATTTGGGTTAGAAGCAGAAACTGGAGTACCCATAGAATCAGTATTGTCCAGTGTGTGATTTTTGTAAGTTCAATGAACATTGGCCTATTCAAATGATAGCTATTTATCATCTCTAACCAGAATAATCTCATTATCTGATGAAGAATGAGGTGGGTTAGGCAGATCAGAAGGGGATGTTTTTGAGGAGACAAATGGAAGAATAGGACTTGTGTGGGCGATCTCTAGAGCAGCATCCTGGAGCTGAAGGTTGCACAGGATGAGAATGTCTTCCAGTCTCTTTCTAGACAGTTTCAGATTCTACAGGTTTCAAGTGATCTGATACAGAATCAGAAATAAGGACACAATCCTACTTATCAACAGGAGGTTTGGGCACCATGTTGTTAACCGAAATGGAATCAGGTGTTTGGATAGTTCCAGTATATCAAACAGTAATAGGCAGTGTGGTGTGTGGCATGTTTTGTTCCAAATGAATATAAGTAGGGTCAACTTAGCAGCATGTAAGATAGATTCATTAATGGGACTAACAATATTTTCAACAGATACAAGAGTAGAGTTATCAGACTGATGCTACAACATAGCAGAAATCTATATGTCAACCGAAGTATTAGACACCTCCTTGTTGACAGAAACAGGTTCTACATTCAATATGGAAGCCGAATCAAGTTTGTGTGATGAAATGTGAGGAGTAGTAATTCTTGGAGAGGAAATATTAACAGATTGAGTCTCTATTACAGGAGCTTCAGAAACAGTAGTAACATATTTATCATTTGAATTGAAGTGAACAGAGTTATTTGGATCTGTAGTGTTTACATCATTACCTTGTGACTTGTTAGAAGCAGAAGTATTCCCCTTGAGAACTGAAGGTACTGAGGCCTCCAGGTCCCTACAATTATTCTCATTTAATCATCATGTACCAGAGGAAGAGGAATTATTAGAAGGAATGGAAATAGTACAATGGTAGCTCTTGACTGAATTACCTCTGTTTCCTTCAACTACTGTTTTTTAAACCATTGGGATTGTCATTGTTTTGTAAGGCCTCTTCTTCCGTAACCAAGTCACCCCCAGATTTTCCTTCTAGGGATGGAAGGTCACAAGATTTTTTAACCTAGATATTTTTATTTTGGGGGGGGGGGGATCAGAATTATCTATGACAGTCTTCCCTTTTGTAGCATGCTTTACCTCTTTCAAATCATTATTAATTGGAGGGTCCATTTGTTTCATAACTAACCTACAATTTGCAATGTTGTTCCCAATTAGTTTGCAAACTTCACAAAAGGGTGGCTTCTTTTCATACTCAATGATTAAAGTCGATGATTATATAAATCATGGTAAAAATAAAATCCTTCACTAAGAATTGTAAATGTTTTAGATTTTATTTTAATGTTTATAATCTTATTTATTTCAATCATTTGTTAACGAGGTAAACAATACATCATTATTGAGTCAGAAATAATTTAATTTATTTAATGTATAAAAATTAGAAACAAATACCATAATGTAAGAAAAAAATTTATCTTTATAATGAATATTTATAGTCAAATTTTTTAATTATATAACCCCACATTAAAATTGTTTTAGAAAAACAATACAGGTTTCTGATAGTTTTATTTTTACTTTAAATAATATGTTATTAATAGAATAATCTTACCCCAGTTTCATTAAAAGGACAAAATTATCACCCATGGATTTTCTTGGTGTGTCATAACTCATCCAATAAGGTTAGGACAAGTTTTATGGTAATTGCATATTATTATAATGCTGTTTTTACATTAAATTACAATATTTTCCTTTAACCGCGGTAAATAAAAGTCAAAATTTACTATTGAACAGGAAATATTTTCATCTTATTGAACCACATTTTACATACTAAAAACAACCATGTATGTCATATTTTATAAATTCAACACACATAAGTTTTGAATTATCATTTAAATGAAAAATTCATCTTTTTAATCACTACTCAGTGTAGTCACTATTAATAAAAAAAATGTTGTTTTTCTGAAAAAATACCAAACATTCAGACTAAGCTATATTTGATATTACGAATGCATAAATGATGTATATTTTACAAAATTAAATAAATATATGTTGTATTAAATAATTTAAAATTAATTCTCTTTGCCAAAACAAAAAGCGGGTTATTAAGAAATAATAACTATTAGAGGATTGACACTTGTTTATGTCCAATTTCATAGTGAAATTACATCCAATGGCCAACATTGAATTAAATTGTAAAAATATAATATAATTAAACACTAAAACTAATTAAAAATATAATATTACCATATAAATAAATTATATTAAAAGGCAGTTTTGACTTAAAATACATATTTTTCAATATTTATTAAAAATGAATTTTATCAGAAAATTACCAAAAATTTACCCAGAGTAAATTTTGATGTCCAGATTCTAAAAACTAATTTTATTTTCTCAAATATTATATATTAATGTGATCCAAACTATATTAATTGAGTGTTATCCATTAAAAGGTGGTAAATCAACCTTTGAAAGAATAATAGAGTATTTATGCTAAAAATTATATTAATTCACATTTTAGGCCTCTACCTTTTTTTGGATAAATAAAAAAATATTTAACAAACATCTATAATAATATTGTAGTTATTTCTATTCATTACCACCATTACAATGGCTAGTCATTACCTACCATTTAAAATAATAAAATTTATTATTATTATTTTAATATGACTGAGCCTTTTGTGCAACATACGATTTCAAAAGAAATCCATTGTTGCAAATCGGGTATTCCATTGAACATAACAAACACATTAATGTAAAACTAATATTTAATTCAAAAAATTAATAATATGAAAATGTATTACTCTTTATTTACTTGGAATGTTACAATACCGGTGAGGTCGTATTAAGGGGGAGTATTCCAATGTTGGTGCATCTATATTATTGGATGTTCTTCCCTACAACATTGATGGAATCCCCGATATTGTTCTTTTCCAGCATTGGGTTTTGGACCCTAATGGTGTTTCATTGAAAATATGGTGGCGATGAGTTAATAATTACAATAACTGCCTTTAGAGACATCATTCTATGAGGGTGACATGGAATAGAGAAATATTAGGATTACAGGATATGACAACCTCACTTTAGATTTTGGTATATTGTTATCCCTAGAGATATCCTTAGTGTGGTGAGCATGATGACTGTGTTTGTGTGCACTGGAGTGATAACCATAGGAAAGCATGCAAGATGGTGGGAATAATGATCTAAAATCATCCAGTGATGATGCTTCCAATATCAAAAAGTGGGGTGATAGTGATGGATTTTGGATAGGGAATTAAATCATGATGATCTCATAACACATTGTTTACAACATAGAAATTGATAGATGGGGTTGACCTCAGGAGTTAGAGTAGTGGCGGGAAGTAATTCCACTAATCCGAACAAGCCAAATTTGGTGGCACTAAAACATGCACATTAGGCTCAATAAATGGTCTTTTAGATTTATAATACATGAATTTTGATATTATTTATGCCCTTTTAGTATAAATATATCTAGGTACTTGTACCGAAAGCCTTTGATTTTTTATCTTTTGTTTAATAAATTATCAAGTAACATATTTAAGAATTAAAATCCATGGATAACCATTCTGGGTATAAATACTAACAAATAAACTTCCCAAAACAAATATCCGGACATATTTGTTCTTTTATACGAAAAAAAACCATCTATAATGCCTTATGGTGTTTTCGAAAAAATATTTTCTGTTGAAGAGTTATAAGTTCTTAGAATATTTTTTAGGTTTTTAATTTTAATCATCCTTCAATTCATTTATATCAATATTTAAATAATTAAATTAGTATATTTACTACAATTAAATGTTTTTATGTTAATTTTTCATCCATTATTATGTGTTTTCATCTAATGGAATATTAAATAGTCATGTGTGTGTATGTTCGATCTATCACCTCCATAAAGTGATGTATTTTATTTTTCATCACTACCTCACATGGATTGTCATATAGATAGATATAATGAATATGAATAAAATTTATGATATAATTAAGGTTTTTAAAAGCAAAAATATTTTTCAATTTATTTCCCTTACATCCATCGAAAAATGAAATCTTTACTTATGCATACATCCAGACTAATGCCACTATGAAATATGTATTGAATTTTTTTAACATCCTTGCACAGATAATTTTAATAGTGTATTTAATGTATATATAATATATATATATATATATGAAATATTTGAAATTATATACTTATGAAACCATTTCCCTAGATTAAGTACCACAATAGTCGATTCAAAACATGTATGAGAAATATAAGAGTTAACACATAAATAATTGATTTTATCAAAGAATTAAAAGAGAATAAGTAAAAAGTAGAAATGATAAAGTAATATCCATATAAACATATATTTTTCTTATATATATAATTAATAATTATCAATTTATTATATATGAAGTAAAAATTTGTCTGAATAATCCCAATTCCATGAAAATGGTTTATGATTCATTATCTATTTTAATTAGACTTTTGTATGGTTGAATATTCTTTTTGGATAATTATTTGATATTATCTCCTTAAACTCATATATTATCATATATAATATATATTTATGTGTTTTAAATTTATTTATTTTATCACATTGGTACACAAATCCACTAAGGTAAACTTAATAGGGAAAATTAACATTATTTCTCTTTTTTGGAGGAAAACATTATATTCCAAATCTATATAATTTAATTTACTTCCAGAATTTTTGTGTTAATACTAAAATTAATTCAAAACATTAATTAATTATAGATTTTAGTTCATTTTCATAATTTTAAAATGAATATTCATAACATTATTTTATAATTTATGTTCCATTTTATTTATAAAAGTATGAAAGACTCATTTTGTAATGTATTTTAAATGGATGATGTTTCCTATAATAATTAAAATTATCATTATTTGCATTATCTGGTAATATTTTATTTTTTTAACATAATATCAATTCCCATTATTATATTAATTTTTCATTTTTATATTTAAAAATAAAAATTATTTTCATAATGTTTTGAAACAGATTACCTTTTATTCTTATGTATATTTTTTCATCCATTCAAATTATGATTATATAACAATGGATTATTTTCAATATTTAATTATTGTAATTTATTTTATAAATAAGTCCATTTAAATAAACTAAAATTATTATGAAAAAATAAGTATAATTGATTTAGAACTTTTTTATACAAAAAATTTACAAATGTTTTAAGAAATTTTTTTCAATGATTCACTAACATTTTCCTACCTCATTTTCCAATAGTCATAACTTTAATTAAAAATCCATTTCTAATGAATTGATGATTTCATTACATACCTTATTTATATGTGTTTTTTACCTCATTTTTTACGAAGTTATTTTTTTTCATATCATTCACTTATTATATGTTTTATTCCCAATTACACTTCATCATTTGGTAAGATTATTTTTCTTCAGTAGGTACATGTTATATTATACCATAGATATATTTAGCATGATTTAATGGTTGAATAAACTATATACACATTATTATATATGGATTGATCTTATTGAAGCTTAAATGTGAATTTTATCCCATTTACAGGGGATATAGTGTGACTCTCTATACTCAATTAAATATAGTGAATTATTAATTATTGTGAAATATTTTTTGTGAATTGTATTAAACATTAAATAACTAAGAAATTAATTTAAATTTTTTATGTGATGTTTGGGTTTTATTATATCTCATATATAAATCATTTGGTCTCATAAGGAAATACAGAATAGGTATTCCTTGTGTACATTTTCCTCAATATTTATGATTTCTTGGTTGAGAGGCCTTAACGGTATATAAGATGCCTTGGTTAAAAGCCCACAGTGATGTATAAGATGTCTTGGAATAGATTAATTTATGTTATGGAATAAAATTTTGTTTATAGTCAATAATAACATACAAACTTCTTTGTTAATAGTTCGTGATGGTAAGATTAAGATGTTCGGTATTATGAATACCATCATAGTGAAATCAATTATTATTTTCCATGTGATTTTTTGACTATTATCATTTGATGTACTTCCTGATAATGTTTCTTATTGTGTAAATGTTTATTCATTATTAAATTTCCATATTGTTTACTCCTTATTTGTTCACGATATATTCCTTTATTTGTGACCATTACTCAGCATCTGATATCACACTTTATTATTTTTTTCTTTCCTCAAGGTAACAAAATGGTTATTTTATTGATTTCAAGTATGTGATAAAATAAATAAGAATGTTATTAATTGGATTATAATATATTTGTATTATATCATTGTATTATTTAAATTATTTCATCCTACATTTTTATTACAGAAGATTTCATTACATTATACAAACATAGAATCTTTTAATGTTCATTTTCTTGGAGATAATATACATAATTCATAAAAACATAAAAAATTTCTTTGAATATACCTGAAAATATTATTCATTAGTTCATATTATGTAAATTTATGGTATCTAATAACCATGGTAGATACATCAAAGTAGAGGGTGAGCATAAGGCCAAGTAAGGGGACGCAATGGATAACGTTTACCAGTCATCTTGAAGAAAATCAATAAGAAAATAATGTATTTTATTATTTAATTAGAAAGGGAAAAAAATTCATGTCATAATTAAAAAAACATTAATTATCACATTAATATTTCTCAACAAAATTTAAATTTTTAATTCATTATAATATCACCACGGTTTATCACTAAGTTGTCATTAAAATTACCAATGTTATTCACCATGGTATCGTAAAACATGTCATACCTAGAGATTAAATTCTATAACCAATGAATTTTAGTTATATCATGGAACACAAAATGTCTTAATTAATGTGGTATATATAGACCATAATTAATATTTTCATAAATAAGTCTTGAAGAATAATAGAAATGTGTTTCATATCAAAATCATC
This sequence comes from Viscum album, assembly GCA_963277665.1. Taxonomy (NCBI): domain Eukaryota; kingdom Viridiplantae; phylum Streptophyta; class Magnoliopsida; order Santalales; family Viscaceae; genus Viscum; species Viscum album. Next base: position 1,992,283,541 of record OY728155.1, read on the forward strand.
GTGTTTCCAGAATGGATTAAAAAAATTATCATTATTTCATTTCCATCCCATAGAAAAGGAATGGGGGGTTTCATGTAAATTAATACACCATTAAAATATTTCATTTTGACATCTGGGTGAGTACCATTGGAAAATAAATATACATTATTATTCAAAATTTAAAATAAAAGGATATTTTATTTAGGAGAAGTGGGAATTTTTTTTGTTGTAAAATTGGAAGCTTAATGGGTAAAAATTTGGTTTTTAATAATATATAAAAAGATAAGGGTAAAGGGTATCCCATTAATAAAAAAATTGGTAGTATGATTATGATTAAAACATTTTTAAATGATATTAATCATAACTTTTAGTAGACATATATGAAAGAGTTTCATGAATGAGAGAGAAAAGAAGGGTAATTACCTTACCTTGAAAAGTAACTCATATAACATGAGAATTGTAAATTTTAGGGATTGAGGATGCCTTGATAGGGATTTTTGTTATGTAAAAGTACATATATTCATGAAGAATGTATGGGGAGTGAATGTAAATGGATAAATGGTTGGGTATTTATAGAAAAACTGGAGTATTTGTATATCAATTCCCAAATATATTCCATAAAAACCTAGGACATGGAAAATGAAAATCAATGGTATTGATATATTTTTTGGTCACTGTAGTCATATTTAAGTTTTTTTAATATACATTATTCAATAATAATTTTATATTACTTTTTTTGACATGAAAAAGTAATGTTTTTTCCAAAAATATTGTTTTTAATGTTATCATTTCCATTTTAATTTTGAAAAGTAAATTATATGATTGGATATTGATTAAAATATATTAAAATACATCAAAATACTTGATATAAATAATATAATATATTTTAGTTCATTTATTTTGGTTAATTATTTATTGTATCATTTCTACAAAATTATTTAGTCATTAAACATACCAAAAATCTCCAACTGTATTTTAAATATTCCTAGAAAAAATGTTTTTATAAAATTATAACAAATTCACCCTAACCTGATTTTGAAGTACATATTTCAAAAAGGATATTTATTTTATAATAATAATTTTAAAAATATGATAATTTTCCCTTTTATATATAATAAACCTTGTTTATTAAAATTAATAGCGGAAAGAAAATGCATAGTAAAATCTACGACACATTAAAATTAATACATTTATATTTATGTAAGATGATTTTTATAATAATATTTCATTTAAATAAGTATTATTCCAAAAATATTATTTTATTATAAATATTTATATCTTTTCTGGAATGTAACATTTATGTCTGAAAAAACAATTTTTCAAAATCCATCAAAATTTTATTAAAAAAACTATTCTTGAAATAGAATTGATGGAATAACAATTTTATTTTTGCAATGGAATAAAAAATTATGTAACAAGGTCCTTGATATATAACACCATGTAACACCCACATTTGAAAATTTTTTAAAGTGTGCGATGGTGATAGATTCATGGGGTGGGTCGGCTTACATTTCCCCGGTGGTAATTTCCACTATCTTCAACTTCTCCCATATGATATTTCTGTTTAGCTTCACTTGTTGAAGCCCAGCTTGATATTAGTCAAGAGTGGACCCTAGTGATGCTACCTAACTCCCAATATTCAATAAATGGTATTTACTCTACATGCCCCTACTATTTGAGGAACCATTTCTCTTTTCAGTGTTAACTATTATTTATCAATTCTACTCATAAACCCAAATTGTATCGTAAAAATATTATTACAAAGATTATAGTTTTCAATGGTTATATTTCCATTGGAGATTTTGACTGATAGTCAAATAACTATTGAATGTCAATGATCACATTTCCCATTATACATACTTCATTATTAACAAAATATATTTTTGTTGAGTTTAACATAATATAAAATAAATTTTGAAGAATCAAATATCATTTAAATATCCTAGGTAATTACAGGAATCATGTACATATCAAGTCTCATAAGATTACAAAACAGATAAATTATTTTTGATGTGATACATTGTATTCTATACCTATGTAATAAATCAATCATTGGATATGTGTTTCAATAGTGGTGGTTGTTAGAATTGAGTTTTACTCACACCTTTCTCAAGCACCATGGGTACCTGTGTAGACATCATGGATATAAGAATAATTATGATAAGAAGAACTGGTATTGATGGTTTGAATTTGGATAATGGTTGGAGATATGATATTGTACCAAACCTAGGTATATGATCTATTTTTTTGAAATCTATATATTTTTGATTCTTTGGATAGTATAACATTTAATCTTCCCATGGGTGGTCATGATTCTATTTGTATGACTATGTGACATTGCTGTTCATTTTTGTTATAATACATGATCTATTATATATTTTCTTATGGACATAGTTCTAATGGTCACATTTATCTATTTATTTTCTGATGTAAAATAATTGTTATTTATTCCACTATTATATTTGAATTTTTGTACAAGAGTGTGTGGTCATCACAATATATAAATGGAACCTTGACACTTGTCGGAATCCTCTAACATATAGGAAGGAAAAATTAATGCATGGGTCTCCCATTTCAGTTATGGTAGAGGTGCACTAGGATGGCATTGCTACACTCATAATCCTATACAAATATTGATTAAATGAGAATGTTGTCAAAAAAATACCACAATAAATGAATCCAAGTACACATAAAAAATTTTCTAATAATTGACATAAAAATTTTAGTTTCATTGTTAACTCTAAAAGGCATGACCAAGAATTTATCATAGCAATATCAGCATCAAATATCAAATCATGGAATATCTTATTCCCTCAATCATAATTAACAATATACTGATATAAGGATAATCATAGAAAACAGACAAGATCCATTTAGTTTTTTTAAATATCACATATAGGGTGAATGATATTTTTTCATCCCATTCATAAGGTTTATCTTGTGATAGTAAATACAAAAACTTAAGATACCACTGACTTTCATGGACAATAGAGTCGGTGCTTCCTAGGGGAGAAAACTCTATAGAATGGACTCCTACTAATCATTCCTATCTAAATGAATATTCATTTATAAAAACATTTTTTAGTTATATTATAACATGATAATAAAATTGGTAAGTGGAAACTTCTATATACATCCTAAGTAGTGATCGAGAGAAATAATCTAGAAAAATATCTATATATCAATGCATTACCCTAGGAAGTAGAGGTCAATCCTTCCATTCCATTGATCAATTTACCATACCTTATAACTACCTTGAAATGGATATAAAGAAAAAAATACATCGGCACATCCCGACACCCAATAATATCATATTCTTCTTTAAAAGTGATTATAGTTTAATATATTTTTAAAAAAAGAAACTATAAACTTTAACAGTCCATTTTATCCTTAAACATAATCAACCAAACTATAATATTGATTATTATGTTAATATTCATCTAAAGAACTAAAAAATTCTATGAAATATCTATGTGTCCAAATATTGTCAATAAAGATAGACACCTAGATCCTTGTTATTTTTTCATTTATTAGCATATATATTCATTACGAATATAGGAAAAACTGCACATAAAACACCATTGGAACAACGGATCCTATAAAGATAAATTAATTTCTCTATTCAATATTATATAATGTAAAAATAATCATAAAAGATATTATTATAGCACATTTCACTCTAAAAGGTAATTCATTAGTCTTATCCCCTTCTTGTTTATTCTTCACCATAAAGAGTTCACCATAACTCTTTTGTGTAGTAATCCTCTCTTCTTATAAATACCTCCAAACTCTTCCATTTTCCCCTTAATTAGTTTTCATTGGTTGATCAATCTTACACTTATATCTCTACACATGATTGGAAACACCCTCGATAAGTATCCTCAAATAATCATTATATTATATCTCTATATATACTATCGTCCCATAATAAAAGCATGTATGATAAGGGTTAAAAAACCTTGATGTTAGGTTTCCCAACTCACCATTATTAAGGAACTATTGCGGTCCACTTCCTTGTGAAACCTAAGAAGTCACCTCAATACATTTCCCATAGAAGTCATTCAACTTAATCTTTTTATCTGTCAATGAATTTATTCATCCACCTAATTGGGGATGAAAATACACTCATTGTTTTGGGGACATCAATATCCACCTCCACTATAACTGTTACACTAAAAACATATTCATCTGTATGATTATTTATTATAAAAAATATTAAATCTCAAGTAAGATATGAAACTCAATTATTTGTGCCTTAATATTTTCATTCATTATAAACCCTGACACATAGTTAATAATAATATAAAATTTTAATATATATTCCAGAATAGTTCTGTTACAGTACTCAAAGACCATGAAATATTGAGCCCTAGAAAACTTAAAATCCTTTAAAAATAATTTTATTAATTATATTATATTATCCTTTATATTTATTATCCTTATCCTCCCCTTCATACATAATTGAATTCCATACCCTATGGTCCATTACAATAAATAAATATGATCTATGCTCGACCTTTGATGTCATAGAAATCTATAAAATCTTTGAAAATATAAATGTTATTCTCTAACAACACCTAAAATTCCTCAAGCCCAATATCACCTCAAAATTATTGGTGTTCTTCTTATAGAATTATATTACTTGGTCTAACTACCTTAGACTATCCATATTTGCATCTATAAAACTTCTCCAAATAACCTAAAGAGTAGCACTAATCAGCTAAGCACCCATAGAAGAGTACTCCACAACACAATTCCCTCATCCTCATCCAAGTAAAACTATCTTGAAAACAATATTCAATAACATGTAAAACAGACCAATAAAAAACATTGATTTAATTAAAATTTCACATCACAGAAATTCAATTCATATAATATATCAATCTATTTTATCTTTACATTGGATAATTCAATGCCAAATTACTTTGTCAAAGAAATGCCTTCCACTTTCCTAATAAATATTTTATTTCAAATCTAGTTTTAAAAGGTCAAAAAATTATTATTTCATTGGAAATCCATTTCATATAAAAAACATTTCAATTAAAACCATGTAATGGGATGAATTTATTATCACACCTCCCATGATCGATCAATTATTTCCTATTTAAATCCACTATGGGTTAACATTATAGAAATAAAAATCCTTTAACGTTATCACTATCCTCAATATATCATAGAGTCCCTAGTTCCATGAATTTTTCTATAAATAGGTTATATATACCCTTCTATGATTCAAATTAATGATCATATAATCATATACTCTATTCTTAATATAATCTACAACACTCAATAGTAAAACAATTATTTCTTAACATAATTGGATCCAAAATAATTTACCCCTGAATGTAATTACACATGGAATGAAGTGAATCATATGATTTCTTTAAAGCTACCATAATGTAAAATGGTATAAACTAAACAAATTGGGGAATCATTTAACCATAACATAAAAAATTAAAACATTGAATGTAAATATAAAATTTTATTTAATAAAACCATTTAAAATTGATTGAGTAGTGGAAATATATTTTATTATATCATCCAAATAAACAAAAAATACTCTTATTGGATTAAAAATTACATATTAGACCCCAATAATTTAACTCCATTCCCATATCACTTTAATGGTTCTACAATTCACCATTAAAAAGGAATAATTTCTTTTCATTACCTTCATTATGTCCTATGATACAAACATGCCCAAATGGGTGTATATATATGGGGTGAGTATGAAAATATGAGAATTTCATTAATTAATTCCAATCAATTCCAAACAAGATCTATCAAATATAAAATGAAAATAAACAATGATAAACATTAATAGTATATAAAAAACATGATTTATCCAATATTTTATATAATCATGTTAAAAACAGACAAAAATTTGTTTTAAAAAATCAATTTTTAGAAAAATAAATATAAAAACCTTTTATTTTATAATAATTCATGAAATATGTATCCCCCTAAAAATCCATTTAATATTAAAACTCCCCATTTCTATATTCCCATAAAAAAGTTTATTTTCCAAGAACCTTATTTAAAATCCATATTTCCTATATTTAAATGTAAAATCCATATTTTCATTAATACATGGAAAAATAATAATTTTACTCAATTGTTACTCTTATAAAGAGATCCTCAAGCATATCCAATTAATCTATTTTTCTATAGTTTTACGAAGGTATAATCATAAAATATTGAGTTTCAGCTTTTAGACAAATTTATCCTAATCATTAATCCCCTTAATTCATTCTCTATACGTGTTTATTTGTACGAAGGAAGACTATTATAGGTTTTTTAAGATAAGATCTCACCAAAATTCATTTAAGATGAATACTCTCATCATGGGGAAAAAATAAAATAAACCCAGTCGAATCATTTTCTGAAACTCAAATACCTCCTTATGAAGTTTCATATAAAACATATAACAAAAAAATAACATCGATTTTTCATGAGAATATAATAAAAAATACGGTTTAAATCAACAACACATATGTAAATAAAACAATAATTAAAATAGAAATTTGTTTAAATTGAAATTTTTTAATATAAAACAATCCTTTATTACAAATTCTTTTTCAATCTAAAAAATTAAGGGATTTAAACCCCTAAATTCATAGAAACAATCCTTTTTAATAGAAAAATCTCTTTTATAAGTAAATATATTGGAGGTAGCTATGTTGTTCATTATTTAAAATATTTTTTGGCTGAGAAACCTTACTATGACGTGATAACTCTGGATATCCCCAAATTCATGGTTTAAAATTCATTCCAATGATATGATTCCATAAGAAAATTAATCAAGATAAGTAAAAATGATCAACATAAATCCATATTTTTATGAATTTGTTATTACAAATTCTAGATTAAAAATTTAGATAAAAATAAACAAATAGATAGATAAATAGATCTTGGTCTTACCCAGTATCTACTAACAAAACCCCAATCTACAAGTACAATTTGACCCTAAGAATGATAGAGACCACTAAAAGAATCCTAAATCACCAAAAAAATATTGAAACATATTTTGGGAGAAATAATATAGTATTTTAGATGTGTTTTGGATAACAATTTTTAAATTGTGTCATTTAGTGTTGATTGTAAGGTAACTATGAAATTTATTTATGACCCTATATTAAAGAATACATTACTTAATTGTCCAATATTTCTAGACTGCAAGGTTACCATAACTGTTCAAAATGATTGTAAACATAACTTTTAAAACCCAACTAGTAAAAAAATTTCTAAACATATATTTATTTTTCATGGTCTATGGGAAAATGAATACAACCATTCAGACTCTACTCTCATTAAATTTTATAAATGAACTCTAATAGTATATGATCTACACGACCATATAGTTGACTATACAAAACTATAAAATATAACTCTCATATCCTGTTAATAATCAATATTATTTTGAAAGTCATTATATTAGGTGAATTCTTATATATCCAAAAGTTCAATCAAAAAATAATTTATACTTCCTTGAAAAAAACATACCTTTAAATTTACATAACAATATGCCATATACGAAATAAAAAAGGACTGAAACCAAAACATGACACCCTGTTTTTATAATTATTCACCTTATTATTTTTTAAATTTCAAAAACTTCATCCCAAATCACTATAGACGTTTGAAATTCTATGAAACTTTATCCAACCAGTGAAATCATTACCACTGTAAAAAAATAATGAAAATTGTGATGATTATATTATGATCCATTATTTCTAGATAATTAATTTATATGTTATGTACCTTTGAAAAATATAGGGAAAAAATAATTTTAAATACTATGAATAATTTGTAATGTACATTAAACTTCACTATTTGAATTTTCAAAAAAATGAGAAATATTTTTCATAATGTCTATAATATTATATTAACATTAAAAATATATGTAAAAGAGATATACTATCAAAAATACTCATTAAAAATAATCGTTATCTAAAATATTTCATGAGAGAGCCCTTTGGTTTGGTTTGTTCATCTCTATTTATATCCTTCAATCCACTAAACATATCTATTATTTAATACATTTAATTGGATTCTACTTCACATCTCTTTTAATCTAATTTGAATCATAAAACAAAATATCTATGTTAGTTCTAATATTCTTTTAAATTCATAAAATTGTTTTAAAAGATACAAACAATAGTAAATATTTAATAATTATTTTTTTATTTACATGTATGTCTAGGAAGTAGCTGTAAATGAGAGAATCAATTCCTTATAATTAACTATAATAATAAGATACTAAAAGAAAAAAGTGGATAAGGAATTAATTTTCATTTTATAACTTACAACCCTTTCCCTATTTGGGTATTAAACTATAGGTATAAAAATTTGTATCATAGATTTGTTTTCGAAGTCCTTAGTGTATTTTCATTAAATCATAAAATGAGTAAGTCTATGGTTATTTACAGAATCATTCAAATATTTGAAATGAATAACATAATTCATTAGGGAAAAAAATATGAAAAAAATTTAATATCTCATCATGTAGGTGAATGTTTTGATAATGTATGATATTAGTATTAATGATATAACAAATAAATCAATCTCAAAAAACGATTGAAAATTTTTTTATTTTAACATTAAAGAGTTGAATGCCTTAATGGATAACTTTTCTACACAATGTATAAATAATTTTCCTCATGAAAATTGCACAAGGTAATATGGGATAAATTATTGAATAATGTTTAAGGTTATTAAAAGGTAAAAGATACAGAATTCATATTTTCAATGAAAAATCAAAATATCTGTGTATGTTAACTACTTAGTTCATTGATGAGTTTTTCAATTACAAGATTTTTGTATAGATTGATTCGTGTGATTTATTCCAGATCATTAATTATATGTGAATCATCAAGAATATCCAATAATATATTCCAAAAAATCGAATTGTTTCAATCTTTGAATAAAACAATCACAATTATATATCAATCAAATTATTTTTAAATCCAAATCATTCCCTATGAGATAAGGATGAACATAATATGTTCGTTTAGTGAAAAAAAAGATGTTATGATGTTTAAAACCATGAAAATATTTATATTGTAAGATGTTTTTAAAAATGATGATGTTGAATTAGTGATGTCATTCATCACATATAATATCATAATAAGTGACGAAATTTCAATGGTGAACTTATAATTACAGAACTTTTATATATATGAATTGAAAATATTACAAATACATACCAAAATAATTTTATAAAATAAGAATATGATGGGAAGGCCCTAAATATTCCTATTTATATAACCTAGAAACATATTAACCAGTATATAGAAAATTGATTAGAACCCTATTCCATGTTAAATTTTTGACAGATACTATGTTCCAACTATATATGGAGGTCCTTTTTTCTATTGGTTGCTTGATTGGAATCCTTATTCAGACAAAATTCAATTTATTCAATTATTATATATATGAATTGTTTTATATTACATGAAATATTTATTAAAAACTAAGAATTCTATTTTTTTATTTATCTGATTAGTATAAAAACTACACTATAAAGAGGCCCTATATTTTTAAACATGGAAATACACACAATATGATACTCATAAAGACATGATATTATATAATCTTATTAAAAATAGAATTATTTATTAAAAATTTAAAAAAATAGAAAACTTTAAATTATCATCTTATGAAAACAACCCAACAATGTAAATATAGAGTCTCTTGAGGTATGGAATAAAAATATGGAATTTTAAAGGAAAGTATAATATGATTTTGTATCGTGTACTGTAAATTTAAAATATGTGTAATTTTACATAATATATCATTATAATATTTAGAAAAAACTAATACACCGATATTGTTACCAAAATTCCATGTGAAAATCTCATTACAAGGACCATTATGTCTAGTAGAAGAATAATTATATCTTATTCAACACAATTTCATACTAATTAAATAATATATGAATTAATTTATGTAATAATAATTTATCTATAAGTAAGAAACATCAGTATTTTTTATAAAATTAAATATATCAATAAGAAAAAGCCTAGACAGAATCACAAAAAAATTAGACATAATAAAGACGCATATATGGATTTTACACTTGATGATAATGTTTAATTTTAAAAAAAATTATGGGATACATTTTGATTAGATTATTATAAAGATTAATAAATTATAAAAAATCAATATTATTTTATTACAACCCATCATGTATATAAGTGTAAATAAAATTATTTTGAAATAGACCTTACTAACTTAAATTGATAAATTAATGAAGTTATCAGAATATATCAAGTTTGGGGTTTTTAATGATCCATATAATAAATATATTAAGATATTTAGAACTTTTTAACAATGTATTCTCTATAATGGATATTAAATATTATTCATAGTAAGAAATCATTGGATTTACAATTATAGGAATAAAACTATGGAAATAGATGTTAAATACAGAAGTCCAATACATTGGGATTATTCGAGGATAAATATTTTTACAAAGTCACACTTTTTTTAGAGAGAAAAATAATTTTTAGGGAATATAAAAGTCAAATTAAATCAAATAGATAAAACATAAATATAGTCACTAAAAATATATACAATAATAAATACACTTAAAAATGCATTAAAATTATTGGATATTTTTTCATTTTTAAATGTAAACATTTGGGAATGTACTAGAACAAAATAGAAAGTGATCATATACATTGGTGTCATATTTGAAATGTCATAAAAGGAAAATTACATATATTTTAGTATGGTCTCATAGTATAAAATAATTTAAGATTATCAAATGTCGCAGAATTTTTATCACCATGAATATAAAAATAATTGTCTAATAATGTTTCATTAAAAATGTAACATTACTGTCTTATTTTTTTAATATTGTAATTGGTTGATTCATAAATATTTATTTTTCTCAAACATTGAGTGAATAAAAATATAATATTATAGTGGAAATCATAATAATAATTTTTGTAGAGTATATTATAGAAACTAAATAGCATTTAAAAGTTATGTTAATTGGACATGATAAATGGAAACCATAAAAGATAATAATATATTAATATATAGATTAAAATAATTTCAATGTTTTATATATTTAATTAAATTATTTAATTTAAACTAAAAATAATACACTATAAATATCATTTTTCCTAACACAAAATATAATGTGTTATTTTTTTAGTTTTAAGTGTGGCGATCGATAAAATATTTTGTTTGAATGATTTTTTCCCCATGTACATTGAATTCTGTCATGCTTTTATTTTATTAATTTTAATGTTTTATATTAATAATTAATTATTTAAAAGGGAATACGAAATATAAACATCTATAATGAATATAAAAATAGAATGGAAAACCCGACATATAATAAGGAACTTTTAATCATATACCTTATATAAAAATATAATAATTTATATAATGTCAATAAAAGATATTTAATCTACACTTGATAAATTGTTATCATTGGGAAAATATTTTTTAAAATTGAATCTAAATAAATTCATTTATTAGTTCATACACAATAACCAAAATACAAAAAACCCCATTTTATGAATTTTAATATATCAATAGTGAGAAATTAAATTAAAAAATTGAATAAAATGTCTGTTTTGAATATTAATCTAGAATATTATGGCTTACTATGGTAATAATTCATCAATTATTTATTTAACATAATGATAATTGAAATATAATAATTCAAATAAAAAATTATGTAGTAAATAGAAAATAATTGTTCCATAGTTAAGGGGAGAAATTAAAAAAAATATAAATAGTCATATAAGAAATAAATTATAAAATGGTATCCAAATGATGGTAGAACACATTATTGTCCCTGTAATGGGGTTGTGTAGGGATCATTAAGTGGGTAAATATGTGGGGTTGTAAAGACCTAGCTCAGGAGTCATTGAAATAGTTCGTTAAGATGACTTGACATGTGGCCTCAAGCATGCCTCCCTATATGCTATCGGTTGTCGACAAACACCTAGGGTCTAATGGGGTAAGGTGGGGAGACTATACCCTCATCATAATAGTATCACAATGGATTATCAAATAAATAACAAAAGGAATTATATGAAAAATAGATCATCAGAAGATATTAATTAATAAAAATAATTAATAAATGAATAAACATACATGCATGAACATGATTCGATGTAAAAAAATAGTCATACATCAAGTAATACAAGAAAATGTATAATGAAATGAAAAAACTGCACAAAAGGATATCTCCAATATAATCATGAGAATCAACATATTTTTATTCTATTATACACCTATGTATACGAATAACAAGACGTATCATAATACATGATCATGAACCTGCAACCATGAGATCGGTCTGGGTACCAACAATCGACCTAAACAGGGTTTGAGAAAAATTTAGTATGCCACCACCAATGGTGTCTAATGAAATCAAGTCCATGAATATAGAATAATGTTTTGTGCAGGTATATTAAGATGGCAGAACATAATTAAAAACAATAAAATCGGGCTCATGTTCTTCAATGGACACATGGTCGGCCTTGCATACTTCGGCCCCAGCCACAATGTCTCTAAATACATGTCACCATGTATATATATATGTACATATATATAAGTGTGAAGGTATATATGTATATTATATATGTTGAAACATATATATATCTATATATATATATAAATGTAGTACGATCCAGGACAAAAGGAGTAACCCAAGCATCTATGGATAATCAAAAGAGTCTCACACTCAATAAGAAACATCATGCCCAAGGATATTAATGGAATAGTACATGAATCCATACACATCAGTTTAAATTAAATTTTTATATAATTATGTTTTCACATTTTTATTAAGTGGCATAAACCCAATAATTTGAATAGGTTATATGAGACGCCACACCCATCAATAACATTCAATGATGTGCATGGTCATGTCAAACATATATATCAAGAGGGGGAATGAAACTTTTTTCCTATCAAAAAAAATAATGTGAAATTCCATGTCCATCATACCTGACTGAGGGGGTGAGATGTTATGTCATCCAAGCCTAAACATGGTCCCTAAGGCTGAATCCAGTACAAAGTAATATAACATGACCTATGAGCCCTTAACTGAGGCATTTCATAAAATGGTTCTTGGTATCTCTCAAGGAACAATATACATTAATTTTTGAATAGTATTCCCAAATTAATCACATTAAATGTGTCTATCCATGTCAAAATATAACTCAACCAACGAAATGGGGCCATTACATTATATGTAAAAAGAATTGCCTTTGGAAGCCCCTATTCCATAACACTAATAAATTAACATTGTTTAATCCTTTCTTTATATTAGTTAAAATCACTCCTCAAAGGTGTTTTTATCATAAAATGGAGGAATTTATTTCATAATCAATTCAATTAATACTATAAGCTCAATTATTGATAATTATTAATAATTTCACACATGATCCAGGGCCTTGAGGCTTATCTAACCCAAATAACTCATCAATAAATTTATAAAATAGAAATGTCATTGGCATAACACACCCCAACAGTGGTTTACTCACAGGACAATATGGAAGAGGAAAAATTGAAAATATAAAATCCTAAAAAGGGTTTTTAGGTTGGGGTCATCGACCTCCATCCATGTAAGGGAGTCTAAGGGCATTAAGGTCCTGGTTTAAACAATTCAATTTAAAGAATTTCATAATTTTAGAGTAATGTGTAGATGGTATGTTGTGAATCACAATATATATATATATATTATAGGAATAATGAACAAATAATGGAAATTTTTATAGACCGCCAAGATTATATCATCCTTCACTTATCGATTATTATGCTTTGATTTGAGATGGTATGATAGAAAACAAGAGAATCATCAATCCATGCCAATATGGGATTTGATATATGATTTTGTAACGCCCCGACCCCAGCTACCCAGAGTTGGTGAATTAATTCGTAACATTGGCATGATCACAAAAGACCAAGTCTCGAAACACCGATTAGATTAGTAGCCTTGGAAACACTAGATACATTCGTAAACGTTACATTACATCATAAAATGAAAAACTACAACCACAACATAATGTCTCCACAGTCCACACTATTATCCCCTCATAATATCAATGCAGGTCATTCATAAATTACTTCTTCACTTCCTGGGAAATATAAAACATAGAAAAGGGGTGAGCTCAAATGCCCAGTAAGGATAACAATATAGCGGAAACATTCATAAATAAGAATAAACATTTAAGGAAATGTATAACTAAAACAGAAGCCTTTTAAACTTGAACATCAACATAATATGGCAAAAGTAAAATGAAATAATGCCATTTACTCATTCACATTGATATTCTACTAATCGAATAATCACATGCAAAATCACTAACCACTTTCATAATGTTGGAATGCATAATGCCAGACTATCATAACCACATAGCCAAGGCCTCGTTCCAAGACTACAAATAATATTTTGTCAAGGCCTTGTGCCAAGACACTAGTTTTTCTCATGAGACCTACCGATGCATCGAGGATCTATAGCGGGCTCCACCTGTCACATATTAAGTCCAATGCATTCCCATATGAAAAGGTTTAAACATAACATAAACATTCGTATTAAAACTAGCATACGAAATGTCAATAATTTCACCATAAACTATGAATGGTATAAAATAGCACATCCACAGTCAAACATATCACAAAACCTTCAATACAATATAGAAGTTTTGTATTATAATAAATCAACTTCAAATAAGCGTAAAATCCATCAAAGGATGTTGACATAGATGAAATGAAAACACTTTTTAGAGAAATATATCTTTCTATTTTTGAAATCATTTAAGAGCCATATAAAACAAAACATTTTCTTGAAAATATTCTTATAAGCTTGTAAGGAAAGCATTGAAGATTTTATAACGGCGGAAAATAACCGCACCCGCCGTATAAGTTAAAAAAACATTCTTACCTCAATTCTGTCGAAAAGGTTAAAAAAGGACCTTGTTTTGAAAACGACAGAAAGATTCCTCTTATAAAAAGTCAAAAAGGGTATAAATGACTTTAACCCATATTATTGTAAATAATAAAAATGTTTTGAAATACATTTTGAAGAATCATGGATGTGGATGATAACGAGGTCCCAGTAGATAATTATGTATAAACAACCTTGGATAATGAAGAGGTTGTGAAGTAAACCCTTACCTTCTACTTTTACTTGGTTGGTGTAGGTTAACCTCCTATATAATGCTGAAATAATTGTTATTAAATTATACAAGAATCATATACATTCATATGATATCATATATGATCTTTTAACATTGCTTTGTTAACAATATCATAGATTTATCGTTGTTTCGGGTGTTAACTTACTCATTTTCTTATATGTTTTGTTACGTAAGTAATGTTTTTAAGGGATAGGTTGTATCTTATTCATATCCAGAATGATATCATGTCCTTAAACATTATTTTTATATCATAAAATGATAATATACTTGAATGGATACGACGGAGAATGAATCTCATCGCGTTCGTGGAGACGGTAGTCCGTACGTACGCACGAGCAACAATATCATTATTTTGATATTAAAATAATATATAATTAGATAGTATATCATATATAAAGAATAATTATCATGTTATATTTATTATTTACATGAATTACATATCATTATTATACCCATCTAAATAATAATATATTGAATAACAATTACACCACGACGTGGAGACGGTAAGTCGTACCTACGCACGTATGGTGACATGTCATTCAAATGATGGGTAGAATACTGAATATGGTTGCTCCATATTTATAATAACATCACAGTATATAGAAGATACTGGATTTATAATTTTATAATTGAAATAATAAACAAAGAGGGAGTGGAAGAAGAAAGAAACATGAAAGAGGGTGATGAAAATGTTACCTCTTCTTCGGGTTCTTCCTTTTGATTTGATCAAAAGGACTCCATAGGATGGATTTCTAACTAAAGTAAAGCTTCTAGGATGAAGGGAGAGAAGTTGGGAGAGTATTTGGGCAGAGTTTGGCCGAACCAAAATGCTTTAAAGTGTGAATAAGGTGGTAGAGGTGGGGGCCTTTTATAAGAGGAGAGGAGGGGCTCTTTTGGAAAGATTGAAATGTTACATTATTATAAAATGATTTTCGGATTCTAAAGGTCCCACACTTATATAATTCGTGGATAAGGTGATAAGGGTTCGAAATATCTTCATCCAATAGGCTTTGGACAAGTGTAAGCCTTGGATTTGGCATTATCTTCTCATTTTATTTAAATCGTTAAATAATGAGGTCATCGCCGCATCATAATGATGTCATAAATAATTTAATTTATTTAATGTATAAAAATTATAAAAAAAAACTATGATGTAGGAAATCTTTTTAGATATCTAATGAATATTTATAATCAAAATTTGGACTTGTGTAACCCCACTTAAAAACTGTTTTAGTAAAACAACTCATGTTTGTGTAAATTTAATTTTATATGTTAAATAAATATATATTAATGTCATTTTCCAACTAAAGTTGATCCATGGGGTCCCCAAGTTGACCCATGGGTTGTCTTGGTCGTCCATGACTCATCAAATAGGAGTAGGACAAGTGTCATGCTCATCTCATATAATTAAAACATTATTTGTACCTTAAACTACACTAATTACCTCTAATCGCGATTAAGAACTTAAAAGTTACTATTCACCAAAAATTTATTTTAATCTCATTGAACCACATTTTACTTCTTAATGAAAACCATGTATTTCAGATTTTTGAAAATCAAATCACAGAAGTGGTAATATTTCATTTAAATGAAAAATCAGTTATTTAACTACCACTTAGTGGTTTCACTATTCATCAAAAATTGAAGTTTTTCAAAACAAAGCCAAAATTTCACCCTAAGCTATAATTGATATTCCGAATTCAAAAATGATATCTATTTTACAAAATTCCAAACATATAAGTTGCATTAATTAATTTTATAATTAATTCCTGCTATTACAAAAAATGGCGTGTTTCTAAGAAACAATTTATATCAAAAGATTGGCAATTGTTTATGTCTGATTTCAATGTTAAATTAATTCTAATGACCACCATTGGATAAAATGGTAAAAATATATTCTAATTATACTTTAAAACCACTAAATATTATAATTTTTCACTATAAGTTATTTTGATTTAAAAAGTTGTTTTTAAGTATTTTTCACTATTAAGAAAAAATTAGAAGTTCTCAGAAAAATACCAAAAATTCAACATAGGCTAATTTCGATATTCCGAAACGAAAAATGAAGTCCATTTTGATAAATAAAATTTATAAAATTTCAAAAAGTAGGTATTACTATTCACAACAGCTAGTTTAATTAGTTGTGGTGTTTTAGAACTCGAAGTTTCGTACAATGCAAGCTATTGCATTATTGAATGAGAAGCGTATTGTGGAAGCTCGGGGTGTTACATTCTCCCCTCCTTCAATAAATTGCGTCCTCGCAATTTGAAATTTTTCTTTGAAAATAAATGGTTGAAAAGAGAAAATACCTTTGAGGAAAACCCACATCGGAAATAAGGTTAATAAATATATAACATTAAAAGAAAGCAAGATAAGTACAATGGTCACCCGATATAGCCCATTCTAGGATTCTATGAAAATATGGATATGGAGGAGAAACAAAACATCAAGGTCTGATGGAGAGTTATAGAAAACAGGATTAGGTGAAAGTTTAACCACAAGAAAATCACAAACTTTTGATTTGTTAAACGGTCATTGAATCCCCAGTTGGAAAAGTTAACCGACAACATTTTTGTTTTAAGTTACCTTTTATAATGGTGAGGATTTTATTTAGGAGATTTACTAAGAACGTAAGGGAATATACATACTTTTTATGTATACTTTCATTCGTTAATGAATTTTTACCACAAACCCATCTTTTACTCCAAATGGTAACAGAACTCAAAAATATTCTATTTATCCAAATTGTATAAGGTTACAAATTTTAACACATACCATTTAGATTAGTAAAATTATTTTGTAATAACCAGGGAATTCTTGTAGGCTAGTGGTATGAAATAAAGGCTTGCCGCACTATGGTTGTGGGTTTGATTCCTGCAGCTTTGTCCGACGCGACGGGTTATGCCCCACCCTGCAGGTTGTCCTTCTCCTAAAACTATAGTATCATAATATTCCAAAAATAATCTTCATAAATTTTTTAACCTTAAACAATACTATCCAAAGATCAACATAATCCACTCCAACCATATTTATCCAAAATACCTCTGTCCAGACTTTCTCTAAAAGGTCTCTTAATTCCAAAATCAATTGTAACATCAGATTCCCCAAAAAAAGAAAAGTTTCTCTTATTTTCACATACGAAAAATATGATTACCTTAATCATATTAGAACCTTACTGAAATCAAAAAGTACTGTAGTACAATCCATATATATATCACATTAATCTTATAACCAGAATATAATCCTTGAGTCCAAAAGCACCAATACATTAATTATTCCGCTTCAACTGTAGTCACAGCATAAGATTGGCCTTGATCCCTTGGCCTTTACTGAGGTAAGTTTCCTTGACGCTTAGGACATTCATTTTCATAATGCCCCATTTCCCTACAATTGTAGCATTCAACATTGATAGCCTCTTTCTTTCCCTTGCAATCACGAGCCTGGTGACCCTTTTCTCCACATTTATAACAAACTCCCATTCCTTTTAGACACGTATCAGGGTGATTCTTCCCACAATTATCACATAATGGAAAATCCTTCTTTCCCTTTTTCCCTTTATCTGTATCTTGTTCCACCATTCTCTTCTTCTCTTGCTTTACTTTGTTGTCATAAGACATAGAGAATTCATTTTCTGTCTTGATAGCACACGAGTCAATATCTTCGAATGATGAGGAGGATTATGATACTAAAGCTCGATGGAGAATTGGTTTTAACCCATAAAAGAAACGATAAATCTTACTCCTTGGGTTACGTATATAATCGGAAGCATGCCTCGATAACCTTGTAAAGTTATCCTCATACTTTGCGACATTTTCATCCTCCTTCTGCCTCAGACTCAGAAATTGCCTTTCCATATCTGCTCGATGGTCATGAGGAAATCATTTTTCTAAGAAAAGCTCTTTGAAATCCCTCCATTCTATATTCGATACGTCATCATCTTCCTTTGTATTTTGAATCAATGGCCACCATTTATTGGCATCTCCAGTGAGGCGGTAAACTGCCATGATAACCTTCTCCCTTTCGCTACTCCCCAAGGCATGGAATATTTTTTCTAAGGAGTTTATCCATTGCTCAGCTACTAATGGATTTGTACTCCCATTGAACGTTGGTGGTTGTTTCCTCATTAATCGATCTAACATTGATCCTCCACGCTGTGGATCAGGGTGCTCCATACGGGTAAGGTTATTATTCATAACCTAAGTAAGTTGTCCCAGTAGGGTGATTAGCTGATCGGCACCAGTTGCATCACCAGCCCCACTATAATTATCTTGAGCAGGAGGGCAATCCCTACATGGAGTGCGTGCATTGATACAGTTTCCATTTCTTCCACTAGGCTCCATTTCTATACAATGGCATAAACTAGATCAGTTTATGAATCCAAATACATAATCCCATACTTATAAAACAATTAACATAAATTTATCTATTTATGGATATAATCCATAATCATAAAAATGTTTTCTTTGAGGAATTACATACTCATAAACCCTTCATAATGATTTGTAAAGAAAATGAGAGTTATCCTAAGCATATCCCCCGGGAGTGTCGTAACCAAGAGTGTTGCAAGGCCCGTTGTCGTGCACCAGTTCCCGTTCGAGTCTAGCTCAAAGCGGTGTTTTCGGGTTTTACCCCTAGGAACATCTATGCCAGAGCTGCCTCTACCTGCTCGTATCCAGACAGGGATGTATTTCTCGGAAAACTCACAACATCTCTACAATACCAAAATTTTAGGAAGTTCTTCTATACTAATCCTAAAATTCTATCTTTGAGATATGTGCTCTAATCAGAGTTTATCTAAATCTAGCTTCCAAGGTTAGTACTAAACTGCCTAGGATACCAACTGTAACGCCCCGACCCCAGCTACCCAGAGTTGGTGCATTACTTCGTAACATTGGCATGATCACAAAAGATCAAGTCTCGAAAGACCGATTAGTTTAGTAGCCTTGGAAACACTAGATACATTCGTAAACGTTACATTACATCATAAAATGAAAAACTACTGTGACAACATAATGTCTCCACAGTCTACACTATTATCCCCTCATAATATCCCTGAAGGTCATTCATAATTTATTTCTTCACTTCTTGGGAAAAATAAAACATAGAAAAGGGGTGAGCTCAAATGCCAACTAAGGATAACAATATAGAGGAAACTTTCATAAATAAGAATAAACATTTAAGGCAATGTATAAGTAAAACAAAAGCCTTTTAAACATGAACATCAACATAATATGGCAAAAGTAAAATGAAATAATGCCATTTACTCATTCACATTTATATTCTACTAATCGAATAATCTTATGAAAAATCACTAACCACTTTCATAATGTTGGAATGCATAATGCCAGACTATCATAACCACATAGCCTAGGCCTCGTGCCAAGACTACAAATAAGATTTTGTCAAGGCCTTGTGCCAAGACACTAGTTTGTCTCTTGAGACCTACCGATGCATCGAGGAGCTATAGCGGGCTCCACCCGTCACATATTAAGTCCAATACATTCCCATATGAAAAGGTTTAAACATAACATAAACATTCATATTAAAACTAGCATACGAAATGTCAATAATTTCACCATGAACTATGAATGGTATAAAATAGCACATCCACAGTAAACCATATCACAAAACCTTCAATACAATATAAAAGTTTTGTATTATAATAAATCAACTTCAAATAAGCGTAAAATCCATCAAAGGATGTTGACATAGATGAAATCAAAACACTTTTTAGAGAAATATCTCTTTCTATTTTTGAAATCATTTAAGATCCATATAAAACAAAACATTTTCTTGAAAATATTCTTATAAGCTTGTAAGGAAAGATTTGAAGATTTTATAACGGCAGAAAATAACCGCACCCGCCGTATAAGTTAAAAAAACATTCTTACCTCAATTCTGTCGAAAAGGTTAAAAAAGGACCTTGTTTTGAAAACGAAGGAAAGATTCTCTTATAAAAAGTCAAAAAGGGTATAAATGACTTTAACCCATATTCTTGTAAATAATAAAAATGTTTTGAAATACATTTTGAAGAAACATGGATGTGGATGATAACGAGGTCCCAGTAGATAATTATGTATAAACAACCTTGGATAATGAAGAGGTTGTGAAGTAAACCATTAACTTGTACTTTTCCTTGGTTAGGGTAGGTTAACCTCCTATATAATGGTGAAATAATTGTTATTAAATTATAAAAGAATCATATACATTCATATGATATCATATATGTTCTTTTAACATTGCTTTGATAACAATATCTTAGATTTATCGTTGTTTCAGGTGTTAACTTACTCGTTTTCTTATATGTTTTGTTACGTAACTCATGTTTTTCATGGATAGGTTGTATATTATTCATATCCAGAATGATATCATTTCCTTAAACATTATTTTTAAATCATCAAATGATAATTATACTTGAATGGATACGATGGAGAATGAATCTCATCGCGTTCGTGGAGACAGTAGTCCGTACGTACGCACGAGCAACAATATCATTATTTTGATATTAAAATAATATATAATTGGATAGTATATCATATATACAGAATCATTATCATGTTATATTTATTATTTACATAAATTACATATCATTATTAAAGCCATCTAAATAATAATATATTGAATTCAATTACACCACGACGTGGAGACGGTAAGCCGTACGTACGCACGTATGGTGACATGTCATTCAAATGATGGGTAGAATACTGAATATGGTTGCTCCATATTTATAATAACATCACAGTATATAGAAGATACTGGAGTTATAATTTTAGAATTGAAATAATAAACAAAGTGGTAGTGGAAGAAGAAAGAAACCTGAAAGAGGGTGATGAAAATGTTACCTCTTCTTCGGGTTCTTCCTTTTGATTTGATCAAAAGGACTCCGTAGGATGGCTTTCTGACTAAAGTAAAGCTTCTAGGATGAAGGGAGATAAGTTGGGAGAGTATTTGGGTAGTGGTTGGCCGAAACAAAAGGCTTGAAAGTGTGAATAAGGTGGTAGAGGTGGGGGACTTTTATAAGAGGAGAGGAGGGGCTCTTTTGGAAAGATTGAAATGTTACATTATAATACAATGCTTTTCGGATTCTAAAGGTCCCACACTTATATAATTCGTGGCTAAGGTGATAAGGGTTCGAAATATCTTCATCCAATAGGCTTTGGACAAGTGTAATCCTTGGATTTTTCATTATCTTCTCATTTTATTTAAATCGTTAAATAATGATGTCATCGCCGCATCATAATGATGTCATAAATAATTTAATTTATTTAATGTCTAAAAATTATAAAAAAAATACTATGATTTAGGAAATCTTTTTAGATTTCTAATGAATATTTATAATCAAAATTTTGAACTTGTGTAACCCCACTTAAAAACTGTTTTAGTAAAACAACTCATGTTTCTGTCAATTTAATTTTATATATTAAATAAATATATATTAATGTCATTTTCCAACTAAAGTGGCTCCATGGGGTCCCCAAGTTGACCCATGGGTTGTCTTGGTCGGCCATGACTCATCTAATAGGAGTAGGACAGGTGTCATGCTCATCTCATATTATTAACAAATTTTGTGTACCTTAAACTACACTAATTACCTCTAATCGCGATTAAGAATTTAAAAGTTACTATTCACCAAAAATTTATTTTAATCTCATTGAACCACATTTTACTTCTTAATTACAACCATGTATGTCGGATTTTTGAAAATCAAATCACAGAAGTGGTAATATTTCATTTAAATGAAAAATCAGTTATTTAACTACCACTTAGTGGTTTCACTATTCATCAAAAATTGAAGTTTTTCAGAACAAAGCCAAAATTTCACCCTAAGCTATAATTGTTATTCAGAATTAAAAAATGATGTCTATTTTACAAAATTCCAAACATATAAGTTGCATTAATTAATTTTATAATTAATTCCCGCTGTTACAAAAAATGGCGTGTTTCTAAGAAACAATTTATATCAAAAGATTGGCAATTGTTTATGTCTGATTTCAATGTTAAATTAATTCTAATGACCACCATTGGATAAAATGGTAAAAATATATTCTAATTATACTTTAAAACCACTAAATAGTATAATTTTTCACTATAAATTATTTTGATTTAAAAATTTTATTTTAAGTATTTTTCACTATTCATAAAAAATTAGAAGTTCTCAGAAAAATACCAAAAATTCAACATAGGCTAATTTCGATATTTCGAAACCAAAAATGAAGTCCATTTTGATAAATAAAATTTATAAAATTTCCAAAAGTAGGTATTACTATTCACAATGGCTAGTTTAATTAGTTGTGGTGTTTTAGAACTTGAAGTTGCGTACAATGCAAGCTATTGCATTATTGAATGAGAAGTGTATCGTGGAAGCTCGAGGTGTTACAGATTTAAATAGTATCCAATATGTATAATTAAATGAATAAAGGGAATAAGAGGAATATTATTATTACCAAGGGTGATCCAATATGATTGGTGGTGAGCAATTCTGATCTCTTATGAGGGAGATCCATCCGTGCGTAATATGAGATCTTAGAGGGAGAACCCATTGAAGGTTGTTGTACACATGGTGTAGAAGGAAATAGGGGGAAAAGATAAAGTTGGTGGGTAAAATGGTAAATCCCCTCCAATAAATTAGATACATGATCTAGATACAAATTTTTGAAAAGAATTCCCCTACTTTTTTGTGCTAATATCTGAAGGAACACATCCTCACCTAACTTGGTGATTTGTTTGACAGGTCATGTGCATGATTTTCTATCCACTATACAATTTTCTACAGATGAATCCAACAAATTTTTTTCCTAACCTACATTATATTGGAAATATTTTCACTTTTACAACTATGAACTTAGTTAAGGGTGCATGGTTTTTACTAAAGGTGGACAAACCATGTACCTCCCCTTAACTTTCAAAAAACTGAAATTTTGAATTTTGTACTTTAGAACTCAACCAATAAAATGAGAAAACATTCAAAAATTAAAACATATCTAAAAAATAACATTTACGTGATTATACCATCAAATTTATATTATGAATTTCATTTTGTCATTCATCATGTCCACCAAATGAAATGTTCAATTCGCAAGGGTATTCAAACCTAATCACAAACTGGGGATGTTACAATATATCCTCCTTAAGAATTATTGTCCCTAAGAGTCACAAGGAATAAGATAACCATCCCATTAAATACATGGGTGTTGAATTCTCACACAAATGGAGGTGTTGTATTTCTAACACCCAACACTCATGGAAGTTATACTCTAAACATGTGCAACATAAGCTTCTAAAACATGATCCAATAATGATATTCAAAACTTAATCATCATTATGGTTCATACCCAATATAGAATACATATAGAAACAATCATGTCATAATATCTTTTCCATCTAGGATATGGTTCTCCCCACTATAGTCAATAGCTTTATTTGTTAATTCTAAGCCATTGTAATTCCACAATTAGAGCTGCATATTGGAATAAGACCATATCGCCCTAAAATGATTCTTTAATGATTCCAATCTTGTAAACCAAATCTCACACAAGTAATCTAATCATGTTACTCAATTTTATTTAAATAGTGCAGTTCCAATCAAACCATGTTTTCTAGTCATGTTATATTTTCCTTGGAAAGCTATATATGACCATTACACAACACCCATCTCAACCCTCAACGTGCATGTTAGGTTTCATCATCGACCGTATTAACCAAGACTGAATATAAACCTAATCTCACCTTGGTATAAACTAATGTATTCCATGGAGCTCATCAAAGGTATTCTATATTTTGGATTTTATGAGTGAAACATCTCTACATATCCTAGATATCCACATATCATGAAAACTAACTCATCCCAAAGGGGATATCTCACATAGAGGCTGATAAAATAATTTTATAGTTTATAGGATCCCATCCATGTCATTCCTACTAGGGAATCCAAGTTTCACTTAGAACATTCCACACATATAGATATATCTGGTACATCTCATGTGAGCAATAAGTACTCAAAATACTTTACATATGTGAGGAATTTACTATAAAACCCGGATATACACAATCCCATTTAAAACAGTATCACAATTGAAAAAGTGACCATCTTATTTCCAATACCACACCATGGTGTACTCCAATAGAATATTCTGGAATTCAAACCATGTAGAACTCTTTATTCTAATCTATGAGTGAAAACCCTTATTTTCCATCCTTGAACCATAAAATTCATTTGTTTTATTTCTTTATCTCGACATATAATAGTTGAACTCTTAGTGTAATATGGATGATGTCAATATATGTGTTTTGATCATTTTTAAATAATATTTACACTAAGATGATGACAACAGACCCAATAGTAGGCCTGTATAGATCTCCCAATCCACACTTCATAAAAAAGGAAATACTTTCATTGAACCAATCCATATCCCCACTTCTCAAGATGATGTGTGGAAAATTCAAACTATGGGTCAATCTCCCAAAAAAATTAATCTCATTATATAAGCCTCAGTTGATTTACTCTAAACTAGCATGATTAAGTATTTTCTAGATTAATAGTAGGTGTAGTATTTAAAGGCTCTATCACTTCACATTAAATCAAATTATTCCCATTACCGTTCTAAATAACCACCGAAATATCATCCTAATATTCAATGAAACTCAATAGTTGGTAACTCAAACAACCACATCATAGTAATGATACCTTCTCTGAATAGAGGCAATACTAACCTATCAAAATCATGGACTTCTTATTCATACTACGTCAGAACCTTTTATTCAGACTCTATCCCAACTCATAACCATGATTTATATCATGTATTTTTTCAAGGACTATAAGACTCTGTCACAAGATTCAAAAAATATAACATATGTTCTACAAATCACAAAATTATCCTTTATGATTTATCTACCTCTTCGTGGAATAACACAGTTAATAATGTTCAATGTGATGATACCCACCATAGGATTGTTATATCAATCATTTTATTAGAATGGGATCTCATCCCATAGAACACGCTCCCTTTTCACTAAACATAACTCTTATACATGTCTAATATTCTTATTCCAAGAACTAAAATGAGAGGAGAGGATCCAATCACTTATAAGCATTCTGAAATAGGTTTCACTTTGAATCATGCATGATACTCATCTCATTTCACATTCACACATCATAGGAATATGACATAGAATAAAAAACTAATCTAGATCGGTAGAATTGTTACACCTAATAATTTTGAAAATTTCATCCCAAATAAATTGAAAAACACAAATTTTGATTGTAATCTCATGTTAAAACTCTAAAAATGATATCATAACACTCGTATCCATCTATGCAAGAGATAAACTATTAGCTGATCCATTAGGTACTCCCATCACATTCCAATAAATTTGGGGACCATATGGTTTGATGTATTACATGACCTTGTTCCAGAAACTGTATGTTTCTTAATGAATCACTTCTTAACTCAATAGTCACCCCAAGAAACAAATAATGATACTACAATATTGAAACAATGTAATATGCACTACATATTCCTAGAATGTAATATCATGTACGTAGATAATAATAGATTCATGTTATCTATATGACTATTAACAAGATAAAGAATCTATAGTCCTACACCACTAAGAAGTAAAAAGGTCATGTGACCATAATAATTGTTAACCATGAATGAGTTATGTCTAACCCACTAAATATGAGAATTACATGATTATCCTAGTTTCAATAAAGGTTAACTAGTGCATGAACACATGTCAACCCCGAGTGTTGTTCTGAGAACTAATATTCATACCTGATTCAAATGAATCCTAAATAGCACCTCAAATATGAAAACTGAATTGATGCATTTAACTAAGTAAAAGTATTTAAAGGGTGTCATCTCAACCATTATTTCCCCTTAATAAACACTAAGTATTGGTATCTAAAATAGTTGACTCCAAAAAGTGTCACTCGGCTTACTAGCTCAACCTCTAATATCAATAAAAACTAAATGGTTAATAGTGACCTATGGGAAATATCCCCGTTCCAATCCATGGAGAATTTTTTTTTAAAAACAACTAACCTCACTCAGGGGTTGAAACTAAAAAAACCACATCATGGTTTTATTTTTAGGTAATTTAAGTGATTATATTTCATAAGATCATTTAATATAGATCATTGATATAGTATATCATGAACCAGTAATATAACCAAACTTTATGAAGCACTTTATATAGCTAAATCCAAGTAGCACAATAGGAAAATTTTCTGTAATTTCCTTTTAAGAAATAATTAAGCAATCTATTTAGCCATGAAATTATCACAAATGGATGAGTAAATGAACGTTTCAATTTCAATCTATGGATTAAAACACCCTCTAGGTTAAAATTAAAATATTATTTAATGGTGTCCTCAAAATAATAAAGCAAAAAAGTGATAAAAGGTATTTTATCATTTTAAAGTAAATTAGATTAGTGAAATTCTACCATACATTTATAGGTAACAATGAATAATTGGATGCTACAACATAAAATAACCATCCAATTTTTATTACATATACACCCAATAATGATATGTATTAAGGAAATATAATGATAAAGGTGACATATGGGGGTCTTTTCCTACCATCATTCTACTATCTAAGTGAAACCCAATAAAAAATTATTTTATTAATGATTAATTACAACATTAGTTGGATTATCACAAAATCATATCATGTCAAGATCAACCAGCTTGGGTCAAGTCTAGTTTATCTCATAAACATAAACATCCTAACTGACCAAATCAGTTCCAGTCAATTCTATGATCCATATGAAACTAAAAAACATTTTGATACACATTTTTAGAAAAAAAATTAATTATACAATGTTCTAGTTATATGAATTACCATTCTCACATTATAAAGGTACATACCATAATAAGTTACAATTGAAACATGTGATAGTATAACCATTTTTTCTCCTTTGGTCTCAGAATTTAAAAAATTACATATATGATGGTTTTATTATATGGTTTAACCTTTCCAATTTATAATGGACCATAAAATTTATAAATTTTTTTGGAAACCATTTAATCACAAACATAAATGTTTCATACCATCTAACTAATGGTCCACATCTCAAACATGTCATTAGTTCTTAATTAAGGTTCCACCATTTAGTTGTATGAGAAAACCATTGTGTTTGATCTAGAAACATTAATAACCAATTATATTTTCCATTATTCATACAATTTAATTTATCACTATTTAATCATGGCGTTCCAGGAACATAAAATATGCAACCGGAAGAGAAAGCAATTAAATAAACATGGCATGATATATGAATGAAATTTTAAATCCTTATGTTCCTATAATGTTGCATGAATACTACTTCCTTGGAATAACTTTATAAGGCTAAAATAACAAAAATAACTTAAATTAGTAACCATTATAATTTCATCATTCACTCAACATGAAATAATAATCAACTATAGTTAAGAATAACAATTTTACCCATTGAAACAAGATCTTTCCACTTTATTTGGGTTGGCCAAACCTAGACATGATCTATCTACCTAGTGCGGACACACTACTAGTATCACTTATACTATCCCAAAAAATTAAGCTAGAGGAAAAAATAATCTCTAATGTCACTTTTTATCATCATGGCCTAAGAACCCCTAAAACATTTTCATAATTCAGTTCTTTATATGGCCTCAAGTGCAGCTCTCCATACACCAAAGGATTCCAACTAGTAGTGGGGGTCTAATGGTGGATGGTGGGTGGATTATACCCATATGATCAAAGTGTCACAGATATATATACAATAAATTTGAAGTGGAATAAGATGGAAAACAAAGAGCCTGAATAAAATAATGACAGAAAATAAATTATAAATGAATAACTAATTATACAAAAACATGTTATAATGTACATAAACAGACATGTAGAAGGAAATACATAAGTATTCATAACGAAATGAACAAAATATTAAAATGATATATCTAAGAGAATCAAGGTCATAATCTCAGTTCCTTGCTCCTATGCTCCCATGTACATGAGTAACATCACATTGTATAATCCATCATCCAGAACATGCAACCATAAGACATGTTCAGGTACCAACAAACAAGACAAACAAGGTGTAAGAAAAATATAGTAGGTCATCACCAATGGTGTCTAATGAAATCCAATCTATTAAACTAAAATAAATTTCTATGAAAATAATGTAATATGGTAGTTCATATATAAATGTTATCAATTCAACTTAGGTACTACATTGGAAACCTGGACGACCATACCTACTTTGGACCAAGAGGGAATGTCTCTAAATACATGTCACCATGTAAATGTTAATATATATATATATAACATTAGGTGAATATATATATAATATAAATAGAGAACCATATATATATAGTACTATCATAAAACTAATGTGTTCCTCAAGCATCTTTGTACAATCATAAGAGTCTGACACTCAATAACAGATGTCACACCCAATGATCTCAATTGAATAATAACCGATGTAATTCCAATAAATTTAATATGAATAAGGATATAATAAAGTTATCAAATTTTTAGTAAGGTAAATAACCTGAACATGGGATATGAGACTTCATGCCTGTAAATTTAAATCAATGTTGTGTGAAATCATGTCCAACATCTATATCAAGAGGGGGTGTGAAACATCATATCCATATTTTCAGGTTTTGTGAAATTCATTTCAAAAATCCTTGAATGACGGGGTGTGAAACATCATCTAAAAAAACCCTAACCAAGGTCCACTAATCATAGTACAATATAAAGTTATCTCAATTTCCCTTTGATCACTTAGCTGAGGCATTCCAGAAAGAGGAACATAGTATCACTGAAGGTAAAATAGAAATTCATTTCAATATAGTGTTTAATATTTAATCACATCCCATGAAGAAATACATTTCATAATACAATCCATTCTAAAAAAATTGAATTACATTATTAGTAAATAGGATAACCTTGGGAAGCACATATGCCATAACAAAAATCGAATGACACTATTTAATCATCCTATTACATTAGTTAAAAAAATCACCTCAGAGGTGGGTTTAATATAAAAAAATTTCATGGTTGTCATTCCATTTTAAACATCATAATTAATTTTATAAGTTCTATCCCTCTTAATTATCATAAATTCCACACGTGATTAGGACCATACGGATTATCCAACCCAGTTAAGTAATTTTGGAAATTATAAAAGCACTAGGGCTTTTAAGTAAAACTGTTTTTGGTTTATATGAAAATATGGTATATGAAAAAATTTATTCAAACACACCTTAATATATGGTTTGGGATGGGTTCATCGACCTTTAACTATAAAAGGGTTCTAAAGGAATCATTTTTGTAGATTAAATATTTCAATTTTAAAAAATTAATACTTTAGGAGAAATGTATCGAAGGTATGGTATGGGAAATAGTGGACATATTATATAAAAAATGTAAATTTTAGGGAATGTAATATAATCCTCTTACATTATTCCAAGGATTATTCACTAATGCATTCCCAATATTTTATTCATGCTAGAATGAGATAAATTATAGGAATCATAAAAACCCCTACAAATATGTCATATAATATCACATGGAAATAGACTCTAATATGGAAAATAAATGAATAAATGAATAAATAAATAATTATGGACATTCATATGGTGATCCAATGCAACCATCAGTGAGTTATTCTGGGATCATACATGGATGATTCTTCCATTCCTAAAAGGATAGTCCAGAGGGGGAACTCATGTAAGTATATTATTTGTGTGGGGGGAGGAAAAGAGGTGATTGAGAGATAAAGGAGGTGCGGTGAAATAGAATATTCCATCCATTAAATGGTATTCCTAGTTTTTTCCGATAGTATGGAAAAACAAGTTGTGTTACTATCTAAAAGAGAAACCCCTTGAATGGTTAGGAACACACTTTGAGAAAACTGTGTTTATGTTGTTTTCTTCCCAATTCAATTTTCTATAGATTAATTTCATATTTTTTTATTTATTTACCCACATATTTTTGGTGTGTTATGTGAATATAAAAAGTCCTCATGGTTATGTTTGAATGGTTTTCACTAATAATGATCAAATTGTGAGCCTAACCTTAACATTCTAATAAACCTTCTTTTGAAGCAAAATGATTTAGATACTCAAAAAAATACTATAGATACCTCATGGGCCTTAAAACTATGTAAAAATATAAAATTTATGTGAAAAAAATTGGTATTTACATTTCAACGATTATATCCATATTCAGTTCGTCCACTAATTTTTTTTTCAAATCTCATAGACATTCCATCCCAATCCAAAACAAGTAATATTACAAGGATCCTATGCTCAAAAACATCATGAATATAAAAAGTTTGGATGGATAGTTATAGGGCTTAGGTAATAATTTATTTGGCTAGTTCTTGGGATTTTTAATGTTGATAATTGTTTTAAATGATGAGAAAAAGTTGAATCGTAGATATACCAACCATGGGAACCTAGGTTTCAGACTCATTTGTAATGTTCTTGTATGGGAATGATCTTATCATAGGATAGGGAATGCATAGAGAAGGTCCATGGGGTGGGGAAAGATTAAAGGCATTTTTTATTTAATATAGTGAATTTGATTTATTATTTTACTAATATTATCTTTATAAATAGTTAAAATGTATTATCTTATTTCCATTTTCATGAAAAAAAATTTATTTAATTATGGGTTTGAAATCGATCATATTTTAATTTTCAATTAAAATAATCTATATGTATCACTAAAATCCTATAAAATCATGGTTTAATTATAGTATCATTATATTTTTATTTACATTATTACATAGGGGATATAATTTATAAAAAATAATTAATTAAAAAATTCCGTCATCAAGGAATATGTTTGAGCCCATGTTGTTCATAATTGATTATGGAATAAGTGATCATTATATACATAATGCATGGGATTGACTAGATATTATTTGTTCATATTGTAGGTTATCTAGGCTGATAATATAAGAATGATTTTGGTACAACTAATATGAATATCTTCATGTGTATAAGAACAAAAGTTATTTAATTTTTAAATAATTCATGGTTTATATAAGTGAAATTCAAATGGATTACGAATCAGTTTTATATAAAATATCTATAAATCAATTATGTTAAAAATCTAAATTTTAATTAATATTTTCTAGGAATTGAAAATTAATAAATATTAAAATTATATATATGAAATATTTCATTTAGAGGTGTAATTTCTGCGATGTTCCCATTAAATATCACAAAATATTTTCATTTAACAAAAATATGACAAATTATATATGATTAGTTCTTAAAAATCAAAATTAAATACTTTATTTTTAATTAGTTTGTGTGTATTCAGTCGATAAATATATTAATTCATTATATATATTTAGAAACCACTTTGAACTAAAAAAACCCATGGCTACCTCCCACCATCTACCTCATTTCACAACCTAGCCCCCCCCCCCCCCCCCCGCAACCATAACTTGTGTCAATCTATTTTATTATTTAATAGGAATAATATATATATATCAATATATTATAAGATAATTACAACCAAGAAAACAATTATCTATGAGATGAATAAACAGAATAAAATTTATAAAAATAAAAGTATGTACAATTAACATTAGCTCATCATCGTTAAATGGTCAGTGAGGTTAATGAATATTTAACAAAAATAACTAAAAGTATATTTCATTTAAAGGTTTAAGTCTACCACATGAATCAATAAACATATAGATCAAATATATATTACCATGAAATGTGTTATTGGACATCCTCCTTAAGTTTAAATTAATGGAAGAGTATGGTAGATATTTTTATTTTGAGAAATAATTATTGTTTACTAAAAATGATGGAGGGAACACCTCCTTTTATAATATTGTTTCACATAATGATTTCAATCAATCATAAAAAGTGGATAATTTTCAAAAATAATAATTGGAGTCTAATCAAATTATCGTCCTCTGAAAAGTATGATATTTACCAAAAAATTAACAAAGTATTTATTAATCATAATTTATATTTAATGGTGAATTATAATAAAATAAATAAAATTATTAATGATATAGTCATATATTGTGTGTCGCGAAAATCATGTAACACATCTGGAGACTCTCACCACATCATGGTTTATATTCATAGATCATATATCACAAAACATTTCATATTCACTGAATCCTACAAATATTTTTATAAAACATTGAAACATTATGAATCTATCAAAAATCCATTGGATAGATTATTATAAAAACTTTTCCTTGTTTTTTTTAAAAATTACTCACAAATTTTTACTCATTCTATGGAATGACATTATGATTGTAACATTCTGAACTCAGATGCCACACAATGATGTCCTGGGACTGGTGGGTCATAAGGCCTCAAGCCCATATCTCTAAATGCCTGAGGTTGTGGACTATCAATAAGTGCTGAGGTGAGTCAGTGGGGAGACTATTCCTTCATTAGGAGAGTTATCATGACGGATGTTAAACACATTAAATAGAGGGAGAGAATAAATAAGAAGATAGCTGATAAAATAGACAAGCAATGTGGGAATATATAACAAACCAGTAATGTCTCACATAATGATATATATGATACAAGTGTTTATAAAATATCCAAAACAAGTACATGGCATCACAATTCAATACATGTATCTAAAATGAATAAAATACCAAAATGATATCCCATTAGAATCACAAGCCTCATCTTGGTCACATGCTTCACTGATCTATAGAAATAATCAACAACCATTGCTTGGGTGCTTCCCTATGTTATGACCTGGAAACATATAATTTATTTGGGTCGCCAAAGAGGCCCAAATAGTGTGTGAGATAAACATCCAAGAAGGTGACCTCCCAATGATCTATACAGTTCTAATCAGCCCAATGCAAAATCCTAAACAAGTTTATGTAAGAAGTATGTAAGGGTGAATGCCCATGAAATATGTTTGATGCAAATAGCAATACTAAAAAGCATCTCAAGGCTCCCTGAAATATGTTTTATATGCTAACAAGGTAGCTATTAGAAAATTAAAAAACCAACACGACCATGTCATACATCCAACCATATAAAAAACCCATGACCATTACATATAATGAAGTGTATGAAAAACCCACATCCACGTTGTATAGTGAAGCCATAACCGAAACCCCAGAACCAAGACATATAGTATATTATAGAACCTGAGGGTCTGAATCCATTGGGTAGAAGATCAAGATATCCCCATCAAGTCATAGGATAATCACATTGGAAACATTGTATAGACACTGGTGGGAGTCCTAGGATCTTGTATACTAACATGTCTTATGCGAGTCCAAGAAAACTAGTTTCAAGGGGTAATAAAGCCCGATGCATCCCATGGAATCAATTCCAGAGAAGCATACTCAACCCAAGGAATCCTCTACTTTGTTTCAAATCCCTGGAGAGTCATCCATGGAATCTATCAAGCCATTCATTCATTTTATACAAGCATTTATACCATTAAACAATTCCTTTTATATGAGTCCACCCAATAATATAATCACATTCATTAAATTACACATAATTATTATACCAAATCATTAATAACCATTTATAACTAAATAGATTCGATGGAAATACCAACCCATTCATGCCATTCCATTCTAGGAGTATACCCACTAATATAAGAAAAACCTATTTAATCCATTTAATCAAATTAAGCATGGAATGACAAGATAATATAATTAAATGGGGTAGTACATCTCCTAAAAAATATATTCTATTCCACATTACTTATAAAAAGGCATCTTAGAACTAGGAAGGAATACAAGAACACGGATTGAGTGTCCTAACTCGGCATAAACTGGATAAACACATAAGGCGCACCCGATGGGTGACCATAGTTGGGAAAACAACTACCTACGCATCACAAAGGAACCTAGGTCCATCCTTATTAAGTCATATTTAACCCATGTTAATATATTAGTTCTATACCAATGTTTCGCTGAAAAGTATAGAGGGTGGAGAAATGCTCAATAGCCTTATAAAGCATCATAAGCCAAAAGAATAGTATAGACCACCTACCATAACTCAGTTGTAGATTTCTTGTCCCATATCAAGTCCTGATTCACCATATTTTAGGAGAAATATAAATAATGGATGGAGAATGAGAAATTAGGTCATATGTTTCTAAATACAAACAACACAACCATTATTCTGAATAATAAATAATGGCTACAAAAGAATTGAGTATATACTAATATGGTTACAACATGATAGACAACCAATGAATCAGAGGTCAAACAACTGCTATATCTAGAAAACAATATTAATGGGTATTAGTCATTTAATGATACAGAAAAATTCTTTTGTGTGAAAAATAGTGGTATTGCCTCTATTTTTAAAAAAAAAATCAGGCAATTTCATGACATGTATTCCTATTACACAGTGTGTAATGCCCAATTTTCACATCCTACAAAAAACCAAATACATGTCGTGAATGGTCATGGATATACCATTACACATCATGAAATGGTATTACACGATGTGTATCCCTTTTTCACATTGTGTAACCGGCCTACAGCCAGCCTCTAGCCTTTTTCCACTTCTTTCCCAAGTAAGACCCAAATGGACAACAACCCGACATAGGTTCTAAGCTAATGAAAATATTTAACAAGCGAATAACCTAAAAAAAATTTGTACCTCAAGAAAAACCTAGGATCTTATGATCATCTCCCTTATATAAATTCATACAAGAACTTCCCTCTCAAGGGTGGTCAAGATTCATCCAAAAACAACACTATCCACTAAGAACTTATATCAGCCTCCATCTCCAAACTCTCATTCTATAAAGGTTTTTGTTTCCATATCAATCATACTGGAGGAACTAGCCGGCCTCATAGAACCTTATTTCTCTTTTCAAAAACATGAATTGGATTCTCCTTGAATAATGAATCATCCTAAATCTCAACCTCCTCAACATGGAAAATGTGTGACAGGTCTGAATGATAGAGGTGTATTTGAGATACATTTAAGACATCATACATGGATCTGTACCTCTATGTTAACTACAACCAATAGACGTCCAACACAACTCTCTATAAAATCTTAAATGGAATGACATATGTATGTGAAAGATTACCGTATATCCAGATTTTCATATGTTTTAAACACAATGAGACATACAAGAAAACATAATCCCCATCCTCTAACTATAGATGACATCTATGTCGAATGACATTTGATTTTTGATGACACTGCGAAGTAGCCATACACTTATGAATCAGTATGACCTACTCAGAATTCTCCTACAAGAGACATGGTCAATGTAATGCTAGATAACAGACCTGAAACTAGCACATGGGAGAAGTGCACAACCAACTATACAATGCCTCATAAGCTACCATCTGCATAGTATCCTAAAATTGATATTGTAGGATAACTAAACCATGTGTATATGCCTCCCCCATGATCCCCCACAATATAGGACTCATGATCGCTACATGTCCCCCAGCATTTATATCATACACTCTGACTGGCCATCAGTCTAAGGGTTGTATGTTGTACCAGAAGAACATGTGTACCCAACGTCATCTGAAAACTCTTCCATAAATGAGACGTAAAGTGTTAATCCCTATCTGAAATGATTGTGTGCGGAGCCCCATAAAATCATACCATTCCACGAATGTACTTCCATACAGTATCATCTACTCATAATGTTTTATTTATCATCATGAAATAAGATACCTTTATGAGCCTATCAACAACAACACACACTGTATCATTACCTTGAGGTGGCCTTGGAAAACCAGTCACTATGATCATCACGACATTATCCTATTTCCCCATAAAATCAAACTATCCCATGAATGTACAACCATAAATAATCATCTACACTAAAGGTATTATTTATCGGTATGAAATGAGATACCTTCATGAGCCTGTAAAAAACAACACACAGAATATCTTTACCATCAGGTGACCATGGAAAACCAGTCACTAAATCTATCGCGAAATCATCCAATTTCCACTCAGTAATAAGAATATACCACAAAATACTGATCGAGCACAGATTTCAGGCCTCCACCTGCTTACAGGTGGAACACCTTAAAACAAAACCAGCTACCTCACTTTTCATACCCTACCACCATTAGTAACAACTCGGGTCATGGTATATCTTGGAGACCCTAAGATGCACTGCCCAAGGTGAAACATGATACTTCATCATTAGCTTCTCATGTATATCAACTAGAACGCAGACGTGTCAATGGATACAAGGAATATCATCCTCACCCACCATCCTACAAGGAGGTAGATCCTCACCTTCCATACACTCCCATAGTACTAGGCTCTCAATATATAATAGATTCCACATCCTCACTCTATCGATTATATTAGATGTCACTGCTAAGGATAATAGGTAGGTCTGACCATGTCTGTCGTGCACCTCCAGATACATCTCCAAGAATAATGTCATAAGCTTCCTCTCACTACTAACATGTCGTACTTCCAGTATCTGAGTCCTCCTACTCAGTGCATCAGGCACTACCTTTCCATTACTAGAAATGTAAGCTGGCTCGATGTGAAAGGAATTTAGTTACTCTACCCACCTTCGCTATCTCATATTCAAATAATGTGGTGAAAAGATATATTTGAGACTTTTGGGGTCCATGTATAATAAAAAAATAATCTCCCCGTAAATAGTGTCCCCAAGGGCTCATTGCATGAACAATTGTATCTAGATCCGTATCATGCATATGATAATTCATCTCGTATGGCCTCAGTTGTCGAGAACCATATTCCAAAACCCTTTCTCATTGTACCAGCACTACTCCCAGCCCAATACTTGATGCATCACAATACATAGTGTAGCTCCTACCCTACTCTGGATGTATCAGGACTAGTGGTGATGTCAAACGTCTTTTCAGCACTTGAATGGTTGTGTCACAATATTGTGGCCACAAAAACATCACAACATTCTTATTAACACCATTAAATGGTTCTTCTAACCATGATAAGTAATTTATGATATTCTTGTAGTAACCATTTACCCCCAAGAAATTATATACATAAAAAATGATCATGGGATGTTCCTAGGAAACTCAGCTCTCAACTTCTCTAGGTCCACTGAAACACATATATCTGATATTATGTGACCTAGAAAGAGAATGTGATCCTTCCAAAT
The DNA here is from genome assembly GCA_963277665.1 of Viscum album. Taxonomy (NCBI): domain Eukaryota; kingdom Viridiplantae; phylum Streptophyta; class Magnoliopsida; order Santalales; family Viscaceae; genus Viscum; species Viscum album. Next base: position 1,992,321,807 of record OY728155.1, read on the forward strand.
GTGGTACTTTGATAGTATAGAATATAACTGATACTCTCTCAGTGTATTCAATATTATGTCAATATTTTTGGAACGGTTGTGTAGATTTTGAGAATAAACCAAGATATTATCCACAAAACCACAAAATTATAATCTTGGTAAGGATGGAACACTCGGTTCATCAAATTCATGAAAACCACTTTCACATTAGTGTGAACGAATGATATAACAAGATACACGTATACACTATACATTCTATAAAAGTTGGTACAATGTATGTCTATAGGTTGAACACAAACTTGGTGTTATCTTAATCTCATGTCGATCATTGAGAACACTCGGTCATCTCGATGATGATCAATGAGGTCAACTATATGTTGAAAGGGATTCTGGTTTTTAAACTTCATCTAGATCAGTTTCTGATAGTCCACACAGAGCCTAATGGTGACATCCCCCTTTTTAGAAAAAAGGAATAGAGAACCCCCCATGAAGTACCGGTTCGAATAAACCCCTTCCCTTATAAAACATCTAACTATCTCTTGTGCTCCTGTAAAACCTTTGTATCCATCCAAAAAGGAAGAATTCATACTGGTGATGCTCCGGGCACAAGCTCGGTGGAGAAATGAACCACTCTCTTGATTGGTAACCTATAAAAATTGTCTAGGAATACATCCTTGAAATGATACACAACTAGAGGATAGTCTGCCTAACTCACTCCATGATCATCCAAAAATAATCTTACAATATGGGTTGTCTACGTGCCCGACACAGGATACTTTGGTCTAGATCTTCTCACCTAGACATCCCATTCACCCTTGTGAATATACACTGCACCATCTAAAGATGTAAAAGTAACCCTTTGGTATTAGTAGTCAACATATGCTCAATATGAAACTTGTCAGTCCACACAAAGTATGACGTCAAACCCTATCATCTTGAGAACATAAAGCTCCTAGATGAATTGACACCCACCAACCTTAAAGGGACACTCCTTACACTAGTTCACATCAACCGTTCTGATCTTCAATGGTATGTCTAGCATCAAAATGTCCTCAGAATAAAAATCAATAATCAGAAGGATCATCCCCAACAGTGTATATATAAAACTATGAAATGAACCTATATCTAAACAATTAGATTTAATAGTAGAGGCTACTAGGTTAGTACCATTCACTATAGATGGTTCAACAACTTCTTCTTAGGGGTAGGATATACCAAATAAAAAGGAATGTGCTACGACCCTATGACACAACTTTACTACTCGAAGTAGGCCCACATTGATGTCTCAATGTAACTGGTGTCTGGATGCCTCTTTGATGAAAATAGTTGCCTCTTCAAAAATGAATATCACTACACTAACTCCCTGCCTAACGTAGAGTTGAGGAACCTTCTCTTGAAAATGATGTTAGAGATGACCCCAACCACTCACAGATTAATGAAACATCCTTCAAAACTGATACATGTGGCCCATCCTACCCCAAGCTCAGCACTTTATTAGGTCACGATAACATTGATTGTTCTTGTGGCCTAGCCTTCCACACTGTTGAAAAAACACCAAGCTACTAGTACTCATAGCCTGACTTGTACTCATCTCGAGTGAAGCCTCAAAACAATGATTCCTACCGAAAGACATAGATCGGTGGGTATTGAATCGACACTCCCCTATTCTGTACTCCCATATTTCCTCATGTTTTACTCTTTAACCATATTATGATTTTCAATATAATTTATATATGTCAATTTGGACATGTTGACCTATGATTTGATAGCATGTCTGGGACCTTTCATGATATGTCTTTCTCTAGACAGCACATCAGTAAGGTTTATTGGCACAAAATAATGAAACTATATAAAGAGTGTCAATTGCTCGATAACTATCATCATACCATTCTTTATATGCATGAACTCACTATCCCACTATACTCGTAGAATATCGAGGTAAAAGTAGTCATAGAAACGGGGTTGGAAATCCTCCAAACCCTTATCTAATAGACTGTCAGCCTGGTCTAGAACATCCAACCAATTCTTTTCTTCTATACATAGCATGTAAGTGGTGATCTTGACCCTTATCTCAAGATGCATATCCATATAATCAATGATATCTAATGTGTCCTCAATCCACAACTCATTAGCCTTTGGACCTCCATCCCCCAATAATGTGGGAAGATGCCACTACTGGAACATCAGTGTCAGTTGATCCATAGACATGGCATGGTGTGGTAATCCATGAAAATCTTGCATATAGAGATATAATCATTTGTGGAATTATGCTTCACCACCTATGTCCAAAAAATACTTTGGTATCATAGTTGGATCTAATGGAGGATCAACTAGTATCCCATATCCCACCACCTCTGGAGTAAGTTCATCACCACCCTTGTGGTGTACAACTGGAGGATGTCATGGTGGGATACCTCTATAATGAAAAACACATGCTTCAGAAATTAATGATATCAATGTTGTTTCCCAAAGGCATATAATAGATCAAAACCCTCTTAAACCATGTCAACCGACAACCTGCTCCTAAATCCATGACTATGTAATGAATAGCAATAAAAACTACTAGAAACTCTACCTCTTTCTCACTGAAAAGTAGGGTCTTGGTCAAGCCTCTATTTTCTATTTCATTCTCACATTTCAATTACTCAAAAAAATTCAACAAGGTTTTACCATTCCCAGATCCATGGGGGCCAATAACACTTCATTAACCCAAAACATATTTCCCATTAAATTATGACATTTCTAATTTACATTCTCATTTTCATTTATTTGGTGCATAATTTCCCAATCCATATGGGATGATACAATTTATGAATTTAAATATTGTTTCATTCCTCTATCTGCTACACAATGTTTATCATAGTTGTAGGAAAAGCTATCACAACATCTATTTCAATAACAAGCGATAAGTACTGCGTCCTAAGTGGCATGACATAATGCATTGAATGTGATTTCTAAAAAGTCCGTGTATGATTTATAAGATTGAATACACTCATGTCATTAGGTTTAAAAAAAAATAGAACCCAAAATCATATAAATAGTAATAGGATAACTCATGTGTGTCACCCAATGGTTAAAATAAATCAAATGTAATAGTAAATATTTTCAAAATCACAATTCAATTCGGAGCATTTGGGATTTTCCCTATACATGGGGTAGATAGACCTGTTCGCAACTTATTACCAAACTTCTATTCTTTCCTACACATGTATATTGTCACCAAATAGTAAGGTAAACAAGAAAATACTACTTTGATACCTCTTGATAACGTTCCGAACTCAGATTCCACCCAATGGTGCCCTGGGCCTAGTGGGTCACAAAGCCTCAAATGCATCTTCGCAAGTTCCATAGAATTTTGACTATCAGTGAGGTCCTAGGTGAGATAGTGTGGATACTATTCCATCTTTACTAGAGTATATCACTGTGGAAGTTAAACACATTCAATAGATGAAGTGAATAAATAATAATCCAAAAGATAAAATAGACAAGAGATATGTGAATATATAACAAACCAGTAGTGTCTCATATAATGATGCAGATGATGCATTTATCTAGAAAACAACCAAAAAAGTACATTGTATCTCAATACAATACAAGTATAGAAATTGAAAATTGACCAAAAAGGTATCTCATTATAATTGTAATCAACAACTTGGTCTCACGCTCCCCTGCTTCAAAAAATAATCAACAACCTATGCTAGGGAACTTTCTTCTATTATCACCTACAAACATATAATCTATTTTGGTCCCCAAGTAGTCCCAAATAGGTTGTGAGATAAAAATATCAGTACCTAACCACCCAAATATTGATACATTTCTAATCAGAAAAAAGCTGAATGTTAAACAATTGTATGTAAGAAGTAAGTGTGAATTCACCTGGAATAAGTCTAATGTTTCTAGAAATGCCCAAAATCCTTGAAAGGATCCCCGAAACAAGTGGTAACACCTATCAAGGAATCTATAAGAATATTAAACAAGAAACATGACCTCTCCACATGTCCATCCATATCTAAACCCCACAACCTTGCAATATAGAGAACTATATGAAAACCCCATGGCCATGCCGTATAGAGAAGCCATAACAGAAACCCATGACCTAGTCGTATAGAGAGGTATTACCCATGAAGGTTATGATCCATGTTTTCGAAGACAATGGAATACTTGTCGATTCCTTGGGGCATCGTAGTGGAAAATCGGTATAGGCACTGGTTGGTGTCCAAGTAGCATCTGTACCGACATGTCCTACGTGAGTTCAAGTAATTTAGATCTAAGGGTTAGTAATGCCCAAGGAATCCCATGGAATAATGAACCAAGGGTCATATTGAACCCAAGGTATCCACCACCACATTCTAGATACATGGATATTTTTCAAGGGCATCCATCAAACCATTCATTAATTTAATACAAGCATTTATACAATTTCACAATTCCTTTCCATATTAGTCTACCTTCTTATATAATCACAGTCATTAAATTTACAATAATGAATATACCCACTCATTTATCATCATTCATAACTCAAAAGATCCCAAGGGTATACCCACCCATTCATGTTTTTCCATTCTATGAGTATACCCACTCATATAAGTCAATTTTATTTATTCAATTTAATAAAAATAACAATGGAACGGCATGATAAGAAAAGGAAATGAGGTAGTAAATATCTCAATAAATCTATTAAATTCCACTTAGCTTAGATACATGACTCCTGGAATAAGGCATGTGTAAAATAACACCCCTTTGGTGGCCTATCTAGGAACAAACTAGATAAAAGTGTATGGTGAACCCCATGGGCGTCCTTATAGCAGGGGAAATAACTACCAACTCATCATAATGGAAACTAAGGGCTTACATAATAAGTCATATTTAACCCAATTAAACATATTAGTTCAAAACAGGTGTCGCACTAAAAATTATGGTGGGTGGAAAAAAGGTCGATAACTCTATAAATCATCAAAATCTAAAAGAAAAGTATAACACACCTACCTTATCATGGATATACATTGATCATCGAGTATCATGTACCAATTCACATCAGTTTTAGATTAATATGAAGAACGGATTAAGAACAAAATAATAGGGCATATGTGCCTAAATCCAAACAACACATTCATTCTTCCAAAGAATCATGATTGACTAAAAATTAATTCAGTAATTAATGATGTGGTTCCAATGTGACTAACGAAGGAAGAATCGGAGGATGGAGGACAGCTAGATCAAGAAAATTAAATATATGGTTTTAGGCCTTGAACTAGGGAGAACACACTTTTGCATGGAAAATAGAGTCTAGTGCCTCTTTTTTTGTTAAAAAACAATTAGGAAATTACTTGACATGTATGCCCATTACATGGCATGTAATTCCCTGTTTTCCCTCCGTAAGGAAACTCCCATACACATAATGGACGGCCAAGGCCATACAATTACACATCGTGAAACGAGATTACACTAAATTTATCCCTTTTTAGCAATTTTTTATCGGTCTGTATCAAGCCTCTAGTCATTCAGCCACTTCTATCCCAAGTACAACCCAATCGGTCCATGTCACGACTTATGGTCTAAGCCAAATGAAATGATTAAAAAAAATTACCCCAAAATAAAAGATCGGTACCACGTGAAAAACGTAGGATCTTATAATGATTTTATGGGAATATTTATAAATTAAAATAACTATAAATTATCTAAGATTATATTTTTTATATAGTTTACTCAATAAAAATAACATTGGAACTCCAAATATAAGGGATCAAGATTGATTTCGATAAAACACACTCATATATGCATTTATATATATATATACATATATGAATACAATTAAATGTATCTCTATTAATCATATGTATAATTATATAAATTATTTGTTCAGTACACTAAGTTACCACTATAAAATAAACATGCAATTTTATTATCTTCCATCTCAAACAATACCAATTATCCAAAATAGATTGAGCAATTTTACTGAATAAATCACTTATCATTATCTAATTTTTTGAACACTACACATGTGATTCAAATAAGCCTATAAATTAATTTCCACATTCTAATTCAATCATGGTCCTATATGTAAAATTTTTATATAAGAGGTGATTTCATATCTTTTCCAAACACAATTAAAAGAAATATCTATAACATACATAATCATCCCAGAATTAGCTCGGCCTTAAGGCTACGATAGTAAATTTATCTAATTTAAAAGTTCCACATGTTAAAAATCTAAATAAAAATAGAAAATAGGGATTCAGAAAAATATTATACACATTTTTATATTAAATATTGAATTAATTCTATATGATATATTTTTAAGGGATGATCTAGATAATGAGTATATACATATTATTTCCTGATTATATAGTGTTTCTTATATGAAAATATACTCATAATAATCATAACATATCATCACAACCAATAACAATTAATTATTGTTATCAATAATAGATTAAAAAATTCATTTAATGAGCGGATTTTATCATTACTATGTTTCTTTGAAATATTATCACACAAGAAATATAATTAATAAATAACTGTTTTACATTAAAGTCTTGAATGTTTTATACTTGAAATAACTACTACATATTTTATCACAAATATATAATTCAGAAAGAAATTACAGAATTCATGTTATCAATAATTGTTAATTGTATTATTAGAGGATATGAAACATTATTATCAGTATCCACCAAACAAATCATTAAATATATTTGATAAAATAATTCATAAATGATATGGAACTTATGAAAGATATATTTTGTCCAATAATGATCCCAGTTTTCTTTTTCCTATGAAATGATTAAATTTTTTTCAAAATAAAGACTAATTACACCTAATTCTTAAAAGAACCCCATGTTTACTAAAAAACATCGTGATCCAAACAACTTCATTCATATTATCTGATGTAGTTAGATACTCTACATCTATTATTTAATCTTCCATGATTAGATGTTTAGATCTCTACCATCTCATTTATCCATAATTTTGATAAAATCATGAAATATATTTAGATATCATACAACCCATATATATTAGAAATACATCATCATTTTAATCCTTTTCAGTGACCTCTTCCTCGAATATTAATTTGAAGCAAAAAATATTAATTTATTTAAGGTAATTAAGGATATTCTTTAAATTAATACAATGAATTTCAAAAGGATTGTGATGGTATTAGATAATTATTCTAAAATAACATGATACTATAGGTCGTGTATATAAAATTACATACATGATGAATCTTAAGGTGGTTGCATATGTAATCCTATTAATGTTTCATATTTCTTACCTCATAAAATGGAACTAAGTCTTCCTAATGCTCATTCCATTAATGATAGAGAAAAATATTTTTAAATCTATAGTTTTATATCATCATACCAGATATATTTTATGTTTCACAAATGATATTCATAATCAATTTCCCATTAATAATAATATAGAGTATAAATTTAAGGTATAATTTCAATCGAGAATTATTTTATCTATATAAAATATAGGAAATAAAATATCACTCTCACTGACCTAGTTTTATATAAAATAATATTTGAATTTTTTTGAAAACTAAACTCATTATTTTTAGCATTAAAGATTTTTTATAACTTTGAGTAACCTTATTCAATCTATTAATGATGGACCATTATAACATAAATACTTTAATAGTGGTATTTGGAACCATATAACCATTTGGATATATCATATATGCATACCAGACTAATTTATTATTAAGGGGAGTTTGTTTTGATATAGATTTGGAATATATTATAATAATAATAATAATCTAAATTATAATTAAATAACTAAATAGGCTTTACAATCACCACATATGAAAGTATGTTTACAGAATTGATTCCATAAATGTTTTTACTCATTTCTCACTAAGATAGATTTATAGGTATAATATCTTTTATCCATTTCAATTTTCTGATTGAAATTCCAATTAAATATTTTTTATATTATCTTTTCAAGTATATCGAATAAGTTACAACCATGGTTTAAATACTTAATGCCCACATAATATCTCAATGAACTCTCAATTGGTAGTCGATACATCAATAATGAAGGTCACATCACCATGGTTTTATATATGATGTCATTATCTCTTAGTATCCCATTGAATCAGAACAGACCTTCATGGTTATTGTATAACCTGATTTGAATCACTTTTTATAGCTACATATAAAAATAACAGACTTTCAATATTAGGAAAACACCTTTTTGATGGCCCTAAATATCTCCTAGTTCAATTTTTTTTCAATGACTCTTTTATTGATATATTCCTTCTTAAGGAAAATACATTCATAGATTATAAACAATTTTCATTTAATGGTATTATATAAATAATATCCCATTTCCATGGGATAATCATCAAATATTAATTTTTCTTGTTTTTTAGTTTTTTATATAAAAATAAACATCCTTAGTATTATTTACATTTATAAATCATCAAAATATAAAAATTGAGATCCCTTAAAGTCCATACATTACATGGTTTCATTATTTTCATTTTGAATAGAATATAGATAAATAATAATGTCATCTATTTAATATCATATCTTAAAAATAATAAAGTAAGGTCCCAACAATCATCATTAATCTAACCATTTTTAGTAAGGAATTATTCTTACTCTTATACCCAACTTTCTGTTATGATGTTATAATTGGAGTGAGTTATGTTACAATTCAATAATATCCCAAATTATCAAAAAAAATCATGGTTCAATTAATCCCCATCTTAATCTGATCAAAAATAATTTAATTTTATTATACAGTTGATTTTTTATTTTTTTGTATTTATTTTAACTTTTCAATATTTTAGATTTTTTAAGTCTTCTTAAACATATTACTACAGTAACTAAAATTTTATGTAAATGTTAGAAATTCCCTATAACCACAACCTATTTGGTTACTCATTGGTCGAAATACATCATTAAATTTATTTTTTTGTTTTACTCTATCCTTATATCCTTTTATACTTATAGGTGTTTTTTATGTATAAGGGTTTCGCATTAAACATTATATATTCTAGTATTTTTTTAAAATGAATTCGCATTTGATGAACGTTTTGGTTTAGAGTTTTAGATAATTAAGATAAAATCTAAAAATGTAAAACCATATATTACAAGTGGAATATTATACATAGTATACATTTTTCCATAATATAAAACACTTTAAAGTAAAACATGATTTCCTTTTTTGAAAATTTTTATCAAAATTAAACTTTACTTCCTCCTTTATCTTACACATTGTTATACCCTAGGAAAATATTTTAGACCATGGGATGAGAAAAAAAATCACAGAAGGAGACATGAAAATGAAATAAATAAAAGGTTACTCAATGAATACATTAAACCGATGATTTTTTTCACAAAGTCGTACTTTTCACCCGTAAAACATAATCTTTTTAGATTTCTACATGAAATTATTAGACTTATATAAAAATACATAGAAAAAATAAGTCATTATGGTAACATTTGGAATCATGTCCATATCAAACTTATAGTAACTCTCCAAGATTCATAGGGAGTAACCATCATGGTTGCATTTGGAATACCCACTATAGTATATTCCCTAAACTATTAAGTGAACCCTGCCGATTAACACTATTTCATTACCCCGTGAATGAGAGATCTATAACAGGATAACAAGTCTTTAGTTTATCAAAGAACCACATATTATAATAAAAAATTTCGAAGAACAATAACATATTCCGAACACATAAATAATGCATAAATTAAAATTAAATTTTGAAATCACTTTTATTTTTACAAAGTAGAACACTCATAAATGAAAAAATAGATTTTAAAATAAATGTGTAAACATTTTATAGAAGAATAAAAACATTAAAGTGACATAACATAATGATAATACGTTCATTCCATCTAATATAATTAAATATTCCCTTTAACTTTTGCGAAAACTGTTGGAAAATGATCTTTAAATGAATGTTTTTAAAAGGAAGCCTCTTAGCTATAGTACAAATCATCACGTACAATCTTTATATTTCAGAATAATAAATATAGTATGATTATTTAATTTAATTGTAATTTTATTTAATTTAATTATTCCTTTACAACACTTAATATCTTGTTATAATAATTACATAAATATTTAAGATCATGTCTGACGTTTTGTCGATATTCAGTACTTGTATCCAAAATGAATTTGGTATGATGTTAATAGTCAATGTCCACATAAGTAAATAATATCAAAAATATTATTAATGAATTAATAATAACAATTATACATTAATTATACATTTTAAAAAACTATTATGCATGGTTATAAAAAATTAACTACTTTATAATCATTTAAATAATAGGTTGTATGTACACATAAGAAGTGTTTCCATTTTTATGAGAGCATTATAGAAAACTGGTCATTATAATTTTATCTTTCAAAAACGATCATAATAAAATTAATATTATATTAATCATTTAAATACAATTATATATATGATCCATGTGATTTCATGAGGAAAGAAAATCACATCGCTTCGTTAAGGTGATAGTTCACCCACACGCATGACAACGTTATTATTTCTATGTTCTTGGAAAGGTAATAATGTAAATAATATATAATTATTTAATAATGATAAATATGTAATGAATATAAAACATAAATATTAAAATTATTATTATAACCAATATCGATATATGATGATAGATAATGAATTATATTTGTTCGTGATGTGGTAGTCTTCAGTACACTGGAACGAATAATTCATTTCCCACTTGATTAAATTTGAGAAGTATTTAAGTGAATATATTAACGAAATAAAATCTAATTATATTTTGGATTATTTATTTATTATTTAATCATAGTTTAATAAAATTTTAATGTAGTTTCAGAAGAAATAATAAAACACATAATTAAAAATAATAAATATTCTTTAGACAATCATCTTCAATTAACACCTTATCAACTTTAAAAAGAGATTTATGCCTAAAATAAAGCCTATATAATATCTTGTTGGATTATAGGATGTTATTTGGGAAGATATTTCTTAAACTAAATAGTTCTTTATGTGTCATGAAAATAGAAAAATTGGGGGCCTTTCATAGGTGAAGCGAGGGGCATTCTTAAAATTCTTCAAAAACATAAATTAATTGAAATTAGTTTTATTTTAAATATGGTTCCAAACAGATATATTTATAATATATGTTGATTTTGGGTCTAAATAATATCATCTAATGAAAATTTTGCCTGTTTTTAATATTCTTTTAATCATTATCTTTTTGTTTTTACCCTTATTTAACTAATTAAACTCTTACAATGAGATCATGTATTTTACATTTTTTTGGGATAATATAATTACTATAAAATTTTATAATACCCATATATGAGTAATTTATAACATATTAATAATTATCCCAATATTTTGGTTGAAATTTATATTTTTATAAATTTAATATCAATTAATATATTAATCTTTATTTTATAATCTTAATAATTTAATTTTTGACACTTTTCATTACATGAAATTTTAAAAATATTATCAAAACCAAATAATTTCCAAAAAAACACTTCCAAAACTACAGTAACATATAAAAGTAATCAAAAAATATCTTTTATTACATTTATGATAAATAATTATATTTATTTTAGTATTTTTAATATCATTTATTTGGAATTTCTTTTAATTAAACAATTATTGGATCATAATTTTGCATGTCTTTAAGGTAATAATTTATTTGTTAAAATATTAAAATAAATTAAAATGATGAAAATAATATTGTAAATTTCAAATTACTATTTATTGTCAAACATATCCCTTAAATAAACTATTATTAAAAAAATTACTTGTTTAAAATTGGAGTGTGACAAAAATGACTTTTAATTCAATATAATATTATAAAATGTCATAATATAATCCAATTGTTTTAAAAATACTATAATTCAATCCCTAGAATTATTTTTGTTGAAATAAAACTCATCTAATGAAATTATGATAGGTGTTAGTGTAATTTTATAAAATTTATAATGTTTCTTTTACCTTTAATTACATCATATACCCTAAACAGTGGTAATAAAAAAATTACTAAAGATAATATTGATACTATACAAAGATAAAAGGGACCTATTTACTAATTTTGAACCATATAATTCCAAATATGGAATCAATTTTTCACAATTCCAAATAAATTAAATAAATATATTATTGGAAAATTAATCCCATTAAGAGAACGAGAAAACATTTTTTAGAAGTAAAAGGGTTCAAAAGATTGAATTATTTTTATATGAAAATATAATATTAAATTGATTGTAATTACCTAAAATGAATTAAATTATAAATACCTTATCTATTTCAACATAAATAGGATTCAAATATCTAATTTAACACTATAAATAAATTTTATGATAAATTTTTTTTAATTAAATTGTAGTATTATTTCATTATTCATCAAATTATGAATCTTATCAAAAAATATCAAAAATGTAATGAAAATAAATTTTAATTTTCCTATTTCGAATAATAATATAATTTTTTCAAAAATAATTTATAAATGTGTCAAAAATTATATTTAAATTAAGTGTTCCATCATAAGGTAGAAAAACATCCATTTTTTTTAGAAAAGTTATTTTATGTGTAGAATTTAATTTGTTCATATATTATGTAAAGATATAAAATAAGATGAATTTTGGATATTATTTTTAATATATTAAATTTCTATAATCCAACAATATGTACTATATTATTTTTTGGTATAAAACACACTTGTAAACATTTGAATAGGTTTTCATAAAAACATTTCATTTTATTTTAAAAAGAGTTTACTGTCATTTATAATTAATTGGTTAATGGGTTATATATACAAGTGTAAATCATATTTTCATAATTAAATTAACCTTGTTCATTCTAGACATTATAATGTCTGTGTTATAGTATTGATATTTAAATATAAATAATTATTAGTTCTCTTAAGGTCGATCTGGCATATCATGTATGTTATCAAATATAGTATTTCATTTTTTAACCTCGGTTGTTACATTATTCCCACTATTAAAAATTACATCCCCATAATTTTCGAATTAGAGAAAAAAATAGGGGTCTTACATTTAAAAATACCCTTTATGGAATCTCGTATTGGAAAAAAATTATAAATAAAACAACCCCATTAAGAAATAAAACAGATGTACAAAGGTCACATGAGATAAAACATAATAGGGTTGGATGATAGGGAAAATCGATATAGAATATTAAAGTAACTATCATGTTTTGATGGATAGTAATAGAGATTACGGTCATCATAAAGTTAAGAATCACAAAACCATTAATCTATAATCTGTAAAAGGTCCCCAATTTCTTAGTCAGAAAATTAAATAGATCATATTTTTGTTTTTAGATCCTTTTCATAGATTTGACTAATTATTTTAAGACCTACACTAAGAAAAAATGAAATATACTTACTTGAAACATATAATATCTTTTTTAATCAATTTCCACCACAGAATCCTATTTTTATCTGAACGACGAGTATTCAATATGCATTTTTCTGGACTGAAGCCTTCGAATCTAGTTCTAGAAAATCACATAATCCACAAAATATTAACTATACTATTATTCTGTAATGAAACATTAACCAAAAACGAAATGGTTAGGATAACATAAAAGTAATACCGCCCGAAAAATAAACCTTTATATAACGAAAGATTACATTAATCTACAAAATTCAAAAGCAGTACCCAAATTTTAACATAGACTATTTAATAATAAACTATCTATAAAAATCTTCAAAAATGTTCTATACTATGATTGAAAACCAAAATTCAGGATTTTAACACATAGTATTTCAAAAAAAAAGTTAACATTTTTCCCAAATAATATCAATAACACAAACCAAAAAATTATTTTCCTAAATTATATAATCATCAATATATGATAACCATTTCTATTAATAACTAGAATCACCAAAAATCCATAATAAAATCATATTTTACTAAAAAATATAATTTCTCATTTATTTATCATAATATCATATTATCCTTAATCTTATATGATTTCCAAAATATGGAATATATTCTATGATAACACTAATCACTTAACCATGAAATGAAGGCCTTTGGGCCATTCAGGCATAATCTATCAAATATTTTAACTAAAAATAAATTTTATACTGAATGGGACTTCCTGTAGGCTAGTGGTTGGTTATGCACGATTTTCTACCTTCGATTGTGGGTTTGATTACCACAACCTTATTAGACATGTTGGGTTGTCACAAATCCTGTGGGTTGTCCTTTTTATAAAATGATATACTTATTTTAATATTAAAAAAATATTATAAAATACACAAAAATAACCATAACATGTTTTAACCTCAAAAGATATCCCATACCTAATATTTTCATCCCAAACAATTAAAACCCACAATTACCTCAAAACAAATATCATATAATCACAAAAGGTTATATATAACATTATAATTATGTCCAGAAAATAAAAAAGAATCATTTATCAAATAAAATTTTCTCATTAAAAAGTTAAGGGAAATATATCACACAATCTAAAAAAATTCATCCCAAGTACCCATATAATAAAAAAAATGTTAATATTTTTAATCATTTCTCCATAAATGGATCTAACATAACTGTTAAACACCTTAATTGTAGACATATTAATCATTTATCATTCTTTATAATCCCATAACAATGATATTACACATTAATCGTTGATGCTTATTTCCTTCAAAATAAACATAAATCACATCTTAATATTTTCTATTTTAAAAACATGAACCAATAATTAATCCATACATTTCATATGTCATTTGTAGTTTCCTCATCGTCAATTATAACTCCATAAGGTATTTCTATGTAGATATTTTTATTGTCCTACTAGTCCCACTAAAGATACTTCTTTCGAAGGTGTTATTTTTCATAATGACCATACTCCCCAAATTTATAATATTTTATTGATAACTCGAAAAGAAGTTCTTTCACATTAATGGATACATATGAATTCTTCCATTTTCTTTGTTATATTATTATTTTATTCCCTCACATACTCCATTGAAAACATCTTACCATCCCATTAAGACATATTCAAAGGTGTTTCCTTCCATATAATTGACAGATATTCGATTGAATATATTTCCCATAATGATCATAGTTACCTAAACTTCTACAAGGATTCATTTCTCTCACATATTATGAATTATAAGTCTCACCATTTTTCAATTGGTTAATAATTACTTATAATAGTTTTTATAGAATAACCAAACGAGTTCACATTGTGTTTCCACTTCATTCGGTTGCTCATTCAAAGATACACAATATTTTTCTTTAAAATATATTTTTACTTTATTTCTTGCAAGATCCATCCATTTACTAAAAAATAGGTTTGTAAGTGTAGTTATATCATAATATACCATATTTTGAGGATGATAAACAAGAAAATATTTGTATTCATGTTATCTTAAATTCATTCAATTTATCAAAAATAACTATGACTCTTCCTAGTATGCTAACAATTGTGATTTTATCTAACTTGTAACATAAAATTAAACAACATCATATCTTTTAAAGACATATAAACTATCATTTGATACAAACTATAACTACCTAGAAATAAACATCACATTTTCTAGTGTTTTTTAACAAGAATTAAAATTTGAGGGTCTTTTATGTTTATAGTTTTATAGAATTAGCACAAACTCTTACAAAACATACCCATACATTACATGTGTAAAATTATACATAGTATCCATTTATTAGAATATAAATCTCTCTAAACAAAAACATAATATTTTTTTCATGAAAAAACATCATAACATTCAACTTGTTTTCTTCCTTTATCATACCCGTACTTATACCCTGGATAAAAAAACATAGAATTTAGTATGAGAAAATAATCACAGTAAGGGACATAAAAAATAAATAACATAACATTAGTCTATTAATATATTAATCCCATGAAAACATTTTCACAAAGTCATTCTTGTCACCCATAAAACATATATTCATTTTCATACCTCATAAAATCATAACATTCCATTAAAAATAGATATAAAACATAAATCATAATGTTAACCTTTGGAAACAATTTCATTTCACACTTACATTATCTCTGACAACTACATAGGTAGTATCAATTATGGTTACATTTGGAATACCCATCACATTATATTCCATTAATCTATTTGGAGAAAACCTATCAATTTACTATTTCTCATTATACGAGACATTGTAGATATAAAATGGTCTCACCTATTCTAAATTTATCATGGAACTACCCATAATCATAAATAATACACAAAAACCATAACATAATCACAACACATTAATCGTGCATAATATATTAATCACTTTTGAAATCATTTTTTACAGAGTCGCTCACACATAAATGAAAAAACATTATTTGAACATTAATGTATAATATTATAAAAGAATAATAAAAGAATTAATGAAACATAAAATCAGAAAAATAAAGTCATTATTTATAAGTTAAAAAACATTCCCTTGGAATTTTGTAAAAAGTGTTTTAAAAAGATATTTAAATAAGGGTTTTTAAAAGGAAGTCCCTTATCTTGAGTCTGACTCATCATGTAAATTATTTATCTACATAAATAATAAAATTTGGATAATTATTATAATTATTGTTTACATTATTAATATTTTGTTACTAATTTTATATAACTTATTATCATTTTAAAAAAATTACATTATTATTCATGTTCATGTCAGATGCTTTGTCGATATTCGGTACATGAGTCCAAAATGAATTTGTTATGAAGTCAATAGTCAAAGATGTCATAATTCCATCATCACCATAATAACATTCATGTCATAATAATAAATTTTATAAATTAATTGTATATTTAAATCAAAACCACTATATAGGTTAACGAAAAATGATCTATGTTATATTGAAGCTGATGTAGTTTGTACATACTCATGAGAAACGTTTCTATTTTTCAACGATTATAATTAAAAGATGGTAATTATAATTTAATCTTCAAATATGCATATTAACATCATTAATATCATATTAATAATTTTAGTAAAATTATATATTTCTTCCATTTTATTTGTTGAAGAAAAAATGAATCACATCTTTTCATGGAGGTGATAGTTCAAACATATGCACAGATGATGATATTATTTTATTTGTGTGGAAATGTAAGAATGAAAATGATATATTATCATTTAGTAATGAAAATTAAATCATTAATATCATATAATAAAATTAATTCCATCATTATAACCAGTATTGGGTGAGGTTTATCGAAAATCAATTATATCGATTCACGTAGTGGTAGTCCCCCACACACATGAATGAAAAAATTATTTCCCATTTGATGAAATTGAGGATGGATTTAGGTGATGATATAAAAAATTTAAATATATCATTATAATATATTTTTAATTTCACCATCGATGAATAATATTTTGATGGAGTGTATGAAGAAATAACATAGAAACGAATTTAAAAATGATACATCTTCTTCAGATGATCTCCTTTAATTGGAACCCTAAATCTTCTAAGAAATTTTTTATAATTAAAATAAGTTCACTAGAATATTTTTACGGATTCTAGGAAGGTATTTTTGATGATATTGTCCAATACAAATAGTTTTAGAAGTGTGGATAAAATAGAAGAATGGGTACCCCTTTAAAGGAGGGGGGAGGGTTACTCTTAGAATACATCAAATTATTAAATTAATATAAATTATAATCCTATTAACAATTGAACCAAAATGATTTATTTAAAATATATAATTATTTTTGGGAGATATAAATTCATCCTATAGAAATTATAAATGGTCAGAATATTTTTTTAATCCTTGTCTTTTATGAACCCTTATTTAACCCTTTTAATTCTTATCATGATATAATGTAATTTATTCTCATAGGGTTAATATAATTAAAATAAAATTACAAAATACTCATATATGAGGTATTGATGAAATTTTAAGACATATACAAAACATTTTTTTAAAATTTATATTTTTAGAAATTTTATATCATGTAATAAAATAACATTTATTTGAAAATATCAATAATGTCAAATTTGACACTATTCACTACATTACTTTTTAAATATATCATAACAAAATGATAATATATAAAAAACATTAAAACAAAACTAACTTGTAAAATTCATCAACTAAATATGTGTATAGAATTTATCATAAAAAATTATATTTATTTTGGTATTTTTAATTTCATTAATATGAAATTTATTTTACTTATACAATTACAACATCTTCATTGTGTAAGCCTTTAAGATAATTTTTTATTCCAAAAAAATAAAACTAAATTACCATGATGATGAAAAATATTTCATCATTATCAGTAATATTTATAGTTTAAAATATATTTTATATAAAATCAGAATTAATAATATTTTTCTTATGAAAATCCAGTGCGAAAAAATTTACTTTTCTATGAATATAATATTATAAATTTCAAAATATCATCTATGTGGCATCCAATGGTTATAATTTCATCACAAGGATTATTTTGTTCAGAAAAACACTCATATAATAAAATTTTGAAAACATTTAGTTTAATTTTATAAATATCATACTATTATTTTGGCCTTTATTTACCTAATTTACCTTGAACTGTTGTGATAAAAAAATTACAAAAGTTCCAATTCCTATTGTCCAAAAATAAAATGGATCTATTTACTAAAATTAAATATTATGGTTACAAATATGGAATCAATTTTTCAAAATTATAAACACCTAATTAGAATTAATTAATTAAAAAAAATACTCTTGTTAACTGAACAAGAAAACGGGTTTTTAATGTAAAAAAATAAAAAAAAATAAAAAAATGTATATCCAATTTCAGTGGGAAAGTTATTCAAATTAACTAAAATGAATTAATTAACAAATAATAATTTTATTTTTCTTCATAAAAATTCAAATATTTAATTTAATTGTATAAATAAATTTAATTATAATTCAATTTTCATTTAAAATTCATTATTTTTCACTATTCATGAAAACAAGAAACTTACCAAAAAATATAAAAAATTACAACAAAGTAAATTTTGGTATTAAAATATCAATTAAGTTTTTAATTATATTAAAAATTATTTATAAAAGTTTCATTAGGTCAATTTAAAAAAGGTTCTTTATCAAAATGTGGCATGAATCTATTTTTGAGAGATATTTATTTAATGTTTAGAATTGGATGTGTTATTATATCATGTCTATAAAACACATATAAAGAATTTTAAAATTTAAATTTAATATATTATTTATATATTTCATTACTATGATCCAAAAAAGATATATTTTATTATTTAGTAGTATAAAAGACACTTTTGTACATTTAAATTTGATTTCGGAAAGACGTTTCCTTTTAATTTATAAATGTTTTATTTTCTTTTATAATTAATTGGTAAAAGTGTTATATTTATATGTGTAAATAATATTTTAATGGTTCTGTTAATCATGTTAATTTTTTATATACTAATATATTGGTTCTATTTATAACATTTAACAAATAATATTCACTTGTTCACTTCAGCTCGATGTGGTGTATCATGTACGTTGTAAAACTTAATATTTATTTTAAAAAAACCTGGGATGGTACAGTACATATTTAGTAAAAAATATAAATATTTTTCCAATTATTTATAATCTATTGACTCCAAAAATATATATCTAGGGATTATTTATATTATTTATCATTCTTATTTACATGGACACGATAAAAAAGATATGTAATTTTATAATTGACTATGACCTTCTTACCGAGAGTGTAATTAACCAAATTATCCATATTCTTAATGTAGACAACCTTCACCATATTCCATTTGGTGTAACATATTACATTAATATATATATTATAACTCTTATTTATAATTATGAATGAAAACATATTATTGTCTAAAAATGAAATAAATATTATTATTTTTTATATTATGAACATAGTAAAAAAGATTAAATTCATGTAAATGACTTGATAGTAAAACATATATCAATAGAGACTACTTAATATTGAATTACTCATTATTTATTGGAAATTAGTAGTAATAAATATATCCATATATCAATTAACTCATATTTATGAGTAAATATTTATTAGTAAATATGTGGGGTGAAAACCTAATATTTTAATCTCATTAGTATATATTAAAAAAATTGACACCTAAAATTTTCCATTCAATATGGTCATGTGGTAACCAAAATATTATACACACCATAAGAAGTAGGTGAATTAGTGCAACAACCCCCACCCCAGTGGCCTAGGGATACTGGTCATTTATATTGCTGTGGAATATATCTAAGATATAACATCCCAATGGATCAATTATTTCAGTAGTCTTAAATAAATGGATACATATATAGTTTCCTTATTACATTGGTAATTAAACATTAAAAATAAGAAATTAAAATAAATATCTTCCTTGATATTCATTCAAATATTACATATTCATGACTTCGATAAGGAAACCCAATAAAGGGGTGAGATAAAATGCTAAATAAGGGTTATGTGAAAAAATAATAAGTTTAGAGAAGTAATAAAGGCATAGAATTTATGTAAAAGTAAATAATGTAAAAACACCTTCCTTCAATAAACTAAGAATTAACATGTATCCATATATAAATTTCATAGTGAAAATATCATAGAATGTAATGACTGAATAATGAATGAACAATATGCTTAATTTGGGGACATTGTGTATCTGTAACAAGAATGATTAGAACGTCAAGACGATTTAAGTATATGGGTTTAAACATATCCAATTATTCGTGGAAATGATAATTAAGGGTTTGTCACCAACTTTTTTGACACATGATGCCTTTTGATGCATCGAGGGGATATCCATAACCAGGCCCACCCATCGCTACAGGTTCAAATCATTCTGTATACAAAGATTAAATTCAAAAACAACATTAAAATAAAACACCATATGTAAAAATGGTATACATGTAATAAAATAATCATATCCATGATATTAGAAATATGGGTATTTAATGAAATATTCAATGAATGATTATAATTAAAGGGAAGTATACATACACCACATGTAATAAATTAGTGGTGAAAGGGAATATCATAATGGTTTCTAATGAATAATGGATTAAAATCATATATATAAATTAATAAGGTAAAATTGTTATATATCATGGTAAATAATGTCCAACATAATTGAAAATAAAGTAAAAATAGTGTTTAAGAAACATTTGAAAGGAAGCAATTTTTTACGGTTTAAAAAAAATATTAAGGAGCATTTAAAGAAGAAAAAGAAATTTTTTTATATAAAACAAGAAATGAAAAAATATATATTTTCATAATTTAATTACTTATTTTATACTAATAATGGGTGGTTAACAATTGTTATGTATGGTACATTAAAGTGGGAAAAAATTGAGAAGATTCCCGTAATTGGGTTTTCTAAACGGGAGTAATTAAAAAGAAAACCTTACAAACATGTATTCCCCATCACATAAAGAATAATTGAGCTTGGTAATTTAGTTTGTAATCTACACACATAATTTAGGAGTAGTACATAGGATCAATTAATTACTACATTAGGGTAAAGAGAGATAAACTATTACCTGGATGAAAAAATGTGGGTTCGGATAGAAACACTTACCTTATGTTTGACTATGTTATGGCCTTGTATTTAATTTCTTATATATTGAAATTATATTAATTAGTAATTTAATTTTTAACATCCTCAAAAAGTATTTTATTTATTATAATTTCATTAATATCATTTGTGGCCGTATTTATTAGTTTTAATGTTCAATTTCATTGTTTTGGGGTGTTCATTTTCTTGGTTTTCATGAATGGTTCCCTTGTATACATGTATAAAAGATCATGTAAAATGAGAATAGTTATCCAGAATTGAAATTATATGTCATTAATGAACATACATATTATTAAATGGTCTTAGATATAATTTTTCAAGATATGAGGATGATTCATTAAATATAATTTAATTGGTAACCGTTTAGATTAGTTTGGATTTTTTTAATCATCACGAACAAGTTTTGTTTTATTGATTAATATTATGTATACATACTAGTTATAGAGAAATAAATATTTTTTAATATACTTTTAAAATTATTTCTGAACCGTTATAAAGATTTGATGACCATCCTTGAAGATGTTAATGGAAAATGAAAACTTATAGTCCATAATGGATGTAAATCGACACATCACAGATGTAACACCCCAAGATTTCATAGTGTGTTATTTCTTCAAAATAATTCAATAACTTGCACTACACGCAACACCGAGTTCAATTGCACCATGACTTACCAAAAAAAATCCATTAAAAGAGGTCATGAATAGCATTAACTACATTTTTAACTTTATATAATCCTTATAATTTTAGAATCCATATTATGAGTTTCTTAGTCATAATGCAAGAACATATTCATTTTCAATATTGAACTTTTATCAACTTTTGATAGTGAAACCTTTTTAAATACAATATTTTAAACTTTTTGACTAAATGGAGACATCAAAAAATTTAAAATGAAACATCCCAAGCTTCCACGGTACGCTTTCCTTTGAATAAAACAGTAGCGTGTGTTGTACGCAACGTCGAGTTTTAACACACACCATAACCGATCAAACTAGCCGTTATGAATAGTAATACCTAAATTTTGAAATTATATATATTTTATATTTTGAAATGGACTTCATTTTTGGATTCGGAATATCGAATTTAGCCTTAGGTGAAATTTTGGTACTTTTCGGATAACTTTCATATTTTGATTAATAGTGAAAATTACTAAATTTTAATTAAAAACAACTTTTTTAATAAAAATAATTAATAGTGATAAATTATGAATTTGAGTGGTTTTAAATTATATTTAGAATATATTTTTACAATTTAATATAATGTTGGTCATTAGACATAATTTTACAATTAAACCGAACATAAACAAGTGTCAATATTTTGATAGTTATTATCTCTTAAAAACACGCTTTTTGTTTTGACAGCGGGAATTAATTTTAAATTAATTTCTGCAACTTCTTTGTTTTTAATTTAGAAAAATGGATTCCATATTTGGAATCAGGATGTTCAAATTGTGTAAATAGGTAACTTTTATTTTTAGACATTTTGAAAAATTACTGCGGTAAATATTTTATTTACCATGGTTAAGGGTAAATCCGGTAAATAAGGGTTAAAAAATAATATTATAATAATACTAAATTACCCTAAAACGTGTCTTAACCATATTGGTTGATACATGGTCGACCATGGGCATCTTTGGGTCGATTTTGGGACCCCATGGATCCCCTATTAAGTGATAATGACACTTTATTTTAATTAAGTCAAAATGAATACAAAAATGACACAAGCATATATCTTTTAGAAAAACAATTGTTACATAGGGTTATATAAGTTAGATTTTAGATTATAAATATTCATTAGAAAGATAAAACGATTTCCTACATAATGATATTTTATTTATAATTTTTAGACATTAAATATTTTATTTTATTTATGATACAATGATGATGCAGTAATTACTATAATAGTGAAAAATAAAAATAATTGATATTATAAATACCCAAAAAATATAATATGAAACTTTTAATGAATTAAACTAATTTTATAGGATAATATGATATATTAGGATTGATTTAATTTACTTTGTTAGAAGTAATAAATCTGTTATGAGTTTCACAAAAATCAACTATTCAATAGTTTTAAAATTGACATAAAAGAGTTCTTAAAACAAATATTATATTATTAATTGATATTAAATTCCTAAAAATCTAAGGATCGGCCAAGAGACTTATATCATGATAGTTTCATCATTAATGGACCACTTGGGGGTCTCTTGGATGTATATAGTAAGTTTATTAACCATATTATATAAAAATACAAAGAGACATTGTAAAAGTGAAACTAATTAACTTAGAGTTAATACTTAATGATAAGGTTAATATAAGTACCCAAACCTGTCTATATTCTATTGGTTGAGTGGTTTTCGACCTATCCCCACATTAACCTTTGAATAATCAACTTTAGAGCCATTAGAAACCGAATATGAATTTATTATAAATTAATATTTCTAGCTTTTCCAAAGGTGCCCCTCACCCCTCTTATAAAAGGGAACTCCTCCTTCTCATTTCTTCACACCTTCAAAGCCTTTTGGATCGGCCAAACTCTGCCCAAATACTCTCCCAACATCCCTCACTACAACCTAGAGGCCTTAGATTGATCATAAAGCCAACCTAAGGATCCCTTTTGATCAAATCAAAAGGAAGAACCCGAAGAAGAGGTAATGATTTCACCACCCTTTTCCAAGTTCCTTTCTTCTTCCACTTCCTCTTTCTTTGTTCTTACCATTCTACAATAATAACTCCAGTATCTTACATATACTGTGATGTTATTATAAATATGGTACAACCATATTCAGTATTCTATCCACCCTTTGAATAAAATGACACCATACGTGCGTACGTACGGCTTACCGTCTCCACGTCGTGGTGTAATTGTTATTCAATATATTATTATTTGGATGGGTATAATAATGATGTGTAACTCATGTAAATAATAAATATAAAATGTTAATGATTCTGTATATATGATATACCATCCATTTATATATTATTTTAATATCAAAAGAATGATATTGTCGCTCGTGCGTACGTACGGACTACCGTCTCCACGAACGCGATGAGATTCATTCTCCATCGTATCCATTCAAGTATAATTATCATTTGATGATTTTAAAATGATGTTTAAGGACTTTATATCATTCTGGATATGAATAATATACAATCTATCCTTTACAAACATGTCTTACGTAACAAAACATATAAAAGAAAACAAGTAAGTTAACACCCGAAATGACGATAATTCTAAGATATTATTAACAAATCAATGTTAAAAGATCATATATGATATCATATTAATATATATGATTCTTGTATAATTTAATAACAATTATTTCACCATTATACAGGAGTTTAACCTACCCCAACCAAGGAAAAGTACAAGGTAAGGGTTATTTCACAATCTCTTCATTATCCGAGGTTGTTTATTTGTAATAATCTACTGGGATCTCTTTATCATCCACATCCATGTTTCTTCAAAATGTATTTCAAAACATTTTTATTATTTACAAGAATATGGGTTAAAGTCATTTATACCCTTGTTTGACTTTTTATAAGAGGTTTATAAAGGAATCTTTCCGTCGTTTTCAAAACAAGGTCATTTTTAACCTTTTCGACAGAATTAAGGTAAGAACGTTTTTTTAAACTTATACGGCGGGTGCGGCTAATTTCCACCGTTATAAAATCTTCAAAACTTCCCTTACAAGCTTATAAGAATATTTCAAGGAAAATGTTTTATTTTATATGGATCTTAAATGATTTCAAAATAAAAGGAGATATTTCTTTTAAAAGAATTTTGATTTCATCTATGTCAACATCCTTTGATGGATTTTAAGATTATTTGAAGTTGATTTATTATGATAAAAAAACTTCTATATTGTATTGAATGTTTTGTGATATGTTTGACTGTGGATGTGCTATTTTTATACCATTCATAGTTTATGGTGAAAGTATTGACATTTCGTATGCTAGTTTTAATACGAATGTTTATGTTATGTTTAAACCTTTTCATATGGGAATGCATTGGACTTAATATGTGACGGGTGGAGCCCACTATAGCTCCTCGATGCATCGGTAGGTCTCATGAGACAAACTAGTGTCTTGGAACAAGGCCTTGACAAAATCTTATTTGTAGTCTTGGCACGAGGCCTTGACTATGTGGTTATGATAGTCTGGCATTATGCATTCCAACATTATGAAAGTGGTTATTGATTTTTGCATGTGATTATTCTATTAGTAGAATATCCATGTGAATAAGTAAATGGAATTATTTCATTTTATTTATGCCATACCATGTTGAAAGTTCATGTTTGAAAGGCTTTTGTTTTAGTTATACATTGCCTTAAAAGTTTATTCTTATTTATGAAAGTTTTCGCTATATTGTTATCCTTACTGGGCATTTGAGCTCACCCCTTTTCTATGTTTTATTTTTCCCAGGAAGTGAAGAAGTAAGTTATGAATGACCTGCAGGGATATTTTGTGGGGATATGAGTGTAGATTATGGAGACAATATGTTGTTGTAGTAGTTTTTCGTTTAATGATGTAATGTAAAACTTATGAATATATCTAGTGTTTCCAAGGCTACTAAACCAACCGGTCTTTCGAGATTTGATCTTTCTTTTGATCATGCCAATGTTATGTAATAATGCACCGACTCTGGGTAGCTGGGGTCGGGGTGTTACAGTTGGTATCAGAGGAAGTTTAGTACAAACCTTGGAAGCTAGATTTAGATAAACTCTGATTAGAGCACGTAGACCTAAGATGAGCTTTGAGGATTAGTGGAGATGAACTTCCTAGAATTTTGGTATTGTAGAGATTTTGTGAGTTTTCCGAGCAATACATCCCTGTATGGATACGAGCAGGTAGAGGCGGCTCTGGCACAGATGTACCTAGGGGTAAAACCCGAAAACACCGCTTTGAGCTAGACTCGAACGGGAACTGGTGCACGACAACGGGCCTTGCTGCACTCTTGGTTACGACACTCCCGGGGGATATGATTAGGATAACTCTCATTTTCTTTACAAATCATTATGAAGGGTTTATGAGTATATACTTCCTCAAAGAAAACATTTTTATGATTATGGATTATATCCATAAATAGTTCAATTTATGTTAAGTGTTTTATAAGTATGGGATTATGTATTTTGACTCATAAACTAATCTAGTTTATGCCATTGTTTAGAAATGGCGCCCAGTAGAAGGAAGGATAACTCCAGAAATGCACATGATTCAAAGAGAAGGAAGGATCATATCTCTCATGGTCTTAAGCTAGAATTTATAAGAGAAATAGTCTCCCATGTATTATCATCATATGAAGAAATAATATCATGTGTTGACAAGATAAGTAAAGAGTTTACTGAGTCCTATGGCTTTGAAGGGAAGCAAGAGAAGAAAAGGATGAAAGAGAGAAAGATGGATAAAGGGAAGAGGGAAAAGAAGAATTTTCCCATATGTGGTAACTGTGGAAAGAAACACCCTGGAACTTGCCTGAAAGGAATGGGAGTTTGTTATAAGTGTGGAGGAAAAGGGCACAAAGTACGTGACTGCAAGGGTAAGAAAATGGTTTCAAATGTACAATGCTTTATTTGCAAGGAGTTTGGACACTACGCAAACCTATGTCCCAGTCATCAGACTGTGCCGCAAATGATGTTATTGGATAATAAGCATGTTATGATACTACCACAGATGAAGAGGGATGATTAGAGTTCTTATGTTGATTATGTCAATTGAGTGTTGTATCAACAATGTACTTGTTACAATAATCATGGAGTATATAAGGATTGTACTACAGTACTATTTCATTAAGGACTTGAGATTGTGTGGAACAAAGAAAAGTGACTCAATAGCAGGATAAATTTTTGGAAAATATATGGTTGAGAGAATGATAAATCATAATATAGTTCTGATACTGAGGTAGTGATTTTGGAATAATATGTGATTGTTTTGGATAAATTATATTGGATATTCTTGACTACCTTGGAACTGATTAATGATTTGTATATTCCATCATTGTTGGGGTTTAAAACATTTTTGGATTAATAAAGTATATCCAACATTCTATATGGAATAAGGGAGCATGAATGTAATCAATAAGGAATATGGTAATACATGATGAAGGTATTCATATTCTATTACGGGGTAAAAAGGATCCATATTATGTTTACCTTCCTTATAAATGTTGGACTGTGAGTTTAGACAGAAGTATTTTGGATAGTTCTAGTTTGGATTATTTTGGATTGCCATAAAAGGACAACCCGGAGGTCGGGCGGCAACTTGTCGCGTCCGGCAAGGCTGCGAGACTTGAACCCGCAACCGAAGGGCGACAAGGGTGTATCACCTACCACTGTCCCATGAGATGTCCTAAATTAAATAATGTATTTTTTTTAAAAGATCTGGTAGATGAATTATAATTCATTTATTTTGGAACCCTGTACGAATAGTATAAATAGAAAAAAAAAATTACGTTCTATTATCTTTTAGAATGAAAGATGAGTTTGTGGTAGAAATTTATTAATGGGTAAAATTCTAATTATAAATTAAGTATATCTCCTTATTATCTTATCCAATCTCATAAATAAATTCCTCAACATTAATAATAGAAACTTAGAACAAAAATGTTGTCCTAGATGGTACCTTAAATCATCACAAATTTATGGCTTTGGGATTGTTGGCCTTTTCATAGACATGTTCTCTACCACTCTCCATCAGATAATTGATGGTTAGATTTCTCTTCCATATCCATATTTTCCTACATGGAACCCTAGTATGTGTTATTTTCGGTAATCTTCATACTTTCCACTATTTATTTTAAATAGAGGCCTCATTAATTCATTTTTCGATGTGGGATTTCAACTAAGATATTTTGAAATGTCAAAAATGTGTTGTCCCAATACCATATATTTTGTTGAACCGATGGTACTTCAAATCATCATGGATTGATGAGTTTAAGGACCTCAATTTTATACTTGTTTGTGATTGATGACCTCGATCACTACCTATAAATATTTACGTTTTTCCTCCGATTATATGTCTCTAATTGCCACCAATGTTCTCCTAATCAAGATCATAATTTGGTGGTGACCCTTTCATTTCTCTTTTCCTCATATTAAGACTAAATTTTAGTAACCCAATTTCTGATGTGGGTTTTCCCACAAATATATTATCTATTTTCAACCTTTTATTTTCGAAGAACAATTTCAAATTGCGAGGACGCAATTTATTGAAGGAGGGGAGAATGTAGCATCCCAAGATTTCATAGTGTGTTATTTCTTCAAAATAATTCAATAACTTGCACTACACGCAGCACCGAGTACAATTGCACCATGACTTACCAAAAAAAATCCATTAAAAGAGGTCATGAATAGCATTAACTACATTATTAACTTTATATAATCCTTATAATTTTAGAATCCATATTATGAGTTTCTTAGTCATAATGCAAGAACAGATTCATTTTCAGTATTGCACTTTTATCAACTTTTGATAGTGAAACCTTTTTAAATACAATATTTTAAACTTTTTGACTAAATGGAGATATCAAAAAATTTAAAATGAAACATCCAAAGCTTCCACGGTACGCTTTCCTTTGAATAAAACAGTAGCGTGTGTTGTACGCAACGTCGAGTTTTAACACACACCATAACCGATCAAACTAGCCGTTATGAATAGTAATACCTAAATTTTGAAATTATATATATTTTATATTTTGAAATGGACTTCATTTTTGGATTCGGAATATCGAATTTAGCCTAAGGTGAAATTTTGGTACTTTTCGGATAACTTTCATATTTTGATGAATAGTGAAAATTACTAAATTTTAATTAAAAACAACTTTTTTAATCAAAATAATTAATAGTGATAAATTATGAATTTGAGTGGTTTTAAAGTATATTTATAATATATTTTTACAATTTAATATAATGTTGGTCATTAGACATAATTTTACAATTAAACCGAACATAAACAAGTGTCAATCTTTTGATAGTTATTATCTCTTAAAAACACGCTTTTTGTTTTGACATCGGAAATTAATTTTAAATTAATTTCTGCCACTTCTATGTTTTGAATTTAGAAAAATGGATTCCATATTTGGAATCAGGATGTTCAAATTGTGTAAATAGGTAACTTTTATTTTTAGACATTTTGAAAAATTACTGCGGTAAATATTTTATTTACCATGGTTAAGGGTAAATCCGGTAAATAAGGGTTAAAAAATAATATTATAATAATACTAAATTACCCTAAAACGTGTCTTAACCATATTTGTTGATACATGGTCGACCATGGGCATCTTTTGGTCGATTTTGGGACCCCATGGATCCACTTGTAAGTGGTAATGACACTTTATTTTAATTAAGTCAAAATGAATACAAAAATGACACAAGCATATATCTTTTAGAAAAACATTTCTTAAATAGGGTTATATAAGTTAGATTTTAGATTATAAATATTCATTAGAAAGCTAAAACGATTTCCTACATAATGATATTTTATTTATAATTTTTAGACATTAAATAATTTATTTTATTTATGACACAATGATGATGTCGTAATTACTATAATAGTGAAAAATTAAAATAATTGATATTATAAATACCGAAAAAAATATAATATGAAACTTTTAATGAATTAAACTAATTTTATAGGATAATATGATATATTAGGATTGATTTAATTGACTTTTTTTGAAGTAATCAATCTGTTGTGAGTTTCACAAAAATCAACTATTGAATAGTGTCAAAATTGACATAAAAGAGTTCTTAAAACAAATATTATATTATTAATTGATATTAAATTCCTAAAAATCTAAGGATCGGCCAAGAGACTTATATCATGATAGTTTCATCATTAATGGACCACTTGGGGGTCTCTTGGATGTATATAGTAAGTTTATTAACCATATTATATAAAAATATAAAGAGACATTGTAAAAGTGAAACTAATTAACTTAGAGTTAATACTTAAAGATAAGGTTAATATAAGTAACCAAACCTGTCTAAATTCTATTGGTTGAGTGGTTTTCGAGCTATTCCTACCTTAACGTTTGAATAATAAACTTTGGAGCCATTAGAAACCGAATATGAATTTATTATAAATTAATATTTCTAGCTTTTCCAAAGGTGCCCCTCACCCCTCTTATAAAAGGGCACTCCTCCTTCTCATTTCTTCACACCTTCAAAGACTTTTGGTTCGGCCAAACCCTGCCCAAATACTCTCCCAAAATCCCTCACTACAACCTAGAGGCCTTAGTTTGATCAGAAAGCCAACCTATGTATCCCTTTTGATCAAATCAAAAGGAAGAACCCGAAGAAGATGTAATGATTTCACCACCCTTTTCCAAGTTCCTTTCTTCTTCCACTTCCTCTTTCTTTGTTCTTACCATTCTAAAATAATAACTCCAGTATCTTACATATACTGTGATGTTATTATAAATATGGTACAACCATATTCAGTATTCTATCTACCCTTTGAATAACATGTCACCATATGTGCGTACGTACGGCTTACCGTCTCCACGTCGTGGTGTAATTGTTATTCAATATATTATTATTTGGATGGGTATAATAATGATGTGTAACTCATTTAAATAATAATTATAACATGTTAATGATTCTGTATATATGATATACCATCCATTTATATATTATTTTAATATCAAAAGAATGATATTGTCGCTCGTGCGTACGTACGGACTACCGTCTCCACGAACGCGATGAGATTCATTCTCCATCGCATCCATTCAAGTATAATTATCATTTGATGATTTTAAAATGATTTTTAAGGACTTGATATCATTCTGGATATGAATAATATACAACCTAACCTTTACAAACATGTCTTACGTAACAAAACATATAAAAGAAAACAAGTAAGTTAACACCCGAAACGACGATAATTCTAAGATATTATTAACAAATAAATGTTAAAAGATCATATATGATATCATATTAATATATATGATTCTTGTATAATTTAATAACAATTATTTCACCATTATACAGGAGGTTAACCTACCCCATCCAAGGAAAAGTACAAGGTAAGGGTTATTTCACAATCTCTTCATTATCCGAGGTTGTTAATTTGTAATAATCTACTGGGATCTCTTTATCATCCACATCCATGTTTCTTCAAAATGTATTTCAAAACATTTTTATTATTTACAAGAATATGGGTTAAAGTCATTTATACCCTTGTTTGACTTTTTATAAGAGGTTTATAAAGGAATCTTTCCGTCGTTTTCAAAACAAGGTCATTTTTAACCTTTTCGACATAATTAAGGTAAGAACGTTTTTTTAACTTATACGGCAGGTGCAGCTAATTTCCACCGTTATAAAATCTTCAAAACTTCCCTTACAAGCTTATAAGAATATTTCAAGGAAAATGTTTTATTTTATATGGATCTTAAATGATTTCAAAATAAAAGGAGATATTTCTTTTAAAAGAATTTTGATTTCATCTATGTCAACATCCTTTGATGGATTTTAAGATTATTTGAAGTTGATTTATTATGATACAAAACTTCTATATTGTATTGAAGGTTTTGTGATATGTTTGACTGTGGATGTGCTATTTTTATACCATTCATAGTTTATGGTGAAAGTATTGACATTTCGTATGCTAGTTTTAATACGAATGTTTATGTTATGTTTAAACCTTTTCATATGGGAATACATTGGACTTAATATGTGACGGGTGGAGCCCGCTATAGCTCCTCGATGCATCGGTAGGTCTCATGAGACAAACTAGTGTCTTGGCACAAGGCCTTGACAAAATCTTATTTGTAGTCTTGGCACGAGGCCTTGACTATGTGGTTATGATAGTCTGGCATTATGCATTCCAACATTATGAAAGTGGTTATTTAATTTTGCATGTGATTATTCGATTAGTAGAATATCCATGTAAATAAGTAAATGGCATTATTTCATTTTATTTATGCCATACCATGTTGAAAGTTCATGTTTGAAAGGCTTTTGTTTTAGCTATACATTGCCTTAAAAGTTTATTTTTATTTATGAAAGTTTCCGCTATATTGTTATCCTTACTGGGCATTTGAGCTCACCCCTTTTCTATGTTTTATTTTTCCCAGGAAGTGAAGAAGTAAGTTATGAATGACCTGCAGGGATATTTTGTGGGGATATGAGTGTAGATTATGGAGACAATATGTTGTTGTAGTAGTTTTTCGTTTAATGATGTAATGTAAAACTTATGAATATATCTAGTGTTTCCAAGGCTACTAAACCAATCGGTCTTTCGAGATTTGATCTTTCTTGTGATCATGCCAATGTTATGTAATAATGCACCGACTCTGGGAAGCTGGGGTCGGGGCGTTACAACAGACGATATTTTCATTTTTTATAATAAAATGTTGAGGGGAATGGGTTTGATGATGGATTTTCAATTAAAAGAATATTATTATAATATATATAAGATACTATATTTATCATTAATTTATGTATATAGCAGGTGATGAAGGAAAATAAATGAAAATAAATTGAATGAAAATTAAAAGAATGAGTTGGGATTTTACCAATTGAATTCCTCTACATGAGAACCTCTTTAAGGAACATTGAAATGGATTTATGGGAGAGACCAGGAATACCAAAATTTTTTGTAGAGTTTCAAGAGAGTTATTGGGTATAAATTCGATACGCTTCAAATATTTGAATGTGTGAGGATAAGAGGTGGTAATGTGTGGTATTTATTGGAGGATAGGCTATTTTTTAATATTTTATTCAGTAGTTTATTATTTTCACTCACGACTATCAATATATTGAACCTTATAACAAAATAAATTAACATAATGAAGTTTGTTTTGATATTACGTTCTTAAATAATCCATAAATCATCAATAACTTAATAATTTAGTTATTTGTTAACTATAGTAAATTAGCGTATTTCACTATTGAAAAAAAATTCAACTACTTTATAAAAATCCCAAAAAATTCAACTTATCCATTTTTTGATGTTTATAATTTAAATATAGATTCCATTTTGTGAAAAAAAATTTATAAATATGTTAAAATTAATTATAAATAAATCATCATTTAGCCAAAAAAATACCGATTTTAATATTATAACTAATTTTATGAAAATTTCAAAAATTAAATAATGTCTCGTAAATTATTCTTATAATAATAAGATAAAAAATATCATTTTAAGAATATATTTTTAGAAAATAAATCTTCTTTTAAATCATTATATTTAGTGTAAAATTGTAAATGATCATTTTAGTTTAACAAAAATACCAACACATAATTTATCGTTTACAAATAATATTATTTACATATTCCATTATATAAATATATTATATTTTTTTATAAGAGACCTAATTTTTTATATAATTTAATTGGTGATGTTACTCTTTTATTGGTCATATTACTATTCATAATGGTTACATTACGCTTCCAATGGTCATATTTAATTGTTTATTACTATTTTAAACTCAGTGTTGTGTGAAGCCTAAACTATTAATGATATTAAATTTTAAAAGGGAAATACCATACAATATTGGGTTGTTACATTCACCCCTCCATCAAAAATTTCATCCCTGAAATTTCCAGGATGTCACCTCATAAAAATATTGGGGTAGTTATTCATCATAATTTTCTTTGGTTCCCACATCACCTCTTTATTTTTATGATTTATCCATAGTACCTTTACACGATGATTCATCTGAGTCCTCAATGCCTATTCTATACTTTCCATAATCTAGATAGTCTCTTCAAAAAAATATAAATCACTTTCTAATTCATTTCCTTTATTCGTGAAAGCGTGTTTTGGGTCTTGAATTTACTTCATTAAGAAAGATATTTCAAAAAGGTTGGGTACTTTAGAAAGGCTAGGAATAATTTCTAGAGGATAAGCCCCAACTTAAATTTAAACCATTATTTAAAATGGTATTATGTACCCGGTGCTCAATTTCTCGTTCTTACTGATCTTTATAGCACCCTTCCACAGAGATACTTTCAATAAATAAGATCTACATCTTGGAACTCCAAATGCATTATTCGGTTATTAGAATATCTTTTATATATATATTGAGCATCATTGATATAGGTTTAAAATTTAATAAACATTAATTTTTATTCCTCTATAATAATTGGGCATATAAGTTCATTTTCATTAAATTCATCCCAAGAAGTTGGTATATGAAATCTCTGTATAGATATTTCTTCATGGTTTTCCATTTTAATACTTCGATAGAAACTATTATTTTAGGAAAACTCAGCCAAAATTAAATTCTAATACCACATTTCTTGAATGTCATGTGAACATGATCTTAACATGTATTATAATGTTTGGATCTTCCATTCTAACTTCAATTTAGTTTGAGGTTGATAAGTAGTAATCGAATGAAACTCAGAATTTAATTATTTATGATGAATTTTCCATAATTTCTGTGTAAATAGTAAATCATGATTATAAAAAGTTAAAAAAGTTTATACATGAGATCTTAAAACATCATTAATATAAAGTATTACTGGGATCTCTTGTGGAATATTCTCACTTATAGTGAGGAAATATGAATATTTGGAAAGTAGATCAACAATTACCCAAATTTCTTGATTTTTTCATCGAGTCTTTAGTTTTCTCATATAGAAGTCCATAGTAATGTCATCCAACATTAACATAGTAATATCTATAGGTTTAATAAATACTTTAAAATTTTGTCTCTTAGCCTTCAGTTGTTAACATACTAGTAATATTGATACAATGAGCGAAATTTCATGCGTCATATTATCCCACCCAAAATATTCTTTCAAATATCCATTCATCTTCACACTAACTGGGTGTACAGAAAACATTGAGCTATGAGAATCATATAATAGTATCATTTTTTGGTCACGAATTTATAAAATGCATAACCACTTTTTGAATTTTATAATTCTGTCCTCATACAAAAATACTATCAATATTCCGTCCTTAATGGATTTAATTTTCATTTTAAAAATACCATCATTAGTTTGAGAGTTTTTTAACATCTCCAGTAATGATAGTTTAGAAATAATTTTTAATATTTATTTTTTCCCCTTCCTCAACAATTCCCATATCATGATTCACTAAATCCATGAATATATGATCATTTTCAATCATCATTCGGCTCATAAGTCTATGATCATTCTACATGATGCATCTACTACCTTATTCACTTTTCAAGTGTAGTAGTGAATTAAAAAATTATAATATTTACGGATGTCAAGCCATCTTATTTTCCTCAGGTTGACTTATTTCTATGTAAATATATATTTCAAACTCTTGTGATCCATATATATCTCACCTATTTGACCATTGAAATAGTGTCTCCATATCACCATAGAAAATATTTTACCTACAAAATTAATATCAAGAATTTGATAAATTTTTCATGATTCTTCAAGAGCATTTCTGAATATTCTATAACATTATCATTTTCATAAGGACACAATCCATTCATTTATTCAATGCATCACTATATATAACAAAATCATCATTTCCAGATGGTAAAATCAAAATTGGATCATTGAATTGTATTCTCTTCAATTATTTAAAACATTATTTACATTCCTTTGTCCATGAAAACTTATCCCCTTAATTTGTGATCTTGGTTAATGGGTTATCCAATCAGGAAAATTTATGAATGAAATGTAGGTAATAACTTGCTAAACCAGTAAAACTCTATACCTAAGTTGTGTTTGTTAGAATATGTCATTCTTATTTTTACCTTTTCTTTATATGATAATCTATGATTCCATCCATAGAGTCAATATTGACATGAAAATAAATTTCTTGATGATAGAACATACACATTCTAAATTTACTATATAAATCATTCCTTCTGAGAGTATCAATATTAATCTACAAGTTATTTTCACGGTATTAGTGGATTTTATAATAAACCAAAATATCACCAATGTATACCACAAAAAATCATCCAAATATTCTTCGAATTATTAGTTAATTAGATCCATGAATATTGAGGGTGATTTAGTCAATCCGAATGGTATTACTTTGAACATGTATTGTTCATACCTCATCTGAAAAGATATCTTTAGAATATCTTACATCATTAATTGAAATTGATGATACCCAAAATATATTTCAATCATTGGAAAATAATGAGCTCTATTATTTTGAAAAAAGAAATCACAAAATAGAGGAAGATGATACATTTTGTTTTTTGTAAAAGCATTGATTTCTCTATAGTTAATGCACTGCCTCAAGGATCTGTATTTCTTCTTGAAAATAATAATAGGGGTTATCCATTGAGAAAAACAAGGGTGAATAGATCCAATATTACTCAAATCCTCTAGTTGTTTATTCCTTCCCACTAATTCCATAGTTTCAATTCTATAAGGGGTTTTTATATTGGATTTTCATTGGGTATTAGATCAATGGTAAATTCAACTTCATGCTCTAAGGGGTGACTAGGTAATTCCTCCAGAAATACATCAATGTATTCTTGTACCATGGTTATATTCTCAATTTGAATATGAATTTCCTGTTCCCCAGATTTTGTTTTCTCTTCCTCCCTAAAAATTTCGTTCAGTAGATTTAATGGGGGTGCATCATGATAATAATCATATAATTAATTTTCTGCTATAAAGGTATGGGATTCTAAATCTTCATAACAAATCATAATTTCATAGTTATTCAAATAAATTCGCACATCATATTTTGAAATCTAGTCCATACCAAGGATTATATCAATGTCAACAATTGGTATGATGATATTGTTATCAAATAAATAACGTTTAATTGCAATAATGGGAACATCCTGGCACATTTTTGTGGAAATTAACCATCCATTTAGAGTTTTTATTGAAAATTATATTATTTCATCAACAGTGAAGTATCTGATTTTTATGAAAATTTGTATAGATATAAACGAGTGTGATGATCCAGAATCATATAAATTATTTGTTGAATTTGGAGGTAGCATTATTTTTCCAACAAACACATCATTTGGAAGTTCTACTTCATTTTTGGTGATCGTATAAGCTTTATACACCTCCCATTGTCCTATTCAATGATAAATTCCATTGATACTTGGGACCTTAACATGAATAATGAAACATATCCTTAAAGTTGAATCACTAAAAATAAGTGATTTGTTTCTCCTCCTTGAATTCATTTTCTCGATAACCTTTTACCCATATATATACAAAACACCCATTCCATTCATGCATTTCCCATGAAGATTATTTCCATAATTTAAATATAATAGATATTTCTTAATTCCCCACTTCTTATTTTAAACATCACCATTTACATAGTTATTAGAATACCTATAATTTTATTTATTTTCTTTGAACATATATGATCTATAAAATTCCTTCTCTATTTTTATGGAACTTTATACTATTTCATTATATGATGAAAATGTTTGAGAAGTTAGTTCCCTTCGAAGACATGGCTTGTGACCTTAAAATAAATGAGAAATCATGTCTTCCCAATAAAATTTGTAATCTACATCATACCTGGATAGTCTTGATATGGTATCCTTATACTTTGAAACAATATCTTCTTCAATTTTTTTATGATGTTGAATTTTCTCTCCATTTATTTTTATTGCTCATGGGGGATGTATTTTTCGAAGAATGTTTCATTAACAGCTATCAATTCCATGTCTTATATTTCATATTACACTTTAGTATTCTAGATCAATGAGCACCATTGTTCATCATCTACCTTGACAAAATATACTACCTGTACTAACTTCTCATTTTCATGGGATCCTTATTTCAAAAATATAATTTTCATGTGACTCGATCCACTGATCAACTACAACAGAATTAGAAGTCCCACTAAAATATTGAGGAGGTTGCAACATGAAATTATCTAAACATAGAGTATTATGGTTTTTCATCATAACCGCTATATGTTTTCTTAATATAGTCATGATCTGCTAAGATACAAAACTAACTGTGTTGAATTACTCAGAAGAGAAATCCCTTCATTGTCTTCGGGTATTGATTTATTTCCTTCCATTATGCACTGTCACTAAATAATGTAACAAACAAATTTAGCTCATATTTACCATATGTATTGATCCAAAATTCACAACACAGAGCTATTATAATTCTCATGTTAATTTAACATATATTTCATAAGGTTTAAAATAAACTTGGTTTGGTATCAACTATAACAGCCCCAACCCTAGTATCCCAAAATCAGTGGCCATTTTATTAGAATAGAAAAGATATAAGAGATTATATCACCCCAGATATGTCAGTTTATTATGATTGAAGAACTTGCTAAATACATGATTCTATTATTAAATTTTCTAATTAAACATAAAATATAACAAATGAAAATAAACTACTTTCTTGACACGCATTCAAAGATTACATCATCATAACATGGGGATGGAAAAAAATAAACGGTTAAGCTAACACTATATAAGGGTTACATGAATCAATAATAAGAGAAAAAAATTAAATAAGGCTTAGTAATTGTGGAAATGTAAATAACAAAAAAACATATGGCATGAATAATCTTAAAATTAAAATGCATCCATATATTTCTTTGTAGTGAAAATTTCTTGGAATGTAATTACTGAATAATTATTGAAGAAAATGATTAATTTTTGGATGTCCTGTATTTGGAACATGAACTACTATACCATCAAGATATTTTATGTATACGGGTTGAAAACTGTCTGATTTTATTTGAAACAATCATGATGAATATGTCTCATACTATTTTGTCTCTTTCGACATTTTAATGATTCTTGTGGCTATCTATAATCAGGCCCCACCCAACACTACTAGTCCAAAACATTATTAAGACATAGATTCAATTCAATAACATCATTCAAATAAAGCACCACATGAAAAAATGGTATGCGGATAATAAAATAATCATATCCATGGTATAATAAATATTGTAATTTAATGAAATATCTAATGAATGGTGACCATAATGGGGAATTATTCATACATCACACATATAGAATAAGTGGTGAAAGGAAATATCATAATGTTTTCCATGTAAGAATAGATTCAAATCATACATAGACATTCATAAGGGAAAATAGTCATAGATCATGATAACGGATTCCCTACTGAAGTGAAAACATGTAAAAAGTGTGTTTATAAAACATAAGAAATGAAGCATATTAGTGTTGTTTAAGGAAA
The DNA here is from genome assembly GCA_963277665.1 of Viscum album. NCBI lineage: Eukaryota > Viridiplantae > Streptophyta > Magnoliopsida > Santalales > Viscaceae > Viscum > Viscum album. The sequence continues at coordinate 1,992,361,433 of OY728155.1, forward strand.
TTATTAAGAACCATTTAAAGAGGAAAATGTATAATATTTTATAGAAAATAATAAATGAACCAATATATAATTTAATGAAAAAATTATTGATGTTACCAGAGTAGTGGGGGATTCAAAATTATAATTGATAGTACTAGAATATATGTATGAAATTGGGATGTTCCCTTTAATCATGATTTCTTATTGGAAGTAATTGAAACCAGAGACTTAAAAACAGGTTTTCACCCATCAATGACATAATAATTGATCTAGGTTAATATGATTAGAACATAAAAATATAATGTAGGAGGATTACATAGGAATAATTAATAACTAAATTTGGATAAAGATAAAGAAATTGTAGCATGATGGAAAATCGGGGGTTCAGAGATAAACCCTTACCTTATGTCTGAAAGTGTTCTACAGATTCACTTAATGTCATGGATATTGTAATTATATTCATTAATAAATTAATTAAAAACATATTCAATATGATATTTATTTAGTGTAATTTATTAAGTTAATGTCTTACCTTTTTTAGGATTTATAATATTCAATTTCATCATTCAAGAGTGTTTGTTTTCTTGGTTTTCATGATTGGTTCACTTGTATACATTTGTGAAAGATCATGTAAAATTGGAAGAGTTCAACAAAATTTAAATGATATTTTATTAGTAAAATTATATATTATTGAATGGCCTTATATAAAATTTTATCATATATGAGTATGATTCCTCATACATAATGTTAATGATAACCATTCAGATTATTTTTTCATTTTCCATCATCACACACTAGTTTTCTTTTATTAAATAATATAATATATATATAATGTTTCTAGAAAACTAAATAAATTTTAATATAAATTAAAATTTCTATTTCAAAAATTATAAATTTTTTATGATTTTCCTTCAATATGAAAATGGATGATGAAAATGCACCATTCATGATGGTGGTAAATCGACACATCATAGACAATATTTTCATTTTTTATATTAAAAGGGAGAGGATAATAAGATTGATGATTGTTGATAAATTAACTTAAAAAACTCTAGTTTATATAATACAATGGATTTATCAACCATGTATGGATAGTGGAGGCGAGTAAATGATAAAAAGATAAATTGGAAGAAAATTAAAAATAGCGATTTTACCTCTGGAGTTCATCTTCTTGAGAACCTCCTTAATGAAATTTGAAATATTATTTTTATTGAGACCAAAAAGGACACAACATGTGGGAGCTATTTTGGAAAGGGATTTAGTAGAAATTGCAAAACATTAAATTCATTAGAGGTGTGAGGAGAAGGGGTGGTGATAGGATGTATTTATAATGGAGGAGAGGGGGGGGGGGTTTGATTATTGTATTATCCTTTTTATTATTTTAGCTCATGAATATCAATAGTTTGAACATTATGACAAAATATATTAAAAAATGAAAAACATTTTAATAATATGGGATTACATAATCAATAATTCATACATGACTTAATAATTCATGTATTTGTTAAATACAGTAAATTATTGTTCTTCACTATTAATAAAAAATTCAAATTTTTTTTAAAAATTCCATAAGATACCCCTAACCTTTTTTGACATGTAAATTAATAAATGGAATCAATTTTATGAAAATAATTTTCTAAATACGAACAATTTAATTTTTAATCAAAATCATCATTTACATGAAAAATACCAATTTTAATAATATAATGGAATATATGACACTTTCAAAAATTAATTAAGGTATATAAAGATTATCTAATAATAATAGTACAAAAAACTTTAATTTATTATTATATTTCTTTAAAAAACATTCAAATTATTATATTAATTATAAAATTTTAAATAAACATTTATGATTCCCAAAAAATACCGACACATCATTTATAATTATTAAAACATTTATTTACTTATTCCATGATATAAATATGGTATATTTTCATTCATAAGATACATTAATTTTATGTATACTTTTATATGTGATGTTATTATTATATTGTTCATAGAACTATTTTTAATGGTCACATTACTATTTCAACAGTCATATTTAATACTATTTTAATGTTTTAAACTCAGTGTTGGGTGAAGCATAAACTATCAACGATATTAAATATTAAAAGATGTATACTAGAAAATCTTGGGGGGTTATAATTATTGTGTAATGTTTATTTTCTCCCTTAAATGGATATTATTCTTTTATTATTAAGAGAATTTTAATGTAACGACCTAGAGTTTTTCAATAAAAATTCCCTTCATAAAATAATTTCATAAAATCACATGAATGAACAACATAATGAACTACTATGTGATAAGTGTCCTTTAATCATATGTTTGTCACTTATGAGTTTGGAATTTTGAAAATTTGACATACATGATTGTGTTCAATATGATTTTTTGAGTATGATAGAACAAACATGTTTTTTTTGGTGAATAGTAACATACCATTATTAATAGTGAAATGAATAGTAATATGACCCTTATGAATAGTGAATAATATAATTATTATAATTTCTGAAGGCAATAAGATAATGAGATCTTAATTAATATTTCAATGAGAAATAAAACTAAGTGCACCTTTAAGATTGTTATTTTTGAATTAACTATGAATTTATTTAAAAAATAAATAAATAATATTTAGAAAATTAATTTTGAAAAATGGAATTCATTTTTTATTTATAAAAATCTAAAAATGGTTATGGTAAATTTTTTGTATTTTTCTGAAAAACATGAATTTTTGATGAATCGTGAAATATGGTAAAATACCATATATACAATTTAAAAGTTAAATACACTATTCATGACATCTGAAATGATGCAAGGACACATGGTTCTCACTCAATTGAACTTATTATTATTAAGGGGCACATGAGACAATACTATTGGTTGTCTTGAGGGAAATAATAAAATTAGGAATTAAATATTCAAAATTTACCCTCCCCTCCACTATAAAAACCACCATTCTCACCCTCATTCCCTCACACCTCTCAAGCTCCAAGCCTTCTCAATACACTTCCAAAACATCCTCTCTATCCCCTACCTCACTTCCAAGATCTGATGGTATCATAAAAAGTCCAATCTTAGGCCCTTATGGAGGTTCTCAAGAGAATGATTCAAGAGGTAATTTCTCTCCATCTTCTCCTTTAATTTCCCTCCATGTTCAAGTTCATTTCATGATCTCTCCCCACCTATCCTTACCCAAGTGTTATTTTAACTCCTGTATTATACATATAATATAATTTTATTATGGAAATGGGATATTATATCATTCATCCTCTCATTCCCTATTTATTTTATTTTATTAAAGAGAACGTTGTTCGTGGGGTGTAAATTTATCACCTTCAAGAACGACATGTTTTCTTCTTACATTTATACCTTAAAATCTGGTAATGAAACCATTTTTATGGATGATACAGAATATTTTATATGTATTATGTCCTATTTAAGGTTCTGTAACTAACTTATTAACATATTACTAAGTGATAAATTAAAACAAGTTTGTTGTGATCGAAAAACAGCAGGAATTAACCCAAACAATCATTATTTAATTCTTATCTAAGGATTTATCCACATAGATCTAATATAATTCATTATAATATCATTAAAACTCTTGTAATATCATTAATAACATGAAATATCAGTTATTGATGATTACCCATGTTCTACACGAACATCAATTTATGAATACAAGTGAACCACTCAAGAAAACCATAAAAACAAACATTCTTGAACAATGATTCTAAACTTTATAACTAATTAAAAGGCAAATAATATCAAATAATGAAACCATAATGAACACTATTAATTTATAAAAGGTTCTAGAATTTCTAATTAATTAATATAATGTCATTATATATGACATTAAAGAGAAGGAATCATTCAGATACAAGGTAAGGGGAAATCTCGAACTAAATTTTCTTTCTTCGGGCTCTCCCTCTTTCACTCCATTTTATATGGTTACTCTTTAAGTATAATTTAATCGTAATTATAATACCGTATCTGGGATATACATTTTTTTAATGAAGTTTATGTCAAACCAAATGTTTTCCAAAAGAACTCTTCTTTTAAGAACTCAACTTTCACCTCTCATTCTTGGTCGAGGGTTCTTGTATCAAGTATGTTGTTCCATATTTCTTTTGGGAACCCAAAGAATATGAATGTATTCATAAGAGATGAAAAACATTAATTTACATGGGTTAGTTATGTTCACTTTTTATATGTGTTCTATGTGGCAATCATGATAATGATAATGTTGTGATGTGACGAGTGCACTCCAAATTATATAGTGCAGTATGAATGATTCAAAGTGATCGGTGTGCACAGAATTATAGAGTGCTATAATGCATTGGGTAATGTTATTAATCTCATTAGTATATGTGAAATGATTTGTGAACAAGATTCTAGCTTGGTTCACATGAATGTGTGTTAGCTAACCTGTAAAACATGATGTTTCATTTTTATGCATTTCCACATTTCAAGTATTTTATTTCTGTTTCTCTCATGTTAATGATTTATTTACCTATGTCATGATTATGATCACCCCATGATATATTCTTATTATCTATCCTGTTACTTGGATTTTAGCTCACCCATTTTAATGTATATCCTCAGTTGGCTATATATACTAAGGAGAGGACGTGTGACAATAATAAGCTCGAGAAGAAGAAATTAAATAAATGTTGATGATTGATGTTGTAATTGCTATGTACGGTCCTAGTTTTCCCAAGACACTAAACCATTGAATCCTCTATGTGTAATACTAATATATTTTTTACCCATAAAATGATTTAATACTAACGTATGAAAAGGATGGGATGCTATAGTAGGTATCATAGGAATGGTTTTGTTAATTTGGGAATTAGTATTAGTGAACCCTAGAGAAAACATCTAGCATGAGATTGAGTAATAGTAGGCACAGTAGAAAATATACATAGAGATCCCATAGGTTTGGATTTTGGTATAAATTGTTTAAATTAATAATTTATTCATATCTTCATTAGTTATGTTTTTTATAACCTTTTCTATTTTAGAAAATGATGGGATCTAGGATAAATCAGGCCAATAACTCATGCGAGGGCCAATGCAACGATTGCCCGAACGACATCCCCACTGATTTGGGAGGTGGAGTTCAAAACATCATGGTGATTCTAACCAAATTATCTCTTGTTATGAACAATAACCATAATAAGGGAGAACTTCCTCCTTCATCAAAGAGGGAGAAACTGGCGATCGAATGTTTTATGTGGCAATGACCATCGACGTTTAGTGGATCTTCCGATCCACTAGTTTTGGAACAGTGGGTTAACTCCATGGAGAAGATCTTTTATGTTCATCACTGTTCTGAGACGGAGAAGGTGACCCTAGTGGTTTATCGTCTAGATGGAGAACCTGATCAATGGTGGGATTTCATTAAGAACACCAAGCCAAGGCAGGAAATTTAAGAGATGGAATGGGAAGACATTAAGATAATGTTTCATAATAAGTATTTCCCACAAACACTTCATAAGAAGATGGAGAGAGAATTTACATAGCTCAAGCAAAAAGAAAGAGAATCTGTCACAACCTCTGACGCGAATTTCACAAGTCTTGCAATGTACGCTTCGAGTTTTGTTATCCACAATGATAACAAAATTGATAGATTCTTTATTAGATTAAAACCACACCTTCGACAGGCTCATGGAATTCGTGACTTATGGGAGTTATAAATAAGTTTTTCGATGTGCTCTCAAAGTGGAGATTGATTTTGGAGAATCGTCCCATGGCTATGGTGATAAGAAAAGAAAGATGGATTTTCAAGCTGGTGGATCTAATGAAAGAGGTGGGATGAGAAATCAACGACCCTAATGCCAAAAATGTGGGAAGATGCACCATAAGAACTGCCTCAACGGTACGTGGAAATTATTCAAGTGTGTGAAAGAAGGACACCATTCCCATGAGTGTCGAAATGACATGAAAAGGAAGGATAATGTAGACAATGAAAGGAGAGAATGGATCATGGTTCAATGATACAACTGTAGGGAGCTAGGGCACTATGAAAACCAGTACACTAAACCTCGAGTTCTTGAGGGTGATCAGCGACAGCAACCACCAATGCCAAAGGAACAAGGGAAGGCTTATGCGATCACTACTGCAGAGGTGGATCAGGATAATGAAGTCGTATGAGGTACACATACTATTCACTCAAGAATGGAAAAAATTCTTATTTGTTTCTGGTTCTACAAATTCCTTTATATCTTCATGTTTTCTAGAACTATATATTTGAAGCCCCGAAACCTTGATGTAGAGATATCTATAAAAACACCAAGTGGTGCAATCATTGCTACCCAAGTGTTTGACTCTTCTCCCATTGGCGTATGTGGGATGATTCTTCCTGAAAATCTCGCAATACATCCATTAGTGGAATTCGACGCTATAATGGGAATGGATTGGTGATCTTCATATATATCACATATCAACTATTTAGAAAAAGAAATATCTTTTCATATTCCGAACCATCCTAGGCTATTCTATAAATGGAAGGAAGATCATGAATCTCCTTTGAAAAATCCTTCAATGGTGTGGGTGTTGATTCCCTATGAAGAAGTGGACCTCTCCCAAATGGTTGAGTTGAAAGAAAGTTCCAACCATGAGGAAATTCCCATCATGAGGGAATATACCGATGTATTTCCCGAAGAGTTACCCAGAATTCCCCCGGATCATGAGGTAGAGTTATCAACTGAACTCATACCCGGAGCTATTCCTATCTCGAAGTGTCCCTATAGGATGACTCCTATCATATTGGAGGAGTTAAATAAGCAGCTGTAAGAGAATCTAGACAAAGGGTTCATATTCCCTAGTGCATCACCTTGGGGTGCACCAGTTCTCTTTTTGAAGAAGAATAATGGAACAATGCAGTTGTGTATCGAATATCGGGAACTCAACAAGATCTCCTTAAAGAAGATGTATCCTCTTCCAAGAATTTATGACTTGATTGATTATTTAAGCGGAGCTCAATACTTCTCAAAGGTGGATCTTCATTCTGGATATCATCAGGTAAATGTGAAGAAGGAATATATTCAGAAGACTGCCTTCCATACAAGGTATGGGCACTATAAGTTTTTTGTGATGCCCTTCGGACTTAATAATTCCCCTGAAATCATCATGGATTTGATGAATAGATTCTTTAGACATTACCATGAAAAATATGTGGTAGTGTTTATATATGATATCCTCATCTACTATAAGAGCAATTAGGAACATGAAGAAAATCTAAGGGTTGTGCTGGGAACATTGAGAAAGGAGATGTTGTAGGCCAAGTTCCGCAAGTGTGACTTTTGGATGAAGCAAGTCATGTTCTTCAGACATGTGATCACAAGTGAGGGAATTTATGTGGATCCCTCAAATACAAAGGCGTTTGATGAATGGACCAAGCCCTCTAGTGTCACTGAAATCCATAGTTTTCTTGGATTAGCGGGGTACTACCGACGTTTTGTGAGAAACTTCTAACGATTGTCAAGCCAACTCACTAGGATAAAAGGAAAGGGGTAAATTATGTCATGACAGAAGAATCTGAGGGATGCTTCAAGGAGATAAATACAATGATGATCACTCCACCTGTACACACACTACTGAAAAGTGGAGAACGTTTTGTGATATACAGTGATTCTTCAAAGAAAGGCTTGGGTTGTGTACTCATGAAAAATGATAATGTGATAGCCTATGCCTCACGATAGTTGAAGAACCATGAGCAAAACTACCCGACGCATGATCTAGTGCTGGAAGCCATGATTTTTTCATTGAAAATATGGCGGCACTACCTTAATGGTGAGAAGTGTGACATATACACTGACCACAAGAGCCTAACGTATATATTCACACAAAAGGATCTCAACATGAATCAAATGAGATGGTTAGAGAAAATAAAGTATTAAGATTTCTCTATTTACTATTATCCTATAAATGGGAACAAGGTAGATGATTCTCTAAGCAGAAAAGAACATGCTACTTATCCATGTTGCGGATTGAGAAAGACCATATCTTCATGGATATGCAAAGAATGGATTTGAAATCATATGGGTATAGGATACATCCTACCTTGTCCAAATGATTGTGCAACCATCCATCCAGGAGAAGATTAAGGAATCACAAAGGGATGATGTGGAGATACAAAAGAGGGTGAATGCAGTATAATACTTGATGCTACAATAGTTCCAAATCGATGATGATGGTGTGATTCTATTAGGAATGCGGTTTTCTGTGCCTTCATCACTAGGGATAAAGAATGATCTATTAGATAATGCACATAGCTCAACTTTATCTATCAATCCTGGGAGTACCAAGATGTATCGTGATAACCAAGAACACATCTGGTAGGATAACATGAAGAATGAGATTGTGGAATATATATTATGGTGCTTGGTATGTCAGCAAGTTAATGCTGAGCGACAAAAGTCTAATGTTATGATGCACCCATTTACTATACCCATGTGGAAATGGGAAAATTTTTCTATGGAATATTTCATGAGTATCCCGAAGAATTCAAAGTAAAATAATTCGATATGGGTTGTGGTTGACCGACTCACCACGAATGCCGATTTTATCACTATTTGGAAAAATCTATAACTTCATCAACTTGCAATGATATATGTAATGGAAGTGGTGAGACTGCACAGTGTTCCACTCTAAGTTTTCTCTGAATGTGATCCGAGGTTCACATCTAAACTCTGTAGGATCCTTCAACATGCTTTGAGTAGTGAATAAAATTTCATCACGACCTATCAACCCCAAACTAATGGAAAATCTGAAATGACTATTCAGACACTTGATGATATGCTTAGAGCCTTATCTCTATAATTCAATAGTGGAGGGGATAAGCATCCCCAATTGGTTGAGTTCTCATACAACAATAACTTCCATTTTAGAATTCAGATTGCTCTATATGAAGCTCTATATGGAAAGTGACGTAGATCTCTATGCAATTGGGATGAAGTTGGAGAAAGAAAGCTGCGTGGACCTGATCTTGTTCGAGAGATGATAGATAAGGTTCAATTCATCTATAAACACATAAAAGTTGCTAAAAGTCGGAAAAAGAGCTATGCTGGCAACCGTCGAAGGGTCTTGGTGTTCGACATTGGAGATAATATCTTCCTTTGAATATATCCATGGAAGAGAGTCATGTTATTTGCGAAGAAAGGAAAGTTATTCCCAAGGTACATTGGCCTCTTTGAGATACTTGACCGCATATGAGTTTTGGCCTATCGTATTGCACTTCTATCGAATATGGCTCGAGTTCATGATGTTTTTCACGTCTCACTCCTGAGAAAGTACATACCTAATCCTTCACATGTACTAAACTCATAGGTGGTGAAGTTGGAAGATGACCTCCCCTATGAGGAGCAGCCGGTAAAGATTCTGGACCGAAGTGATAAGGTTCTATGCAACAAGACAACCCACCTTATCAGATTATGGTAGAGGAACCACAAGCTTGAAGAATTAACTTGGGTATCGGAAGAGGTGATGAAGGAGAATTTCCCTTACATGTTTATATAAAACAAAATTTTGAGTGCGAAATTTCATGGGGGGAATGTAATGACCCAAATTTTTTCAATGAAAATTCCCTTCATAAAATGATGTCATAAAATCACATGAATGCACAACATAATGAACTAAAAAGTGATAAGTGACCTTTAAACATAATTTTGTCACTTCTATTTTTGGAATTTTGAAAATCCGACATAAACGGTTGTGTTCTAGATGATATTTGGAGTCTGAGAGAACAAACTTGTTTTTTTGGTTGAATAGTAACATACCCATATGAATAGTTAAATGAATTGTAATATCACCATTATGAATATTAAATAATAATATTATTCTATTTTCTTAAGGCAATAAGATAATGAGATCTTAATTAATTTTTCGACGAGAAAAAAAACTAATGCACCATTAAGATTGTTATTTTTTAAATTAACTATGACTTTAATTAAAAATTAAATTAATATTATTTCGAAAATAAAATTTTGTAAATGGAATTCTTTTTTGAGTTCTAATCATTGAAAATGGTTAGGGTAAATTTTTGGTATTTTTCTGAAAAACTCAAATTTTTGATGAATAGTAAAATATGGTAAAATAACGAATATTCAATTTAACAGTTAAATAAACTATTCATGACATCACAAGTGATTTAAGGCTAATGGTTCGAACTATAATAAACTTTTTACTATTAGCAGTCACATGAAACAATACTATTGTTTGTCTTTAGGTAAATAATAAAATAATGAATTAAATATTCAAAATTTACCTCTCTCTTCCACTATAAAAACAACCCTTCACACCCTCATTCCCTCACACCTCTCAAGCTCCAAGACTTCTCTAAACTATTCCCAAAAATAATCCCAATCCCCTCACCCACGTCCAAGAGCTTCTGGTCTCATCAGAAGACTAATATTAGCCCCTTAAAGAGGTTCTCAAGAGAAGGATTCCAAAGGTAATTTATCTCCCTCTTCTCCTTTAATTTCCTTTCATGTTCAAGTTCATTTCTGGATCTCTCCCTACCTATCTTCACCCAAATGGTATTGTAAATCCATTATTATACATATACTATAATTTTATGATGCTAATGAGATATTATATCATCCAACCTCCCGTTCCCTCTTTCATTTATTTTATTAAAGAAAACGTTGTTCGTGAGGTGTTATTTTATCACCTTCAAGAATTACATGTTTTCTTTTTCCATTTATTCCATCAAATCTGTTCATGAAAACATTTTTATTGCTGAATCATAATTTTTTATTTGTATTATGTCCTATTTAAAGTTTGTGAACAGACTTATGAACATGTTACTAAGTGATAAATTAAAACAAGTTTGTTGTGATCGAAAACCAACCCAAATTAACCCAAACAATCATCATTTAATTCTTATCTAATGATTCATCAACATAGATGTAATATAATTAATTATAAGATAATTAAAACTCTTATAATATCATTAATAACATGTAATATCAGTTCTGGATGATTACCCATGTTCTACCCGAACATCAATTTAAGAATACAAGTGAACCACTCAAGAAAACCATAAAAACAAACATTCTTGAACAATGATTCTAAACTCTTTAACTCATTAAAAGGCACATAAAATCACATAATGAAACCGAAATGAACCCTATAAATGTATAAAAGGTTCTGGAATTTCTAATTAATGAATATAATGTCATTATATAGGACATTAAAGAGAAGGAAGCATTTGGATAAAAGGTAAGGGGAAATCTCGAACTCAATTTTCTTCCTTCAGGTTCTCCATCTTTCACTCCATTTTGATATGGTTAATCCTTAAAGATAATTTCTTCATAATTATCATACCTTTTATGGGAAATAAATGTTTTCTAATGAAGTTTATGTCAAACCAAATTTATTCCAAAATAACTCTTCTTTTAAGAACTCAACTTTTACCTCTCATTCATGGTTGATGGTTCTTGTATCAAGTATGTTGTTCCCTCTTTCGTTTGGGAACCCAAAGCTTATGAATGTATCCATATGAGATGAAAAAAATTCCTTTACATGGGTTAGTTATGTTAACTTTTGATATGTGTTCTTTGTGGAAATCATGATAATGATAATGTTATGATGTGATAGGTGCGACCAGAATTATATAGCACAAAATGAATGATTCAAAGTGACGGGTGCACCTGGAATTATATAGTGCTCCAATTCATTGGGTAATGTGATGAATCTCATGAGTATATGTGAAATGATGTGTTAACAAGATTCTAGATTTCTTAAAAAGTATGTGTGGTAGATAACCACTAAAACATTATGTTTCATTTTTATGCATTGCCGCATTTCAAGTATTTTATTTATGTTCCCCTCGTGTTCATGATTTATTTACCTATGTCATGATTATGTTCACCCCATTCTATATTATTCTTATATATCCTATTACTGGGCTTTTAGCTAACCCCTTTTAATGTATATCCTTATGTGGAAAAATATACTAAGGAGAGGAAAAGTGATAATAAGAAGCTAGAGAAGAATAAATTAAATAAATGTTTATGCTTGATGTTGTAATTTTTATGTATGGTCCGAGTTTTCCCAAGACACTAAACCATTGGATCCTCTATGTGTAATAATATTATGTTCTTTACCTTTAAAATGATGTAATAATAATGTAAGAAAATGTTGGGATGCTATATTTAATCCTATGAAAACCAATCACATGTCAAAAAAATCCAAAATATAGAATGAAAATGAAACTTTGTAATTACATTCCACGGATAACCACTAAGGGATACACAGTGAAGAATTCACCAATGATTTATTATTGTATTATAAAATCTTCTATGCACTTATTTTGATTATAATTTTTAGAATCAACTCAATACAAAACCAAGGTCCACTATCACTCTATTCATATCCATATATTGTATCAATTAAGAGTATAAAATAATAAAAAATATGTATGTATCTATCAATTAATATTAAAATAATGTTAAAACATAGAACAAAAATAGTTCTTTTCTATTATATAAAAATATCCATGATAAAATATAAATCATCAAATTATGTACATAACACCTACATCATTTTATAAGAAAATCATTATATGTGAGATACACTATATATAATTGAATCATTTATATGATCAAACTCTTTAACCTTCAAAATTCAATTCCATCAATTTTTTCATCAAAAAATATCCTCTATGAAAAACCACATGTATGAAACTCATTAGTCTTCTAATTATTGAAGTATAAAAGAGGTAAAGTAATCAATAAAAACAATCTTTCAATAAGTATTCAATGTGAACAAAATATTAAATATTTAAATAAAAATTAATGAAAATATTATGGCCATACCCCACTACGAAATTATTTTGTTTTATATTTAACTTTTATCATAGAAACCACAACCACTATATTAAAAAACCCGATTTTTTATGTTTTTTAAATATTTAAATTTCAAAATCATAACTGACAATGATGTGGTCTTCCCTAGAAATTTACATGGTCAATTTCACCTCAATTCTAAATCATTATTTTGAATAATTATCTACACCATGTTATTCACCATGACTACGTGCCAATTTTTTATAAAACAATCACTCCATTAATGATTATTTTTATTGTAATACATATATTAAAAAATAAAAATAAAAAATCATATCACATTGTAATTTCTAGTGCTCTTTTATAGTCATAATTATCTCACCATTATCCTTATCACATAATTCTACCATGACCAGTTCTTCCCTCATACCATTATGTATTATATTTTTTTTAATAAAATTCAACTGCGACCATGATTTGATTTACCATCTCATTGGATTTAGATATTTTATTAAATAAAATAGTTTCAACTATGTTTATAATATTCACTATTAGTCATGGTTTATATTAACATGATGCATACCACTCTATTATGACATGATTTGGTCATCCTTTCATAAGAACACCTAAATATATTACTATTTAACATACTCTATGGTCCAAGAACTGACTCATGTCTAATGTCAAATTTTAACCTTAATTTTTGGGTATATATTACTAATAAACACAATATCAGGTTTACATTATTTATGAATCAAATATTTTAAGTCCACATTATTCTCATTAAAAGGTTAGGTTACAACATTTTTTCATTTATCGATGTTGGTTCCAACATTCCCCTTTATTAAAAGAGTTGGCAGTAAAATTTTTCCGAAATATATATAATGAAATTTTATACTAATTATGATATCAAATATACTAAAAAATTATATCATAACTATCTCTCTAATTTAATCTTAGTAATACTCAACATAAAAACAATGGATCAATGTATAACACTATATCTAAATTCATACATGTAAATATTATCTCTATAATTTATAGTTTACGGAATTATCAAAAATCTACTTGACATCGACCATATTTGATACAATTATTCATATTTTTCAATTATCTATATCTCTTATTCCACTAAATCCATCTATATATTTGATTTATAACCCCTTGATCCAAGAATTTTTCTTTAATTTCACTTATTAATATCGGATATCAAAATGAATATTCAATAGTAGTAGAATATATTTATTATTTTGGTTGACCAAATGTTTCCCCCAACTATTCTATAGAAGAATAAAATCATACAATAGATTATTAGTTACAGTTGAGGTCAGTTTTTGACAAATTATTTTTTATCATTTTTGTTCCTATTTTTCTTGTTACATTTTCTCTACATCATTTTCTTGAGCAAGGTAGTCATTTTAGTATATTTTATATTTTTTATTTTGATACTACTAATTAAATACATTCCATGAACATAAGCCTAACTATTTATTTATATAACTTCATCATAATGAATGACTGTGGTAGACTATTTTGTTAGTTACTGGAGTGGTGTTGCTTGTTTATGAGATTCTTATTTCCTTTGGTTTTTTTAACTCATTGTTTTTTTCCCTTTCATTCATCTTTAATCATTAATTTCTAATTATTAATAAAATTTCAATTTTTTACGAATTTCCTTTTTATATTTATATAAATCTAAAAAATTTCATTATTTCTACTCCTTCAACAATAAATACCATGGGTAATACATGAATGGAATTAGAAATAAAATAAAAATAATATAAGGATGTAGTTGAAGGGGAATTTCTATACCTCCTAAATCTATGATATATTTTTGAAAACAATTCTTCAACTAAATTTTCCCAAATTCTATTATATCTTATGGTTTTTTAAATATTTTTTATAATTATTTCTAATGTGATCCATCATAATTATTCCTTGATATATCATTTCTGTAATAAGAGGATACCACATTTAAATACTCATTGATTGATATTATTGTACTAGGAACTTTGTATACTTGATATTAGTTTTTCCATCATAATAAATCACCATATATATTTTCACCAATGAACCATGTTCATTAAAAATAGTTTAATAAATGACAATTATGATAAATCCTTAGTGGCAAAAATTTATATTTATTCTGTTGTACTAAGAAATTTACATTCGTATTTCTTACTAATTTTGAAATTAATGTGTTTACTACTAATAAATACCCTAAAAATGTTCATTTTTTATCCCAAATCTACCCAACCAGTTAATATATGTATTTTATAATAACTAATTATATATTGTTAGAAAAAATAAATACATTTTCAAGGGATCCTTGAGCATGACACGTGATTCTTTACACATCAATGATAATTCATTCTTCAGATTACATTGAATCCTAACAACCATTAAGTAGCATAAAATATTTCATTTTCCATTGATATCATGTAATATAAGACTTTAATAATTATATGATATAAATTTTGATTTATAGAACATCAATTTTTAATTTTTCCTATTTTGATTTAAACCATAATTCATGTTGAAACTAACCTTCAACCATGACTATCAAATTCTTCCAACAGTTTTCTTATAGATTTTATTTTGAAATTAAATTTAATTAGTTTTAATTAAATTATATCTTGATAAATTTAATAAGCTCAATAATCATTGAAATATCAATATTAAATCACATGGAATTAAATTATTCTTCTAATAATTACTACTTTTTTCAACCAAATATGATATCTTAAACATAGAGGAGTAAAATAAACATCACTTCCATAGATAATTTCATAGATTGGTTTTGATCGAAATTTCCACTCTCAAATTATATATTACTCATGCAAGAGAATAAATAATAATACTAAGTTCATAGTTATATTTTCTAGATTAACAAATCCTTTTTCAAATGATCCACATTTCCATTATCAACAACAATGTGAAATCCCATTAGTTGTTAAATATTGACATCCTCTTTGAGAACTCTATTCATAAATTTAACCTTTACATCAATTTGATAATATTTTAATACTCATTGAATTTCAACCACAATAAACATTATAATGTAATGTAGTCTAGACACAAGTTTGGATGACTCATTAACATATATGCCATTAATGTGAGCATAACGGTACACCCTAATGTAGATTTATTTTTTATATCACTATATTCATTTGCCTATATTCATGTCAATGATATGAGTCTTCAAATCCCTAATCATGGTGAAATAAAATTTTGAATCTATATCCATAAGTTTATGAATCTATAATTACCATGTTTGGATTCAGGTGAGAGATAAAGATAATCTAATAGATATACAAATAGATTAAGTTATTACCTCGGATCCATTTCCAAAACCATTATCCACATGTAAGATCTTACCAAGAGACTATGAGACCCCAATAAAACCATTTAAATTTACCTAGATAATCATTCAAGGCATTTTTATAGGATGAATGGAATTTTTTTGGAGAGTTTTAGAGAAAAATGATATAAATTTTCCATTAATTTTTTTTTCATGGGTACCATGAATTGTCCTCAAGACTATATAATAAATCACGATTTACTAATTGGCCTAAAATTTATAGAATTCATGATTACCATGCATGGTCACTAGAGATGTGAATTCAACTTTCCACACCTAATTGGTTCTAAATTTCAAAATAAATGGTTATTATAATTTTTTTAGAGGACTATACATCCAACCTTTCACACTCTAGTGGTCAAATTTTACAAATGAACTATCTTAGCACAATATTAATGAGATCATACATGTGACTATGAAACACTAGAAAAACATCTCTCATCTACTCTTCAAAAACTATATTATCATGAAACTCAAACCATATTTCCATGTTTTTTTGTATCTAATCATGAAAAAAATAGTGTTCAGGAAAAAAAATAGATCATACAATTTAAAAATCAATATCTCATAAATTTTAAAAAATAAAACTGAAAACATCATAACATCATAATATTATAAATTTTCACATAATTATTCAATTTGTTTTAAGAAATCAACCCCAAAACACTATAGACCATATAAATTCCATGAATAACTGGACAAATGATGAAACCATTAACACATTAAAAAATTTAGATACATTTCCTAATTAATATTGGTTCCATAATTTCCAAAACATTCATTAATACATTGCATCATATTGATAAAATCAGTTACTGATGTCTTTACCATATAAGGGAAATATATAAATTGTTATACACATTACACTAGGTTACTAAATTTGAAAAAAAAGTATGATTTTTATCATTTGTATAAAAATATATTTACTTGAAAATTCTCACTCTAAGATATATAATTTATAAAATGATGAATATAAAATAATATTTTTCCAATACCTTGTGTACAAAAAAGTTTTTGTTGTATGCTCTTATATAATTAGTTCCATTCATCCAAAAAAGTAACTGGTATTTTCCAAATTAATGTATATTTCTTTATTATACATCAAGAACATACTATATTGAAAATTAAACCTTAATATTAATGTTGGTTCCATCATAATACTAAATTCATATAATGTCTCTAAAAGTGGATAACCAAGTAAATATTTACGTTCGATTCTTTATTTTATTTACATGTATATGAAACGATTGGTTGTAATGATTGTTTTAATTCCTTTTTATTAAACATTAGAAAATTATACAAAATAGAATCAATAGGATAAGGAATTAGTTTTCACGATCTGATTTACACCCTCAACCCCTCTTAAGATATTCCTTTGTAGGTTTAACATTTACTATCATAGATATCTATATTTTCTTGTTTTTTTCTATTAAAATGATATATATTTAGACTATGGTTAATCACAATTTCATTCAGATAATTAATAGACAAAACATCCAAATATTTATGATCCATATACAACATGACTTCCAATATCTTTTCAGGGATGTGTATATTTTTGTAATGTATTAATGAAAAATTGGAGACATAAAAAATTGACATCTCTAAAAATTTGATTGAAAAAAATACATTATGAATCTAAAGAGTATAATTCCTTAGGTAGGAACTATTAAAAACCCTATATAAAAATATACTATCATGTAAATACAATAAGGATTTGTTGGATAAATTATTGATCTATTTAAATGTATATTAACAGGTCAAAAAATAAAAATATCATGTTCACTAAGAAAAATTCAATGATTTTATTATTTTAACTATTTATTTCATTAAAAATTCTGGAATTTTTTCAATTTTTTAACTATGAAATACATGATTTAGATGATATCATTAAATACATGAGTGTAATTAGGAACATCCTATAAATACAACAAACAAAATTCAATAAAAGGCATTAAATTTTTGAAAAAAAGATTGCAGTCTTATATATATTAATAGTTTTAAAATCACAATCTTGGAATAATAGATAAGGATGAATTTAAAATGTTTCAGTGGTGGAAATGAATAAAAAGATATGATGTTTAAATCAAGTAAAATACTCAACATGTAAAATGATTTTGAAATAGATGATGTTTAAAAGGTGATGTAATTTATCTCATATAATAACACTATAAGTAAATAAATGTTCCAAGGAGATCTTACAATCAAATGTTTTAAATATATACGAATTAGGCTTATTTTGTTAAAATTTAAAATAATTTAAAAGAAGAAGAATAGGATGATGATGCTAATAATATTAATATATATATATATATATATATATATATATATATTACACAATAACATATTAACCAATATATAAAAAATAAATTTGAATGATATGCCATGAATAATACTTTACATGAGTTTAGTTCAAATTTAATTAGTTGTATTTTATTACAAGATGTTAAATTAATGATAACCTAAAAACCTATAAAATCAATTTATTTAATTATTAAATATGATAAGTATAATATACTCTTTGATATATT
Organism: Viscum album; assembly: GCA_963277665.1. Classification (NCBI taxonomy): domain Eukaryota; kingdom Viridiplantae; phylum Streptophyta; class Magnoliopsida; order Santalales; family Viscaceae; genus Viscum; species Viscum album. The sequence goes on from OY728155.1 coordinate 1,992,380,098, forward strand.
TAATCAAGTTAAGATTTATCAACATTTTTTTTCATTGTTTAAATTATTAAAATTCAACTTTATTGAGAGGCCTAAAATTTATAAAGACATATATTAACAAAAAATGAAACTCTTTAATATAGGGTCTCAAATAAATATATGGAAAATGAAATTAATTAGAGTTTTTTTTAAATATAATCAAAAAATTTAATTTTTCATCTTCCTTAGACCTCTCTCCAAATTCAATATAATATCTCTAGATATATGGAATTCGAATAGGGTATCATATGTGAAAATATATGGGGGTATCATATCATATACCCAAACAAGAAAAAAAGTGTTCTTATACTCACTCTAATAGGATAATATGCCTCATGAAATAACACATATTGGTGGGTACCATCACTCAATATAAGAATACCTTTACTAGGAACCTTCAATCTTGTAGAATAATAAATATATCTTTTTAAATACATATCCATGATATGTAAATAATAAATTAATTATTTTATAAAATATAAATTTATTTATAAGTAAACAATATTGGATCTGATTTTTATAATATATTGTTTTAACAAGATAACACACACACACAAACACAAAATTATTAAATATTGAACTACACCCATATAAGGATAATAAATTTAAGTATAAAATATTCTTTTAAAACTAATTGTTTCTGATATTATTGTAAAATTATTATAATAATTAAATATAACAATAAATTCATGAGTAGTGGTTTTTAAAATCCTTCTATAATAAAATCTTGAATCCAGTTTTTTTAAAACAATCATAACAACTGAAAATTAAAAAAAAGATGATTATAATTGAGTATATCAAGTTATGATTTTTTTTCAAAAACCCAAAAATCCATATTGTAACATATTTAACACATTATTTCGTGAACTATAATCTAGATAGTCGAGTTAAAAACTTTTTCGAAAGAAAACATTATGTTTACAATTATTATAATTAAACTAATAAAATAGAATTTAATGAAATTGGGATTATTCATCAAAAAATATTTTCACATAGAATCAAAATTGGGAGAGAGAAAAAATTGTTATATATTGTGATCAGCTCCCCCCATAAGTAACACTCTTGGTCTAAAATGAGTAAAGGGAGATAATGACCCATGAAGACATCTTCCAATAATGATAATGAAAATTCTTATTTCTATAGTTTGAAACTGTGTAAATATGTTCGATAACCCATGGATATATCCAATGTACGCGGTTTTGGAAATAATTCCCTTCAACTCCGTTATGCTTGTTCTTCTAGATATGTCAATAGTATTTAACATTGGGCTTTGTTGGATTTAATAATGGTTTTTGTGGAATGTGACCACAGGATATTACAATGGAACTAACTACCATAATATTATATGCCATGGAAATAGGCAGGCTACTGAAACAGTCTATATGGATTGTGTCTTTAGGATACATATCAGACAACTATTTCCATGTTTTAGTAAACCATGATAATAGGGATTAAAAATTAAAATACCCCCCATGATTCAATAATGTGGCCTCCCCAATATTATTCTGATCACTTTCCAACAATTATGAGATCTCATTTAAGAGAATGAATTTATATACTTATAAATATTCATATATATTTATATAAAAAGAGATATAATTATAAATATTAATCTTTTAAAACAGATATATATTTAAATCAAAGGATGATTACCATTTCTTTAAAAATCATGGCCATATGTGGATTATTTCCGTGGTTATATTAAAATGTGGTTGTATAAAATTCAATATATTCTTATTCCCATGGTTTTTTATATTTGGGGTTGTGGATGGACATACATCTATGGTTTTTTTCAAACTGTTGCTACAAGTAATTTATCAGAAGCCTATTTCCATGGTTTATAAAAACCATTTACATATATGGATCTACCACCATGGTTTTGAAAAACATTGGTTGCACCCCTTTGGAACCCTTTTCCCACCAAAATACATCATTCTTTCTTTGATGCATGGTCATAGTTTTTGAATAAAATGGTTGTCTTCCAGAATATGGCCATGATTTTTATTAAACCATGTCTTTAAGCTGAGTCATCTATCCCAACATCCATAGTTTTACATAAAACATGGCTTATTCCCAAAAAAATACAATAAAAAATCTAGGAAAAATCACTTACTCTAACAACTCTTATTCAACACCAAAAAATGTTTGTAATGACATGTAAAATTTATGGGATTTTTTTTTATTTTTCATTGCGATTTTACAGGAATGCAGTTTCTGACGGCACCTGATTCCGAGGACTGGTGTCCCCGGAATCATTTTCCGATGTTTAGCTTGGGTACATTCAGTGAACGAACGAACGGGGTTTCCTAACTTTTTAACCGGTTCTCGAAATCTAATTCTGAGGGCACCGATGGAATCGCAGTGCTGATAATTGCATAGGAACACCTTTTCCAAAGTTTCATTTTTTCAGGTGTGGTTATTAAAAATTTGGGTTAAGTAAAGAATACAATAAAATGGTGGAACCTATTTTATTTTTATTTAAAGTAGTTTAAACTATGCTAAGTGGATGGAGTGGGACCCACTATATCCTACTCCACTAGGTAGGATATTTGTGGGGTGGGTCCCACATGATCCCCACCTATTCAAGTTCCTAAAACCCCCTATTTTAATTAGGTAACGCACCTGCACCCCCCATTAATGGAAAAGTCAACTCATTAACTGATTAACTTTTTCAAAGTAATTAATTGTTGAATTCAATTCGAATTTCGAATTTTAAGTTGGCATGTGTGTTAATTAAATAAGACAAGGTTTTAATTCATTAAGTTGTTGTTTTGGTTGTGCTAGAGTATTTTGGGAGAGTATTTTCTCTAACACTTGATGAACATCTTCTTCCTCCTCGAATAACGCAAAGAACACCGAGCCTTCGACGAAGAACTTCGTCGCCGCAAAGGGGAGTTCCTCATACCGTCTTCTTCCCTCTTCACAGCCGGTGAGAGACGCCATCCTCGGAGATCGACAACGTGACACCGACGATTCTCTACTCCGTGACGCTGACGATCTTCCTTCCGCTACACTTACGGAGTCTCCTTCCGCGACGTCCCTTTCCGCGACAAACCTCGTTCGAAAGCAACGCTTGAGGTAGGGGATTAATTGTTTTTTTTCGTGAATACATGTGTCGCCGTTCTTCATTTTCAAATTGGACCACCTATTTTCACAATAACAGGAGGTGGTCGGACCGCATGAATAAATCCGACTCGCCTCTCCACTTGATGCTTGAATTTGTTGTGGCACGAGCAAGGCAGCGCGGTGCCGTTGCACCGCGCGGAAATATTAAAGAATGGGCGGAGAAGCGCGACGCCCTCGCGCCGCGCCATTGAAGTTGAATAAATCCATGGCACCGTCGCGCCACGCTGGAGAACATCAAAAAGGCCATGGCCGTAGTTGGGCCACAGCGAAGGGAAATTACGTCGTTGCACCGTGCCGATCGGACAAGGCCACAGTGGTGCGGGAAGCGGAGGTCGGAACCACCGGTCGCCGGAGCAGGAGGGCGGGACCGCGGCGGCAGCAACCGGCCGGCTGGAGCATCCCAGTCATTTCAAGGGGAGACCAGGGGTTCGTAACCCCCAGCTGGAATGGAATAGAGGCCCCCATGTGGGGGCCGCAGTTATCAATCAGGGGGTCAGCACGCCCCCCCCCCCCAGTCCGCTCAGCTTGGCACCGGCCGAGCCGGCCGTGCGGGCCGCCTAAGCACGCCAGGCCGGGATGGGCCGCACCACCGTGCCAGGCTGTTCCCTAATGGTCCAGACCCGGACCCAGTTCGGGTCGACCATGTTCGGGTCGACCCAGGGGGGGTATTGGGCCGAGTCGGACCGGGCCTGAACCCCCCAATTCTGGACCGTTCCGTTCAAATTCATGTATCATGGGCAATGGACCTCCGATCGATGCACCGTCAGTTGAGATGTGATCCTTGGATCGAGAAGGTGGTTTCGGTATATTACACTCAAGGTTTAGAATATCTTTGGGTTCGTCCGGGTTGGTTCGAACAGGCAACCAACTGGGCCCACGGAGCGGAAACACTTATAACATGAGCTCCAGACGTCTGATTGACATACCATTGACTTTTTTGGATTCCTCTTAGTTGGAAAGACCTTTTGGATTACTCTTCTCAAAGTATGGACACAGTTGGAGTATGGCCGGGTTGGTTTTGACTTAAAAAACCAAATGGGCCCCTAGAACGAAAAATCAAATAACTCTTAGACCAGGTGTCTGATTGACGTGTTGTCTGTCATGTTGAGTTCCTTTTGACGATACAGAAATTTGGGATATATCAACTCAAGACATCGTGTCAGTTGATGTATCAATCCCTTGGCTCGTGGAGAGGACCCCCCCGAAACGAGCTTACTGTGGGCGGGAACCCTAGAACTGGTTGCGACTACGACTACAACAAAGATGAAGACTGTATGGTAATCTTCTGTGGGTTTGATAGCAACGACTACAGCACTCAGCGATCTTGTGTGGATCATTGCTACCAATCCTGTGTGGGTCAGCGCTCAGTGGTCCTTTGTGGGCCAGCGCATACCGATCCTGTGTGGGTCAGATCCTGTATGGGTCATTGCGGGGGTTAGTACCTTTATATCCTATGTGGGTCCGACGACTTAGATGAATTAGTGGATACATCTGATCATCTCTATCGTCTTACGAAGAAGTATTCCTGTGTGAGACGAGTCTTTACATTCAATCTTTTTCTTTGATAAGATTGTCTTGATATCCTGTGTGGATTACGTTATGCTTCCTGTGTGGATTGGGTTATGGTTTCCTGTGTGGACTGGGTTGTACTTGGGATCAGATTTTGGAGCTGAACCAGAATTGATGACTTAGGTATATGTATGGGAATATACCTAAGTAGTGTCAGATGTTACTTCACGATTGTATATTTCTTTTGTGGATTATACATTGGGGATTCTGGGAGACCATTGGGGGTCTGGGGGTCCCCACTGAGTAGCTTATACTCACCCCTACACGGGCTATGACCGCACTACGTTGTGTTGGATACAGACGACGGACAGCGCTGATCGTGATTGAGTCTTGTGGAGCGAGACGGTACCTGGATGTAGACCACTGGGCGTGACGTACATGGAGCGGACAGCTGGACCCGTGGAGCTGTGGAGTCTATCTGTACCCACCAATCAGGTGGGACATCTAGTGGATGACTCGACATTGCGGCTTTACTTTTCAGTTGTTGTACATCCTTTTCTAGTGTACCTTACTTTCAGTTTGGGTTTGTATTCTGACCCACTTACTTTTTCGAACTTACAATTGTACCCAATTTTACTTATTGATTACTTCTGATTGCTTACTCTGTGTGTTTGTTTACTTTATAAAGGCAACACCTTCACTTATTATCGAAAATTACGCCTTGGTTCTAGTCTCCAGCCCCTGTGCTATGGAAGGTGGGCATGGGGTAGTCACGGGACGGGCCTCGGGGATGGGTCGTGACAAATTGGTATCAGAGTAGTTCGGTTCTACTACAAAACTCAGTACTCTGATCTTTTTCTATGTGAAGAAATAATGTTAAGAGTATTGAGTGTGGTTATCAGTCCAGGGAGTCCAGTGTTGGTGCAGCGGCCGACGTATCCATACACCAGGACCCTGACTTTTGATTTCCGACTTAGTGCACGAATACACTGATTGTATGTGTGTATAATGTTTTCTTTGTGATTAATTTGTGTCATCTCATTCGGTATATTGTAACAACCGTGGCACACCTATTTCTTTTCAGGATGGCCCCACGACGACAGCCAGCTAGGGTTCCGATTATTGTACGTGACGACAGCCCACCGAGTGACGAGGCCTCAGTGTAGTGCCCTATTACTGTGGAGGCACTGGCGGTACCAAAACCCGCCAAGCCACTGATGCTACCAGCCCCAGGCATTGAGAATGCACGTCACCTTGGTGCACTGCACGAGTTTCAGCATCAGAGACCACCCAGGTACCATGGTGAGATGGACCCTCAGGCCTCCGAGGATTTTCTGGAGGTGGTTGTGTGAGTTATTAGGTTACTGGGGACACCGGCTAACCTTATGGTGATCCTCGCAGCGAGCCTCCTGCATGCAGCAGCAGACAGATGGTGGAGCTTGATGCTCCAGGTGCACGACGAGGAATCACTCCTCTGGACGGACTTTGAGGTCCTCTTCCACTCAGAGTTCATCCCAGCCACCCTCCGTGTGGTGCGCATCTAGGAGCTACTACAGCTGCGGCAAGGCATTTTGAGAGTCGCCCAGTACTCGTGGAGATTTACCGATCTCTCCCACTATTCAACATACATGGTACGAGACCCATTCTTCCGGGCCCGGACCTTCGAGAAGGGACTGAGGCATGAGATCAGGGCATCGCTGATCTCCCTCAGCATTCCGACAAAGGCATGAGAACTGGAGAGAGCCCTTCTCATAGAGAGCTTTATTACTGAGTCTACACCTACAGCGAGACCTAACGTAGGGTGGCACGTAGCTGAGTCTTCTGCAGTTGGCAGTAGACAGATGTCGCAGAGGTCCAAGCGGACCAGGCCATCGGGTGGATGACCACATGATACTGGCTCGGAGGTGCGGGGAACACGTAGCAGATCCAGTCATACGAGTGGCAGGCAATGCTATGCATGCGGTGGGCAGTTCCACTTGGCTCGTGACTTCCCGATCCGCCGTGCAGAGGAGCGGCAGATGGAAGAGGAACCACCCAGGTAGAGGCAGAGGTTCGACCGTGGCGGTCCGTAGGGAGCAGGCGGATGAGGCCAAGGAGCTGGTCGAGCAGCAGGTTGTGGACGACGTTTTGAGGCTCTACCACCACCACCACTAGGATGTCAACCCCGACCGCAGGGGAGAGCACAACATCAGGCATCTGAATCTTATGATCATGGAGCTCCGTAAGTGGGTTGACAAGTGCGGGACTAGCCCCGTGCATGGAGGCCTTTTCCCACAATGTCTCTGTCATCGTTGATTGTGATGCTTTGCGTTCTTGTACATTGAGTTTTAGTAATAAAAGACACTTTCAATAGTGACATTTTCTTTCTTGCCTTTTTTATGTTAATAGTAAGTGGTTTCAGTTAAAAACTGTTGACTTGACCCTCACATACGAGATTCCTACTGGAGGAGACCCAGTGACCACACACTGATGCCGGCAGTGTGACTCAACCTTGGAGGCGAAAGTAACGGTTGGATCTCTTGGTAGCAGCGTCGAGGCCTTACGACGTCATCCATGGCATGATTTATCTGATCATGACGGGATTGAAAATATTAGAAAAGGAACGTGGTTCATCTAGGGGATGAGACCAGATTTCTCTTTTCGGCAAAGGAGAAAACTTTGTAGCTTTGCAGAACGTTAACGAAGAAGGGGAAACCCTTCATGTGGTCAGAAATATGTCAGCAGAGCTTCCAGGAGCAGAGACAATGATTGACTAGTGCACCTATATTGATTCCACAGGAGGAGGTGATGAGGGAGTTTCACACTTCCCCTTTAGCGTTACATCCAGGAGTGAATAATATGTACGAGGAACATAGACGACATCACTGGTGGCCGGGTATGAAGAAGGGTGTAGAAAAGTTCGTTTCTCGATGCCTCACCTACCAGCAGGTGAAGGCAGAGCACCATGTACCAGAAGGCTTGGTACATCCCTTGGAGGTCCTGGAGTGGAAGTGTGATGGGATATCTATGGATTTCATGACTGGACTTCCACGCACTTCCTGAGGTCACGACTCTATTTGGGTGATTTTCGACTGACTCACCAAGTCATCCCACTACTTACCCATCAGAGACCTGGGATTAGTGGAGAGATTGGGACGCCTCTACATTCAAGAGATTGTAAGACTTTATGGTGTTCCATTTTCTATCGTCTCCGATCGAGATGCTTGATTTACTTCCCGACATTGGAAGGGGTTGCAGGAGGCATTCATGACGTAGCTACATCTGAACACCACCATTCAACCTCATACGGATGGTCAGACGGAGAGGACCATTCAGAATCTCGAGGACATGCTCTGCGCTTGTGTCCTAGACTTTGGTCGCAGCTGAGATGACCACCTACACTTGGTGGAGTTTGCGTAATACAACAGCTACAACTCCACCATCAGATGACACCATACGAGGCATTATACGACCAACCTTACAGATCACCTCTGTTCTGGACAGACCCTATAGAGTCATCACTTGTGGGACCAGAGATGGTCCAGGCCATGACAGAGAAGGTCCAGGTCATCCAGGAGCGGATGAAGACAGATCGGATCCGGCATAAGTCTTTTGCGGACCAGAGGTGGAGGCCACTAGATTTTGAGGATGGCGACCACGTCTTCTTACGGGTCTCACCTCGACGTGGTTTACAGAGATTTGGCCAATGCGACGAGTTGTCTCTGGACTTCATCGGACCATCCCAGGTCCTCAGCAGGATTGGTGAGGTGGCTTATCACCTGGCTCTACCACCTCAGTTGCACCGGGTGCACGACGTCTTCCATGTATCTCTGCTAAGGAGATAATTGCACGACCCGATGCATATCATTGATGATGGGGTGACTTTTGCGGAGGTCCTAGTGGAGATCGAGGATCGACAGGAGCGGGTCCTACGTGGACGGTGGATTCCTCTAGTGTGCATCAGATGGAAGCATAAGAACCTCCAGGAAAGCACTTGCAAGCGGGAGGCTCAGATGCGTGCACAGTACCCACATTTGTTATACTAGTTTATGATGTATCTTTACGGGGACGTAAAGCACTGAGGTGGGATTAATGTAAAGACCCGTAAAATTCAATGGAAATTTTTTTTCTTATTTTTCATTGAGATTTTAGAAGAATGTAGTTTTTGACAGCACCTGATTCCGAATCCCGGTGTGCCCGAAATCATTTTCCGAATTTTAGCTCGGGTACGTTCAGTGAACGAATATGCGGGTTTTCCTAACTTTTGAAACGGTGATCGGAATCAAATTTCGAGAGCACCAATGGAATCACAGTGCCAGTAATTTCTTAGGAACACCTTTTCCAGAGTTGCGTTTTCTCGGGTGTGGATTTTAAAATTTTGGGTTACGTAAAGAATAATATAAAATGGTGCAACAAATTTTATTTTTATTTAAAGTTATTTAACCTATGCTAAGTGGCTGGATTGGGAACCAATATATCCTACTCCACTAGGTAGGATATTTTTGGGGTGGGGCCCACATGATCCCCACCTATTCAAGTTCCTCAAACCCCATCTTCTAATTAGGTAACGCACCCGCACCACCCATTAATTGAAATGTCAACTCATTAATTGATTAACTTATTCAAAGTAATTAATTCTTGAATTCAATTCGAATTTTGAATTTTAAGTTGGCATGTGTGTTAATTAAATAAGACAAGGTCTTATTTCATTAAGTTGTTGTTTTGGGTGTGTGAGAGGATTTTGGGAGAGGATTTTCTCTAACTCTTGAAGAACATCTTCTTCCTCGTCGAAGAACGCGAAGAACACTGAGCCTTCGATGAAGAACTTTGTCACCGCAATGGGGAGTTCTTCGTACCGTCTTCTTCCCTCTCCATATCCGGTGATAGATGCCATCCTCGGTGATCGACGACGCAACGCTGACGATTCTCTTCTCTAAGACGCAGACGATCCTCCTTCTGCGACGCTTACAGAGTCTCCTTCCGTGACATCCCTTTTCGCGACAAACCTCGTTCGATGACAACGCTTGAGGTAGGGGATTAATTGTTTTTGTTCGTGAATACTTTCATCACCTTTTTTCTTTTTCAAATTGGACTGCCTGTTATCCCAATAACATGAGGAGGTCGGACCGCACGAACATGGTTGACTCTCCTCCCCCATTGATTCTTGAATTTGTTGCAGTACGAGCAAGGCAAAGCATTTCCGTTGCACCACGCGGAAATATTGAAGAATGGACGGAGAAGCACGGCGCCGTCGCGCCCCGCCGTTGAAGTTGAACAAAGCCGCGGCGCCGTCGCGCTTTGATGGAGAACCTCTAAAAAGCCAAAGCTGGAGCGGGGATGCAGTAGAGGGGCGCGGTGATGACGCGCCGCACTGATTAGAAAAGGTCGCGGCCTATTGCCGCGGTGGTGCGGGAAGCGGCGGCCGGAACCGCGGGCTACCAGAGCAGGAGGGCGGTACCGCGGCGGCAGTCACCGGCCGGCCGGAGCGGGACGACCGTTTCAAGGGGAGACAGGGTGTTCGTAACCCCCAGCTATAAATGACGAGCGGCCCCCATGTGGGGGCTGCGATTATCAATCAGGGGGGCAGCGCCCCCCCCCCCCCCCCCCCCTCTGTCCGCTCAGCTAGTCACTGGCCGCGCGGGCCGCCTGAGCGCGCTAGGCCGGGACGCCCAGGCCACGTCGGGCCACACCCAGGTCAGGCTGGGCCATGCTCGCTGCTCCGGGACGCTCCACCGGGCCAGGAAGTGCCCTAATGGGTTGGAACCGGACCCAGTTTGGGTCGACCCACGGGGGTATCGGGTCGAGTCAGACCGGGCCCGAACCCCCTAATTCCAGACAGTTCCGTTCAAATGCCTATATCATGGGCTACAGACCTACGATCGACGCACCATCAGTTGCGATGTGATCCTTGGATCAAGACGGTCGTTTTGGTATATTACACTCATGGTTTCGGAGAACTTGGGTTTATCTGGGTTGGTTCAAACACGAATCCAACCAGGCCCACGGAGTGGAAAAACTTTTAACTTGAGCTCTGGACGTCTGATTGGCATACCATCAACTTTGTTGGATTCCTCTTAGTGACACAGTACTTTTTCCTTACTCCACTCGATGTTTGGATGCATTTGGTGTACGGCAGGGTTGGTTTTGACTAGAAAACCAACCGGGCCCCTGGAACGAAAAAGCCTATAACTCTCAGACCGGGCGTCCGATTGACGCGCCGTCTGTCACGTTGAGTTCCTTTTGATGATACGGAACTTTGGAATACATCAACTCCGGACTTCGTGCCAGTTGATGTATCAGCCCCTCGGCTCATGGAGCAGACCGTCCCAAAACGAGCTTGATGTGTGCGGGAACCCAAGAGCTGGATGTGACTGTGACTGCGACAATGATAAAGACTGCATGGGAATCCTCTGTGGGTTCAACATCGACGACTACAACACTCAGCGATCCAGTGTGGATCAGTGCTACCGATCCTGTGAGTGTCAGATCCTATGTGGGTCAGCGCTCAACGGTCCTGTGTGGGCCAGTGCATACCGATACTGTGTGGGTCAGATCCTGTGTGGGTCATTGTGGGGGTTAGTACATATCGATCATGTGTGGGTCATTGTGGGGGTTAGTACCTTTCGATCCTATGTGGGTCTGACAGCTTAGATGAACCAGTGGATACATCTGATCATCTCTATCTTCTTACGAAGAAGTACTCCTGTGTGAGCTGAGTCTTGAATTTCAATCTTTATCTTCGATAAGATTGACTTGATATCCTTTGTGGATTACGTTATGCTTCCTGTGTGGATTGGGTTATGTTTTCCTGTGTGGACTGGGTTGTACATGGGCTCAGATGTTGGAGACGAACCGGAATTGATGACTTAGGTATATGTATGGGCATATACCTAAGTAGTGTCGGATGTTACCTCGTGATTTTATCTTTCCTTTGTGGATTATCCTTTGTGGATTCTGGGAGACCTTAGGGGTTCCCGGGGTCCTTACTGAGTAGCTTATACTCACCCCTGCATGGGCTATGCCAGCACTACGTTGTGTTGGATGTAGAAAACGGACAATGCTGATCGTGATTGATGCTTATGGAGTGAGATGGTACCTGGACATGGACCACTGGGCGGGACGTACATGGAGCGGACGGCTGGACCCGTGGAGCTGTAGAGACTATCTGTACCCACCCTTCCGGTGGGACTTCCAGTGGACGGCTCGACGTTGCGGCTTTACTTTTCAGTTGATGTAATTCTTTTTCCAGTGTACCTTTCTTTCAGTTGGGGTTTGTATTCTGGCCCACTTACTTTTCTGCACTTACTATTGTACCCAATTTTAGTTAGTTTTTACTTCTGCTTTCTTACTCTGTGTGTTTTTTTACTTTATAAAGGCAATTCCTTCCCTTATTATCGAAAATTACGCCTTGGTGCTAGTCACCAGCCCTTAGCCTATGGAAGGCGGGCTTGGGGTAGTCACGGCATGGGCCCCGAGGACGGGTTGTGACAATATTAACATCTATCACACTCTCTAACTAGCTAATAAAAACATGAAAAACATTTCATGAAAATTTTTAAGGTGATCATAAAATGTATACATAGTATAATCCTTCTTGAAACCTCTCATGTAAAATATGGATAGTCATAAAATATATAAATGAATAAATAAATGAAATATACTCATCACCTAAATAGGTACTTACCTATCATATCCTTACCATGTATAAACCACCAAATAATGGATACATGTAATCAAATTAATAAAAAATCAAATAATGAAATTAATGTACCCTAGTTCCAATTAACCTCTAGTTTATTGATCCCTCACCCCAATGGATGACATACTTCACTCATACCTCCCATAATTCCTCCTCCACTCCATGTATACATATCAAAATTATTAAGCATTATATATAGCCTAGTAAAACCTCAACATGATCTCTCAATCTTTAACCATGTTTTATTTTAGAATCAACAATAGCTAGTCTGGAAGAATTATACCTATGTTCATCATAGCTCATATATGTACACCAATGTTAAGTGGTAGACACAACAACCAGATATATGTATGTGTTATAACCATATTCAATTACAGCTCGCATATAAATGTACAGTCAACAAGGATCCATACAAGAATGTGTGATTCTATACTCGATTCCATAAGATTTGACATCTTAGATATTCCCACAAATAATACTATAGTTAAAGGGATAGTGGGGGAGAAGAAAAAGAAACCAAATTTCCCATTTCCAACATAGATGTTTAGGAAAACATAGTGATTTAACATTTGGATTTCAGTTTCCTGACTACCAGGGGAGATGAAGAATATGAAATAAAAAAATATAGAATATATCTCACAAAATCATAGTAATGGAAACTATCTAGCCTTTGGCTCATTGGTTTTTATTTCATATTATATGTTAAGATGCACCTTCTAAGTTATTGATCTCAAACATGCACATAATCATCAACGTTAAATATAAATTATTTATCATTCATAAAGAATTTATATAACTCTATGTTCATTTTTATGAATTATTCATGAATATTATAAGAATAGTGTATTGGTTACCATAATATCCAGATTACATTTATTATATTTCAATTTTGTAATCAGTATTTATAATCAATAAGAACACATCCCCATTCATTAGATTAATCAATTTACTATTTTTTATTTTTTTTGTTACTCTATAACTCATCCTTAGGTACCATTAGCATATACAAATTTGTCATTCATAGAGACAATCATAGCCAAGATGTTAGAATCCATAAATATTACCCCACAACAAATAATTAAAATAATCACTAATTATGAATTAATGAGAAATCCAGACTCTAAACTCATTTCAGCTAGCCATGTATAATCCTTTGAATCATTCTGCACTATACATCTCATCCCACCATTTCCGTCACTTTTAACCACTACATCCCCCAGAAAATCATCCCATTTCCCACCAAATACTAACCATACCATGTTATCAATAAAACATATTCTAAATCTATCATCTTATGACATACATAAAAATAAAAAATATATTTTTAGAATGACACATTCATATGTAATCTAAGGCTATTTCATCATGGAATTCAAGATATTATAAACCCATAACGTGATCACCCAACACCGATCATTTATGTTCATAAATAACGATTTTATTTCAATATTAACATAATAGGTTCAGAATAATAAGTTTCAATAATCAAGCATCCTATAGTCAAAAACTACTCAAAAACAAGAAATCAATCATTGCATTCTTCATGTATAACATCATTATATAGAAAAATTCATTAGAGGATAATTTTAAATTTACATGGTCAATATTAGACATTTTTACATCCTAGATTTATGTTGTTAATAAAATTTATATAAAATTAAATAGAAGAAAATTATAACATAGAATGCATGCTTTCTAGAAAAGAAAGGCCCAATGCCAACACGATAAAAAGAATAAGAAATCACAAAGACCTAATTACAATTCATTATTATGGTAATTACCATATTAATATATTCATTAGGTTGATTCCATTATTTTTAAAAGTATTATATACTGATAATTCCACAATAACTCATAAATAAAGAGATGTATTGAATCCCCTACATTAATACATTCATTGTTCTCAAATATATAAAAATAGAAGAATAAACAATCAATAATTGCATCTCCCGTAAGGATTAAACGATCCCTATGGACCTCCAACCATGTATATACCATAAAAAAAATAAAAAACCCATTATAAAAAATGAAATAAAAAATTATATCATTAATAGTTAGAAAAATATAAAATTGAGACATCATTTTAGAGGAATCTAACCACATATAAGCTTGAATTAATCTCTAGAATTTGTGGGATAAAACCTTCTAAAGTGGACATAAAGGATCTGAAAGAGGTCATCGAGTCACCTATGGTTTACAGGAGAATGTAAAAAATTATATGAATTCAATTTGAATTATGATTTTATATGGTCTAGGTAAAATAGAAGACGATGATGCAGTATACCTTTTAATGATGCATTACGTCGAGTTTTCAATAATTCTATTATACAAGAGGGAAGGAAAAACCAAAAACGCCATAAAATAACCCGCCCTCTATATTCCTTGGTTTCAATATTTGTTTATATACTTTATTGAAACCGTTATTATAACATGTTCTTATATACCCATGTTATATATACATAACAACCAAATACACTATTTCATTACTACCCCTAAATTAAAAAGGATTAGGAAACCTAACATCTAGGACTCGATGGAGAAACCCCAAGTCATGAAACAATATCTCCCAGAACTATAGTTTCACCAAATACATCACCCTTAACACCAATGTAAATCTAATGACTATGTCATAGAAGCTCCCAAATCAATACTACAATCAAACCTTCTATCATAAGATCCAATGTCACAACGACATGTAATACACCACAAAATAGACTATGTAAGGGTCAGTTCCAAGAACATGACCATTGAATACATAATATAGGCCATCCTTCCATGTTAAAAGATGATTTTATAAGGTTCATTGATTTTCAAAAATTACATCTCAAAATCTACAAACTTTAGGCCTTGATATTATTCTACAAAACCAAAACCTATGATTTAAGATAAGGATTCACATTATATAATGGTTTTTTAATGAAAATTTCATCTAAACCACACCACCACTCCTCCATCATCCTCTTCTAATCTTCTACACACCAAAAAACACAATGTAATGGAATAGACCAAACAAAACCGGTACATTAGTAACCTCCCAAACAATTATCATCCCAGAAAATTAAAAAACCCCCTAAGAAATAATGAAAAGGTATTTGGAATACAAATATAGAGTGATACCACTACATGATCACACTCCAACATGATCATTGACACAAATTAAAAAAATGAAACATTAAAACAATACATCATAAACTATCTCAAAAATCAATAAATGATATCATACAATTCATATAATAGAAATATAACCTCAAAATATTTGGGATATATAGTGAAAATATGTGGCCCTCTCTCTCAGTGTCTGTCCATCTCACTACTATACAACTATAAGAGACTAATCAATGGAATACCATGTTTAGACAATAACTTCCCCAAATGTTGCTGAATTTCCATTGCTTTCTCCTAAAAGGTCAAATAACCTTTAAAATCTAACTCAAACAAATCGATGATGTTGGAATCATCATAAAGATATTGGTGATTCTATGAAGTATGTAAAACATCATGAATCCATTTCATTATTAGAGGAAATGAAAATTGATACACAAGGGATCCAATGGGCACCAACACCATTATTGTTCCAAAAAATTGAGGAGGAGACTTACTCCCATGAAAAACCTCTTCTTGTGCATGACGAGGAGGAACATTTAAGAATACGTAATCTCTAATGTTGAAATTAAGAGGCCTCCTCCTATGATCAATATAATAATTTTGATGAACTATAACCTCATTCATTCACTCATGGATCACATTAACCTTCTCTATTTTTCTCTACACCAATTGATTTTCTATGAATAACTGACTCTATACCCTCAGTCCAACATAATGAATATCAGTAAGGTAGGTCAAACATTTCTTCAATTGGAGCCATAAGGAATGTGGAATAAAAGATGTTATTATATGAGAACTCCACCAAGGTTAGTTAAATCATCCAAAACCTCTAAAATAGAAAATGTATTAATGTTACATATCCCCAAAAATCTAAACAATCTTCTAAATCTGGTCATCCACCTACAGATGAAAAGTGGTGTTATGGTATAACTGGGAACCTAATACAATCTGGAGTCCTCTCCACACCTTCTAAGTAAATCTAGGATCATGATTCCAGATTATCATATTCAAGACCCAAAAAACAATCACCACCTCATCAAGGCTTCACCATGAAAAAATATCTATTGATATCAACACATTATTCACTAAGAAGTGATATTGCTTCATCTTGAGGTCTAGGATCACCAATATAGTTTCACAACCAAGCAGATTCTTACAAAACCCCATGATTAAGTACATTGGGATGCAATATGACTTCCCCTGGGAGAAATCAAGAAGTTGTAGAAAACCACATAGAACATGATACATATCCTTCAGTCTTTAAAAGACTAAAATTTGGGATCCAAACTCTTCAACTAACCTCTTTATACTAATCCACAAAAACCAGCCACATAGAGCATGGTGCATCTTATCAAAAAAAGATGTGTAGCTAATGGGAATAGTGGAACTCATTGAGAACCACATCACATAATAAAAATATTACAAAATACTTCCCCTAAAAAACATCATTTTAACAATCCATGGACTATCCATTAGGAGATTCACTATAAACAACTTGATCACATCAAACCTCTACCTTGGAATCCAATATTTGAGACATTCCCACCTACTTCACCAAATATTGATAGACCATCATATAATAATGACATATCATTCCATCAACAACTCCCATATAAATGTTCATTTTAGAAAACTACTCAATCACACAGTGGCGGTCTCTAGAATCATGCACAACACCACCACATGACTTACTACTCAGTGAATCTTACATAAGATTCCCTTTACCAGGTGTATATAAAATCAGGAAATAATAATACACTATTGGAAAAAAAGACTTTTGCGACGGGGTATTTGTGATGGGAATTAATCCCGTCGCAAATAGTCCATCCCCGAGGTTATTGGCGATGGGGGGTTTCTCCCGTCACATTTAACTTATTATTTGTGATGAGATTTGGGGTCCCGTTGCAAAAGGTAATGCGCACTTTGGCGCGGGATGCGCGCCAAAGCGGGAGAAGGTTATTTGCGATGGGTAGATCCCCCAGTCGTAAATAGTGTGTCTGTCAGAGGGTATTTGTAACAGGTTCCATCACAAATACTGGCGGCGGTAAATGAGTTTTTGCGATGGGATGTTGTCATGTTGCAAAAGGTGTGTCTGAAGGTCACGTTTTGCGACGATCCCGATCGCAAAAACCCTTTTACCAATCGACAATAGTTAATGTGGGTAAAGGTATTTGCGACGAGGCCCATCGCAAAAAGAACATTTTGTGACAGTAAACCCGTCGCAACTAATATAATCGGTATATACCCCCCTCCATTTTTCTTTCTCTTCCTCTCATTTCTCACTTCCTCTCTCTCTCTAATCTCGATTTTTAGAATGAAATGTTTTTTAGTTATATTTTTTACGGAGATGTTGTGACGTCGCATACATCAATATGAGATAACGTTTGAAGTTATTTATATTTTATTTCATTTAATATTTATTTACTTTGTTATGTAAATTTTAATTATTGTAGAATAGTTGTAATTAAATTAGATTTAAATTGTTTTGTTATCAGTATTTTAGTAATAAATAGTAATAAATACTAATAAATACTAATAAATAATATAAATTAGTAATAATTAGTAATAAATAGTAATAAATACTAATAATTAAATAAATATAGTATTAAATTGTAATAATTAGTAATAATTAGTAAAAACAAATAATAAATAGTAATAAGTAGTGATAAATAGTAATAATTAGAAATAAATAGGAATAAATAGAAATAAATAGAAATAATTAGTAATAAATAAGAGTAATTAGTAATAAATAAGAATAATTAGTAATAAATAGGAATAAATAGTAATATTTAGTAATATTTAGTAATAAATTGTAATAAATCGAAGTAATTATTAATAAATTGAAATCATTAGTAATAGATAGTAATAAATAGTAATAAATGGTAATAAGTAGTAATTATTAGTAATAATTAGTAAAAATTAGTAATATTTTGTTATAATTAGTAATAAATAGTAATAAATAGTAATTAGTAGTAATTAATAGTAATAAATACTAATAATTAGTATTAAATAGGAATAAATAGGATTAAATTAGAATAATAATTAACAAATTGGAATAATTAGTAATAATTTTGAATAAATAAGAATACTTTGTAATAAATAGTAATAATTAGTAATAATTAGTAATAATTAGTAATAATTAGGAATAATTAGAAATAATTAGGAATAAATTGGAATAAATAGGAATAATTAATATACAGTAGTATATAGGAATAAATTAGAATAATTAATAATTAGAAATAAATAGGAATAATTAGTAACAAATAGAAATAACTAGTAATAAATAGGAATAATTAGTAATAAATGTGAATAATTAGTAATAAATGGGAATAATTATTAATAAATAGGATTAATTCGTAATAAATAGGAATAATTAGCAATAAATATGAATAAATAGTAATAAGTAGGAATAAATAGTAATAAATAAGAATAATTAGTAATAATTAGTACTAAATCGTACTAATTTGTAATAATTATTAGCAATTCGTAATAATTAGGAATAAATAGTAATACTTAGTAATAAATAGAAATATTTAGTAATATATAGGAATACTTGGTAATAATTAGTAAAAAATAGGAAAAATTAGTAACAAATAGGAATAAATAGTAAGAAATAGGAATAAATAGGAATAAATAGGATTAATTAGTATAAATATTAATAAATAGTAATAAATAGTAATAAATAGTAAGAAATAGTAATAATTAGTAATAATTAGTAATAATAAGTAATAATTAGAAATAAATAGTAATAAATTCTAATAAATAGTAATTATTAGTAATAATTAGTAATAATTAGTAATAATTAGTAATAATTAAGAATAAATAGTAATAATTAGTAATATATATGAATAATTAGTAATAAATAGGATAAGTAGTAATAAATTGTAATAATTTGAAATAAA
This sequence comes from Viscum album, assembly GCA_963277665.1. Taxonomy (NCBI): domain Eukaryota; kingdom Viridiplantae; phylum Streptophyta; class Magnoliopsida; order Santalales; family Viscaceae; genus Viscum; species Viscum album. The sequence continues at coordinate 1,992,399,436 of OY728155.1, forward strand.
AAGTATTAAATAGTAATAATTAGTAATAAATAGTTATATTTAGTAATAAATAGTAATAACTACCAATAAATAAAAATAATTAGTAATAATTATTAATAAATAGTAATAATTAGTAATAAATACTAATAATTAGTAATAATTAGTGATAATTATTAATAATTATAAATTAGTAGTAATAAATAGTAGTAAATAGTAATAAATAGTTATAATTAGTAATAATTTGTGATAATTCGTAATTATTAGTAATTATTAGTAATAAATTGTAATAAATAGTAAGAAATAGTAATAAATAGTAATAATTATTAATAATTTGTAATGATTAGTAATAATTAGTCATAATTACTAATAATTAGTAATATTTAGTAATAATTAGTAATAATTAGTAATAATTATTAATAATTAGTAATAATTAATATTAATTAGTATTAATTAGTAATAATTAGTAATAATTAGTATTGATAATTAATAATTAGTAATAATTAGTAATAATTAGTATTAATTAGTAATTTATAGTAATAAATAGTAATAAATAGTAATAAATAGTAAAAAATAGTAATCAATAGTTACAAATAGATATAAATAGTAATAAATAGTAATAATTAGAAATAATTAGAAATAAATAGAAATAAATACTAATAATTTGGAATAATTATGATTAATTATGAATAATTAGGATTAAATAAGAAAAAATATGAAAAAATATTAAAAAATAGAAATATATAGGAATATATAGGAATAAATAGCAATAAATAGTCTTAAATAGGAACAAATAGGAATAAATAGAAATAAATAGCAATAAATAGCAATAAACGGCAATAAATTGCAATAATTAGCAATAAATAGGAAAAATTAGCAATAAATAGGAATAAATAGCAATGATTAGCAATAAATAGGAAGAATTAGCAATAAATAACAATAATTAGCAATGGATATTAATAATTATTAATAAAGATGAATACATATGAAGAATTAGTAACAATTAGTTATAATTCAAATTTGTAATAATTTGTAATAATTTCTAATGATTTTTAATTATTTGAAATAATTTGTAATAATTTATAATAATTTGTAATAATTTGAAATAATTTGGCATAATTTAGAATAATTTTTAATAATTTGTAATAAATAGGTTTAATTTGTAATAAATAAGAATAAATATGAATAAATATGAATAAATAGTATTATATTGGAAAAGATATTTATTAGTAGTAATTAATTGTAATATTTTCCATAAATAGTAATAATTAGCAATAAATAGAACAAATTAGAAATAAATAATAACAATTACCAATAAATAGTAAGAATTAATAATAAATAGTAAGAATTAGTAATAAATAGTTAGAATTAGCATTAAATTGTAAGAATTAGTAATAAATACTTTGAATTAGCAACAAATATGAATAAATATGAAGAATTAGTAACAATTAGTAACAATTAGTAACAATTAGAAATAATTAGAAACAATTAGAAATAATTTGTAACAATTATTTACAATTAGTAACAATTAGTAACAATTAGTAAAAAAAATGGAACAATTTGGAAGAAAATCAATTGTAATAAATTATAATAACTTGTAATAACTTGGCTCAATTTCCAGTGGATTGAAAACACTCCTTTTGCTCGATGACTCTTCTCCTTTCAAATTCCACTGATTCAAAACATTATTAAAATTATGCTATTACCTACATATATCCAATCGCATATGCATGAGTTTGAATATGAATTCATAGGACAACATTTTTTAAAATGTGCTCAGGTGGTGACAATTGACAGAAGATGATTCATCGACGAATAGGGGAATCTTTTATCCGATGGCTCAATTACATGCAACTTTCTCACAGAGAAATCACAATGAAGAATCTGCTCGGAGGTAGGCATATTCATTCTCGTGCATACAATAATGAATATTCATACCTCTGAGCTCATTCTTGATTGTGATTTCTGTGTGAGACAGTTGCATGTAAACGAGTCGTTGAATAAAAGGGGAGTTTTCAGTACACAGGAAATTGTGTCGCCCGTATGTAATGATAATTACTAAGAATTAGTAGTAATTATTTATCATCTTTTTCGTATAGTGTTTTAATAATTTTAAATTATTCATAAATAGTAATGAATATATATTTTTTAGTAATATATGGAACAAGAATGTTGACAACAATCATTATTAGTTGATCATGCTTGGATAAATCACCGTAGAAATCCAAACGGTTCTGGTTTATATCATGTATATATTGAGGGTGTTGAATCATTCTTATCATTTGCGTCATCAAGACCAGAATATATTTCAGAAGGCACAGTAAAATGTCCTTGTAAAAAATGTTCTTTGAGAATGTTTGACACATTTAACATGGTTTTGTGATATCTCTTACGATTTTGTTTTTTACTAGATTAATTTTTTTTGGTATCAACGCAGTGAACACAGTTCAAGAGAAGATACTAATAACTTGATTACTGATCCATCACAGTTTCCAAATTTAGTACATGTTGTTCCATGTACATCTATTCAAAAAAATGAAACTGGAGAAGATATTGATTTTACTCCAGAGTAGGCACCATCCGAATTTTTATGAGTTGTTGAGGTCTACTGAGGATGTATTATATCCTAATTAGAAGATAAGAAAATTAGAAGTGGTTGAAAAATTTATGTCTAGTATATCAGATAATTCAATATCAAACAACTATTTTGATAAGATATTTTCTTTTGTTAAAACACTATTTCCTGAGGGAAATGCGTTGCCTGCAAATTAATATGAGAGCAAGAGGCTGGTTTGTAATCTGGGCCATATTTATCGGATGATTTACGCATGTCCAAATGATTTCATCTTATATTCCCGTGAAAATTATTTGTTGGATAGTTGTCTCACATGTGGTAAATTGATGTATAAAAAAGATCAACCATAGAAGTATGGATCAATTCATGTAAAATAGTTGAGATATTTCCCCCATATACCCAGGTTGTAGGGTTCATTTATGTCTCAGAACACATCGTCAATGATGTCATGGAAAAAAACAAAGATTTCAAATGATAAAAGATTGAATCATTCATCTGATGGTAAATCAAGAAAACATTTTAACTGTCTGAATCAGTCTTTTGCTTTAAAAGCCCAAAACTTGTGATTGGGTCTTTCTACTAATAGTTTTAATCCGTTTGGTTCTTATCGTAGTTAATATTAATGTTGGCATGTCTTTATAACTCTATACAATTTACCTCCATGGATGTTGATGAAGGATCCTTATATCCATTTGACTATATTAATCCAAGGATATCCTAAAAATAATATTGATGTTTACATGAAACTCTTGATTTATGAGTTAAATGCAATGTGTAGTGTGGGAGTTAGTACATATGATGTTGCTGTGAAACAAATTTTCATATTAAAAGATTCATTGATATAGAAGATTAGTGAATTTCCGGCATATGGAATCTTATTTGGCTGGAGTACACTTGGTTTAAAATCATGTCCTTACAATATTAAAGACAACAAAGCCTTTATGCTCGTCAATGGAAAAGCAAACCTTCCTATTTTGACTGTCACTGAGGATTTCTTCCAACCGGTCATTCTTTTTGAAGAATAAAATCTCGTTTCAGAAATATTACAATTGAAAGGGATGAACCTCCAAATATGATCTCAGTTACAGAGTTAAAATAAGTTGTATTTTCATTACCTTCCATCACATTTGTGCCAACAATAAACCAACATAAAATTCATGGCTTTGGTAAAGAACATAATAGGATAAAACAAATCATTTTTTGGGATCATCCATATTAGTCTGAATTGTTTGTCTGCCACATGTTAGATGTCATGCATATTGAAAAGAACAGTTTTAATAATTTATTTCATATAGTTTTGGAAACACTGGGTAAGCCCAAAGATACTGTAATGGCACAGTTGGAGGTTTCCCAAATTTCTGTTTGACTAGAACATGGACTATTGGAAAATTTTAGATCGTAGAGGTTAATGAAGCCAAAAGTAGCTTATACACTATCCAATGAGATTCTTTTACTATTTTTTCAGTGGATTTGGAATTTGAGACTTCTAGATGGTATGCTTCCAATTTGGGTAGATGTGTTAAAAATTGATATATTACCAGATTAAAAAGTCATGATTGTGAAGTTATAATGGAAAGACATGATTAGTTATAGAGAGTTGTTGAGTTATGTGATTTTGGATTGGATAATATACATATCATATTTTTTTGAAAACATTTTTTCAGTGACAATTGACTACAATGTGCTAAGAAAACTAAAAGAAGATGTTGTTTTAATTATATATAAACTTGAAAAAGTCTTTCCGCCAGCTTCAATTGACTAAATGGAACATCTGGTATTACATTTTTAACATGAAGCTAAATGTTGATTTAATGTATAGTTTCGATTGATGTACCCATTCTTGAGATGCATACAAAATTGAAGAAAAAACTATGTAACAAAGAACCAGTTGACAGATCAATTACTAAAGCGTATTTACAAGAGGAAATGACATTTTTCTACTCTCATTATTTTGAATATCACTACCTCTCAAAACACAATCACATGGGACGAAACGATGGGATTATTAATGAAAAAATGGACAATCAATTATCAATTGTTAATCAGACAAATCTTGGTTTTTATGGAGTTCATAAACGATGGCTTTTAGATGATTAACATCACAGACCTCATACATATGTTTTTCTCAACTATGAAGAAATGACATCATTATTTCTGTGAGTGCTTCTATAACATATTCTATAATTTATGTTACTAAATGTAAACTTATTTTGTTAGTAGGTAATATGATAATCATATCCAGAATCAACTTCTAAAAATTACATCATCTTCTACTGAAGAACGTTGATAAAAAAAATTTCTCAATGGTTTCAAAAACTGGTAACAGATATTATTTATGGTTTAATATCAATTTTGTTTATTATTTATAATATTAATAATTGTATTACACATTTTCAGGTGTCTCAACATGGTGATAAAATTTATCAGCAATTGCATATATTGAGTAACCCACAATCCAAAATGATTAAATATTATAATTATTATATGGAGAATGGTTTTCGATTTCATACACGTGCATATGGGGAATCAAAAAATAACAATGAACAGTGGAGTTCTCTTCAGATGATCGCATCATAGAGAAACTAAAGTTGACATTGATGGCATTATGGATGAAATTATTGAGCTGTGTTATATAGGATAGAATTAGATAACTATGTTTAAATGTCTGTGGTTAGATATTGAGAGAGGATTGTCTGTTCATCTTTATCATTGAATCGTTGATAATAAATATAAAAGTATTCTTGCTGTAAATGAACCATTTTTAAAGGATCGAAAGAAACATAAAATTTATTACACAATGTACTGTGATACTTCAAGAGACTTCAGTGATTGGTGGAGCCTAATAAAAATAAAATCTCAGGAAAATCAGTTTACTCAAACTGAATGTGGTTCCGCTGAAGTAGAAGGAAATGAAATTTTTCAAGAGACTGGTCCAAATCCATATTTTTCACAAAGAGACGTGAATATTGATGATAACACTCTAAAATTAAGGATCGATGATGAGAAATATGTTAATTATGTTAAAAATAAATTTTAAATTATAAGAGAGGATGAAAATGAAAATCATATAGATATTAATGATGCTAGTGAAGAAGTTGAGGACTTTGACATGGACAGCTATGAAGATGAGGATGAAGATGGAAATTGACACAGTTAAATGATGGTTATAATCATAACTAATATATATCTTTATATAGTAGATATTTTCAACTATCTGCTAATAATAATCAATTTTGTGTATCAGATGCATCATGATTTATTTCACGAGTTGCAGGAGGCTGATCTACCTTTGGATTAGGGGGATTGTAACACCCCAAGATTTTATGAGATATATTCCTTTTTAATTTCATTGATGTGTTCTATTGTTCACCATGATTAGTTTTTACTAAACACAACACCGTATTATCTTGAAGTATACCCAACACTATTCTTGACAAGTGTTACACATAATTTCATGTTTGTTTTGTAGAAATAACTCTACGCAACATTAAGTATAGATTTTGTTTAATGCATAAATGAAATAATTTTTTATTATGTTTTAGGAAGCACCAAATGTATCTTGCACTACACACAACCCTGACTTGTCTTGCATTACACGCAATCGCGACCTTCCTCGATAGCGTCTGTAGTACGCAAAACCAGGTATCACTAAACAATGATATATTGTTATAATATTATTTTGGACCATACATTATGAATAGTATTAACTAAATTTTTAATTTTATAATATTATTATTCATCTTGCACATTTTCTATAACATGGCATGAGAACTAAATAATTTTTTCGGGTAAAATAATTATTTTTCAAAAAATACATTTTTGCCGCCTTTTGATGTCGCACCCACATTAAATAATATTTTTGACATGTTTATAAGTTCAATTTTATAAAATAAAATTCTTATATTGAATCATGATATAAAAGTTTACTTTGGATAAATATTTCATATTATTCTGATAAGTTTCATATTTTAATGAATAGTAAAAACACGCTATATTTAAATTTAAAAAAACTTTTATCATAACTATAATTTATATAGTCAAATTATAATATTTAATGGTTTTAAATTATAAATAGAATATATTTTTACCATTTAATATAATATATTTCACTACCATTAATTGTACATTGAATTCATAGGTAAAAACATTTCAATATTTGGCAATGTTTTAACTTTTAAAACCTGTTTTCTTAACAACAGGATTAATTTTAAATTTATTACTGAAACATATAAGTTTTGAATTTTGAAAAATGGATTCCATATTTGAATTTAGTGGGTCTAAATTATATTAATAGGATACTTTTATAATTTTTTAGTATTATGAATAGTAACTTTGGAAAATTTTATTTACTAGAGTTAAAGGTAAATCATGTAATTAGTGGTAAATATAATATTATAAAATTACCCTAAAACTTGTCCTAATATAATTTTATGATTATATTTTACCCTAAATCACACTTGGGTCGAAATGGAATCCATTAGAACCAACTTGGATGTGATTAAGACCTTTAATTTATTTTATTTTAACGAATGTGAAATATCCCTCACTCAAAATTTAATAAATAAAGTATTTTTAATATAAGATTTTACAGAATATAAATTCTATTATAAATAAAAATTTGAATTCTAAAATTATTTTATTTGTTATGGTGATTTATTAGAAATTTTAATGAGATATCTAATTACTTTAATAGCTTATACATTAATGATGAAGTTATTATTTATTATGTGAAAAATCAGTAATATAGTTTTTATTGAAATACTAATACCCATTAAAAGGCCCAAAAACAGGACAAAAACTTATTGGTAGTGTATATATACACCATAACCATCCAATGACCGAATATATGACCGTTTGGAGTCTTATAAAAGTGATTATCACACTTATATTATTTTATTTTAAATGATGTAAGAGTTGTCACCTTCAGAATTTAATAACTATAACATTTTAAAAGTTTGGTTTTATAGAAGATAAATCTGACTAAAGGTATTATTATGAAATAAATATTATATATATTCATCCTAGTATTTTAATTTTAATTTTTATTTAAAAATAATTATTTTAAATTAATATACAGAAATGTTGTAGTAATTATTTTATTAAGAAAAATATCACATAAATGGTTTAAGGAATATTAAAATAAATATTATATGAACTATTTAATGATCTCCACGAATTTTATAGATAAATATGACATGTTATTAATATATTAAATATTTTATTTCAAACATATATTCTTTTCGGATTTTATTTAAAATCAAATAAATTAATAGTGTCAAAATTGACAATATTGTTATTTTATAACAATAACATAATATAAAATAGTTTAAAAATCACAAAAATATTTAAAAATTATAAATTGAAATTTATATGGTATAAAATGTCAAAACCTATTCAATTATGGATAATTCACCACACATAATTAAATATTTATAACAATTTAAAAATTATAATCTTATTACCACATATAAAATTGAATAGATTAAATAAGGATAAATCAAGTTGATAATGTTTAAAATATATTCCCAACATATCTAAATTTTATTTTTCGATGATATTACAACCCTATATCATATAATTTTCCGATATGAGTCATTTTTGAATGTTTTTAAGTTGTTTTGAATTTATTATGAATTAATATTTCTTATGTTTCCAAAGGTTCCCCTATCCTCCATTATAAAAAGGGCACCCCTTCCCTCTTATCTTCACACACTTTTGTTCCATGATGCTTAGACAACCCCTGCCAATTACTCTTCTAAACCTATCTAGTAATATCATATAGGTTCTCATCTTCTCAAAAGAACAACTCTAGTTCCCTAAGAATAAGTTTAAAGGAGATGCGTCGAAGAAGAGGTAATCTCTTCTACCGATTCTTTCATGATTATTTCTTCTACAACTTATCCTTATTTAGTTGTTTCATGATAAAGTAATAATATCATTATTACTTATATTATTATTTTTTATTATAAATATGAAACAACCCTATTTCACATTCTATCCATCCTAAGGAAAATGAAATCACCGCGCGTGCGTACGTACGGAATACCGTCTCCACGTTGTTGTGTAATCTAATATTCCACCACCACATTACATGGATGGGTATAATGGCCTAAAGAATAACTATAATGATTATTATAACATCATACTGATTCTAATATATCATATCATCCACTCCAATTCCATTTAATAAATATGGAAATGATATTATCACTCGTGCATACGTACGGATTACCGTCTCCACGACGCGATGAGATTAATTTTCCATGTTAACAAATAAAGAATTATTATAATGTATATATAATAAGTAATCATGAAATATATGACATAATAATGATACTGTATTTATATATATTTATATGTTTCAGTCATCAAATTAATTCAAAAATTAAATTAAAACAGCGTTCATGCGTACGTACGACCTACTGTCTCCAAGAACGGTGTATTTCATTCCATTCATCAATATATTATATATAAGTATATTCTGAATATATATTATATTTAAATCATTTTTTTATATTCTATAATTATGTAATCATGATCTATGTAATCATTTTAATAATTACAAGTGAAAATAGGGATGATAAAAGAAACGATTTTACCCAAAATGCTACTTTAACATTGAATTTACAAATAATGGGTAATATAATGTCATAAGTGAATCATATATGATATCATAAATATTATTATGGTTTTGTTACAAGTTAATAATATGTTTAAACCCACTATACAAGAGTCTCAGACACATATGGATGAAATTGGGCATAAGGTAAGGGATAACTATTCCTATCTCATTTTTATCTGAGATTGATTATTCGTAAGTATTTACTTGTTTTATATTTATCATCCATGTACCTATTTTATAAAAACAGTTTCATTAATTTTTAAATTAATTTTTACCCATTTTTACTTTTACTACATGGTATGTAAGGAATCTTTCTTTTGTTTACATTACGAGGTACGTTTTTGACTTTTTCGGCAAAAGTAAGATAAGAATGTTTTTTTAACTTATACGAAATGAATGGATTTTTATGGTTTTTTAAATCATTGTCCTCATAAAGATTCCTCCAAAGGATTTCATGATTATATTCAACAAAATAATTTACTTTTAAAATTGCATGGCATTTTGTGAAAATAAAATTATTCTAAAGAAGAAAGGATATTTTCTACAAGAATTCATTTCAAGTGTTTTGTCAAAACTATTTTCCATATAAGATGACATTATTTCATATATCTATGTTTCAAGTATAATGAATCTATCATTTTTCATTGTTTCACTTTTCTTATGATGAAATGATATCCATTTGTTTTATATGGATTATGTTTTGATGGGATGATTTTTATGAAACCATTTTATTCATTGGGTTATGATGAATGATTTATGTTTATTTTGTGGCACAAGTAAAAATTATTTCATTATGAGATGGGTGGTAACTATATCTCCCACTAATGCATTGGGTAATGATTTATATCTTATGAGATAGAAATGGATAGAACAAAAAGTTAATCTGGTTCAGTGATGCAGGATTGGAACGAGGTGTGAACTCGATTCTAAAAGGGACTTTGTCCACTAAGATAGAATTGGGAAAAGTTCCATGGATACTATGGAAATCATAACATGTACATAATTGTTGATAAAATTACATGTTTTATTCCCCTGCTATTTTATCATGTTTAATTTTTCTTTTTGATCTATGCTTTACATACTGCCATGTTTTATGTCATTGCTCAAGATTTTAATGATTAATTATTATGTTTATGTTTTAAGTTCAAATTTATATGGTTTGTTTTATTTTCTCCATGCTTACCCTTATTGAGAATTTGAGCTCACCCTTTATATGTTTTCTTTTCCCAAGGATTTAAAGAATGGTTTTCGGAAAGAAAACAAAAGGAGAGGATCCTTATGGGAGATGTTGAAGATCATTCACCTGGATTAGAAGATTATGTTCCATGTTTCCAAAGACACTAAACCATTATGGTCCTTGAGTGTTGGTTCTTGTTATATATTATGTATTCCACAAAATTAATTTAATGTCCATGTACCTCATGTTCGATGTCTCTACAGTTTGTATCAGAGGAATGGTTTAGTTAACCTTTGGAAACTAGGACACGATAACTTTAGTGAGATCCCTAGAGATATTTTTAAGGTATGTCTAGGGATATCCCCAAGGTTAAGTATATGTATTGGTTATTGTCCTAGAATTACTATAATGATATTATAACTAAACCTAATATGTTAGATATTGAAGTTACTCCCCCTTGATTATGATTTTTTCCTCTCGCACTATTTTTTTTGGGTTTTAGAAAATGGATGGAAACATGAAGATTCACAATAATGGAGGATTTTATGGACAATGTAATGATAAAATTCATGAGCAACCAAATGAAATTGGATTTGGAAGCCAACATATTGTTATTATTCCAAATCTCCAATCTCAAAATATGATCAATAATCTAAACTTTGGTATGTTTCCTAGCTCATTTAATAAGAGAAATATGGAGTTTCATGATGATCATAGAGGAATGAAAGTTCAATTTCTCTCATGTAAATCACTTGGGAAGAGGCATCTGGGAGATTGATAGAATGGAACTGGAAGATGCTTTGGGTGTGGAAAAGATGGACACAAAGCTAGTAATTATAAAGGAAAAGGTTCAGTTAACACCATGGACAAGGATAATGGTATTTCTAAGACATCAACAATGGTTAAGTGTTTTAAATGTGGAATGTACGGGCATTATGCAATCCAATTCCCTAAGGGAAAATCTCATAAAGAGATTCAGCATGGTCATATGGGTAGTATTTACGTGTATGATGATGAAGAGACTACAAATGATATATGAAATGGAAGAAAGGATGAATTTCAGTTAGTGGTTTAAGAAGGTAGTGTAATGATTGTATGTTTATCAAGAATAATATATGGTACTATGGAATAAAGAAAAATATAAGGATTGTTACACTGTTGCCTTTGCTTGAGTTTTTAATGTATATGATGAATGGTACTGGTAACCATGCAAGGTTATTCAAATATTTTTGGAAGGTAGATGATATGTGCATAATGAAAGGATAAGGAGATAATGATATGTTTGATAGTATTAATGATCTCAAGAATGGTATAAGGACAAAGTGATATATTGGTTTGAGTATACAGAATTTTGGGATTTTGGTATGTGGAAAGATTTAAATTTTGACAACAGTCATGTTTTCACTAAGGTTCAATGTGTAATCATTTTTCAAGAGAATACATGATTAAAAAATTCACATGTCTAGAATGTGACCAACAAGATATATATATCTTTTGATATATGGGAGATAAATTATTGTATTCAATTCTTGGTAGACAATCTTTCTAGTAGTTATTTTATTAATACTATGAGATTAGACAAATGTATTTTGAATGAAACTAAAAATTGAAATAGATTATGTTCGACATAAGATAGTATTGTTTAAGGATACAACTTTTTTGTTATGTTATAATAGTATAGTTTTAAAAAAATGACAACCCATAGGACGTGCAACAACCCGTCGCGTCGGACAAGGTTGTGGGAATCGAACCCCCAACTAAAGTGCAACAGCCCTTATCACCTACCACTAGCCTACATGAAGTCCCTAGTTAGTAGAAAGTAGCTTTATTTTATTAAGAGGTATGATAGATGATGTATAAGTCCATTTTTGGAATCATATACGATTAACCTCACTATATATGGACTTATGTATATTTGATTAATTTTTATATCCTTTCGTTTAAGATAGATGGAATGACCATCATTCTATCACATGATCTGATAACACTTCAAGAATGACAAATTCAACATCATTTCTTTAAGAGATGAAATGTAAATTTTTCAAGGAACGAACAATGGTGATATTGTACCGAAATAAATTAAGTATTTCTTCTAATTAAAATTCATCAACATTAGGGAAATGATCTTGAAAACCAAAAATGTTGTCCTAGTGTCTTCATGTCCAACGAATCATATGGTACCTTATATCATCACATATTTATGGCTTTCCAATTGTTGTCTTTTTCAAATCCATGTCCCCTACCACTCTTCATCAGAACATAATGGTTAGATTTTTATTCCACATCCATATTTTCACCTATGTTCTCCTATGTGGAATCCCAGTGATGAGTTAATTTGGGTAACTGTTATGTTTCTTACTTTAATTTTTAAAAATTATGTTTTAGTATTCCTTTTTACGATGTGGGTTTCTATGAAAGAAACTTTAATATAGTAAACCATTTATAACCCCGATGAATTTCGAGAGTGAAATTTATTTTATTAGGGGTAGAATGTAAAACCCTGAGATTTTATGAGATATATTCTATTTTATTTCTTTGGTTTCTTCTATGGTACACCAATATTAGTTTGTACTATACTCTACACCGTATTAGATTGAAGTATACACAACACTATTCTTCGCAAGTGTTTCACAAAATTTCAAGTTTGTTTTGTAGAAATTACTCTACGCAACATTAAGTATAGATTTTGTTTCATGAATTAATGAAATAATTTTTGATTATGTTATAGGCAACACCAAAAGGAGCTTTCACTACACGTAGCCCTGACTTGGCTTGCATTACACGCAATCGTGACCTTCCTCGATAGCGTGTGTAGTACGCAATACCAGGTTTCACTAAACAATAATATATTGTTATAATATTATTATGGGATAGCTGTTATGAATATTATTAACTACATTTTAATTTTTATAACATTATTGTTATTCTTACACATTTTCTAGAACATGGTAAGAGAACAAAATAATTTTTTTGGGTAAAATAATTATTATTCAAAAAATACAGTTTTGCCGAAATTTGATGGCGTACCCACATTAAATATAGTTTTTGATATGTTTATAAGTTAAATTTGTCAAAATAAAATTCTTCTATGGAATCAAGATATAAAAAGTTTCTTCAAATAAAATTTTCATATTATTCTGATAAGTTTCATATTTTAATGAATAATAAAAGAACGTTATATTTTAATTAAAAACAATTTTTTTTGCGCAATAATTTATATGGTAAAATTATAATATAAAATGGTTTAAAAGTATAAATAGAATATATTTTTACAATTTAATATAATATATCTCATTACCATTAATTTTATATTGAATTCATAGGTAAAAACATTTCAATCTTTGGCAATGTTTTAACTTTTAAAACCCGTTTTCTTAACAACGAGATTAATTTTAAATTATTTACTGCAACTTCTGTGTTTTGAATTTTGAAAAATGGATTCCATATTTGAATTCAGTTGGTCGAAATTATGTTAATAGGTTATTTTTAATTTTTTTATATTATGAATAGTAACTACGGTAAATTTTATTTACCAAAGTTAAAGGTAAATCGGGTAATTATGGGTAAATACAATATTATAAAATTACCCTAACACTTGTCCTAATATAATTGGATGATTATATTTTACACTAAATCATACTTGGGTCAAAATTGAATCCATTGGAACCAACTTGTATGTTATTAAGACCTTAAATTTATTTTATTTTAAAGAAAGTGAAATATGCCTCACTCAAGCTTTAATAATTAATATATTTTTAATATAAGCTTATACATAATATAAATTCGATTATAAATAAAATTTGGAATTATAAATTGTTTTTATTTGTTATGGTGATTTATTTGTAATTTTTATGAGATATTTAATTACTTTAATAGCTTATACATTAATGATGTAGAAATTTTTTATTAGGTGAAAAATCCGTAATATAGTTTTTATTGAAATAATAATTCCCATAAAAGGCCCAAAAACCTAAAAAACGTATTTTTAGTGTATATATTTACCATAAGCATCCAATAACCTAATATATGACTATTTGGTGTCTTATAAAAGTGATTATGGCACTTATATTATTTTATCTTAAATGATGTCAAAATTGTCACCTTCATAATTTAATAAATATATCATTTTAAAAGTTGGGTGTTTTAGAAGAGAAATCTGACTAAAAGTATTCTTATGAAATGTATAAGATATATATTTATCCTAGAATTATATTTTTAAATTTTATGTAACAAATATTTATATTAATGTATTATACAAAAATGTTGTAGTAATTATATTATTAAGAGAAATATCACATAATTGGTTTTAGAAATATTAATATAAATATTATTTGAAATATTTAATGTGCTCCACAAATTTTGTAGATAACTATGACATTTTCTGAATATATTAAATATTTTAGTTCGAACATTTCTTTTTTTTTGGATTTTATTTAAAAACAAATAAATGAATAGTGTCAAATATGACACTGTTGTTATTTTATAAAAATAACATAATAAAAAATTGTTTAAAAATCACACCAATATTTAAAAATTATAAATTGAAATTTATATGGCCTAAATTTTCATAAATTATCCAATTATGTACAATTAATCACACATAATTAATTATTTATAACAATTTAAAAATTATAATCTTATTACCATAAATAAAATTAAATATATTAAATAAGGATAAATCATGTTGATAGTGTTTAAAATAAATTCCCAACATGTATAAATATTTTTGGTTGATGATATTATAACTTTATATCATTTAATATTCATATATGAGTTATTTTTGGAGGTTTTTAAGTGGGTTTGAATTTATTATAAATTAATATTTCTTATGTTTCTAAAGGTGCCCCTCTCCTCCCTTATTAAAATGGAACCCCTTCCTTCTTCTATTCACACCCTTTTGAGATATGAATCTCGGAAAAATCATTCCAATTCCTCTTAAAAACCTCTCTAGTTACATTATAGATGTTCTGGTCTTCTTTAAAGACCACCTCTAGTGGCCAAAGAAAAAGTTTAAAGGAGGTGTGTCGAAGAAGAGGTAATCTTTTCTTCCGATTCATTCATGTTTCGTTCTTCTTCATCTTCTTCTTATTTATTTATTTAATGATAAATTAATAACATCAGTATTAATTATATACGTATTTGTGATTATAAATATGAAACAACCCTATTTCACCTTCTATCCATCCTACAGAAAAAGAAATCACCGCACATACGTACGTACGGAATACCGTCTCCACGCTGTGGTGTAATCTGTTTTTCCACCACCACCTTACTTGGATGAGTATAATGGTGTAAAGAATAACTATATAGGATTATTATACAATCATACTGATTCTATGATATTATATCATCCACTCCAATTCCATTCAATAAATATGGGAATGATATCATCGCTCGTGCGTACGTACGGATTACCGTCTCCACGACGCGATGAGATTCATTTTCCATGTTAACAATTCAAAAAATGATTATAAAGTATATATAATAAGTAATAATAAAATATATGAAGTAATAATTCTACTGGATTTATGTATATATATATATGTATGTCATCTACGGAATTCAAAAAGGAAATGAAAACAGCGTTCATGCGTACGTATAGCCTACCGTCTCCATGAACGGTGTATTTCTTTCCATTTATTGATATATTATATATATTTATATTATGAATATATATTATATATAAATCATGATTTATATTCAATAATTAAGTAATAATGATCTATGTAATCATATTTATAATTACAAGTCAAAACATGGACAATAAATGAAATGATTTTACCCCAAACGCTGCTTCAACATGGAATTTACAAAAAAAATGGGTAATATAACGTCATATGTGAATCATATATGATATCATAAATATTATTATGGTTATGATACATGTTAATAATATGTTTATACCCACTACAAAGGAGTCTCGGACACATACCCAAGAAATTGGTCATAAGGTAAGGGATAACTTTTCTTATCTCGTTTTTATCCGAGATTGATTATTTGTATGTATTTACTGGGGTTATATTTATCATCCATGTACCAGTTTTATAAAAATGGTTTCATGTATATTAAAAGTCATTTTTACCCATTTTTGACTTTTACTACATGGTATGTAAGAAATATTTCTTTTTTTGACATTACGTGGTACTTTTTGAGTTTTCTGGAAAAAGTACGAGAAGAATTTTTTTTAACTGACACGGCAAGAAAGGATTTTTACAGTTTTACAAAGACTTATTTTCATAAAGGTAACTACAAATGATTTGATGAGTATTTTCAACAAAATACTTTCCATTTAAAATTTTAGGGCATTTTGTAAAAATAAAATGATTCTGAAGAAGAAAGGATATTTTCCTCAAAAAATCATTTCAAGTGTTTTGTAAAAACTATTTTCCATCTAAGATGACATTATATCATTTATGTATGTTTTATGTATAATGTCTCTATTATTTTTCATGGTTTCACTTTTCTTATGATGAAATGATATCCATTTGTTTTTTATGGATTATGTTATGATGGGATTATTTTTATGAAACCCATTTTATTCTTTGGGTTATGATTAATGATTTAGGTTTATTTTGTGGAACACATAAGAATGATTTCATGATGATATGGGTGGGACCTATATCTCCATCCAATGCATTGGGAAAAGATTTATATCTAATGATATTGACATGGCTAGAATGGCATGTTAATCCGGTTCAGTGATGCATGACTGGAACAAGGAGTGAAGTCGATTCAGAAAGGGACTTTGTCCACTAGGATGGTTTTGGAAAATGTGCCATGGCTACTATGGAAATCATAACATGTGCTTAATGGTTTCTACAATTACATGTTTTATTCCCATGCTATTTTATCATGATTAATTTTTCTTTTTGATCTATACCTTACGTACATCCATGTTTTATGTCATTGCTCATGATTTTGATATTTAATTATTATATTCATGTTTTAATCTAAAATGTATATGGTTTGTTTTATTTTCTCCATGCATACCCTTACTGAGAAATTGAGATCACCCTTTATATGTTTTCTTTTCCCTAGGATTTAAATAAAGGTTTTAGGTAAGAAAACAAAAGGGGAAGATCTTTATGGGAGATGTTGATGATCTTTCACCACGATGAAAAGATTATGTTCCGAGTTTCCAAAGACACTAAACTGTTAAGGTCGTTGAGTGTTGGTTCTTGTTATTTATTAAGTATTCTGGAAAATTAATGTGATGTCCATGTACTTCAAGTTCATGGTCTCTATAGAGATTGTGGACCATCAGACCATCAGGCTACTGATGGGTCAGGGGGTATGCGGAGGGGGAACGGTCTTGCACAACTAATGATTCCTAACCCTATCCCGAGAGACATCCATGTCTTGTCTTTGATCCACACACACATAGGTATGACAACCTATATATTCTAGTGATATTTCATTAATTTATTTATATATATAATAATTGTTTGATTATTTATTACTTTTCAATGTTTTACGCATGTAGCTATTAGACAATAGAGCGCTATCTTGCACAATTATTTTTCTCAGACACGGATCACATGGGAAAAGATTCCCGCTGATGTGTGGGGCGACATGTTCGATCTTTGGCTGGTACGTAAATAATGAATATTTATTATCGAATTTATTTTATTAATAACTTGATATTATTAAATATTTGTTGGATTTATGGTAACCCAATGATGATAGCATGTGTGACGCTATCCACACAGCCTGGCAGGTGTCTATGAGTGACCGTTTTTGTTGGTTTTTTCACAATTTGAGAAGAGTATCCATTAAAAAGCAGGAGTAACCGAATTTGATGAGTCATGTAGAGCCCATAGACCATAGTACATTTCATCTCACATTTGGGATTGGTTATGTTTACACTGGTCGGGTGGTGGATTTTAGAGGAGATCATTAGTGGGATGGCAGAACAGAGGAAGATAGGAGGCGACACATCAAGCTGATAGACGTACATTTAGTACGCATTGAAAGTATCTGGTAAGTATATATTTTAACTATTTTAAATAACATTAAATATAAACAGTTTATTTGATATTTCTATAGGCGTTCGAGCATCCCTATATTACCATGATTGATGTTTATCAGAGGATGTATTGTGATCCAACCACTCTAGAGATTAGAGTTGATCACCAGCTTCATATTGTTGTTAGAATAATTTTTTTAGTTTGAAAATTAACTTCATATAATATTTTCACCATTTTAATTTCAAATTGGAATTGAATGAGTCATATTAGGCTATGACCTCTCAGAAACATACTGAGACTTAGGACGAGATGACTGAGCAGACCAATGCCAACCAATTCGATGTGGCAACATGGATGCAGGTGATACAGTATGGCTTTGATAAGGGCCGAGTAGTCGGTATCATCTCTCATTTGACACCTAGTACTTATTATGGTAATTCTACGATGTCGGTTTCCAGCTCGAGAGGAGCTTGTGTAGAGGAATCATCTTCTTCCTCACAGTATCAGGAGCATTTGTGAACTCAGTCCAAGCTTATAGATCATTTGTAGAAGCAACATGAAGAGATGTGTCTGTGGCAGCAGCAGCAGCAGCAGCCACATGAGGAAGAGATGTGTCGATGGCAGTATCATCAACAACAACAGAATCATGAGCACATGGAGTACATGCTCCTTCTAACTCATATTTTAGGGATGTAGTTTCCTCCACCATCTCCTACAACTCCTCCAACTCCTCTAAATTACGACCCCTAGTGGTTTATTTTTTATGTTAAAAAAATTTGAATTATATATTTATTGTAATATGAACTATTTACAGTTTCTTATTTTTATATTGGATCAAATATTTCATAATTTAAATCTTTTTTATTTTTAATATTTTACTATTTATTATTAGTATTATATTTTTTAATATTTGTTTATTTTACTAATAATAATAATATTTTATGATTTGTTATATTTTTTTGTAAATACTGAGAATTGTAATAATTTTATATTTTATTATTATGTTAATAAAATTAATATTAATTTATTATTAATCATACATTTATTAAATATATTTTTTAGTATTTTATTTTTTAATGTCTATTTTTTTAATAAAAATATTTTTTTATTTTTTTAATATTTTAATAATATTAATATTATTTTCTCATTAATCATAATTTTATTAAATATTTTGTTATTATGTTTATTATTTCTGACTGGACCATTTGCGATGAGACCATTTGCGACGGGCTCCCATCACAAAAGGTTTATATATATATAATGTATATAATCAGAGACTTATTTGGGATGGGGTAGTTCCCCATCATAAACAGTATTTCCAATGGTTTGTCGCAATAGGTTTAATTTTATATAATGTATATAATCAATGGATTATTTTCAACTATGTTTTCTACAACGGGCAATTTGCAATGGGATCGGGTCACAAATAGCCCTTCGTAAATACCTCTAATTATAGTAGTGATACCATAATAAATTTATCCCCAATTACATCCAAAATTTTAATTTGTGTTGTGAGAATACATAATTGAATCCCTATTTGTCATTAAAGACTACAAAATTCTACTTAACGAGGTATCTTCACAACATCTTTATGAAAAACACAACCAAAGAAAGTTCAAGATCATCGCTGTTCGAGTTAAATTCATTTGGACGTGTCTACAGAGACCTAAAAAATATAACCACCCTCTACTACTTCAAAGTTATACATAAGAAAAGAAATAAATCATAAAAATAGTCTTCTAATGAAACACACTTCTTCATCAAAAGGTGAAATAAAGCACTGCGCAGTTTCTACTTCAAGAACTTAATAGAAGAGTGGAACTAGTTAGTCAGACAAAATCATAATTTTTAATATTATGTAGATTCATAGGAGTATTATTCCAAGATAATTCAGGTAATGAACTCAAGAAAATTTTAATGAGATTAAGGAAACCTCACAATTTAGAATCATTCTTAGGGGCTACCCAATAAACAAACTCATCAATATTTTCTATTCTCAGATTACTCCACATTGAGATGCAATATTACCCATAAAAGTGTTCTCTTGATCCCAAAAATCACACATCCAAATATAGCTAAATATATTATGAAAAAAATAACCCCCAACATAACATGAAGATTTTATGTATGATTGTACTTAGACATAAAATATCCTAGTACATTGTCAAAAAAAAACCCTAATGTGGTATAGAAAATAATGGAACATTTCATTATTCAGTCCCATGAATATGAATGTAGAATTCATCACACTGAAAGGAATCATAAAGAACTCGGAATTACCCTAATGACATCTAAAATTAATTTTTTGATATCCTCATCACTCACTCTAATATGATGGTATCCTAACAAAAATTTATATTTGATAACATTCTAGCTCCGATTATTTATTCAAATTTAAAATAAATCCACTAGATAGGGTAAAGGTTCATCTATGTAAATGGATTCATGTGATGATAATGGACATAGACACATAGACGACCATTCACCTTCTTCTCAAAATATATCTAGAGATCCCCAGGGCAACACAATTGGTGAGATAAAACCTCATTATAGAAGATCAAAAATCTAAATCACTCGTTCAAGAAACTCAGAAAGATTCATAAAAAATGAATAATTAATATAATGTAAAAAATCTGTTCCAACTCTATCCCAAACAAAATTTCACATCCAAGGGGTAGCATCAATACCTCTTCTAGAAACACAATATGGTTCACTTTTACAACCCTCGAAAATACCACTGGATAATCCCGTAAATAAATAAATATCATCTCATCCATCAAAGAATATAGGGACACCACATTCTGTTGACTTATCCATGTGTCCAACACACCAATTTTTTTGTCTCCATCAGTGTCTTAGAATATAGAACCCATCCTAGATCAATCCACAATTTCAAGCAAGAAACAAAACCAAACTATTTTGATGATGATTCTATATGGTTATATCTATAAAAAAATTTGATTTTGTAAGAGCTATATTACACTAAAATAAACGTATAATCTCTAAAAACATCATAAAATATGGATCAACCTCCAACAAGCATAGTTAACACTGTGGGAACTAGAAGCCTCTCCACCTCCAGTCCTAGATCATATACTAGGTTGGTTGTAATAAATTCTTGCATATCTCTTAAATAAAAAATTTTATACAAAAAAATTGTCAATAGGTTGATAATAGTTCTCATGATTTTTATATCACCTGATTTTTGAAACACTAAGGCATCTATCTGACCATGAACAACTACGTGGTCTCTCTGACCCAGATAGAGATCACCTCAATGGACACAGAGTACTCATTATATCTAATGAATAAGGGATTTATATGGATATCCTCTACCAACCATTCCACCACAATGATGTTCAATGTCTTAATCACCCTTCTATTATTAATAACCTAATGGTAATACAATAGAGATTTACCCGAAAATGGGATACCAACCAGACATTGAATAATATATAAGGAAAGGAACGTTAACTTCTAATATACACAACCTATGCATGCATAAAAAAAATAGCCAATTCACTATAAGGGATTGGATAATTGTAATCCCCAGTAAAATATGACGAAGAGGGATGGAACTGACTCCATATAGTTTAGAATCTCTTATAACCAAGGAATAGAGAACTTATGGCCATGGATATAATTTGTATAGATTTTTAATGACTCGTATCTCAATATAAAATAGTCCTAGACAACATCCTCTAGATAACATATGTCTTATCCAATATCACAAGATATTGATTAAAAATTAATTGGGTTACCCAGTGTGGGATCTCTGGATATAAAGACTCATTAGAATGCCTCTACCTAACTACCTCATCATGTAGAAGGTAAAAATAATAAAAAAATGGTTCTTGTATTAGATACTGAACTACCATCCATATATACACTCTCAAATAATGTAAATAATCTTCTACAGATAAGCCTCATTTAATATTGAAGAAGGTAAATCATCCTAGAATTGATCTTGAAACCTCTCTTATGTAATATTTTACACCTCACAATCCATGAGAAATAAGACCCACCAATACCAAGTAGGTCTATGTGGTAACTTCACATACAAAGAAACACAAATATCATTCCTACCTTCAATTGAACATACTAAAATATCAATCTCCACCATCCAATCCCCTATCTCTCTATTTGTAATGGATCTATCATAATTTTACAGTTCCTAGAATTTAAACTCTCAAACATTCATCATATAAGTTTCATTATTATTTTCCTTCACTTTGGGGTGATCTACAAGAACATCATGTCGAAAATCATCAACATAAACTAGAGTGGGATATAGAAATGGTTCCATATCTAAAAAAAATTAGGATATCATAAACCCAAAATGAGAATTATTTAAATTTAATTAAATAGTTAGTTTTAACCTAATTTACATTGTCTCTCCAATTAATTTTTTTTTTAAAAAAACATGATCCATGATCCATACCCAGGTCCCTAACCTTTATGTAGAATCACATAGCTTTGTATATTAATTAATCTTGAAGGTTCTTGTGTAGTATCTTTGGGGAACCTAAATACATGTGTCATAGTTAGCCTCCTTTGTTTATGTCGCATATTAATTTCATCTAATACTATCTACCAAACATGCCATTCATCCTCAGTAGTGCCCATATCTTAAATCCATACAATTCCACAACCGTAAGATTAGATTATACTCTTTCATAACCTACTCCCCCTGTAGGTACCCCTCCCAGTCTTTATGAGAGGAAAGGGAGTTAATGTCCTTTGAATCCAGCTTCCAATTTCATATAAGATAGAAATAAGCACATAGGGTATATGAATCACATAAATGGGTGGGGATTACACTCAATATAAATTCACGGACTAATATAAATTATCATAAGCCCCCAACCAAATCCAAAGAAAAATAATAATTAATAAGTAACAAAACATGAATATAATTAAATACTTAACTAGAACAAATGAAATGAAAATACAAAAATATAAAATAAATACATGGAAATAACCAAAAACTCCAGAAACTAACAATAAACTTCATGATCAGGTAACATATAACTCAAAAAATAACAATATATAATTGACCTGAAAATAGTTTATATATTCATATGGTGAATATAACATGTATACCTGGTACGATCCTCTCAGAAATTAGTATTGATTTTGTTTATAATTATGTTAAAGTGATTGAAATCAACACATAACTTAAATATATAATACTATATCCCATCCTCATAATAGATTTCTAAAAAAATATACATTAAAGAATATGCATATCAAAAAAAATATGTATAAATAAAGGTACCTTGCTTAAACATCCCCATTGTTTTGTTTCTATCATTACCCAAAATCTCATGTCATATTCCCAAACCTCAGTTATTTCATCATGCAATATGTGGCTATATATTATTTTCATTATATATCCCATGCATCCCAACACAATATCATCATCATCACCACATCCAAAATAAATTATATGTTTAGAAGACACTATATCCCATGAAAGAGCATTATACCTCAAACCATTATGGTATATTCATGTACACTTGTAGGAATCCATAACCAATATGATTGGATATTGGTTTTCTATATGACTCTAACCCATTATAGCCCACACATAAATGTTTTTTAAACTAAGATCCATTATATCTTGTGTGATTATACACCATACATCTTAAGTCTTCACAGCCTAGATATGCCCTCATATAATAAGATACACAACTGTAGATAAAATAGATAGAGATTTATGTCATAAATTCCCTCACCAACTTGGTTATAGAGGGGAAACCCCCAAAATATTTTTGGTGTCATTTTCCAGACCACATTAGTTGGAAAATTTTATGAAATCATAAAATAAAAAATATATTTCTGAAAACCACACTAAGAGAAACTACTTATAATTGGGCCCATTTACCATTTTAATCACATGGGAAACCTGACTACCACTTCTAAGGTCGTGATCTTAAATATTCAAATAAACTTCAATGTTCAATATTAATTATTTATCATTAATAAATTTATTAATATCATTCAATATTTTTTTCCAAGATTTATACATAAATATTTCAATCCCAATTCCGTTGGAACTATCCTTCCTTAATTATATTTATTACTGATCAAGTATTTTATAATCATATTAATCACCATGAACAATAGTTGTTTTTAAATTAATTCATTTTCAATTTAAAATTTAGTTGAGCACTCTAGGACTCATCCTAAGATATTAAAATCAAAGATGCTCATTCTATGCATAAATCCAAACTGCGTCACTTAGTTGGAAACCATAAATAATATTTGGAAAACAACAATTAAATAATTATTAAATAACAATCAAGGAGAAATCATGGATATATACTTGTTTAAACATCCATAGTGCACCCTAGATACAATTGATCACAACAAATTCTATCTCACTATCACTAGCTTTTTCCACCACGATATCTCCAGGTAAACCATTACATTACTAATTAAACACCAATCATACAAGGTTATAAACAAAAATCATATTGTCTATACTACCCTAGATCATTTATAAAACCCATGGAATGTATTTTTATCATGAAATAATCAAAAGTCAAGTAAGTTTACATCCCCAATACATTTAAGCCATTATCAAACAAGAACAATCTCAATCTGCCCCAATAATTTAGATATCGTGAATCAATATTTAATAACCATGTTGAATTAAATATTAATTTATGCATGGGTTTTAATAATGAAGGAACCATAAATTAAAATCTTTTAATAGATTTAAATTAATCACAAAATGATTCAATAATAAATTACATGCATAAAAAATTTTATGGGAGGATAAATTTCAATTTATATATATTTTTATTAGTGTTTTTTTCTTACCATTTATTATTTTTTTTCTAAATTTTATTAAATGAGTCATGATAGAAAATAAAAACCATAAAAAATAGATACCAAACTATCTAGTAAATCAATATGAAATTTCAACATGACAAAATCATACGTGATCACAAAGTCCCAATTCCAATTCATTCTTCCTATAATTCCCTTATTAATTTCTTCTTTAGGTAGATTTAATTTTTACCTATAGGATTCAATCATTATAAACCCAAATTTTCACATAAATTAATACATATATTGAATCTCAAACCTTAATACATTCAGTTTTATTCTAGAAAGAGTGGAATATCAAGCACCAATATATAATCTCCTTCACCATATGGAATGTGATAACCTTATTAACATGCCACCATGTATAAGCTATAAAACACCATTAAAATTACCATTATATATGAAGAAGACAAATATTCATAAAATGTAATGAGATAAAAAAGAGAGAATAGATCCATCAGAGGAGAATAAAATAACCTTAGGTTGTCAAGAATTGATATCTAGAAGTCTTAGGAAAAATCCAAGAAAATATGGGTCAAAATATCTGAAATAGACTCTCTAACATCATAGATTTAAAGGAAAAGGAATAAAATTTGATGAATTATAATTGATTTTTTAATTTATACCAGCTAGTTAATAATATTTCCACAATTTATCAACCATTTAAAAATCAATTACCCTAGGATTTTCACTAAATCTTGGATGAAAAAGGGTTTTTTCACACCACAATGGCCTTGGTCAAATCTACCCTCAAGAATCCATGATGAAAATCACTACGTATTTTCCCCTTCTAAAACTCAATCGAACCTAATACAATACCTTAGTGTAGGGTTACTGTGTAATCAGATACACCATGTCGATGTGGACCCTAATTAACTAATACTAGAAAATATGACGTTTATGACTCCACAACAAAACGCAATCACATGTCATAACTACCCCTAGAAATATTGAGATGTAAAATCCATCACTCAAGGTTCCATTATGAAAAAAAACAGCATGTCGTAGAGGTCCCCATATAGATAGAAACATCAAACTTCTCATCGCCAGACCCCATTTTGGAGTTGTGATAACAACACCATAGATTAGACTATTAAACGGTCCATTACCAGAATGCAAGCATGTTATTGCTGGAATATCCCAACCATTCATGATATATGTTGGATAGACAAGGGTCGTCGCTTCACCAAACCTACACCTAAAAAGTTTTACTCCACAACCCCTTCTAATACACTTCAAATCTAAACATAATGGCAAATACAAGCTATCTGCAATGTATATTGGTTCCTTTAATAAAATTCCAGCTCAACTGCACCACTTCTCCTTCAACTACCTCATAAATACATCCAAACACACCAAAACACAAATTATGTGTTTGGGAATATAAAGAACCTCAAATTATTAGAATAGTAAGTTGAAATTAAATCAAATAGACTAAAAAAATATAATATCTATCAAAACTAATTAAATAAGAATCAAACATCATAATTACTTAAAAGAAATGTTTTTTTAGTTTAAAAAAAAACTTCGTGGGAATGAACTATGAAAAAAGTGAAGGATTTAATAAACAATAGTTTAATATTTATAATGATTTAAAAGATAAATGAAAATATTTTGACTATAGTGTTTTAGTATTAAATAATTTAATAGAGTAGATAGTTATTTATTCTAATATTTAAATCAATTAATGTCTATAAATTTTAATGTCATCATTTAGAATGGCTTGAAGGCCTTGTATTATTATTTATATTACTGGATAATACTATTTAAAATTGGGTGTAAATGGAATAATTATAGGATCTGGGGTCTTAGATGAATAAGGATCATAACAAGACTTTAAAGACCAAAACCCTATTACACATTAACTACCCATCCCTAGAATTTTCTTCATTGATAGTGATTAGCTACTCACATTATATCGCAATATTAATCTCATTAACTTATGTAGAGATACTTGTTTTGTGGTCCTAATTGTGTCATTGTTATTTTCCCTCTTTTCATTCTCAATCAGGTTATCTCCTCTAGTGTGGCTGCTACATGTATATATTATTCCTATGGGGAATTTTATTGTGTTTTCTGACATGACAACTTCATATTATTTAAAAATAAATTAAAATTCAATCAATTCTTAATCTAAATTTAGAATAATTTAAATGAAAAAAATGCTAACAAATTGAATAAAGGAGATCTCCAATAATATATCCTACATTATAAAGAGAATATAAGCCTAATATTAATATTTATTTATTAAATAAAATATATAACGTACGCCAGATTATGTGAGAACTCATTATTGTTACTAGAATGGTGTTATATTAGGATTATAAAGGGAGTGAAGGTGTAAAAAAATTTGTATGTATTATGTTATGTTTACAAAAGGTGTTTTCAATAAAGAAGCAAGATTTGTGAAGACTATAATGGAATCATAATGGGACTTAAAAAAGTGGATGACCATTAGTAATGATGGGAACTAGTGGATTTGTGGATATACTAGTTATCAGAATCTAGGATTCAGTCTCAATATTGATGTGCTTGTGTGGGTACGGTAAAGGTACAATAGTAAGGGAATGTAGAGGGAATATTAAGAGTTTGGAGAGATATAAATTGGAATTTTTTATTTAACCTAATTAATTTCGTATTTCAGACAGTAATTTTATTAATATAAACCCATAAAAATTAGTCTCATATTTTTTTTATCATAGAAAACTGTTGTTATTGTAATGTATAAAAACCAAACATATTTCCCATTGGAAATCATAATCACCATAAGTTTTTTTAATTCCAATAAAATTTTACATTAATTACATCATACTTATATTATTATTTATTTTGCTACTTGGGGATTATAATTCTTATAAAATAGATAGATGTAAAAAATTGCCCAACAAGGCTTCTGTTTGAGTTCCTGTTACTCATACTTGATAAATGAACAATTGAGCATTATAGACTCAATGCACTAGTTTTACTCTATATTTTTTTATGATTAATGTTTTCTATCTATGTATTATTAAATGATTGATTCATGGATTAATGTATTGGAACATCATCATGGGTATGAGAGCACATCATTTATATTTATTAAATTTTTATGGTGGGGGTTAGTCAAATGTTATAGAATTATGAATAACATTTATATTGAATATCGACAAATCATTTATATAAATAGAAATATTTTCATGTTATTATTTTTATAAAACAAAATTTAATTAATATTTTCATTTAATAATGGAATTATATAATTTAGTAGTGTCATTTTTATGGTGGTTTCATAAAATATCAAAAAAATATTTGATTTCCCAAATGATATTTTATACATTATTGGTTTGTAGTTATTAATAGTTTTCACTAAATAATTTAGTTTATAGTAGTTTGAGTATAAATAAATGATAAATATATTTATTCACTATGATTATTTAAAAACAAATATGAACTAAATCTAAAAACCCTGGTCTACCTCTCTCTTTAACAATATCTCAAAACCTAACCCCACATTCTTGTGAAAGTGTCACCCTACTAAATTATTTACAAGGAATAAAATATACATAAATGTATTCAATGAAAATAAAACCCAATAGTGTTATTATCTATGAGAGGAGTAAAAAAATTAATTACATCAACATAAAATTATGTGTACTAAACTATAGATCATAAACATAAATTGATTATAAAGTTTGATAGATATTAATTAGAAACAACTAAAAGGATATTTCATATGAAGGTGTACATAGACCACTAGAATAAATAAACACATTTATAGGATCTATTATCTATAATTTTTTTATAGTAACTCATCCTTAATTTTAGTTAAATAGAAGATTTTGAGATAGATTTTTATTTATAAATATTAGTATGTCTCACCATAATTATGGCAAGGAACATATATTTTTATAACATAGTTTTATTTAATGAAGTTAATCATATAATAAAGGTTATGAAAACTGTTATAATTTCAATGTTATGATATTTATAATGTTTTACCCATTTATTTAAGTAATTGTTAAACTAAATTTAATAGTAGAGGTATATTATAATAAAATTATTACAATTATTTTTAGATAATCAAATATCATGTGTCATGAAATGAATGTGACACGGTATGGTGACTCTCACAAGGTCATGTTTTTTACCTCAATTTATATTTCCAAAAATCTCACACATTAACTAAATCCACCTAAGAATTACGTAAAACATAAAAATATATATGATTATATCAAAAATCCTTTGGAGATATTATTATACGTGCATTATAAAATTTTAGATACACACTTTGAAAAATATTAATCAAAATTCCATGTAATAATTTTTTAACTGAATTTTCCTTTATTACATTGAAAATTTATAAATTGTTTAACACTTAATTATATGAAAATAATTTACCATAGTAAGAAATCATGTCTAATTAAGTAACAAATGGGTCTATCATGGTCACTATCAAACACATTCATATCTCTATATAAATATGGCCACAATAAAATAGTTCTATATAAATCATATATATATATAATATTTGATAATAACATAGAGTGACTATTGTAATAAAAAAAAGTGAATCTAATATTTTTCATGTCATGTATTCTTAATTCTAGAATATAAACTAAATAAATTTTATAAATTCACTACATTTCATATCTAATTAGTTGGATACATCACATGGAACTCACTTAAGCATCACAATGAGTTTCATTAATCCAATTCAATCATTGTCCAATATATCATAATTTTCATATAATAGGACATTTATTATCTTGGTTGAACTCAACAAATGGAATTATAATAAACATACCCAACTACATCATGATTTGCTCTACCATAAGGCTAGTTTATTATATTTATCCATCTATGAAAGAACACATGATATATATCATTCAAACCATATGTAATGGGTATTAATATAATTAATACACACCTATGTATATCAATAATTTCATAAATTCCAGGTCATTAATTTTGAAGGCCCAATCTAAATAAAAAATATATAGTAATTATCATAATACTATACTCTATGTCATATATGAAACTCTACTCGAGGAATTATTAATCTATCTACTCTCCCTGTATTACTTCATGATGATTATTGATTAGGGATAACTCAAATTCATTAAATTATTGGATTTTATTGTTCTTCAATTTATATATAATATATATTAAACATGAACATATAATAAGAAGATATTTTCATTATTATAATATCATAATACATTTACACATAAAAAAATTACTACATATTGTCTCTCATGTATGTAATATCTAGAGACATTACATAACCCTCATTATAAATCCATTATAATTATATTATCAAAGGAACATTAAAATTAATTTCTATATAAATCAATAAAAATTTATATCTCCCTTCTCAATAATTTTCTAAATGAGATAGTTTTTATAAATTATACGATCCTCTTGTGATTCCAAATCTCATTATATTGAGAAATATCTACAATATTTTGATAATAAATATTTATTAATCCTTAAATTATTAGATTCACCTAAAAATTATTATCAATGTTATTTATCTAAATGTATTATTTTATATTATTGAATGTATTGATGCAAATTTAGTATATTGTTGAATCCTCCATGATGGGTTGTTTAGAACTCTCCTAACTTATTTCATTATAATTGAAGTAAAATTAAAAACTATATTGTGATATCATATCGTACTAGTATATCAGGAATCTAAAATCTATTTATCCATTTACTATTATATATTCCTCAACCATAATTGCTAGTGAAAAAATAAATAGTTATTATCATATGCTTAAGGATGTTGTTCAATGTAATATTGTCAAACTCATATGTATTATATCAGAATACACTAGTTATTCATAACGAATATGATAAATTAGGTCAAGTACATAACATGAGATGCATGATGTATCCTATTGAAATTAAATAAGATATCCTATCTAGGATTTTCAATTCCCACACATTTAGGGGGAACCATAATGTGTAAGAATCATGCCATGAAATATTATAGAAAACCCTATATATATATATAATCAAAACCATTATGTATTAATCATTATTAATTTTATTTTATTGGGAGTCACTCTCTAAAAAATAAAATTATATAATATAAATTCAGGAAATTATTCTATTGTGAATTATGTTAACAACAAAATAAAAAGATACATATATCACTAGCATTCATGAAAAAAAGGATCATCGAAATTTTCATAAAACAATACTCTTTTAGAGAAACATCAAGATATATTTTCAAACCATGATAAAATATCTTCAATATATTAATGAGTGATCATACAACTTATGTACCTTGGTAGAAAAATTTGGATCCTCCAAAACCATTGGGTTGTATCATATAAAATTAATTACTAAAATTATTTTTTAACTAAATAGGTTTTGACATATATTTGTTATATATGAAATAAATTCAACTTTATATTTAAGGGTATTATCCTTTCGGGTGTAATTAATGTGTAATAGACATTATTAAAATACTTGAAGTCTATTTTATATCTCAATGGCATCTCAAAAGGTTGTATGTACATCCACAATGACGGTCACATCATTTTAGTATTACATAAAATATCCAAATCTTTCAAGATCCTAATGAATCATATCATACCTTTATGGTTTTTAAATAAACCATGTTGAATAATTAGTATATCCACTTATGAATTGTCTATGTGTTCATCTTAGGAAGAAATCATTTTAATTGTTAGTAAACTTCTCCAAGTTCAATTTTCTTTCCACTAACTCCTAGAGTAATATGTTTCTTCTAAAGGAAGTTAAAAATATAGTATATAAACACATTTCAGTTATTAGGGTCATTATAAAAATAAACCATCGTTTCAAAGGGACAATAAAAAATAAATTTTTTTTGGATATGGAGTAATGTATTCCGGAAAATAAAATTAATACATATACTTCGCAATATCAAATATTTATAAAATAAAATATTATAGGAGTCATAGTTCACCCCCGACAAAGTGTTTTTTTGATTTCATTAATTGAAATGCTGTTAAATTGAAATTATTAAATTTCAAGATCATATTCCCATAATAATATACAAAAATCACATTTTATCGTAATCAATTTAACCATGTATAATAAGGTATGATTTGTAGTATTCTTTTAATTACATTTTTATTTAATTTTTTGGGAAATCCAACATTTTAAATAGGTTGGGAGTGAATCATTTCATTTCTCGAAATCTATAGAATATATAGATATATGGTCTAGAGACACAAAGGCCTCATAAATTGGTCTAATGGTCTAATGCTACAATATATATACGCACCTTTCAATAGACACAACCGCTTTTCACCGTGAAGTCTCATATATAGCCTCTTATATAATTGATCTTTTATTTTCATTCCATTCTTTCATTGACGAGTGTAATTCGACATAAATTATATTACATTAAATTTATGATATATTGTTTTACAAGAAATGAAATTATTATAATGAACTATGTTATAAAAATTATGATCATTGTAACATAACTATTGAATTATCATGACTAAATAAAAGTAAATATATTACGATATATATATATATATATTGAAGAAATGAAATTAAGTAGTAGATATATACATCGAGAGGTTCATTTAACCAATCATATAAGGTAAGTACAATTCCAAAGGTTTCCCCTAGAATAAGTTCCATCCATACAAAAACATGTCAGTCCTGAGAGAAGTAAATTGTGGGGAAAGTTCAAGCTCATGTGAATCACTATGATATCTATTCTAATTGAATCTCAACCCATGAAAACGAAAATTTCTGATCTTATATGTTTGTCTTATGTAGAAATCATTAGGGGTTATATAAGTGGGAATTAGACAAATAAAATCATGTAATTATCACTCTAATAAATTATTTAAATATAAATATATTTTTATATATTTTTCATTTTAGTTTTTAATGAAAAATAATTTCCATTTTTAATACTAATAAATTGATAAAATGTAATTAGTATAGATAAATGACTAATAAAATCATTCGTATAAATAATTATTTTTTTGAAAATTTATCATCAGAAGTGATATGAAGTTTTAGTATGATTAAATAACAAAAAATATATATTATCCAATGATATAATAGATTAAAAATAATTTAATTATTAATTTAAACTGAATTAGAATAAAAACAGTTAATGTAAAAAAAGCTAATTTTTTAAAAATAATTTTTTTTTCTATATCATATTCCTTTATTTAAAATGTAATTTTATAATAATTATGAATTTAATTAGATTAATTTCAGTTCTAGTTCATAATCTATATATTTATATTCGATAATAAATGTCATCTAATATTTTAGAAAAAAAATTACTATTGAAAAACATTAATCATGGTCAATAAGGGTAAAATAAGGTAACTTAATATGGGTCAAATTTTTCTAAATTAAAATGAAACATATAGGTTATAAATTTAAAATTTTATATTAAAAATCCATACCCACATGTCTTATAAACCATTACTCACCTAACACACCAAACTCCCATATGATTCCATCTTTACCCTTCACCTAATTTAATTTTTCTTGAAATTATCCCTATTGTTCTCCTATAAAAGGATCTCAATTAAACTAAATTGAATACCCACTTATTCTTATAAATTAATTTTCCAATATTATTATTTTTAATCACATATATCCCTCTTACATGTATGTAAACATCTCGTGCCATGAAGATCCTTAAATTATCCACTTCTAAGATGTACTTAAAGAGAATAATGAAGTTCTCAACATGTGTAATATCCACTCCATAACCTTTTCTCTCTATATTCATAATATTAAACATCTATAAACATTATAGTGTAATTATATTACTATCATTATTATACCAAAATTTTATTATATTGATGGAATAAAGATTATTTATTTCCCTTACATTATTTGGGAATTGAAAATGTCACCCATGTTATGTGTGAACCACCGCCTCCATGGATGACGTATTTTATTTTTCATCACAAACTTACATAGATGTTTTAAAAAGATATTTAATGAACAGAAATTATATTTATAATCTGTTTAAAATTAATTAATGATAAATTAGGAATTCTATTGAAAATAGTGATAATAAATTTAGTTTCTTAAACAAATCACATGAGGATAAAAATTATTTATTCACTTTATGTGAAAACTTCTTAGCATTATTCTTAATTTTTTCATCTTATACCTATGAAAAATTAAGTATCACTATAATAACATCTATGTTATAACATTATAATTCTTTTATTATTATATTATAATTAAATAATAGATTTCATAACCAAAAGCAACCATTGATTATGGAATGTTTTTGTCTATGTTGGTTTAACCACCAACATAAATGATTTTATAAATTTATATCATGTATTACACTGATAAAATCAAAACTAGTATGATTATATATTAAGGGGTATGTAATGTTTTTTTCCTGTAATGTTAATATTAATATTTAAACTCATTATTAATATACAACCTTATATTCATTAAAATTTACTAAAACTAGCACTTCATTGATTTATTCTTCATAAATCATAACTAGATATCTCATGGAATGAAATTAGAACATTATAAACAATTATTAAATTATAATTGTGTACATTGAAAAAATGGGAATTATTAACTTAGTATCTAAGAACATGAATTGATATATACATATAAAAAATGTTCTAAACTATCAAGTGTGTTAACATATAATGATGAAAATAAATAATAACTAGCTGATGAATGAATTATTATAATTATAGAGTAGAAAAGGTAATACATATGAATTATATTATGAATATGGTTAGTAATATTAATATTTTTATTATATAACATATTAATATTCTTTCATGGAAATTAAAATATTATGTTATGGCTTCCCTTCCCAATTTCCCTTCATTGAGGCTAGTTTTCATATTATGTATATATTCTTCTTTTTTATGGTTAATTTACTAGCCCAATTGTTTCTATTATTATTATTTTCAATGTTTACTATATGGGATTTACATGTCTTTTTCATGAAACCCTCCTTCCGATTATTTTTATTTTATTGTTACCAAATTCCTAAGTGTTTTTCATAACACAATTCTTATTGTTTTAGTTATAATGTTCCTTCTTGAACTAAATTATTATAGTTATTATTTGTTTTATACAATTATTATATTAAATTTTACATCCACTTAATTATTATAGATAAACAAATTTTCCTAATAAATGCCTTTCTAAAGTATTTTTACTTTCAAGATTATAATATTTATAAGGGTAATTGTTAACTCACTGTCATTTCATTGAGTTATATTTTTTATTATTCTACTTATTTATAATATGCATTGGTTATTATACCTTAAAGTTTAATTATATTTTAATTTATCTTTATTGAATATAAATTTTATCATCGACATATTAATCTTTTATTTATTTATTTCATTATAAAAGTGTAACATTATTATGAATAATTCACACCATTTTCAATTCATCTTTATAATCCTTGACCATGTTATTTCATTAAAAAAATGTTTTACATTATTATTTTGAAAAAAATATTTATTATCTCATGTGGTATTCAAATTTCTGTTTAATTGTTTTCAAATGAAATATTTGTCACTCTTTTAATGAGGTGGGATTCAATAAATGTTTTTTGGAAATAATCAAAAGGTATTTCATTCACGATCATATCTTTATCTTCCATTCCACATTTTCTGAATTATCTATTTTTATTTCAGTTCCCAATTATGAGAATTTATTTTAAATTTGTGTTTGAAAATGTTTTCAATGTTACCTTATTAAAAATTATTTTGAAAGTGCCTTATAAATTCATCTCATTACGATGATGTTAAAAATAAATTTTAAAAAAATATTATGATTTTTCATTTATTCCCCTATGGAAACTCTAATATATCAATATACTTTGGATTTATATTTTATGTATTTACCTATAAATACTCTTATAAATTAATATTTCTTACCACACATTGTTCATAATGGTTATTTTCTCGATCACTCTTCATCTCTGTCTTGACATTACTTTTCACATTCTTGTCCATATTTACTAATATAAGGGATATATGAAACATCGCTTCAACGAGAAATTGGGGTATGTCTTAGTGGTAAAACCCACATAATCCTGCATTAATAAATAATGTTTGAAACCAGTCTGGGAAGGATTTCCATAGGTACTATATCCGTACTATTTAATTTAGTAGCATTGGAAATATGCCTGAAATTTGTGATTTAGAGCCATATATTAGGGTATTAAGGATGTAAGGCCTCTGATCCATCAAATTATCCTCATAAATATAGACTATGATCAAAAATATTTTATTATCAGGTTTTATATAAATACTAGGTGATTAGATAAACAGATCTAATAAGAGGTGCCTAATAGAAACATAGAGAAATCGCGAGTTGGTAGACCTAAAAAGTGGTATGGGTGTGATGGTGAATATCCATCATCATTATATCATCATGGATTTATATTGTTGAAGGGAGGATTATATATCATGTGACTATCCATATAGTGGGACCAATATGACAATGAGTTGTGATATAAATGTGATGTGCGAGGGTGAAATACATGAATCACTATGTGGGGGGATTAAAAGTGATATAGGTGTGATAAAACATATCATATTACCCTATTCTTATAATATTTATAATGTGGTAAAATGGGGATCCATAAAATGGTTCACCAGTGGGTATCAAAACTAAAAAATCATAGTGTTGGGTGATGCATCATTTAAAATAATCATATTGTGTGATGACTACTGACTATGGGTGGTGCAATATAAGATTATTGATACAACATGACTAAGGATTCTCATTTGATCCTTTAGAATATATTTTTATTCCCCTCAACCACACTCTCTTATTCAGTTCTCATAAACTAATATTTTACATATTATCATTGATACAGTATTTAAACCCCTAGATATAGTCATCAATAAATACAAAATCAATTAATTTTATTTAATATATTATATCTCAATATTATTTTTAGGTTTATATATCTCAATAATTAGGAAAAAAAAATGTGGAAATTACCATGTTATTTATATCAAATGGATAATTATCCATCTATATATGAAACAAATTAATTAATGATATGTCTTCAATATCACTAACGAATTCTTTCACAAATTTTATCCTAATAAGCATAAATTTTTTATAATTTTCTCCATATCCTAGAGAAAAAATGTAGTGATCTCAAATGACCAATAAGCTAAATACATATCTAAAGAAATCAAGGATTAATCATGGTATAAATATTATCTCAGGAAGGGCTATAAAAAATGAATCCATAATCAATTTTAAACTGGGATATTGTTATATCAATAAAAATAAATGAAAACATAGATATAATAGATACTGATATCATGACAATGGAATGAATAATTTTGGACATCAAAACCCATTTTATAGGAATTGGTATAGGACACATTACTTTTCATTAAGAATGATATTATAACATCATCCAAAAAACGGGTGGGTATACACCAAATATTGAAACCCATTTTTTCTTCGTAGACATGTCTATACATTATGGGACTATATAATTTTGGTCCCTATCCATAAAATCGTTTTGTCCATTTCATTCATCGTGTCATAAAATGAATAAAAAATTCATAATCAACATTCCCAATAATCATCCATATTGGTATTACAATATAAAGAACCCCAATACTTACTAACCATTACAATAAAAGAGATAAAATGATGAAAAATCATTCAGAGGAAGTAGGTGGATATTAAAAAATACATTGTCAAATTTTCAATAATCATACGTATTTGAATAACAATATATGAAATATGAATATTTTTTCCAACTTCAATAGAATATCATACATTCTAAGTAGAAATAGTCAAATTTTAGTTATGTAAAATGTCATGTTCACAACATATGTAACAATGGTTATATGCACATGTTAATACAATATTAATATGCTCATAACCCATCCAGAGAAAGAAAGTGGATGGTTTCATATGTACATATCCCAAGAAGTGAGAAATGTTATTCAAATGGTATATATGGTAAGAATTTAAATCATCATAAAAAATGATTAAATACAACATAATATAATAAAATATAAGAATTTCCAAAAACCTAAATGAAATAGGTTCAATGATTTATCATAACAAAATTAATGAAAATTGAATTACCAAAACCCTCATAATTGGGGAAATAACTGAATCATTATCCATTTGAATAAAGAAACAAGATTTTCCTAGAAAATAACATAAAATTTAAGGGAAAAAATTATATAATATACAGGGGATAATAAAACTACATAATAATACAAAAGGGGACATGATTTATAATAATAATACATGTCTCAATGAAGGAAAATTGAGATGAAAACGCTGGAAAATTTAGAAAAATTAACATCAAATCCCCTTGAAAGATATGTATTTCAATTAAAAATATAATAAATTTATTAAAATATAATTAAGGATTTTATATCTCAAATAGTTGATATATACACCAAAAAAATAAAATTTGGTTCATAAATACAATACTTGTTTTAATGAAGGGAAATTGAGATGAAAGCTCTTGCGACATTAGAAAATATTGAATAAAAAAAACATGAAAGTGAGTTCATGAAATTAAAAATAAAATACCATTATTAAAATATAATTCATTTTATTATATCTAAAATATGAAATATATACACCACAAAAATGAAATTAGGTGTACAAAAAAATTACATGTCTCTATAAATCAAAATTGAGACCAAAACAATAAAATATTTTCCAATATTTATTAAATATAATTTAACCATCTCTATTAAAAAAATAGATATATTAATCACTAAATTCCTAATCATTATTATATTTATTTCCATTTAAACTTTTCATATATAATTAATCTCTATATGAATTCTTCTAGTTTTTCACATTAACTGTTTAAAATTTTGATTGTTTGTAGTGGTATCATAATGGTAGTGTATGTATTCAATATTATTCAAGATTTTATCATTAATACATCATTAACAATATTTTTAAGGATTATTCATATGTATTTTTTATATTTCAAACTCCATCCCTGACTTTTTTTTCTTTATACATGATGATGAACTCAATAATAGGCATGTTTCGGTGATTCTTGATGATCAAAGTGTGTTTTCATAATTAATGAATTAAATATTGATATAAAATATATAGAAATAAAAACAAAATAATTTACCCCATTAGATCATATAATATCATTATTTATTTTCACACAGTCATTCAAGGTATAAATTCATGGTATTATTCAAATATATGACTAAAACGACACAAACATGATCACATCCTGATTTAATAGATGATTATAAGGAGGCTTTGTTATAATAGGTTTATCACAGAAGAATAATTCTCAAATTTATTGATTATTACTGTGATATATCATAATTATGAGGAATTGGAAGAATAAATGCTTGATATGAATACATTACATAATATTGATGAAAGATTACTCACTTGGTATGCTTATTTTAAACAATTAAATTAACGATGATCAGATATTGATCATATCATTAGTAGGATATTACATTTTTCATAATAAAACCTTAAATATATCATAAACAACATATTTTTCTATTAGTACCATACTTTTATCCAACCATGTATGTTGGTGAATTAAAATTAAACATGTTTTGTTATGGAGGTGGTAGTACGGACTATGTAAATACAATGGTTTTGTTCTTATTAATGAAATATGTATATGAATAACAAATAATAATAAAAATATTATAGTAACATTATAGTATATTAATTATACAAATATATTTATTTAATTTCTTATATAATAGATCTTAATAATTAAAATTAATAATAAAAATTAAGTAGTTGATTACATTCAAATAGTGGACTTGGATTTTCCTTGGAAGTCTCATTTAAAATGAAGTAATTATCATGCAAATGATTCTATAAGGTTTTAAAATTTTTTGAGGGTATTAGGAAGATAAAAATGGTATAGTTTAATAATTAAAATAAAATGAGGTGTGTATTTTTAATTGTTAAATATATTACCATTTTATAATTCCATGAAAGGGTAGTTTTGGTAGTAACCTTAATATTTGAAATAATGTTTGGTTATTATTAAATTGTCAAAGGGAAAAAAATAAAAAGGGCAAATTAAATGATTGTGAATTTAAAATAACCAGAAATAATCCTTTTATTGAAAACATCTACTATTATATCTATATTTTTTAACATTTATCCTTTTACGCATACCTAATTTTCATTGGTAATTTATTTCTAACCTCAGTAATTAATTTTAATGAGAATTATTAAGATAGAAAATATTAACTAATTTGAAACATATAATTATAATTTTTTAAATATTGATTTCAAATAAAATTTCTAATGGTGTGAAAAGTTAATTGTTAAATTAATACCCATAATCATGTATAACCCATTTTTAGAGAAATATAATTTAATGAATTAAATTTATATATAAGATAAAAGTATCTTAGAAACCAATATGATCAAAATTAATTGTTTTATTAGAAAAAAAAATTAGGTTGTGATTCATTCAATGAAATCTACAACTGAATTCCCCTTTAAATTACTTTACTCAAATAAAGGACCGAAAACATTTTCTTATATTTAAGTAATAATTTATTTTGTTTAAAAAATTTTCCCCATATGATTTATAAGTTCAAAGAATATTTTAAAATAAATAAAAAAATTCAAAGAATTCATATATTATTAATTTATCGGTTTTATAAATTTCTATGGTATTCTTATATAATGATATTGTCATACAATTTCCATGTTTCCTGAAAAAAAATACTTTTTAATAAAAACCCAATAATTTCAAAAAAAGATCAAAAAAATTTTATATGTAATTTTTTATATATGAGAAATTAAAAATGAAGCTTATTTTTATTTATTTTGAATAATAAAATTTATAAATTATAATTTGTGACAGATTCATTAAATATAATGAATTTTTTTTTTTGAAAAGTTAAATTTTCAAATATTAATTATTATTTTTTTTGTATTTATAAAAAATATACCAACTAAATTTTTGTTAATTTTTTTTTTAAAAAGTAAATCTTTAATAAAATAATTCTTGAAATATAAATGCATATCATTATTAAATATTTATAAGAAAAATACCTTCTTAAATAATAAATGATCTTGTTGGTCATTTTATGTAAACTAATTGAATTTAATTAATATTAAAGGTGTCCTTTATTTTATTTATAAATATAACTAATAGAGAAGTTAATATTATTGATTCTAACCATTTTAATATATAGTTATTAACAACTATATTTTTACATTTTATTTTTCTGTAAATATATTTTGGATTCTATTTTAGTTTGGTGTTGTGTGTGGGGTACGATATCAAACACATTATCATATTTAATGATAATAATATATTATAATATGGGGTGTTACACATATCATTCCTGGACCATTGGGACATATTAATGTTATCATTTTTATTTTCAAAGAAAAAATTCCATTTTTATATAAATATGTAATCAAATAGTTTTAGTGGGTTATTATCATTCCTTGTGGGGAGGGGGAGGCATAACCCACTAAAGATTCTAAGTGTGTGTTTTATTTTTTTTCTAATCCCCTATACCAAATATTTTATATTTATATAACGTCTACGATTTCTATATTTTTTAATATAATATTAATATATCCTTATACCCATTAATATATTTGGTGTTAGTTTAAATGATGCTTCCCAAGAAAGAAATTTTATTTATTGATTGAGGAAGTGTTGACAATATGAGTACTTGTTATTTACATATGGGTTTTTATTTAATAAATAAGGAAAATTTCTTATGTATTATATTTATTTATTATTCTGTCATAGAATGAATTCATTGGACTTAACTAGATTTGGGTTTGGTTTTTAAATATATACCTTTTTGATGCATCGATAGGTCTCATGAGAAAAAATGTTTGGTTATTTATTACATTCATTCCCATTTTTTAATAATTTCTTGGAATGATGCTTTAACAGTATGTAAAATGTCTTAGAATCAAACATTCAAAGTTAGATTAATGTATAGGATATTATTTCTTCCATAATTCTGAGATTTGATATTAATGACCATGTCATTTTTTATTTTCATGTTATTCATCGATAAATTATGATCATAGTTTCATTTTTGTGAATTTATTTTATTTATGTATTCTTATAATATTATTCATGCCATTTTTATTCAATGATAAATTTTATTGTATACTACCAATTGCTGAGTGTTTGATCAAAACCATATTACAATTCCATCTCCCCATAATTATGATGATGTGAATTATAAAAAATATTTCTAGATTGGTGTAATGTGTAATTTAATTTTAGGATATTTTGAAGACTGGTTGTTAAATACCGAACCCTTGGTATATTAACAAAAACATCATATATAGTTGGAAAAATATATTTTTTTAATAAAATTTATTCTCAAATCATTTAAAAATTAATCTTAAAAGGTCTTGTGTGTGTGGGTGGCTTAATATTTATTATTAAAATTATATTTATAAAATGTTTTATTTAGGATTCATAAATTGGTTTTAAAGAAAATATGTAAAAAATATGTTTATTAACAAAAAATCTGGGAAGGGGGCTCTGGGTTTCATATTTGGTATCAATTAATGTTTTAGATAAAATTATTGATTATGAGGATTACATGATTGTGTTATAGGTAGCCTTTGGGATTGGTGTATAATTTGGAATCATGGAACCTTATGTTATTTTAGTAAAATATGAATATCTTTTTATCTTTAATTGCTCATAATTAATGGTCCTAAAATCACACATGGTTTGATACTCCTAGGGGAGATACTTTGGATGCTTAAGTTTCTATTTATGAACCATTATAAAGGATTTTTATGGAATTTGATTACGTAATATATACATAGTTAGGTTAGAGGACTTATAGCTAAATTACCATGAATAACCTTTGTTAAACTGAATGAGTTTTAGGTTGATCCCATTATATCCTAGTTGAGTTGAGAGTAATTTAGGTTCAAATGAGTATGTTATAGAATAATACATTTTATTATTGAGTATTCATATTCATATAATAATTTGGTCTATTTTTTGGATGTTATTATAAATATTTTAGTCTCAATATTTTGTTTTAAATAGGTTCATCAATATTATGTTCTGAAATGTATGTCTTTAGAAACATGTAAAAATTTCAGATAGTGAAGGAGGTCTATTTGAATGAAATAGATAAAAATATAAAATTATTCAAATTATAAATGAAAATATTAGTTTTATAGTCTTACCTAATATAATTATTTTGAAATTATATCTTGATTCATACCCTTATTTATTTTTCATTAGTTTGTAGTAATTCAAAATTTTAAGATGTAATTTATTTAAGGGGTCACCCTAGAAATTATAATACATTAATATTATGATATCATGCTTTATATAAAACCCTATATTAAAATGAAATAAATTATAAATAAAATATTACAGTGGTAACATATTAATTGAATTATCATGTATACATAAACATAAAAATGTTATGAAAACAATAATGAATATAGATGAAATGGCTTCATGTAGTAAATAATTTTTTTATAATGATATTATAATAATATAATTTCTTTCATAACCATACTCACCAATTCATTATTACATGTTCTTATTTAGTTTAGTTTACCCACCTGCATGAACTACACTCTAAATTTATATCATGGGTTACTATGGAAACATATTTACTGGTAAGAATATATATTAATAAGTAAATATTTATTTGGTTCTATAAAGATAATATTAAATTTTAGACTTTTCTTAATATAATAGCTTTTATTCACTAAATTTTTTTGAAACTTTTATCCCACTAATTTCAACACCATGAATCAAAACTAAAACTATGATGGAATGAAATTATTACATAATAAATCTCTATGTAAATTTTGTTCTTATATCATGAATAATATATAAATTTTCAAATTAGTATCAAATAATGAGGATAAAAATAAACATTTTAAACATTTATGAATCCACTAGGTTTACTGACATCTGATAATAGAAATAAAAAATAAAAAATTAATGAATATTTAATGAATGATTATAATTAAAAAGTATTAATGTAATGTATTTTTTTATAATTATAAAATGGGTTATTGGGAAGTTTTATTCTATTATACCAACGGCTAAAATGATTTTGTGGAGGTAAAAAAGATAAGGTAAGCGTTTTTCACTCAATTCTCATTTATTGAAGCATGTTTTCTTATTATACACCTATTCCATTTTTATATAGATTAAATACTACATCAATTTTCCTACTATTATTACTAATGTCTATTTGATGGAGAATTCTATTCATGAAGTCCTCCTTCAAATTTTTCTTGTTTGAATTGTTACAAAATTCGTAAGGATTTTTCATAAATCAATTTCCTTTAATTGAGTTATAAAATTATTTACTGAACTCCATTCCTCTATAATTAATTTATTTTATGTAATTATTGTTTAAAATTTTATTTCCACTTATTTTTCATTGGTTATGAAATTATTTATCAAAATATATTTTTCAATGGATTTTAAATTAAATGATTATGATATTCATAATATTTTATGTTAACTCATCCTCCATCTGTTGAGTTATATTTTTTATTCATGAACTCCTCTATTCTATGTTTTTGATGTAAC
Source organism: Viscum album (assembly GCA_963277665.1). NCBI lineage: Eukaryota > Viridiplantae > Streptophyta > Magnoliopsida > Santalales > Viscaceae > Viscum > Viscum album. The sequence goes on from OY728155.1 coordinate 1,992,444,136, forward strand.
AAAATTCGATTTTATTATATAATTTGTTATATTTCTCTATATGTAACTTAATGTTTCCCATTAAATTATTCCTGGCCAATTTATTTATTTATTTATTAAAATTTAACATTATTAAATATAATTCCCATCATTTTTGATGGATCGTTTTCCTCCATGTTTGTATTCTTCTATTTCAAAAATGATTTCCATTTTTATTTTTGAATCCTAAATATGTATTATCTCATATGTTTTTATACTTCTCTTTCCCTTTATTCAAAAATAAATCTTTATTACTAATTCAATTATATGGAATTCAATTAATATATTCTAAAATATTAAAAAGGAATTTCATTCAAAATAGTATATTTTACCTTCCACTTCACATTTTTTTGACTGAAACATTATTTTATTTTGACGCTCTATTATTAGCATTTATTTAAATGTGAGTTTTTAAATTTTTCATGTTTCCATATTGAAAATTATTTTTTTAAAGTGGATCATAACTTCATCTATTTATTATAATATTAGGAAATGTTTTGTAAAAAACTCATTTTATGATTTCACTTACATGTACCTCTAAAACTAAAAAAGGTATATGTAATTTGGAGTTAGATTTCTTGAAGTAACCTCTAAATTATCCCCTGAATTTATTGTTCATACCCCACCTCATTAATTTGTGTTTTTTTCTTTATGACTATATATATATCTTGACATTATTATTCTCTGTCATATGCATATTTATTAATTTCAGTAATAAATTATATATCATTTCCACAATTTCTATATATTTTTTCTCGTATTGACATAACAATATACACATTACACAATATGATGTTAGTATGCAGTATTATAACTATGAAATATATTCCATTTTTTGATTGGGGAGGTATTAATAATATGTTTACCTTTCATTTTAGTATATATTTTTATTTAGTATCTATGATATGTTGGTTATATGTGGTTTTTTACTCTTTCCATCATATGATAAGTGAATTATACTTATATATTGTTGGTGGTTCTTCAAATTTTATATCTAATGAGATTATTTATTTTTTTAATGTGTTTATTTATTTTTTTCTTATCCATGGATATATTATCTTCATAGTTTATTTATTATGGAATTATTCAATTTATTTATTCCTTCCATATTATCCATGCATTGTTTATTATATTATAAATATTTTTATGGTACCCATTATTGAGTGTTTTAGCTCACCCTTCTTATATTTTCATTTCCCTGGGATAATAAATAAGAGTTTTAGTTATGAGATTCATGTATGGGTGTTGTGTGTGGAAACTTTTGTGGGAGATATTTAGGAGTTAGTGTTAAATAAGCAGTCATCATAATATTAGAAAAAATTTCATTTCGTTTGGTAAAGAGAGGGGTTTTTTTGTTAAAATGATTTCATAACTCTCTAAAGTTATTAACCTGAATGTTTATGGGTCTATAAGTGACTAAATATTTATTATTGAAATTTAATTTATATAAGATTATGTTTTGATAAAATAAGTTTCCGTCAATGATCATATGTAAAAAATATGTTTATTTAAACCAGATCCATTAGTGAGGGTCTAGAGTGTCACAACCAGTCACCACTCTAATTCCCATCATATCTCCAACATACATATAGATTATCTAATTTGAGTCAACATTCCACCAGTGAAAAGCTTCTCTAGTACATAACCTAGGGTCAATCATTTTATGGCTCAGAGGAAGAATGACCTAAAGCCCAATTTCATGTCCTGGAATCCCATTTGCGATGAATATTACCACTTCTATCATACCCCACAAGTGTGCCTTCACTACGGAAATGGTATAATACATCTATGATAAAATGGAAATTCACTACAACCTAGATTCGAATAAATTATTGGATAAATTATTCACAGTCTTGATATCATTAAAGAATAAAACTTTTAATATTTGGATCGTTTTATTATTTTTTTGAACTCTTTAAACTTTTCAATAGTTATAAAGCTTTATCACATCAGGAACATATAACCATGTTGACTAAATTAATCATTAAATAGTATAAAGTACCTTTTCCCACCACAAATTGGAGTAATCATTGGTCCACATATGTAATTTTTTATAATAATGGGTAATCCACTGGCCATATCACCTTTCATAATAACTGGTATTTTTTAATATTTTCTTAGTATGAAATGATCACATTTTACAAATAATTCAAAATTGAATGTGTCATCCAAACTATATAAATGGATTATTTGAAGGATTTATCAGTTAAATGTCTATGGAAATAATTCCCTGTATATAATTTGTCAGAAACATTCTTCACATTCATATTTTGAATGTTATTGACCGATTTATCCATATCTAGAATGTATCAACCATTCACTATATTCCAATTTGCATAAAATATTTCAATCATGCGTATTGGATAACCCTTATTATTAATCATGATTGAAAACAAATTCTAGTCTAAAATATGTATATATATATTATATTTTTATTTATATAAAAATCATAATTAAAAATTAATTCTTGAACTAAAAAACTAGTCAAAAATATATCATAATTACCAAATTATAATGTGATAACTCATTCCATATAAGTAACATTTATTTATGAGTCACCCTTTATCTATAATATATTGTTTATGAGTTTGTATTTATCTGTACATATGAGGTTTCTACACCTGATGTTTGATAACCATGCTTCATAATTGGATAATTGTATATCTATATGTTTAAAATTCTTGTTCTTAGGTTAGTACTAAAGGCCCAAAAACACCCTAGGAGAGGGGTGAATAATTATATAGATTTTAACATCAACCTCAAAAAGAAAATGTTTTTATATTGGTAAGAATATGTTAAACCTATAAAAATATATAAAATGTCCAAAACAACCAAAAAATGAAAATTAAATGCCTACCTGACAATGTTACAGATTTGACAACTAAAGGATGCTCTGGGGAGAATAAACAGATGATGTGTCAATGTAGTATATGAATCACTATATATTCTTTGTGACTATAATATTTATAAATGCATCACTACCAAAATAAGGTCAATTGATACTATATTCCCATCAACAAACAACATTAATGAAGAGTATGAAATAATAAATGACACACATGTCACCTTCGATGAATATTATTATAATATTAAAACACAAAAATAACATAGGTGTTTTATTTTATTCTTTATATACCATGATAAAATATAGATCATCAAATAATTATATTCACAATATCCACATATCAAAAAAATGAAATGGTCGTGTCCTCCTATTTTCTAGAAACATTATCCGGAAAAATGATCTTCACCATGTTATTCAAAATGTTTACATACCAATATTTTATATAATAATCACTAAAAAATACATATTTTTCATTTTATTCCCATTAAAAAAAAAATTTCACACAACCTTTAAATTTCTAGAACTACTTCATTGTTAAAATAAACTCCCCCTTTATCTTATCAATCATAGATAATAAGACTATTTATTCTATTATAGCATTATGTCTTCCTCATTTTTCAATAAACCACGATTTAGATTATGATCTCATGGACTTTAGATTTTTTATTACAGAAAAAAATACTCTCCCATGTTTATAATCTTCGTCATCTACATGGTTTATATGGCCATGATGTATAACACCTCATTACTGAATGGTTTGATCATCCTTCAGTAAAAATTATTTTAAATATTTTTGAATCTTACACTATGTTCTCAAATAACTAAATCATGTCTGATTCAACTCTTTAACATTAATTTCAGGTTGTAGATTTTAAAAAATATATGTCTTGTAAACTTGATTTTGGAATAAAATATAAAGAACAAAAATTATTTATATAAAAAGAATATGTTTCTATATTCCCCCATTTATCTACTTAGGTTCCAAATTTATCCACCATTTCATTTTCTATAAATACTAAATATACTATATAAGTATCATGAAAACCAAGATACCTTATTATTTTTTAACTAAATTGAATACAAATATCTAATATATCACAGTATTTTTGTCAGAGTAATACTCATGGAAGAAAACTATAGATCATGATATGTCACTATAAATCAATTCATACCTTTAAACATTAACTCTAATCTACACTTTATTGTGACTGAATTTTCAAAATTCAAATTTTCATCAACCAACATTGATACCTTTATAAATGTAATATAAATACTCATATCTCCTATACCAGTATCCCCACCTTAAAGTATATATAAATTTCATAATTCATGATTCCTGATCTAATTCAACTTATGGATACCTTTACTTACATTTAACTTTCTTTTATTTTTTTCCATAAATATATAGTTTCCCTCAATTTCTACAACTTTGATAAAAAACCTAAGGCGTAGAACCTGATAGGCATTCAAATGAAAATTCAATATAATAAAATATTAATTATATAGGGGATTTATCAAACATATTAAATCAAAAAGTGTTTTTTTAGAAATTATGATTCAATATATATTTCTCAAATACGAGTGTGTACATGTTTTTATTGAATATGATTTCCAATTTTTTATGTATTCTAATGTTCTCTGCCTTAATCATTCCATGATCTACCTTTTCCTTGATAAAATGATAACATATTTAAATATTACAGGTTCAAGATTTATGCATTGGTTATTTTGTTAAATCAATATCACTTTATCATTATAATATGTCACAATATAAATTTTCTCCAATTAAACGTTTTATTTAATATTTTTCTTCCAAATCAATTCGGTACATTATTTTTCAATAATAAATTATTTTTATAATGAACTAAGTAATATTTTTTCATGTTTATTTTTAATATTTATAATGAATTTATTTCCAAAAATGAAATCCCCTATAAATATTAATTTTCTTTCAAAAAAAATATCAATCCCAAAACAAATATAATTTTTTAAATAACTATAACTATTTTTTAAAACAGACAAAAATCGATAATCAATGTAACCTTGAAAATTCCTCATAATTGTTTTCACATCACTGATATTTTCTTCTTCAGGATTATCTTGAAACCTAATATCCAAAAAAATAATATAAACACTCTCTATATTTTTTATAACTATCATGTAATATAATCCTTCAATCATTCACCAATATAAATTTGGATATAATTCCTTTCCATTTATATTTTTTTCTAGTTTTGTTAAAAAGATGAATATGGATAAAAAAACATTCAATCATGCATATAAATTTTTTATAGAAATGATAATTCATATTTTCCATAGAACTTAATTTTTATTAATTATTTTGATCAAATGATAATTTTATAAACAAATTATTCTTGATAATCATTAACATATCAAACTTTAATCATAATTAATTAATAAATCATCCAATTAATTACAAATTTCCCCCAAAAGAATATGTCTTCATCAGAAATGAGTACCATAAATAACTCTTCTTTGGATTATTTTACATAGAGAATGTGATCAACTTGTCCTATCTTGAAATATCTATTCATAAAGTAAAAATATAAATCACCGCACCAAGACCAGGGTTCTAGATTCAATCAAGGTAAAGGCATTTTCAAATAATACACTATTTCAATATCATTTACAATTTGAAATCCCAATTGTTATTATTTACATACATCATCACACTATTCGATAATATAATCTTTACATCCATTTAAAAAATATTAAATCCTCCTTGAATTGAAATCACCATGTCAAATTGAATCATATATGTCCACCAATTTGAATGTTTCTTAATCATTTATGACTCTGATTGGACCATAACACTTACACTCTAATCTAGATTTATTTGAAATCAATTTCTACGGATTTAATATTTATTTTGCATAAAAATTTGGTCATATTATGTTTCTATTATTTATCATATTCACAGAATTTCATTTTTTATTTTTCATTAATTGTCCTAACTCATTATTAATGTCTTTAACCCATAGTTTGATTTTCCACCTCATCAAATGTGACCAACCCTAATTTATACAATATATATTTATGCATGAAAAACATAATCCCCTTATTTTTTTATGTATTCTTAGCACTAAAATATTACCGAATTAGTTTTATCTCTTCACCTTCTCCATTTATTTTACGATAAATTATCCTTAGAAACAACTTCTTCTAATTTAGCTTCAAAATCCTTCTCATTAATTGTGAAATGAGTTCCTAATTGTTTTTAATTAGGTAGTATTTATCTCTATAAACTTCACCCATATATGGACATATATATTTATTCCATTATTTATTTCTCAATCACCATGTAATTTTTTTTTCATGATCTTATTTGTCCTTTTATCGATGAATTTATATGATTTACTCATTGTTTATTATCCTAAAATACTCTAATGTCAGTTTTTTGTAGAAGTAGTTATCAATATTAATATTACACCCATAAATTTAATCTCTTCACCTTATATCATGATTTTAAGATTAAATCTATTTGGAAACAACTTCTTATTTTAATTAAACCGCAAAATCCTTATCATTAATTAGGAATTTAGTTCCTATAAAATTTGTAATTAAATCCTCTTTATCTCAATAAATTTCACCAAAATATGAAATTTTATATTTATTTAATTATTTCTCTTCCACCACATTGAAATTTTTATTTTTTATTTTATGACCCTTTTATTGATGAATTTATTAGATTTATTCTTAGCTTAGTATCCTATAAGTACTACAAAACTAGTTGCATCACTTTATTTTCGATGATTTCATTACTCATTCTATATATAGACATTACAATCAAACAACCTAAAATTGGTTTTATTACACGACACATTATTGAAGTGTTTTATTTTATATTGAAATTAACATGGAAAATGTTTTAGTGTACACTACTAATTCTATCACCTCATTCCAATACTGTCAGAAAATTATATATTTAATCTAGAATGTTTTTCAATGTTTTTTACCTTTGATTTCACCATTCAATGAATCCACTATGTTTTAGAGTACAAATTGAGGAATCCTGAAGTCTGATAATATTATTTTCTAAATACTTTTACACTTCAATGGATGTATACATTGTTTTATTATTCAACTAATGAATTTTTATTGACCTTCCAGTTTTATTTTCATCGCTCCTCCAGAACATTTTGATTAGTTTTATCACTTAATTTTTAGCTTGTATAAAAATGTTTTAACCTATCATATTTTGATCATAAAATAACAATATTAAATATATTTATCCATGAGTTTTGGGATGTTTCATTGTTTTATAACAAATAGTGTATACAAAATTATGAAAATGTGATGCCCCTTCTTCTTTTTCTTATAATGGTTTCTTGCTATATTACCACAAATGACAGAATATAATATATTTTATCAATTCTTCTTTATATTTCATAATATCATTTTAAACTATTAACATTAAGTAACCATCCATGATTTGTTGATATATATAAAAAATCACATCGTCTAAAGGAAATTACCTTCTTCCACTATGCGAAGGGAAGAACACAACTTATTTTCCACTTGGTATAAATTCATTTTTATTCTCCATATATTCAACATAGAGTTTCAATATTTTCATTTTATTGGTTATTCCTTATGATTAAATGTAACATAAACTCACAATATTCATAAATAACTTAATCTTAAGAGATTATATTGAAGTCCATTTATATATATCCCTTATATAATTTTAAATTTATCTTCTGTAATCAATGTATTTCCACTACCTTTTATTTTTTAAATATATATCATTTCCAAAATAAATGGCTCAATCAACATGACCATTAACTTTATTCAATAGTTCATGTTCATAATCATGTGATATGATCACCCACTATCAAAAATAAATATATTTTTATTCTTTATTGATTTAAGATTTGTTTCAACATGAATAAACAACAATTTATTTTTATTTCCCTTAAATGATAGCCTAGGTTGATTTGATCAAAATTTAGGTCTTTATAAATCCTTTTAGAACATATAGAATAATATTTTTCCCCTCCTTACAGAATAGGAATACTTCTCCCCTGATGTAATTTTGTTTATTTTCCTTCTATCTGATCTCCTTAAATTACCATAGAACTAATTTCTTCACATTTATTTTCTATAATCAATATATTTGTAACTGATGATAGATTAAAAAAATTCGTATCCATAAAATGAATAAAATCCTATATAAATAATAATATTATATCATTTTGCATTATTCATTATCATATTTTTCAACTATAATTACCAATGGAATTAAATATTAGTGATACAAGAGGTAAGTTAGAATTCAATAGATTTGGTGGTTCGGTGGTGTTTAGTTATTCATTTTGTGTCAAATGGATAATGTTTTAGAAAAAAATTTGAATGTATTTAGTGATTTATTTGAGGTTTTGGTTTAGTGTAATTATACCAAATGTGGGTTTTTTGATGTTAGGTATGTTAAAAGTAGAATGTGGTGGCTACAACATTCAACCAGGTACCTGGTCTAGTGCCACTATGAACTTTTTGAGGAATCGTCCCCATTAGTTAGTCAATCGGGTGGCTTGTGACCAGCACCAGATACCTAGGGGACTCACTAGGTACCTTGTTAGTAAAGATATAATTCCCAATAAGGATATTAAAATTTTTAATGTGGAATAACCATCATTTCATGGCCACCCGATTAAAATTTTAGAAAATTGGAACTTGGTTGGGAAATCAATTTAGGCTTGTTATTCCATGTACCCCCCATAGACACCTCCTTTCATCCATAGAATTAGGTGTCTTTTGGGATGTATATTCGATTTAATATACCTCTTCCATTTTTCTTTTGATATTTTCACCTTTCTTCACTAATTTTAGTGGTTTTATTTAAGGTTTTGGCATTCGATTCCATCAGAGCGTAGTGGAATCACCCCAATACGATGAGGATATTGTGTGAAATATATTGATAATGTTCATGATGGTTGGAATATCATTGTTTAATGTCATTTTGGATAAGATATAATTCATGGTGGACTTATATAAGAATTTTACTCAAGTTAGATGAAATCATTTTTCATTGTGGGGTAATAAATTGGTACATTCTAAAATTGTATACACAGGTCCCTGTATAGAGTGTAATATACCCCCTTGGAACTTGGTTTTAGTGCTATAGGGATGATAATGTGTTTTTAATAATTTATTACATTATTATAATTCATGACTAATTGGTTTGGAATTTGATTTATTGGTGTGTATAGATGAGATATGTGCAAGAGGGCTCACTGGATGGTTGTACATGCTTGGGAATGATATATGGATCATTGGTTGAGGTAGGTGGCCATTAAATTAATAATTCTATTGATCATTTATTGATTTTATATACATGTTCCATTATTATATTTATCATTTTCATGATTGTGTGACAGATTGTAATCCACGTCTATAAATTAAGATAAGATGTTATTGTTTTAATAATAAATAAGATCTTTATAGTTTGTTGTGTAATTATTTTGTGGTGACTTAGTTAGACTTGTGGTGATGAAAAAATATATAGATATTATTTTGGTGTTTTGACTACATTGAATATGTTTATCAAAAGAAATTGTTCTGATTTTAGAAGTTGTTTTGAGTGAGATCTTTGAGTTATAATGGTGATTTTTAAATTTTTTTAAATGATACTTAAAATTATGAAGGGATTTGTAAATGGAGAAATCTCTATGATCTCGGAAAAAAGAGATTATTTCATCATTTGTTTTGATTTTCCTTCAATTTCTTATAAATAGAATTTTTAATGGTTTTGATGGAATATCAAGAGGGTTTGTTTTTATAATTTTTCAATTCATTTTATCCTTTATGTGGAATTACATATTTTACAAAGAATGTTTTCCTATTTTTTGATTTGTATTTTTGGTCTCTCATAATATTATCTATTAATACATGGGGTTGTATTATATATTATGATTCAAAATAAAAACCATCTCTCTAGTGACAGGTTGGCTATACCAATTTGAGATTTGGTGGAGGTTCCCATTTGGTGTAGGCTTATAAGAAAAATGAGGAATAATTGGAATGGGTGAGATTCATTGAGATTTATTATGATATGGGTGAGTTATTCTCCATTATACAATGGTTAGTTGATGACGTTATGGTAATTTTGGTTAAAATTTTTAGTTCTTCGTAGAATAACCTCATGTTAGACCATACTAATTGTGGTTAGTGTAAGACGCAATGTTTTTTAGTTTCTAACATAAGTAAAATTTATGATTAGTGGACCCAATGGCATAATAATCCTTTTTTTTATATAAAATGGATATTTAGTATGAGTTTCATCCTCATTGTTTTTGAGAGAAGGATGTTGAGTTAACCCTATTGACGTTGGCTTATGTCATTATGATATTGTGACAATGAAAATAACATGAGTACCATTGTGACATGTGTATCAAACCTCTTTATGGGGTATGGATACCCATGAGAGGTGTTTTTTAAGAATTCATATTATATTTAGGTAAATTCTGAGGATCATGTTTTGTTTCAACTAATAGGTCATGTAAATTATTGTTTCTCAAGTTTGAATATGAATAACTGAAGTTTTGATCTTCCCCATTGGTTTCTAAAAACTGATCGTTGGGTGGTAAGGCACTATGTGGGATAGTGACTTACCCTTGAGAGACAATGGATGGTTTCATGAAAAATATTTTTCCCAAATCATTCCCTGAAACCCAGTAAGGTTTAAACATTTCCATGGAACAGACATATTTTTTTTGTTGATTATGGCTTCCATGTATGATATTAGTGATCATGGTGAAGTCAAATAGTTGTTCCACCATGTAGTGAGATCAGACTGCTCTGATGAAAATAGATATATGTGATCGATATTGTAGTGCTCTACGTATAGTCAAGAAGAAAATTTTGATGAGGACAGGTGAGATACATTAAGTTAAGTCATGATGGATGTGAGTGTTACTTTATGTCATTCGTCCCCATTCTTTTTTTTCAGATCATTTTATTTTAGGATTGTTGTTATATGTGATTTGATGGTTATTTCCGCTTTGATTTCCACTTGTTTCGTATTTTTATACCCTGATATTTTGGGATTTTTGTTATTAGTGAGCAATGAGGTAACTAATGGGTTATGTGGGGCTCTAATGAGTGTTTTATGGATATAATGAGAGTTTATTATATTTAAATTAAATGAGACAATACATTTGTGGTATACATGTAATCAAATAAAAGATGGTGGGTTTTGGCCTGAGTTGGAGTACTACTAGAATGAGTGTTCATGGAGTTCATGTGTGTCTTTAGGTCAATAAGGAAGAGGCATGAATTCTATATTCATTTCGTGTTATGATTTTGGGTTGATGAGTTATGTTGATCACTACCTTAAACTCCCCAAATTCTTTATACATATCCTTTTAATAAATTTCACTGAATGTGTTGGGGTGAGCATGAGAATCCTATAGGAAAATTGGATTCTCCCCAACCAAATGCCTAATATGGGTTTTAATATGAATATTTAGTATTCATATTAAATTTCATGGATAGATATTTATTTTCACTTTAAGCATATTATTAGAGGTTAAGAATTCAGTATGCGACTTATATAAGTTGGGCCAGAGGCCATTGTTTTGTTAGTGTAGTAATTTTTATTAACCATTATTCCAAAAAATTATTTATTATGTATATTTGTCTCCCTATTGAATATTGATGCATTATATACACTTTTTTACTATTTTCATATTATTTATTATAGAGACCATCATGGATCATTGTTTTATGACTATAGGTTTATATTATTCCACAACATGAATGGGTCATATTGAATTTTTGGTAAATTCTATAATGGGTATTTTGGTTTTACATTAAAGACATAGTCTATCCTTATTATTTTAGGCCCCATCCATTAGTTGAAAACTTATAATATTTGAGGAGGTGAGCCTAAGATCTTGTACTTCCCCCATTTTGGTGGATAGTTCTAGTGACCCGGGATGGAGAATTATGAAATGGTATAAGTACAAGATCATTCATTAAGATATAATAGCATTAGGATAATAGTTTTTTTAAGTTAAACAACGATAAATCCAACTTGCATGGAATCCATTAAAACCCAAGTCATTATGGAATGACTAGTGTCAGGGGTTTTTACTATAGGTATGCATGTGGAATTGGACTAAGGATACTAGTATTGGATGGATGAGGCTCTAGATAATTGATAAGGATTATATGGGAACCAGTTTTATTACACATGAATCATGACAGGGGAAAGTATAAGGAATTATACATACACCTATAGGCGGTGTTTGACATATTTTCTCATTGGGATCCACTATTTTTTCAAGTAACTTATAATCTAATTTATGTTTTCTAAAATACATTATATGTTGTTATTATATTAATATGGAACATTGGGGATTGTGAATGTTGTGATTTTTCTTAATAATTTTAATGAAAGAAATTTTGAAATTAAATTCCAAAATAGTCATTGACTATAGGATGGTTTTCATTTAAAAAGTCGTCTAAGCTGGAGATTTTAGGATTTTCTCTTTTGGTGAAAAAACATAGATTTAATAGAATGGTTTCAAAAAATCATGGGAGTTTTAGTGTGCATATAAAAATTTAAGGGGGGGTGTTAATAAAAAATGAGTACCTGGGTAAACTAGATTTTTATAAATCAACAAAATAGATATGGAGTGAACTGAGACATTAAATTATATGTTTGTTGGGTAAGTAGTAATTTGATTAGGAAGAGAAATGTAATTCAAGCTTTATTGATGGTCGTTCGATATATGTATTAGGTAGCATGATATGGGTTTTTGGGTTTCATGGATTAGAAATCATAGTTAGATTTTAGTAGGAAAATATTATACTCTGGAATTCCAATTGAAGGATGAAGCCTTTTATAGTTGGTCCAAATGGTGGGAAGCACCATATCTGGGAGATTGTTTGGTATATTGGATTTTAGTTCTTTTGGATTGATGGTTTAATGTATACAATAGTTTTTATATTTTTTTGTGGCTCATGAGTGGGGTGAAAAGAGGATCAATTTTGGGATTGAATATCGTTTATGGGTAGCTTAGAGTAATATGATGATAGTGAGGTGATGGAAATTGTGGAGTGATTGGTGGGAGTCTCAGTGATTATGTAGCAATCCTTCTATGAAGAGTTCCGTGTGTATTTGAAGTCATGTAGTAGAATTGTGTTTGGTGTTCGGATATGGTACACAATGGGTTTGTAATAAATTGATGATATATGTGTGTTTGGAATTATTGGGGAAGTTTGTAATGGATTGAGGATTTATGATTCTGTGAACAGGTTGGTGAGTCGATCTTCCATTAAATTTTTGGATGTACGATTGTGAATTTTTTATTATAGATCTAAGGTAAGATTTTTTTATCATTTTTGGGGTGTGTTTTGGGATATTACAAAGGTAATTTTGATATAATAATACCCTATGTGAGTTATTGGATGTTCGGAAATGGAAATGGAAAGTGTGGAAGTAGAAACATTCCACCAAGTGATTAATATGGTGGCTTTGGGTACCCATTATGGTAACCAGTGAGGCTACCCCACATGTAAATTCATTGGGTGGCTACTGATAAGCATTGGGTACTTTGTCGAGTCACCTAGTAACTAATGTGGGTCGACAAAAAACCCAGTAGTACTCTACATAGTTTTTTTTTCGAACTTTATATCCATTATTTGATGCCCCCTACCAAATTAAATTTAGGGAAATGAAACTCCATGGAAGGTCATTATTTCCCTTCTATTTCCCCCTATAATAATCCTTAGATCCAAGGAATGAGGGAAACTTTGCTTTGTTGATTTCAGGTAAACTAATTCCTCTCTTTCATCTTGGATCTCATTTAGAATTATTTTATAGTATTGGTGGTCTCAATTAGTATTTTGGCATGTGATTATACCTTAGCATTGTGGAATCACTCCAATTTGATGAGGCATTCCTGTGTAGTTTGTAGTTGTGGCTTGAAAAGTCTATAATCTTATCGTTGCATGTCATTTGAGTTAAGGTACAATTCACTGAAGATTTATATGTGGTTCTTTATGAAGTTTATTGAAATTCATGGTTTTTTTGGACAATAAGTTGGGGATTCAATATATAGTAGGATTAGTTGTGTTGATTTTTCATTGGAATACAAAAATTATTTTATACATATTGTGGAATTTTAGAAATCCAATAAATTTATACAAGAAAAGTAGTGTTGTGAAATAATATGATGGTAATTAAGTTTGTTAAAATGTGTGTAAATTATAGAAGAAGAAAAAGTATACAGGTTTATCCAACAAAAAAAATTTGAATCAGGGCATTCCAGAATAGTAAGGAATAACAAAAAGATATATGTTATTGCAAGATGTTAATCGCAACTATGAAAAAGGCCATGGATAAATATAAAAATCACTCCATCTCCACTTAAATGTCACCTCTTTCTTAGCTATCTTTCATTTAATAATGATTTATAATCCATCCATAGAAAAAAAATTTCATTTAATGACTAAAAATAAGGATTGCCCTTTTTTAATTAACAACTTCAGATAATACTTTGCAGGTAATTGATTTCACTGCTTGCACACATGTTGATTTTTGAATAAGTGTTCAAATTATACTCATAAGTACTAAAATTGAATATAGAGAATAATTAATAAACTATTTTCACTTAGATATTTTCACGTCAATCAATGAATTTACTACACGTTAGAGAAATGTTGATCATTTTATAATTACTCGCTAATTTTTCCACTAATGATAATATGAAAAAGAATTCAATGAGTGAATACCAAAGTAAAATAGAATACATTCAAGAAGATAACCATGAATGAATAGTAAATTAATTTCAACCCATTGAAATCTTTTTGCACAAGATGTTTTTCTGCACATTCTCAATATAAAAGTAGAACCATACACTAGTTCCATAATATAAAGGTGGTTCCAATCTCCCCTTTCATTCCAAATCTCCCAAAAACCGAACCTAAAAATATGATGAAAGTAGTGAACAACAGCGATCGTATTCATCATAAACTTACCTAAAAAATGTCAAAATAAAATTCAGAATCAGTATTGACACAATACCTCTTAGAGCATGCAGATCAAACTCATACTCAGAATGCTCGAACCTCTGACATTTAGAATTATATTCGTTGGTGAACCACCACATGACTTAAATTATTTTGTAGTTCCATGGCTACAATCATCTCAAAATTTGGCATCGACCTGTAGAATCTCATGTACAATCAACTATTGTTCTGTGGATAAAACATGTTCATGCCAAACAATTTATTGTTTAATTTCTATAGAAATTCGACATTAAATCACATTTTTTTTTTTTTTGAGATCCCTTTGTTCTTTCCCATGCGGGGGCTCAATGATCTAGTTCACCAAGTCTTGATCCCATATTTCTTGAAGCCATGTTGGGATCAAAACTCCATGATTTAATCTCATCTATTTTTTGTTTTATATGCATCCCAACGAGCCACATGGGGATACTTATAAACAAACGAAAACCTAGATTATTGTTTACGAAGATATGAAAGCAAGACCATTCTAAACATCACCATGGGATGCAACCACTAGGATGCGCCAATGGGGGTACCACATGTGGCTTCTTGAGTGCTCAATTTTTAATTCCATTCGACACAGGTGGAAATAAAGAAAGGAAAACCTTTATAATTTTGTGTGATAAATCTAGATGTCAAGACCACCCTAAACACCACCACATGACACAATAACTATGATGTTACCATGGGGCTTGAGTGCTCTATTTAATATTTATAGAGGCACGAAATTTTTTATGAAACATCTATGATTTCCAACAGCTTTAATATTTCCACCCCATAATTTTATTCGAAGAATATTTAATATCAGCATCAACAACCCAATGAATATTTATTACATGTTATTTTTGTATTCATAATGATAGAGAAAATTATTGATCATAATGCATAAAATAATCTAATTTGAAAAAGTACATTCAAGAAATCATTCTTGTAAAAATAGATGACTACAATATCAAAAGGAAAATATTTGACAAAATGTTTGTTCCCACTATTGAATGAGATGCATAGATTTGAAATGGTTGAAATAAATTGAACCCATTAAATTTTTTATTCAAATTTTCTTTCATATTTATCCTTTTTATCTATAATATAACACACATAAAACTCAATAATCAACCCATAATAAATAGATTTCTATGAATAATTTTAAATAATATCAGAATGTAAGATGTATGAGTGTGTAAAATCTATATATAATAGCTCTAAATAATTTAAACATACTCACGCACCAATTCCAAATGCACACAACATTACCATGGATTGCATGTTCCTTTTCCATACCAATTGAATGAAAATTTTAAAACACTAAAATAAAATAAAATTTTCAAATTCAATTAAAAATTTAAAAAATACTCAAGAAATATTATAAAGATATTATATTAATGATGGAAATAGAAAATATGTTACTAAATCATCTCCTCAAAGAAATAAAAATAACAAACCAACTGAATATAAAAAAACATTATTAAATTTCACAAAAAAATCCACTCAGAAAGAATGAAAATAATTTGTCAAGAATTTAACTTTGATAATTTTTAATTAATTTTTTTTGTGAATACTATGAAAATCATATTAGAATAGATAAACACCATTCCCAAAAACATAAACCCCATAATTAGGTTAAATACTATACTATAATTTGGAAAATATTTTTTATATTTTATGTTCAATATGATTTAGCTATTTCAGAAGCCCAAAGATTACAAAAGGGTCCTAAGAATGTTGAAAATATACATGCTTTCCCCAACAACAAAATATTTGAAAATAGTATTTAGAGGGTTCATGTATATTCATAGGTAATCTTCCAAATGATATTTAACATAACCAAAAACTAAAATGTGAAACACTTATTTCATCATTGAATATAATTAAACGAACCTAAACACACATTTCAACATAAAATAAAACAAATCAATGAATCATAGAAATATTACTATAATTAATACATAAAATAAAAAAAAAATTTAATGAAAACTACTAATAGAGTACGGGTTTTTTCTTATATAATCATCCAAATTATCACTCTCTATATTACATGCGTTACTTCCTCGGTTTATCTCCTTTACAGCCCCGAAATAACAATCAACTAACCATATATAAATAACATTTTTAGGAAAAAATTGATTCAAACATGAATAAAATTAAGGGAGTTATTTTTAATGTGAACTCTCGATCAATCCATAACAATTAAATCCATGATCTTCCCTCACTGAACTAATCTACCTCCAATAAATCATTTATATTTTTACAAGGTTTATCCCATCTGAGAAATTAAATGAGTATAATAAATAACTCAATAAATCTAATCATTTATAATTAATAAAATAATACCAAGTCATGGGAAGGATAATGTGTTAGTGAATTTCCCATCAATTGATGAAAAATGTAATCCATTTCTTTGGGGGATTATCAGACTTTCATTTCAAATTAAAGGAGATATGAAATGGGGGTGATAAACCTTATTAAACTAGCATATATGGCTTCAAAGACAAAGGGGTTAGGGTTTTTTATTCCAAAACTAATAATATCAAACATTCATCAATTTATTGAACCATGGGTTTCATCTCAAGTAGTGTTATATTTCATGCCCTCGACCAAACATTCTCCATAAAATTTTAACAAGAATCACTTAAAAGAAGTTATTTATTATAAGTTTTACTTTATTTATTTCCTACAAAAATGACATGAATTCCCAAATGTTCTCCAACCAAAATAAAAATAAAAAACATCCAGAAATTCTCCTTAATCGATGGACTTAACCTGATATCCACCCCTATTTTCACGCATAAACCAATAAAAGAAGCACTCAATATAGGTGAAAACTTACTTGAATATTCTCTTAAATGAGAATGGGAATCATCAATAAGTCCCACCACCTTAGTGGTCTGAAACAACTTATAAATTGAAGATAAAATAGCAAAAAACTCCTCATAGTATCTATAGAACAAGGATAAAGCATATTAAGAATAAACTGACTCACTGTTTTTTCCATACTAGTATAAGATGACGCTCCCTCAATATCTACCAAAAAATACATAACCCCAATGGTTCAGAAAAACCCTTTTAATAAAAATTTAAAAATATAAACAAATATGAAGTACAATCCACGATTTATAACCATATATCCACTCTTTACCCTTATATAAGGCCAAAAAATAATTTTTTTATTACCAAATGGTCTAGGATTCACATGAAATTTTTTCTTAAACATTTCCTTTTTTTAAACTCTCAATTTCATTTGAACTGATTATTTTCAAAGTATTAATGATCACATGATAATATATGTACAATTAAGAATCCATATAATATTGAAGGTAGATGGTTTTCTAAAAAACAAAAAGTTATGTGTATTGACAAGCATTTTGATAAATACTTCTAATAGATAATAGTCTGTAGGTTAAAGAACATCCTGATTATTGGTAACTATTTACACAATTATATTCAAATTTTTTCCTAATATTTTATATTCTTTAGTAGATTAATATTTATTAAAAATTGACCCCAATAATATCACCAACTAAACAATGAATTATTTTCCAAAAAAGGTCATGAGTATCCATCCTAATATCGTATTGAAATAATTATTCTATAATATCAATTAGATTAAAACTCTCATCATGTATTTATTTACTAAAATCATTAAACTCCTCTTGTTCACCCCTCACATTAAAAATGAGTATACCCTTAGCAAAATCATTCATAGCCCCTTCAGTAGTAAGAAAATACCTGCCCAAAATTGTCAAGACTATCATATCACAAAAAATCATAAGAACCAAGAAATATGTTGGTAGTGTTAATATCCAAATAATATATAATATGTTATTAATCCTCATAATGGGATTAATATTAGACTTATAAACCAATTGATTTGAAACTAATGTTGATTTAAATTCACCATTACCCAATTGCTGAAATATATTGTAGTGAATAATGTTAAATATATATCCATAGTAACACAAGAAATAGTTATTCTCAAAAATCTCTCATACAATACAATATGAAAAAATTACTAGGTTCTTGAAATATGATAGATATTTTGTTTTATAAAATACCATGATATTCCACCATAGGGTTTATTATTGAAAACACATATAAATCCATTTTATTTGAAAAAAAATATTCAGAAAATTTCTTTATAAGATTGAATTTTATTCAAGGCATAATCAAAGGTATATTAAAATTTACTGTATTAAAAATATTAAAGTATTTGAGATAATATGGATAATAATTTTTTAGTTTAATTATTTAAGGTTATGGAATGGGTGGTGCATTTTTATTTAAAATGTGTGTGTTCTTATCTTTTTTCATAGCATCGACATTATTATTTCCTTCTTTGATCAACTATTATGAATTTTCTTTTATTATCTTATTTTTTATGTGAAGAATTAGCCTACATTTAAATTCGGACTTAATTATCTATTTTTTCAAACTCTTTTCCCTAGATATTCAATTTTAGATTGTTCTATAACATCTGGTTCCTCTTTCCTAGGTTATTCCCATGAAATTACTAATTCTATAAAATCACTTCTGGATGTGATAGTCATGGTATTTTCAATATAATTAATCATTGTGGTGCATTAAATCTTAACATTTCCTCTATCACTCAAGTCATTGTCCTATTTCTTCATTTTAATATATATATATATTGTGAATATTAGAGTTCGTTTCATCCATTTTTTAATAATAATGATCCTTTTTTCATTTTATTATAATCATTAATTATTTCATCATCCCGTTTAATTTCCACTAGCAATAAATAATTTCCTAACTATGAATTTAATGACATGAATAACAAAATATCCTTTGTTAATTTGTTTTTTAATTCAATCACGGTCTCTCAATGATTTTTTTGGGTTTTTGAGTCACACATTTTGATTTCATGAGAATTATTTAAATTAAAATTTTCATCAATGACCAAAATATACATAAATATCATATTAAGAGGGTTTTCATGAATTTCAATGTTTGGATATCATGAATTTGAATGCCCACACATCACACATAACTGAAAATGCTCACATAAAGTCCACTATTTCTTTTAATAACCTTCATTTCAAAATCTTGAATCATTAAATCAAACAACTATTATTTGATTTAAATACAATTAAAATTAATTTCCAATGTTGGAGAAATTTTATTCTATCACATATTAACTTTTCTTCTATTAGATGATATATGTGATGTGTTTTGGGAATGTGTATTATAAATTTGTATCATCTATTTATTACTATTATTAGGGTAATTTTCATAGGCTGATTGTCCACCAGATTTTGAAAATATTGTAAAATTCACTCATAGAATTATTCCATCAAAATATGGGAAGAAATTTTATGAGTAGTACATTTCATTTGAATGTACCTGAACCTATGACATGCATTATGAAAAAACTCACCATCATCTGGAATGAATCTAGTTATATTACTCATTGACACTCTCATCAACCACTTGTGAAAACATTTAATGATATAATTCTTATACAGTTTATCAAAAGATTCAAATGTGTTCTCATCATGATGATTAAACCATGTACTAAAACATTTATTCATATAGAATGAAAATAATAAAATTCTCAACTCATCATTTATCAATACTATAATAGTAAACTACTAAGATACATTATAATCTCCAATATATGAAATAGTTTATTCAGTAGGAAAAACATTAAAAGAGTATAGTATTAAAATGTAAATCATTAGATCATAATTCCTAGAAATTCTAGAATTCCTAACACAAGAAGGATTTTATTAAATTACTTGAAGTTTGAACCCTTTAAGTCCAAGAATATCAATTATTTTAGTCATAGACTACTGTTAGATAGGATATTCATTTAGGTATCCATCACATCACCCCCTTAAGATCGTAATTTTATCATTCTTTTTTTCCTTTGGTCCACTGAAGTTCGTGTTAATATTATGTATCACAGTTTCTATAAAACTAGAAATATAATATATAGTGTGTGTATATAGTTCATTACAATATGATTTCAAAATATATCACATAAATAATAGAACTCTATGTAAATAGGTAAGAAAAATTACATCTCAAACATCCTAAAATAATGATGAAATAAAAGACTTTTGTAAAATTGATGAAAAATGAAAAGATGAAAATACATTCATGTAGTAACTCATAAAAACCCAATATTTTTTATAATTTTATCAATATAAAAACAATAAGTTTTTAATGATTAACCATATTCTTTGAGATATTTTTTATTTGGGTTTTTTTTAACCGATTTAAAATTTTTTTAAACACTAAAATGTCGTTCCTTCCCTAGAAATGGGTCAAAATTTTGATAATTAATTGGTGTAACAGTATTATTTTATATATACTTAAAACTAGTATATTATAAAGGAGGGTAAAATCCCACTAGGTAGGTGATGTGTTTTTTGATATTCAAAAGTATAACAATGTTAGACAAGAAATCAATGATATGAAAGAATGTTGGAGTCAGGAATTGTGTGAAATGGAGTGTAATACATTTTAGAAGAATAAAGAAGTTGATTTATATAGTATATAAAAATATAAATTAGAGGAGTCTAGATTGGAATGTCTTAATGAAAGGGTTTTTTTGTTGCAACAAGATAGTAATGGTTCTATAAAATGTTTCTAATAATTGTATCTGAATCACAAAAATGTCTGTTAGATATGAACTTTTTTTATTCTATCCTACATTTGATAACAATTTTTCAACCAAAATAAAAAAATGGAATCCATATGGATCTTGTGGGATTTTTAGAAAATATTTTTTTAGATATTATATGTCAAAATATGTGTTTTAAAATATATAATTGAAACCATGATAATATAGAATTTATAAATTTTAAATAACGTTATGATCAAGAAGCCATTATGAGAGACATGGAATAAAACTACATAAGGCTAAGACAAGTTACCCTTGTGAGACCACATACATTATGCATGGTTAAGGCAAAATTTTTAAATCAGGTGTTTGGGTAAGCTCAAGATACCCTTATATGAGCCCATCAATACTACGTTGTATGTGTAAAAGTGTTAACCTTAGGTAGAACAACTAACCTATATATTGGTTAAATTTTTACAATGATTCTTTTTTTCTTCTTCCTCTTCATCCTATAACCACTCACCCCAATAACCATTGAAATATTCTTAAATTCCAAAAATTATGAAATTAATTACCATTGTCAAATTTAAATATTTTAAAATAATATTGCACGGAAAAATTCTATCAGTAACATCAATGAACTCACTATTATAAAGGCTGCATATGGATCATTCACTATCCCTTTACATTTTAGTTCCATAGGTTGTGTTGTTTTTTATTGTCGATAAAATAAAAATTGTTCATCCTCTAGATATGGTTACATGATAGATAGGTGTAACAAAAATGTAGTTTCATATGACACTTGGAATAGAACCACAGAGTTGGAGACCTCATATAGATAAGTATGTATGGAGAATCATGTTACCCACTGGTACATAGAGGTACCTAAGGAATTTTTTTTATGTTATAATACCATGTCCATCACTATAATTTCACTCTATAAATGATGAACTCTTGATAGAAAATTAATATGTTTTAGGTTACATTGTAGAATGAAAAAACTAAAGTTCAATGAAATAGGTTGTCTCACTTATCATAATGCAATTGATTATGTCATAGGGGTGATTTGCCAAAGAATGATGTAATCAGTGTTTCAAGTGATATTTCACTATGGATATTTGATTGTATCATAGTTTTTTTAGGAAATGTTGTCTAAGATTATAAAATATATTATATTGTGGATGGTGTGATTTAGTATGTGAAAATAATTTGATGATTTCCAAGTGTATAACTATACACAACATAGAAAATGGATTACACTATAGGATTTTCAGTTATAAATGGAATTTTATGAGATCATAATCAAATAATGGGTGATTAATGAGGGATTTACTTGTCCAAGATTTATAGATATGTTCAACTATAGAAGGAAACACCACGGAGAATAATTCTACACTAAAATTCATATTGTGAATTTAAACTATGTTTCATTGTAAAGAGATATGCCATGATAATTTCTCGAATGAAAAATATTATGCATTATAATCAAGGACCATTCTTTAGTTATCGAGCTTTATTCAAGCTAGAAAATTTTATAGGTAACAAAAATAGGATGTTATCGATCAATATATTTGGGATTAATTTAGATTTAATGTAAATAACAAAATACATTAAATTATAAAAATACATTGATTGGACCAATGGATTTTCGAGAATTATATTTCATCCAATCACTATAATCAGAGTTCTGACATGAATATTTATCCATAAAATTTCTCACTAGTTGTTTATGAGATATAATCTAAGATCTGTTCACATTGAGAGATCTATTTTTTAGAGAATATAAAGGAAATAATAAAATTAAAACTCATAATTAGTTGAATATCTTAAAAAGGTATATGTGGAATAGATTTTTTTGTAATGAAGTATATGTAATTTTAGATTCATTAACTATATTGTGTGGAGGATATCCATATTTCATCTTGAATATTTTTTCAAATAAGGAGTTTCTATGACATATCTTGGAAAGGCAATGATGCTTTCTTTGATAGAGTTCATAGATTATATGTGAAGGATAAATAAATAATTCAATGGAACATACAAATTCTTGACTCATCTAAAATCAATATGTGATATAGTTTTTTGGCCTATGCAACAACTTTGTTTATTTTTCTCTTGAACCCATTAGAGAAAGAGGGAATTGTGAGGGATGTAATCCAAGGGAGATATTTAGTCTACCCTAAACCTTAGTAAATGATATTATTATAGGATTATTAATATAGAAAAATCCCACAATTAATGATATTTTTTATTCTAACACCCTATCTAGTTCATACTCCAAGGACTATGTGATCCAGGTAAAAATCTATTTGTCATGTATTCTTCTATTTTCTGACATTCTTTATGATATCTTTTGAAAAAGTGGGTATAGGTAATCTCATGAAGAACTAATATAAGAAGTAGGTCAAGAAATTGGATGAAAATAAATTAAATATAAAATGATGTTGACCTCATAATTAAGAGTTCATGAACAATTTAGGAAATTAATGAATAAAGGAAAAGTGATAAATTTTTGGAAAATAATTTGTATAGTAATTCACCCCCTCCATCACAGAATCTGTGACCTACCTGAAATATATCACTAAATAACTCATGGATATCAAAGTAAAAAATTTATAAACTCTGAAAAACACTAACTAAAAATTTAGTTGATCAAATGTCAATGTCGAACCAAAGGGAATAGTGTTAAAATTACATGAAATGTATATTAAAACATAAAGAAAAAATATTGAAGTTTGATTTGGTTTTAGAATTATGATATGAGTGTACCAGGAAATATAAATTTCATTTTATGTGTGTAGTTATGAAATGTTCTATGATTTTTAAATAAAAATTTATCATAATCTATCATTATTTAGACACCTCTCAGAGTAGTCACAATCAACTTTATAAGCACCCATTTCCCCTATCAATAGATCTATTTTATTTATAGGTAGGTGTTAATAGCCTTTTTTAATCATAGATACCCCTAAATCATTCATTTTTTGTGCCATGAGAGGGTTAACTAGATGGTGTATTTGAAATAGAATACCATTATATCACAAAACATATTGTGTGTGAGATAACCGGTAAAAATAAAATTAAAAGAAAAGAACAAACAACTTAATATAGATTTTAATTGCACACAATTCACTACCCTATTAATATTACCCTTTAATTACAATTCATAGAAAAAAAATTTACACAACCATTATAGTGATGGAGGGATTGGAAAATAAAAATTATATCTAATGAAACAACACTCTATGGCAGTAATAGTACTACGTTTAGGATTTTGTCTCAATGTCTTCCACTGATGGTTCAGTCAAGGTCCCTTTACAGAGCAGCTTCCCTTCTATATTTATAGAGAAATATCTTGTAATTTTAAATTTCCAATATCCTTTATTTTTTACTTCTTCCATTTTTATTTTTTCTTCTTCTGTCATATTTACAATGAAACATCACCTTTTCTATCTCTACCTAAGTGTTTTTAGTTGAATCTTATATTAAAACATCCTCAATACTCATGTTTTATGCATTGATCCCTTTATTTTAGGGATTCCTTTTGACTCCTCCATTGTAGTAAAATGCACCATATACAAGACCCTTCTTCAAAATCCAGGAAATAATCATGTAAAACATGTGTAAGACTGAAGATGTAAGACATTTGAAATATTATGGTAAAACCTTAGTATGTTTTATGATGTTTATTGTATTACAACATCTTTGTACGACATCCATGGTTATCGAATAGAATTGATATGATGTCCATAGCCTCATATTTATCTCCAACTATTTTTACTTACAATTATTTTCATGTATTTTTTAGAATAGATTTCCTCCATCCCTAAGTCTTCCAAGACCAACATATAAACCATTCTAGGGTTCCATCCTAAAACCCAATAATGATATCGGTAATTTCCCATCAAATAATTTATGTGATCCACTGTCCCTATAATAATACAATGTGGGAAACTATATTGAAAAAATAAATCCTCCTATGAATCTAAATCAAAGACATTGGTTCTCCCATTCAATGATAATACATCAGATCTATGGCATCCTGCCTTTTTAATACTGAACTGTTCATTACATTTTACAAATAGAGATTCTTTAAAGTCTAGTGTCTTGGATATCAGTAATAAAAACATGAAAAAATAAACCCTCCTTTAAATCCCCTTGAAAATTATCATGAAAAGCTAATCCTATGTACATTTATTACATCCCATAACCTAGAGAAATACAATATAAGGAAAGGGTGAGGAGAAGGCCCAGCGAGGAATGAAAGGGAATTAGTTTACTTGTGATATCCTTAAGAACATGATAAAAAACATAAAGGCATAAGAAATGGTAAAAGGGGAATATATTAATAAAAATAAAATGAATCATAACTTGAATATGTGGTAGAAATATTTAATTTGGACATTCATGAACATATCACCAAGGTCCATCCCCAAGGTGTCATAAAAATTACCAACATTATTCACCAACGTATCGTGAAACTAGTCATCTCTAGAGATTAATTATTTAATCAATACATTGGAGAGATATTATGGTGCACCCTTAATATGTCTTTAATTTTACAGGATACACATAGTTCATAATAAAACATTTCACAAATAACCCATTGATAATAAAATAAATGGGTTCATTACAAAATCGTGATGTTTTAAAAGTGATTAAAAATAATATCATTAGGTCATTTATAACCCATAAAAAAGGAGGTAGGTTATTATGTATGTAAACTTCAGAATAAAATATATATATTTTTTATATTTATGAACACCCATAGAAACAAAATGGGGCTAGTTATTCACATAATTAAAACAAGAGAGAAAGTGAGTGAAATTTTGAAGCGAAAGTTCAGCAGCATAACCTCTATATATCATGGTTTTATAAAATAATAAAAATAGAGGGGAAAAGGGAATAAAATCCATAAATAAACCATTTGGAATTATAGGGAAATAATAAAAAGATATAACATCATTGTGTGGATATTTTAATGACACAACACATGAAAAGGATACTTGAAATGAAAGAGAATGTGTGATTTCTTTTATGAAAATTCAGCAGCCTAACGTCGTCACATAAAAATTCAGAAAATAAATTGATGAGAGAAGTTAGGGTATATACTCATTTGGAAATGGAATGGATGGTAGTAAATATATATAAGAACAATCCCACACATAATGAATTAGAACTATAAGACATAACATAAAGGAAGTCATGATTTAAAAGAGGAGGATGAAAGGTTCCCTTAACGATTTGGTAACATTCGAAACGTACACCCCATGAATGAAGTATCATATATATAATATTTAAATACCTGTAAATTAAAATATATTACACAAATAATACAATAATGAAAAGTAAATACAATACACAAAAGGAAATAGTGGAAAATATACAATGAATCTCGCAGGAATAAGAAGTGAGATGAAAATCCCTTACCACGTTGTATTCAATCGAATCGTACGACCAAAAATTACTAATAACCAAAAGAATCACATAATACCGTGAATATGAAGATAATCCTGATAATATATATCCAATGTAAGTACACAATACAATACTTTCTATAAATGAGTAGTGAACAATGGAAATCTCACAAAATTAAAAGTGAGATAAGAATCCCTTACCTCGTTGTCCGGCATGACTCACTCGTATGTTCCTTGTTCATCCTGAATAATTAACCTAAGTTACATTATAAATGAATTAGAATATTTTTCATGTTTATTATTCCTTTTATATAAATTATTACCCTTCTATAACAATTTATTAATTATAAGATTCATATCATACATTTAGCCAATGTTCAAAACATGAGTAAAAAATGAACTTGTTATTACTATAAAATGTCCATGTGGTGAAAAGTCCATTATCTCATGAATGATGTTCATCATTTATATTTCATATATATCATATATTTATATTATATATATATATATATATTAATTTATTATAGTACATAACATTTGGATATAATAAATGAAATGCATCGTTTAGGGAAACAGTAAGCTGTACACATGCATGAACGCTACATTAATTTCTAATTCATATTTTTAATGGAATCAAAAAAATAGATTCATAGGTATATTATAATTTCATTATAATATTTATGTAATATATGTTTCATATTTTCATAAATTATATCCTTTATACGTTCCACATATGTCATTAACGGGTCACATCACTTTGAGGGGCGGTAGTCCACACTTCCTCTAATGAAATTATCGTGTTTACCCATAATGGGAACCATAAAGGAATGCTATAAAATGGAATATAAATAAGAATAATAAAAAAAATAAATATCATATATATCATATATAGATATAGTTGCATCATAAAGTCCACCATGAGAGTCGGTAAGATATAATTGAACAATTATCATTTCGTGAGGTTGTAGTTTGTCGTCCACTGAAACAGTATGTTCTTATCCATTAGATAGAGGTGTGTGTAAGTGTAGCTAGAATAATTATCATAAAAACAGTCTTTTATATTTTGGAAACTGTTGTTGATATAAAATTAATGAATAAAAAGAGGTTAGGGGGTTGGAGAAGTAAAATAATTCAAAAGAACGTAAGAAAAGATGTTACATTTAAATCGTGTAACTCCCTTTGGTTTGAACCAAAAGGGTTTCTTGAAATAAATTATGCCAATGTTAAGGCTTATAGAATGAATTTAGGGATATTGGGATCTTATTGGAGTAGAGGTTCGATGAGCCGAGGGCATGAGAAGTGTGTGAATTAGGTAGGAAGTGAGGTCTTTTTATAAGGGTGAGTGTAGCACCCCGAGATTTTATGAAAAATATTCTTTTTAATTTCATTAATGTCTTGTGTTGTATGCTACACTAAAAGGATCTTGCATAACACGAATCCTTGACTTGCCTTGCATTACATGCAATCACGACCTTCCTCGATAGCGTGTGTAGTACGCAATAACGAGTTTCACTAAACAACAATATGCTATTAAAATATTATTAAAACTAGCTGTTATGAATAGTAATAACCACTTTTTGAAATTTTGTAAATTTTATTTTTCAAAATGGACATCATTTTTCGGTTCTGAATATCGAAATTAGCTTAGGGTGAAATTTTGGTACTTTTCGGATAACTTTCATATTCTGATAAATAGTGAAAATTACTAAATTTTAATTAAAAACAACTTTTTTAATCTAAATAATTAATAGTGATAAATTATTAATTTTAGTGGTTTTAAAGTATATTTAGAATATATTTTTACTATTTAATACAATATTTTTCATTGTATGTAATTTCACATTTAAACAAGACATAAACAAGTGTCAATCTTTTGATAGCTATTATGTTTTAAAAACACCCTATTTGTTTTGACGATGAGAATTACTTTTTAAATTAGTTAATGTAACTGATATGTATTGAATTTGGTAAAATAAACATTATTTTTGAATTCATAATATCAGATATAGCTTAGGCCTAATTTTTGGTATTTTTCTGTAAACTTTCAATTTTTGATCAATAGTGAAACCACTAAGTGGTAGTTAAAAAACTGATTTTTTCATAAAACATAATTTTACCGCTTCTGTGAGTGGAATTTCTAAAATCCTATAGACACGGTTTATGTCAGTATGTAAAATTTGGTTCAATGAGATGAAAATAATTTTTTGGTGAATAGTAACTTTTTTCTTTTTTTTCATGGTTAAAAGTAAATATGGTAATTAAGGGTAAAAATGATATTATTATTACCCTAACACATGTTATAATTATATTGGACAAGTTTAATGCGACCAAAAACAACCTTAGTAATAAAATATGACCATTTAGGCCCACATGGATTAGATTAGAACATTTATTATTAATTTATTTAAAGAAGGGTTAACATAGTTAAAATTAAATATTAATAAGTAAATAATTTTTAATATAAGGATATACATAAGATAAATTCGACTATAAATACTCATTAGAAATATAAAAATATTTCCTACATAATGGTATTTTATTTGTAATTTTTAGACATTAAATAATTTAATTTATTTATGACACAAAGATGAAGGAGTAATTATCTTATTAATGAAATATTTACCTAATTGATGTTATAAATACCAAAATCAATGTAATTTGAGACTTTTTATGAATTACACTAATTTTATAGGTTAATATGACATGTTATTATAGATTTAATTAACTTTTTTAGAACTAATCATCTTGTTATGATTTTCACAAAAATCAATTACTAAATAGTGTCAAAATTGACATAAAATAGTTTTTTAAAAAAATATTATATTACTAATTGTTATTTTATTCCTAAAAATATAAGGTTCGGACAAATTACTTATATAAGGTTATATATATTAGTAATAAACAACTTGGGGTTCGTTTGGCTTGATATTGTTAGTTTATTGACCATATAGTGTAAGAAAACAAGAATACACGGTAAAAGTAAAATTATCTAACTTAAAGTTAAATATAAATTATAATGTTACAATAGGAAGCTAAACTTGTCTAAATTATATTGTATGAGAGTATTTCGATCCATCACCACCTTATATTATAAATAAATAAATTTGGAGCTATTTAAAACCGAATATGACTTTATAATAAAATAATATTTTTAGTTTTTCAAAGGAGCTCCTCTCCTCCCTTATAAAAGGGCACCTCCTCCCTCTATTCCTCACACCACATTGAGCCTTCATGCACAGAAAACCCCTTCCAAATTCTCTTCTCCACTTCCCTAGAAACATCCTAGAGGTTCTGGTCTTCCTCCAAGACAAATTTTAGTGCCCCAAAAGGAGATCTCAATGAGGCGCTTCAAAGAAGAGGTAATGTCCATTACCGATTCTTTCAACTTTATTTCTTCTTCCACTTCTTCTTATTAGGTTGTTTCATTATGAAGTAATAACATCAGTATCAATCATATACTGATATGTTATTATAATTATGAAACAACCCTATTTCACCATCTATCCATCCTACGGAAAATGAAATCATCGCGCGTGCGTACGTACGAAATACCATCTCCACGCCGTGGTGAAATCTATTTTCCACCACCACCTTACTTGGATCATTATAATGGTGTAAATAATAACAATATATTATTATTTTAGAGTGACATTTATTCTGAAATAGTATACATACACTCCAATAAAGTCCCACGATCATGAAACGATATCATCGCTCGTCCGTACGTACGGACTACCGTCTCCACGACACGATGAGATTCATTCTCCACTTTAACCATTCATGAATGATTATAAACTATATATAATAAGTAATCATGAAATATATGACATAATAATGATACAGGATTTTTGTGTATATATATGTACATCATCTACTTAATTCCATTCAAATCAATAAGGAAACAAAAACAGCGTTCATGAGTACGTACGACATACTGTCTCTATGAACGGTGTATTTCTTTCCATTTACTGATCTATTATATATATGTATATTCTGAATATATATTCTATATAAATCATGTTTTATATTATGGAATTAAGTTATCATGATATAGGTAATCATATGAATAATTACAAGTCAAAGCACGGACGACAAATGAAACAATTTTACCCCAAACGCTCTTTAATATGGAATTTACAAAAGAACAGGTAAAATAAAGTCATAAGTGAACCATATATGGTATCACAACAATGAGTATGATTCTGGAATAATTCAATGACATTATTTAAATCATTATAAAGGAGGATCAGACACTTACGAAGCAAATCAGACCTAAGGTAAGGGAAATATCACAATCTCATTTCTATCCGAGATTGTTTAAACTTTGGCATTTATTGGGGTGTATTTTATCATCCAAATCCATGTTTCCCCAATATGTTATATTATTTCCATACTCCTACAATTTTTTAAATCCAATTTTACCCTTATGTGAGTTTTTATTAAAGGATATGAAAGGAATATTTTGTCGTTTTTCATACGAGGTACTTTTTGACTTTTCCGACAAAAGTACGAAGAATGTTTTTTTAACTTATACGGCATGAGTGGATTTTGAAAAACATAATTTCCAAAAATCTTTCTTTAAAATTTTTCATGGTTATTTTTAATCAACTTATTTTAGTTTATAATTTTATGACATGTTAAGAAAGGAAAAGTGTTTTTGAAGTAGAAAGAATATTTTCCTCAAGAATGGAGTTCAAGTGTTTTATCAAAATTATTTTCCATCTAAGATAATAAAGGGTTAAGTTTTTATCTCTGTTATTACATTGATTTGATTATGTTGTGATGGAATTATTTATGTGAATTTATTTATCTTATTTGAATTTATTTATGATGTCACGATGTTTAAGAATCCCATTTTTATTACATGGGTTCTGCTATGATGTATGATTTATTATATGGAGGAACACATAAGAATGGTATCATTATGAGGTGGGTGGGACCTATATCTCCCACCAATGCATTGGGTAATGATTTTATATCTCATGAGATAGACATGGCTGGAACGGAAGGTTAAACCAGTTCAGTAAAACAGAACTGAAACGAGGACTGAACTTGGTTCAGAAATGGACTTTGTCCACTAATATAGTCTTGGAAATGAGTCTTGACTAATAAGAAATGATTATCTATGATTTTGTGTGTATGCCAAAAAGTTTCATGTTTTATGTTATGATTATTGGGATTACATTTCACTACTATGATTTATCCCATGTTATGATATTATGATCTCTTTTGAAGGTTAAGATTTTCAAAATGTTATGTTCTTATGAATATGATGTGATTGATATTTATTTTGTTTACCCATAATGAGAATTTGAGCTCACCATTTTATGTTTTCTTTTCCCCAGGATATAAAGAAAGGTTTTAGGTAAAAAAAGAAGATCATTATGCGAGATGTTGAAGATCGTTCACCATGA
Source organism: Viscum album (assembly GCA_963277665.1). Taxonomy (NCBI): domain Eukaryota; kingdom Viridiplantae; phylum Streptophyta; class Magnoliopsida; order Santalales; family Viscaceae; genus Viscum; species Viscum album. The sequence continues at coordinate 1,992,476,449 of OY728155.1, forward strand.
TTAGAAGATTATATTACGAGTTTCCAAAGACACTAAACTATTACGGTACTTGTGTGTGTGTTTTTTTATGTACTAAGTATTCCAAATAAGTAATGTAATGTCGATTTACGTTAAGCTTCGGGTCTCTACAGTTGGTATCAGAGGAAATGTTTAGTCAACCTTTGGAAACTAGGATGCGAGAACTTTAGTGAGATCCCTAGAGATACTTCTAGGGTATGTCTAGGGATGTCCCTAAGGATATGTATACGTATAGGATATAGACCTAGAACTATGGTAACGATATTATATCAAACCAAAGATGTTAGATATTGAAGTTACTCCCCCTTTATTATGATTTTTACCTATCACACAATTCTTTTTGGGTTTTAGACGATGGCTAAAACCCGAAGGAACCGTGTTGATCAATGCAATGGACAATGCAAATATTGTCCTCCTGAACAGAAAAATGTTATGGGAGATGGAGTGAAAAATCTTATTGCTATACTTACACAAGCTATGAATCATTTTGGACTTCCAGATGAGAAGAGAAGGGAACAATATTCTATTGAATCCTTCATGATGCAACGTCCACCTTCTTTCAGTGGGTATTCTGGTCCACTTGTTGCTGAATAATGGATCAGTACTACTGAAAAGATATTTTCAGTTCTTCAATGTTCTGAACATGATAAACTCATCTTAGCAGTGTATCGTTTGGAAGGTTATGCTAATCAATGGCGGAATCTTATCATGAATACGAGGCCAATAGATGAAATTGAGTCCATGTAATTGGATGAGTTCAAGAACTTATTTTTCAATAAGTACGTTCCTCGTATTCTTCGAACATTGATGGAGAAGGAGTTTCTTAAACTAAAGAAAAAGGATGATGAATCTGTTTGTATATACGAAGCGAATTTTAAAAGGGTTGCAAGGTATGCATCTGGATTTATCATCCAACCTGAAAGTAAAGTTGATCGATTCTTCAGTGTCATAAACCCAAATCTTCGATGGGAATTAGCTATAAGAGACTTCAGTAGCTATGAAGAAATTGTACGTTGTGCTATCATGGTAGAAATGGAAGTTGGTGTTAATTATCCATCTCATAGTTTTGACAATAAACGAAAGATGGAGGTCAAGGAGAAATCTCAGAATAATGGTGAAAAGACGATGAATGTTTCCTTATGCTTAAATTGTGGAAAGAAGCATGGTGGAGATTGTCTTAAAGGGACTATAAAATGTTTTAAGTGTGGAAAAGAAGGTCATCGAGCAGCTGAGTGTCGAAGTAATGGAAAAAGGGTTTCTAATGATGTGAATAAAGAAAAGACTGTAGAGAACGCACCACCAACACTTCAATGCTTCAAGTGTAATGAAATGGGGAATTATGCTAATAAATTCCCTAATACAAGGGTTAGTGATGATTGACATGAGCAACCAGTTAAGGAAAAGGACAAAGGGAAGTCACATGTGATCACTATTGGCGATGTTGAATATGACAATGATGTGGTGGAATGATTAAGTGTTTATGTAATGGGATTCCAAAATAATGTTGTATATAGTATCGTGGAATATTGGAATATTTATGTGTTGGTCTATTGTGGTTTTCAATGGTACTGGTACCATAGAATGTGATTGATATATTTTTGGAGAAAATGATGATATGCGAATAATGAAAGGAAAAAAAGAAAATGAAATGTTTGACCGTATTCATGAGGTCATGACTGATATAAGGAGAAGGCTATATCATGGTTTGAGTATATAGAATTTTTGGATTTTGGTATGTGGAAAGAGTTAACTTTTGACTGCATTCATGTTTTCACTATGGTTCAATTAATGGGTATTAATTCTTCAAGAGAATACAAGATTAAGGTATTCACATGTTTGAAATTTGACCAACAAGATATATCTTATGATATATGGGGATAAATGATGGAATTCATGTGATTGTTATGTGACATTTCAAGTAATCATTTTCTTTATACTATGAGCTTGGATCGAAGTATTTTAGATAAGACTAGAGATTTGAATGGATTATGTTGGACATAAGTTAGTATTGTTTAAGGATAGAACTTTTTTTGATATAATTTAGGGATGTTATAGTAATGTAGTTTTAGAAAAAGGGCAACCTGCAGGACGGGCGACAGCCCATCGCGTCGGACAAGGCTGTGGGAATCGAACCCACAACTGAAGTGCGACTGGCCTTTATTGCCTACCACTGGCCTACAAGAAGTCCCTATTTAGTAGAAACTAGTTTTATTATATTAAGCAGTATTATATATGAAATATAAGTCCATTTTAGGAACTATATATGATTAATCTCACTATAGATGGACTTATGTATATTTTTGATAACTTTTCTAACCTTTTGTTTGAGACAGATGGAATGACCCATCATTCTATCACATGATCTGCTAACACATCACGAATGACAAATTCAACTTCATTTCTTTAAGAGATGAAGTGGAAATTGTCCAAAGAACGACCAACGATGAGACTATACCAAAATCACGAAAGTATTTCTTCTAATTCCAATTTCATCAACAGTAGAGAAATGATCTTGAAAACCAAAACTGTTGTCCTAGTGCTCTTATATCTGATGAATCAGATGGTACCTTAGATCGTCACAAATTTATGGCTTTGTGATTGCTGGCTTTTCTATAGCCATGTTCTCTACCCCTTTCCATCAGAACATGATGGTTAGATTTCTCTTCCATATCCATATTTTCACCTATGTGGAAACCTAGTGATTAGATTATTTGGGTAACCGTTACGTTTCATACATTTGTTTTTAAAGATTGTTTTTGGTATTCCTTTTTAAGATGTGGGTTTCTATTAAATAAACTTTCGAGTAGTAAACCATTTATAACCCCGATGAATTTGGAGGGCGAAATTCATATTAAGGGGGGTAGAATGTAACACCCCGAGATTTTATGAAAAATATTTTTTTTTAATTCGATTAATGTCTTGTGTTGTACATACACTAAAAGGAGCTTGCACAACACACATCCTTGAATTTCCTTGCATTACACGCAATCGCGACCTTCCTCGATAGTTTGTGTAGTACGCAATAACGTTTTCACTAAACAACAACATGCTATTAAAATATTATTAAAACTAGCCGTTATAAATAGTAATAACCCATTTTTAAATTTAATAAATTTTTTTTTTCAAAATGGAGTTCATTTTTCGATTCGGAATATCGAAATTAGCTTAGGGTGATATTTTGGTACTTTTAGGATAACTTTCATATTCTGATGAATAGTGAATATTACTAAATTTTAATAAAAAAATTTTTTTAATGAAATTAATTAATAGTGATAAATTATTAATTTGAGTGGTTTTAAAGTATATGTAGAATATATTTTTACATTTTAATACAATGTTTTTCATTGGATGTAATTTCACATTTAAACCAAACATAAACAAGTGTCAATCTTTTGATAGTTTGTATCTTTTAAAAACATGCTATTTGTTTTGACGACGAGAATTAATTTTTAAATTAGTTAATGTAACTGATATATATTGAATTTGGTAAAATAAACATCATTTTTGAATTCATAATATCAGATATATCTTAGGCCTAATTTTTGGTATTTTTTTGAAAACTTTCAATTTTTGATGAATAGTGAAACCACTAAGTGGAAGTTAAAAAACTGAATTTTTCATAATACATAATTTTACCACTTCTGTGAGTGAAATTTCGAAAATCCGAGACACAAGGTTGATGTTAGTAAGTAAAATTTGGTTCAATTAGATGAAAATAATTTTTTTGTGAATAGTAACTTTTACTTTTTTTACCACGGTTAAAAGTAAATAGGGTAATTAAGGGTAAAATGATATTATTATTACCCTAACACATTGCCTAATTCTATTGTACAAGTGTAATTCGACCAAAAACAACCTTATGAATAAAATATGACCATTTAGGCCCACTTGGATTAGATTAGGACATTTATAATTAATTTTTTTAAAGAAGATTTAAAATAGTATAAATCAATGTTTAATAAGTAAATAATTTTTAATAATGGGTAATACATAAGATAAATTAGACTATAAATACTCATTAGAAAGATAAAATTATTTCCTACATAATGGTATTTTATTTGTAATTTTTAGACATTAAATAATTTAATTTATTTATGACACAAAGATGATGCAGTAATTATCTTATTAATTAAATATTGACATAATTGATGTTCTAAATACCAAAATAAATGTAATTTGAGACTTTTTATGAATTCCACTATTTTTATAGGTTAATATGACATGTTAGTATAGATTTAATTAACTTCTTTAGAACTAATAATTCTGTTATGATTTTCACAAAAATCAATTACTAAATAGTGTCAAAATTGACATAAAATAGTTTTTTAATAAAATGTTATATTACAAATTGTTATTTTATTCCTAAAAATATAAGGTTCTGCTAAATAACATAGATAAGGTTATATATATTAGTAGTAAACAACTTGGGGTTCGTTTGGCTTGATATGGTAATTTTAATAACCATATAGTGTAAGAAAACAAGAAGACACGGTAAAAATAAAATTATCTAACTTACAGATAAATATAAATTATAAGGTTCAAATAGGAACCTAAACTTGTCTAAAATCTATTGGATGAGAGGATTTCGACCCATCCCCACCTTATCTTCAAAATAAATAAATTTGGAGCTATTTATAACTGAATATGACTTTATAATAATATAATATTTTTAGTTTTCCAAAGGAGCCCCTCTCCTCCCTTATAAAAGGGCACCTCCTCCCTCTATTCCTCACACCACATTGAGCCTTCATGATCGGACAACCCCTGCCAAATTCTCTTCTCCACTTCCCTAGAAACATCCTAGAGGTTCTGGGATTCCTCCAACACTAATTTTAGTGCCCTAAATGAAGATCTCAAAGAGGCGCTTCAAAGAAAAGGTAATGTCTGTTACCAATTCTTTCAACTTTATTTCTTCTTCCACTTCTTCTTCTTAGGTTGTATCATTATGAAGTAAAAACATCAGTATCCCTCATATAATGATTTGTTATTATATGTATGATACAACCCTATTTCACCATCTATCCATCCTACGGAAAACGAAATCACCGTGCGTGCGTACGTACGGAATACCGTCTCCACGCCGTGGTGAAATATATTTTCCACCACCACCTTATTTGGTTCGGTATAATGGTGTAAATAATAACTGTATATTATTATTTTAAAGTGATATTTATTCTGAAATAGTATGCATACACTCCAATACAGTCCCACGATCGTGAGAACTATATCATCACTCGTGCGTACGTACGGACTATCGTCTCCACGATGCGATAAGATTCATTCTCCACTTTAACCATTCATGAATGATTATAAAGTATATATAATATGTTATCATGAAATATATGACATAATAATGATACTGGATTTGTGTGTATATATATGTATTTCATCTACTTAATTACATTCAATTCAATAAGGAAACGAAAACAACATTAATGCGTACGTACGGCCTACCATCTCTATGAACAGTGTATTTCTTTCCATTTACTGATATATTATATATATGTATATTATGAATATATATTATATATAAATCATGTTTTATATTCTGGAATTATGTAATCATGATCTAAGTAATCATATGAATAATTACAAGTCAAAACATGGACGACAAATGAAACGATTTTACCCAAAATGCTCTTTGACATGGAATTTACAAAAGAATGGGTAAAATAAGGTCATAAGTGAACCATATATGATATCATAACAATGAGTATGATTCTGGAATAATTCAATGACATTATTTAAATCATTATACAGGAGTTTCGGACACTTACGAAGCAAATCATACCTAAGGTAAGGGAAATATCACAATCTCATTTCTATCCAAGATTGTTTATACTTTGGCATTTACTAGGGTGTATTTTATCATCCACATCCATGTTTCCTCATTATGTAATATTATTTCCATCCACCTACAATTGTTTAAATCCAATTTTACCCTTCAATGAGTTTTTAGTAAAGGATATGAAAGGAATCTTTTGTCATTTTTCGTACGAGGTACTTTTTGACTTTTCCGACAAAAGTACAAAGAATGTTTTTTTTAACTTATATGGCATGAATGGATTTTTAAAAACATTATTTCCAAAAATCATCCTTTAAATGTTTTCAATTTTATTTTTAATCAACTTCTATTAGTTTAGAATTTTATGAAATGTTAAGAAAGGAAAAGTGTTTTTGAAGTAGAATGGATATTTTCCTTAAGAATGGAGTTCAAGTGTTTTATCAAAATTATTTTCCATCTAAGATAATAAAGGGTTCAGTTTTAATCTCTATTATTACATTGATTTGATTATGTTGTGATGGAATTATTTTTATGAATTCCTTTATCTTATATGAATTGTTTTATGATGTCACGATGATTAAGAATCCCATTTTTATTACATGGGTTATGCTATGATGTATGGTTTATGATTTTGTGGCACAAATAAGAATGGTATCATTATGAGATGGGTGGGACCTATATCTCCCTCCAATCCATTGGGTAATGATTTTATTTCTCATGATATAGACATGGATGGAATGGCAGGTTGAACCGGTTCAGTGAAACAGGACTGAAACGAGGAGTGAACTCGGTTCAGAAATGGACTTTGTCCACTAAGATAGTCTTGGCAATGAGTCTTGAATAATAAGAAATGATTCTCTATGATTATGTGTTTATGCCACAATGTTTCATGTTTTATGTTATGATTATTGGGATTAAATTTCACTACTATGATTTATCCCATGTTATGATATTATGATCTCTTTTGTTGGTTAAGATTTCCAAAATATTATGTTCTTATGAATATGATGTGATTGATATTTATTTTGTTTACCCTTACAATGCATTTGGGATCACCCTTTTATGTTTTATTTTACCCAGGATATAAAGAAAGGTTTTAAGTAAAAACAAGAAGATCTTTATGGGAGATGTTGGAGATCATTCACCACGATTAGAAGATTATATTCTGAGTTTCCAGAGACACTAAACTATTACGGTCCTTTGGTGTGTGTTTTTGTTATGTACTATGTATTCCACAAAAGTAATGTAATGTCCATGTATGTTAAGCTTCGGGTCTCTACATATAGGACGATCTCTTTTAGAATGATTGAATACATATTATTTTATTATATAATGATTTTCGGTTTCCAAAGGTCCAAAAATAATTAAAGTCGAAGATAAGCTGGACCATGTTATAAATAAAATCATCCAATAATAATTGTAAGCGTTTTGGATATTGTTTTAATTTTTATCTTCTAATTTATTTAAATCATCCATTAATAATGTAAACGCAACATCATCATTGTGTCATAAATAATTTTATTTTTTTGATGTCTAAAAATTATAAAAAAATACCAAAATGTAGGAAATATTTTTTTATTTCCAATTAATACTTATAGTCAAAAATATAACTTATATAACCCAATGTGAAAATTGTTTTAGTAACACAATACATGTTTATGATATTTTTTTATTTTTACTCTAAATAAAAAGTTATTAATGTCATTATCTTACCCAAGTGGTACCATGGGGTTCCAAAATTGACCCTTGGATAGTATTGGTCAGCCATTATTTATCCAATAAGGTTAGTACATGTGTCAAGGTAATTTTTAATTATAATAACATTATTTTTATCTTAAACTACCGTAATTACCTTTAATCGTGGTTAATAAATGTCAAAAGCTACTGTTTACAAAAAATTATTTTCATTCCATTGAAGCACATTTTTCTTACTAATTACAACCATGTATTAAATATTTTTGAAATTTAATTCAAAAAAGTTGTAAAATTTCATTTAAATTAAAAGGTCAGTTTTTTAACTACTGCTTAGTGGTTTCAATATTCATTAAAAATTGAAGGTATTAAGAGAAATTACAAAAACATCACTCTAAGATAAATGTGATATTCGGAATTAAAAAATGATGCATATTTTTAACAAATTCAAAACATAGAAGTTTCATTAATTAATCATATAATTAATTACCGTCGTAAAAACAAACAATCTTGTTTTTATGAAATAATAACAATCAAATGATTGATACTTGTTAATGTCAAATTTCAAAGTGAAATTACATCCAATAGACCACATTGGTTTAAAATCTAAATATATAATATATTTACACATTAAAAAATTGAAATGATAATCTAACCATATAAATAATTTAGATTGAATGGTGGATTTGAATTAAAATACAACATTTTTTCACTATTCATTCAAAATGAACATTATAATAAAAATATCAAAATTTCATCTAAAAAGGGTTCGCCATTAAAAGGAAGTAAATTTCCTTTTTAAATTAAATTATGCTTAAAATTAGATTCATTTACATTTAAAGCCTAAGACATTTATCAGATGAATGTAAAAACATTTAACAACCTTATAAGATCATATTTAAGTTATTTCTATTAATTCCTACCAATATCAAGACAAGGTGTTAACTACCATTTAAAATAAATATATTATATTATTAAATTGTAACGTAAGATTTAAAAGAAACTCATTGTTTCATGTCAGGTAAACCATTGAATATCGAATCCCCTTTAAAATAAAATTAATATATAATTCAAAAATATTAATAAATATGAAAATATCATATTCCTTATTTTTCTTGGATGATACAAGATCCAATCATCTTTGACAGTCACTTTTTGTTTCACTGAGACTCACCACCTGACCACCAATATCAGGAAGAATTTCATCACAAGGCACCATCGATTGATATGCATCATATGAGAAAATGATATCGTTTTAAAATAGTTTCAGGGAATACTCTAGCTGACATAACACTAGGGATAAAACATAACTATAATACCACTTGTTATGATAGATTTCCTATATCCTTAGGTCTTCGAATCCCAACACATAGACACTTATAGGGTTCTATAGAAAAACCTCATGGGTGATAGGAATAATTGACCATCTGAGCTTGTATTTGAGCAACCGTACTTAGGGGAATCCAATGTGGGACATGGAATTGTACCCAATACTATACATTGCTTTGACAACCCTTTTTTTAACCTTTCTTCATTATCCTTAGAGCAACAGGGCAACATGGAATGATTCTGATTACAAAAATAGTCCCTTTTCCTCTCATGTCTTCAGGCCAGAGTGCTACTTTGATGCATACGGGAATCAAATCTATATACAGGTTGAGCTGGAACTACCTAAAGGTAAACTATCTCATGTAAGCGTAGCCAACTCATTTTTAAGTGTCTTCTACCAATTTCATAATGGTAAGCCCATGTTTGTTTCAACTCGCATAAGGGAAGGGATAATTACTCTTAAGCAGGTCTTGAATGTTGTGTATGGGTAAGGATGTTCCCTTACACATCTTCTTTGTGTCGTGTTAGGGTAATGATCTACTATTATCTAGATGTTCTTTTTTTCCATGATACAGTGGTGATCAATGACCCTACAACCTCATTTTCACCAACTCCAACTACATTACATCATTCCAACTATTTGCAAAATCATATTGCATACATTTTTAGATTCTCCATGACATAGCTATAAAAAATCCTCACAGAACTCTTAATATACATTTCCAACTATACGAGACCAATTAAAAATATTTCTATCTTTTCTTTCAGCTCATTTATCATTTGGATTGATCTTTTGAGTTGATTACACCACATATCCATGGCTACAATATAGTAATTCTCGAACTTCTACTGGTGATAAGCTCTAATATGATTACCATAGTGCATTTATATATCGTAATGGTGTCAATGTTTTAAAGAAGGTGTATGCAGACCAACTTCTATTTAAGGAATATGTCGCACGAGTTCACTCAAGATGACATCATTTTGGTAAGTGCGCTGTGTCTCAAGTTATCCACACCCCGCATCGAAGATTCTATGGGTCGTATCCCCCTTTATAATATATATTAATATGTAATAGACTTCATGAATCTACATTGAAGTTAGAGGACCTCTACTACCATCCTGTGTGACCCATACAGCCCCAATGAGATATCCATTTGGGCGTGCTTGGCTGGATGATCCTCTTTTTATGACCATGTGTAATCTACAACTTAGATTGAGTTCTAGCTAGGGGTATGAAAATTTATTTTAGATATTGTGAAATTATTTTAAGATTTATATTCTATAGAAATAAGTTTAAAAATTAAAAAAAAGTAATTATTCATTTTCCCTTTAAAAAAATAAATATTAAAATGTCATTCACCCACATTAACATAAATAGAATAATATATTGGAAAAATATTCAAACAAATTTTAAATTAAAAGAAATAAATTTCAATGAAATGCTTGAGAAATATGATCTCATCAAATTCTCTAATCATAAAAAATAATTTTCCTCATGAATATACCTCTGATGTGAATATAAAATGGGTAACCCATTCTACCAATATTTAAAATTTAAAACATGTTAACTAATATGTTTTGAATGCGAGAAAGATAATTTTCTCGTTTTACATCTGAAAAATCAATCCAACTACTCACTAGACACAATATAAATGATTTTCCCCTAAAAATAATGGGAATTATATTTTTCAATTGAAACTCATAATTAATTGTTATTAACATGACAATCATGATCTACCACACCATTTTTTCCTTCTCTCATCACTAAATGTATAATAAAAATGGATGTTTCCTCATTATTTAGGTAAATATACAATACTTTTTAACTAGAAAATGATTTACATTCTCCACACTGTAGAGAAAAAATCACTAAAAGCTCAGGGTCACACAAATAAGGACTATATGACTATGAGGTTGAGGTATGCAAGCTAATTTGTGTAAGAATAATTAATTCTAAAAATGAGGTTTATCTCTATATATAGTGAATATTAATCAATGTAAATGTAATTTCATTCTCTACTTCCCATGTGAAAACTCCCACACCACCAATATCTATGTAAAGATCACAAAAAATATAAAAATGTATATTTTTCCCCTATATATTTCATTAGTAAAATTTTCAATTTTTGAGCTAGAAAAATTCTCACATCCACAATCCAATCCAAGATTATGAAAATAATTTGTCAAGTAATGGTGCTTTTTGACCACCTAGAACTCAACCCTAATTTTTATTATACTATTTATTTTTTATAGAGGGGATGAAATAAATACAATAAAAATATGACATTAACCTTGCCTAAATATCCAACAAAAATTCCCAAAAATCACCTTAATAAAGAATATCCCTTTTTATGATGAATTCCCTACCCCCCACACATGAAATTTTGAAATCATGCAATTTATTTGATTAAGGGTTGGCATGTAAATTTTGACTTATAATGTGGCTCATTCCTTTTATTGTGAATTCATGGAGTAAAAGTGATATATGTATGGCCAATGAATGATATGTCTCCGGGAAAATGGAGGAATAAGTAAAAATTTATCAATCATATTTATAGTGTATCTGTAAAATCATCAATTTTAAAAGATCAAATCTAATTCCTATTTGTTAAAATGCCCAAATTCTCTAATAAAATTTACAATGAGATATTATAAATAAAATTCTAGAAAACATTCAAGAATGGGAGAATATGATATTTAAAATAATAACTCACAGAATATGTAATAGTGAATAAATAAATCCATATGAACATCTTAAATTCAAATCGTTAAATATAGAAGGGAAAATTTCATTTACCTCTGACTAATAAAACAAAAATCATTAATTATTGAATTAAAATTCCTATACATAACTCTAGTAATTATATTTACCCATATAACATATAAAATTACCTAAATTATATAACTAAGAAATGTTTGATGGGGTTATGAAATATTATAAGAACCATTTATCAATAGAAAAGAATCTGTCTCTGTCTGTCTATGCATTTTTTTCACTAAATCACTAAAAATAATATGAAAATCATGTTATAGTATATACTGATAACTAAATATCTAACCCATTATCAATAAATACCTTATTTTTTACTATTTATTACTTATATATTTTCATGTTGAATTATCAGTGTCCTAGAAATATAATAACAATTGTGGAATTGTATTCCCATTATTATGAAAGATCAAAATTATAGGGAATTGCATAACTTAACTAGTTCACAAAAAATATTTGGAAAAAATAAATAAATATTGGATTCTGTAAGAATAATCTAATGAGTTATACCTCCCTAAAGTGGATTTTTTATTGTTGTTATTGTTGGATTTACCTATAGAAGTCAAGTGATTGAGGGTAGGAATGTTGTTATATAGTCCAGATCTATGAAATGTATAAGCTGGGATTGTTCGAAGTAGTTTGGTTCACTCCCTTTTTCTGAAAGAAAATTCACCCTTCCTTCTGGTATTATATTCTCTACCTTAATGGGACAAATCTAGTAGAGTTTTAATGTATTTAAAAATTAAAGGGAAGTCCACTGACTTTCCAAATATATTCTTTCACTTGAACTCTGCGTTGATAGAAGTCTCTCCACTATCTTTGGTTTTTTCAACATATTTTTTCCTTTCCCCAACTCTTTTCACCTTCTTATTTCTTCTCTTCAAAAACTATATCATTTCTTATTACATGGAAAATAGTTTCCTAAACACCATTCAAGTTATCCCCTATTAACTCATCACCTCTCCATTCTAGATTCTATATCACACAATGTCTATTGAACATCACCTCTTCTACACCAATTCAAAATATTAACTCTCCACATTGGGCATTAGTTAATACTCCTCTCATAGATAGAAACAATATTCCCAATAATATTGAGATCTTCCCTTTATGGAACTCAATCATAATAAAGTAAACTAAAAAGTAAAAACATTATACCTCGATAATAACAACTTCAAGTAGTCTTCAGGGAAATCCCACTATTGTATCCACAAGTTGAAGAATAACTCAATTTATATTTATCTAAAAAAAGCTCAGGATTTTGAATTTTGAGTATTATATTATACTTCCACTTTCACATAAATAACATAAACCATTACCAGACTCATTAGAACCAATATTAAAGAGAAAATAAAAACTTCCTAGGTCTCTTATATTATTTCCTAAACTTCTCGATACTATAACATCATAATCCCCTATCAGTGGTATGTTGTCGAATTCTTCTATAATTCTTTTTGACATAAATTCTGTTATAAACATCATGTATGTGTTATTTTATAAAATTTACATAAAATTTTTATGTTTATTATCAATTTTTTAAACATTTCCAAAATAATTTATCTTTTTCATCAAACTATACATGCTTTTCTTGATATGAAAATGGTAGTGGTGGTTGGTATAGTTCTGGTGCTTTGTTTCAAATAAATTTATCATCTTGTTTTATTTGTTTCATACATTTTTGTAATGATTATATTCTTTCAAAAAAAATTCATAAATATATATTATATCCTATTCAGCACATTCATGGGTTGTCTTACCACATCTCAAAGTAATTTATTTAAACTCACAATGTATTGGAACTTCAGTTTCGCCCAATAAATCTCTGTTTATCCTCATTTTCAACTGGGTAGATATCTAGCCTACTATGACTTCTAGGGTCCTCATATCTACTCTTTGTTTTTGTGATTACTCTTTCAATTCCTAGATTACAACACAATTATATTTTTAGTAGTATATCAACTCATTATTTTTATCTCATATGGTTTTCATAATACTTGTTATTGTTTCTAATGGTGAGTGGACTGGACTTTTAAGATATGGAATTTTGTGATGAGATTGAAACCCTTACAATATGGGTTGTAATATGTGTACTTATAATTGATTCTATTGTTGTGATTATTGTAGCCTCTATTCCTATGAATTTTTTTTATGATTATAATCTAAGTTAATTTTGTCATCATAGTACATACCTTGAAGATGTACACTAGACATCATGACATATACTTTCATTAGCATTGTATTCATTTGGGTGGAAGCCTAGCTATTTTACACTATCTTCACCCATTATACTTATCCTTAATCTATATTCCATTGAAAACAATTTGTGGACATTTTTTCCAACAACTCATCAATCTCTTAAGGTGGATGTCACATCTGTGGCCATTTTGTGATGGAATATATAATAAAATGGTTACTCTATTATAATACCTTATAAAACATTTGAATTAATCACCATGTTTTGATGTACAGATGAGGAAATATAATAATAAAAATCCTAACCATTCCCATGAACTATATAGAGATTCTTCACACAATTTATTAAAATTCAGAATACTTACCCATAGATCCATATACTTTGTATGAAGGAAAAAATCATCATGAAATTTTATACAAGATCTTTCCCGGATGTGATTGAGTTTGGGGGTTAACATTGGACCAATCATATGTTTTTTTCGTTGAGTGAAAATATTAATTTGCATATTTTTTCTTCAAAAATTGTTACATCATTGAACCTGAAGGTGTCACAAAACTATATGAAACTCTCAAGGTGAGAATGGAGGACTACATGTGGTATATTAAAGAATTTATGTAATGAACCTGACACTAGTTCCACAGATTCAAAGCCTTATTTTAATAAATATTCATATAAACAGGGAAGTAATATACTAAATTAATGAATAGGTTTGTAGAATTGAAAAAATAGATACATACAAAATAGTTTCAATACAACATGAAATGAATTATAACATAGTAACTATATTAGAAACGCCAACAAACTTGTAAATTATACACAAAATTAATTCATAATATACATCATCACATCATGGTGAAAAATAAAACATAATAAATGGGTGATATAATAATCGTAGTAAGGGTATTTAATACAATAGAAGCAAAAAAATTTGGCACTGTGAATAGTTAAAAGTAAACATTCCATTAAAACATTTTCTTCAGGATAAAATATTATGAATTAAAAACTAATAATTCCATAATAAAACATAACCATGGATTTTATACTAGTCAAATAATCAAATAGAAAAAATATTATTAGATTTATAATGAGGGAAATCATATTTCCATATATCATAATCATATCATTAAGGCCTCGACCAAGAGACCATACATAATGAGAAAAAACTCATGCTAGTTTGTCTCGTGACACCTAATGATGGATCAAGGGGATATATCATGACACACCCATCACTTAATAGGTCCAATTTATTCTTCATATGAAATGGGAGAACATAATCAACATTTACATTCACAATGAAACTAACATATGAAATGTAAATAACATTCCCAAATTAGTAAATATAAACACTAACCATTCAGAGTAGTAATGTGAATTGTATCCGGATAAACATCCATTGTAAAACAAATCATAAACATTAAATAACATATGGTAGACGATATCAGAAAATATTAACCCTAGTTAAACATAATAATCATCAGTAGTGTTGAAATAGGTTGAAATACTATAATAAAATCATCAAGCAATACTTGAGAGAAATACTCTTTTACTTTGAAAAGAATTGTTATTTTGGTAAAATATTTTTATAAAACTAAGAGTTAACTAATAAACTTTTTTCATAATAAAATGATATATTTTTGAAAAATAATTGTTTTTAAATATTATATAATTCACTTGAAAACATGTATGAATTCGAGAAGTTCCTTTAAATTAGGCATGTTTATCTAGATGAATTTGAGAAACATAATTTTGAAACATGTAACACACCCTAAAAAAAGAAGGAATATGATTGGTAAATATATACAGAACATTAAAACATAATTAATTATTATTATATAAGAATAATTATTAATTTTAATGTGGTAAAGAGAGAAAAATAGTAAACCGAAAGAAATTGGAGGTTCAGATTGAAAACCCTTAACATATGTCTAAATGTGTTATGCACATGACCTTAACATCCTAGATAATTAATTTAAAATAATTGTTTAAATTATTAATAATAATATCTATATTTATTTTTGTTTGTTAAAATTTATTATATTCATTTAAATCCTTTTTGATGTGTTATAAGATACAAGTTTACAGCTCAGGCCTGTTCGTTTTCTTAGTTTTCATGATCATTATACTTATATATGATTATTAAAGTTTATGCGGAATGAGTATAATTATAATGAATTGAATTTATATGATATTTATGAATAAATAGAAGTGTAATTGGTAATATTTATTATTTATTTCCATATATGATGATGAATCATTAATTATAATCATTTAGTTTAATTTTACAGGGTTTTCGATCAAATGAACTATTTTTGTTCTATTATTTAATACCAGATATATACAATGGTTCCATAACCTTTAATAATATATAATACATATTTTAAAATTTGGTTAAACCATAAAAATGGTTTCATTACCATCCAAAAAGAGAACATAGAGAACCATTGTTCGTCATCCACGAAGGTTGTAAATTGGAACCTCCTTAACAATGATTCCATTTTTAAAATAAAAGAGAGAGTTAAGATATTGATGAGGGATATTCCAATAAAATGATATAATTACAGTATATAGACGATATATGAATTATTAGGATCATTTTGATATGGGATGTGATGATAAAATTAATAAATAAAATAACCTGAAAAGAAATTAAAAGGAAAAGGAAGATGATTTTACCTCTTAAATACTCCTCCTTGAAAACCTCCTTAAGGGAAGGAGTATTGGTATTTGGGAAATTCTAAGAGAACATGGACAAGGAGAGATACTAGGGAAGATTATTTGGGAAGAATTTTGACATTATTCGAGACATATAGGAGTGAGGAGAAGAGTGGGTGAGGGGTGGTTTTTATTATGGAAGAGAGGGGGAATTTCTTATTATTTTATTCATTATTTTATTATTTTTTCTCATGATAAGAAATAATATGGATTATTTTGAATAAATAAACTAATATGTGCATGTGACTCATAAGTGAGGTTTCATACAACATCTATTACTCAATTAATAGTGTATTAAGCTTATCATTTATGTATTCTTTAAATTATCATGTTTTACTATTAATTATACATTAAAGTATTTCAGAAAAATCTGAAGTCTATCCTATCAATTTTTGAATGTTTAGAACTAAAAATGTACCTCCATTTTATGAAAATAATTTTCTAAATATAATAATTTTATTTTTTAATTAAAATCAATATTTAACCGAACAATAATGTTTTAGATTTATTTATGATTTTATAACACTTTCAAAAATTAACTAAGTTCTCATAAAAGTATCATAAATTCATAAGTCTACAAATATTATATATATGAATAATTTAAATGAAAAAAAATTTCTTTTAAATCTTTATAATATTTTAATTAAATATTTTTGACTACCAAAAATATCCACTATTGAATATTAATATTTAAAATATTCATTTACTTATACTATGATATAAATATATCATAATTTCATTTATAAGTAGGAAAAAATTTATTTATACTTTCACAGGTGATGTTACTATTCATAAGGTTCATATTCATATTTATAAGGGTAAAATTACTATTCAAAAGAGTCCAGTTATAACTCACCAAAAAATAAGTCCATCACATCAGACTATGAACTTCAAACTGATCAATAAAATTGTATGTCATTTATTTGAAATTCAAATCACATATGTACAAAAATTATGCCTCATGGCTAAGTTATAATTATCTTTTTAATAAATAACAATGTGTTGTTTCACAGATATTTAGTGTTGTGTGCATTAAATTCTATATTAAATTTAATTTCAAATCCTTGGGGTTTATAATTTTATATAGTGAGATATCATATGTATGATCTACAACATAATATCAAATTTTTAGGAAGTGATTAGAGGGATAAGGATGCTCATATTGACGCCCGCATTTCAGGGTCTTCTGTAGTATATGTGAGTTTACATCCTTGTATTTCATTCTTATATCTCTTAGTGATTTTCTTGTAATTATCCTTAACCATCATCTATTATAACCATACATTCTTCTTTTTGTGTGTTATTATTTTACCTTTTGAGGGACCATTAAATCTCATGATTGAAAGGAATTCCTTCGAATTTTTTATTACCTTTGGATGAGTATTCTTGCATATATTTCATGTATGAAACACCTATGTGATAAGAATGAGTATTAAAATGGTGAAAAAGAATAAAAAATAATGGAAAATTCAAAAATTATTTTAATCATGACTAAACATCATTCCCCAAAAAGTTGTTCTAGTTTTAAACCTCTCAGAAGGTGCCCTTAAATCATTCGATGAAATCAAAGAACAAAATTTGAAAACTCAAATAAAATATAATTAAAAACTTAGTTAAGTGGATGTCAAGGTTGATCTATAGGAAATAGTATTGAAATTGATTATAAATTTTAATATAACAATAATAAAAATATATATTGATGATTGGATTGGTTTTGGAATGAAGTGATGAGTGTATGAAGAAATATAAATCCATGTTAATATAGTTATTTAAGAAAGAGTGTTGTGATTTTTAAATTAAATATTTTCATAATTGACCATTAGTAAGCCTCTACTCTGATTACTATCTCTTTATAATATAAACACCCCTTTCCCCTGTCAGTTACATCATTTTTTATATATAGGGGTTAAAAGAATATTTTTTAATTCATCAGTTCTACAAAAATGGGTTTTCAAAGTGATACACTTTACGAGTTCTAAAAATTTAAAGAATAAGGGGGTACCTTTATAAGGGATTTTTAGCACTGTTAAAGGGACCTCCTTATTAGGAGTATTTTTTAGTGGTTCTGATAAATGGGGTTTTAATTATCTATTTTTTTAATAGCCTTAATAAAGGGTATATTTTAAAAAACCCCACAAAAAATAATATATAAATATATAAATATATTTAAAATGAAATAAATATAATATATATATTATAAATTTCTTTTAGACATGTTTAAAATGACATTTATAGTTAATATATAATATATTTAGTGACAATGACTAATAAAATATTTTAAAAAATATTTTAATTTATAATTTACACATTATTATTGACTAATAATAATTTAACAACAATTTGAAAACAATAAAAATTAGAAAATTAATTAATGATATAAAGGTAGTTTAAAATGAAACTCAAACTTCAAACTACCATAAATTTTTATCTAGGTGTCTGTTTGAGCTGCACCACATATCAAATAAAAGATAGTGAAATTATATACACACTATGACTAAGGGAACCCTCTACCAAATTTTTCATGTCCAAAAGGCTCCAAATTCCTACAAAACTGAGGTATTAGACCAGATACCCAATTTTTATAACATTTGATGGAATTTTGTCCAAGTGTAAGGGGCCTTTTTTTATATTCTATTGGGGGATGAATTTATTCTCTGGTATTGCATTCATATTGATATTATAGATTCAATATTTTATCATTTTTTACAATGTTATATTATTTATAATCAAATATATTAAAATATATACATATTTAAAATATATATTCACCAATAAAAATTTAATTATATAAATAAATAATTAATCATATTTACATATAAAATATGTTAATCAATATATAATCCTTCTATAAATAAAAAATATTATCTATTTTATTTTAAATAAAAATTTATGAATATTTATATACATATATAATGTGTGTGTGTGTGTATTAGAGTGTGTCTGTATTAACATAAAATTATATATTTTCAATATATTCTAATGTATAAATGTTTATATTAAAACATAATATATGTAAATATATATAAATATATAAAAATATGTATAATTATACACACACACAGAGAGAGAGAGAGAGATATATATATATATATATATATAATATTCATGTTTTATATTAGTATTTTTTTATTTATTTATAAACACACACACACAAAAAATATTTTATAATTGTATATAAAACTAATCTTAGAAATATATATTAATTTAATAAAAAATATACAAATAAAAAATTACCAAAATATATATTTATATAAATAGATATAAATAGGTATAAATTTATAAATGAATATACATATTAAAATTACAATATATATATTCATATAAATATATATTAATTTAAATATATATTAATATAAGAAAAAATATAACTATACATATATAAATAGATATATCATCAAATGGAGAAGAAAATAAGATGGGAAAGTGGTAATGGAGCAGGCACACAAGGGATAGGCCTCAGGCTCAAATCTTAGTGGGTGTAGTGTTGTGCGGGTGTACGGGGGGTGGGGGGGTAGCGATGTTAAAGGGTGGGAATGTGTGGCTTGCAGTGTTAAAGGGGTGGTAGGGGCACGCATGGGCGGGGATTCTATGTGCTGTCGAAAGGGTGTCAATGATTGTTAAAAGGGGGAGGGTGTACCGCCCGATTTACTGATTTTTTAAAAAAAAATTGTTTTCAAATTTTGAGTTTTATTAATGCATTTTTAGTGTTGATAAAAGGGTCCTTTATCAGTGTTTTTTTAGTACAAATAAAAGGGACCCCATTTAATAGTGCCTCGATTGTCAGAACTTTCAAGCACTGATAAAAGATTTTTTATCTCTGATAAAAACATTTTTGTAGTAGTGACCTCTATTTCCATTGTGCACCAAGTCACATGACCTATGCACCCCCAACCTCCCTAGTGGGATCGTACCTTATGAATTATTGGTCAACTAACCCTATAGGGGTTTCAATGTGGCTTGCACCCCCTTAGGTAGAGGGTTATCTTGGGTTGGGAAATTTTTTTTCTAACTCTAGAAAAATATTTTTTCAATTTCCATCATTCAAAAATAACATTAAAAAATCATTAAAATTTAAGAATACTTTTTTTCCTTAAAAAACTCAAAATCAAAATTTAATTCATACATCTAAACATATTTTAAATAACATTAGGGAAAAAATTCAATTACTTTTTAAATTAAAAGAAATTTTATTAAAAAGTTTTAGTGAAAAATATGTACTCATCAATATCTCAAATAACACCCATTGAGCCAAAAAAATGGTATTAAAACATAGGTTATTTTCTATTTAATTTTTTTATCTTTAATGATCTAATTGGTTTTGAGATTAATGTTTGTGTCTGTTTTTTTACTCAAGATTTCCATGGAAAACATATAAATTCATAGAAGAAGAAGCCTCATTGAGTTTCATGTTTTTTAATTTTTTTAAAAGAGTTAGATCTAATTGATAGAATCCAATATCCTACAATATTAAGGTATGAATGATTTCTATCGTGAATATATTTTACAATTTAATGATTAGATATGTATGAATAAAGAGGATAATAGATATGTGAATTAAAGACTGCTGATGATGAGGAGGCTCTAAGGAGGACTAAAGTAGAATCATTCCACTAGTCATTGTAGATGGATCGATAGTTTGATGTTAAAACCGTGAAGTTCAAATGAAGTAATAAGTCTGAAGACATAAGTGAAAATTTACTAGAAATTATTGATGTTAAATTTAAATTTCGAAAAAATATATTACTAAGGTTGATATTTACTTAATAGAGAAAAATAACTTCCATGATGAACATTTGAAGGTGATTTCCACAAAATTACAAAACCTCAAATCTGATTTCATGGGAATGAATATAAATTCAAAAGAGGTCCACGAATTGAATGCTTTGAAAAATGAAAAAACAACTCATTTAACAGAAGCAATTGAGGATAAAAAGTGGATAAAATAAGAAAGGATGTGGCTAAAATTATTTATTTCTCAAACCAAAAATATTATAAAGGAGTAAAGTGATATGATATAAAAACTATTTTGTGACTTAGATGCAGAAATTTCAAGAAGGAAGGAATTAATATATGATATAAATTATCATCTAGAATCACTATGTAAAAATATTTAGCAATTGGAAGATGAGTTTAATTAGGAACATAAACAGTTTTATGCTATAAGTAATCTAGAATAAAAATATTATTTCCATTTTTAAATATATTACCCATAAGGAGGTGATGTTCAAAGAAAGGATAAGTATTCATTCTTAGAGGGTAATAATGTATTAATCATCATGTCATAATGACTATACTCCATTAGAAATTATTATTTTAGTTAGGATGGATAACCTTCATAGATGGTAAATAAATAATACCTAGAAATTATTAGGAAGAGGTAAAATCTAGAATGTGTTAGAGATAGAACATAATGAGTCCTTATATGAGGTAATGGAAACTGGATGACCCCTAAATAAAGGTATTAAAACATGAGTTCTATCTAGGGAATGAAAGGAATGATCTATGGTATTTGTTCTATGGAGTTATATTATATTAATCTACATAAATTTGGTGGATAATTTGAATAATAGAGTTATTTTACATAATAGAAGAGTATATTATCAGATATGATAAAAAAATAATGAAACCAACATTGAATTTAAATTTTTTTCCATTGAGAACCAAATATTAGAATATATATAAAGAATATATTTATGATGAATGTGACTTCAAGAAGAGTTCAAAATCTATAGAAGTGTCTAAAATGTTTTTCAAATGTAAAGAAGTTTTTTTTGGAAGAGGTAAAGTAATTTACATGTTAATAAAATTAAAAGAGACCATGTGATTGAAGTGACCCATGGAAATGTATGTATTGAATGGTTTATCAATGATTGGAGAACTAGTGTATGAAATAATATGTCATGGAGAATGAAAAGTCAACCAATACTTAAATAATTAATCATTTATAATATGGTATTCCTAGAAATAAAATTCTATAAGAATAATTATATAAAAGGGGAAAACCCCAAATAATTGGAAAAGGGATTTGATTTTAAAAAATCTAATTTAATAATAATATAGACCTTAGTATTAAATAAAAATGGAAAACAATAATATATTGAGACCCACCATCCTCCTTAAATTGAATAGTAAGGATAGTACTCCTCTACTCATTATTTTTAAATGATTAAAACACTTTTAAAGTAGTAGAGTATCAAGTGGGATATTTGATCCATGGAGTAGGTGTGAAACCCTATAAGTCACATGTACATTCTATTTTTTCCTTATTTTATACTTCATGATGATTTAGATGATTTTTACAAACATGGATTAAATTTTTTTTTATAGAATACGTTTCATGTGTATGGGTAGTATTAACCATGCGGTAATAGTGTGATATGGTAATGTGGGATCCATTTTGATTTACCATGGTTTAAGCACGGTTTGTTAAATAGTGTGAGTCTCTAGCCAAACTATGGGGGTGTATTGATTTTTACTATAGTTTCTCACATAGATTGAGAAAGGGTTTTTAAAATATTAATATTTTTCCTTGAAACTATGGGGCTTGGTTTTCAATTGATAAAATCCACTACACGGATGAAACACAATTTTGTTAAACCGTGCAGCCTAATAATGAACCAAGTTCTAAACATCTTAAAATGAAACATTACACTCACACCCTTGGCCATTTTAACATTTAATCTTCTACAAATTATTTATTAGCACAAACCATCCCCTCCTTGTCACTATATGGTCTCTCAAATTTAATTCATGGGTGATTACTTATCATTTTTGGTGAAGCTATTCAAGGCAAGTTCAGTTTTCCTCTCCAATTATCCTATTGTGCCTTGATATCTTCTTGATCGACCTTCATCACATATTTATGTAACCATACTATGAAATTATTAACATATCTATAGGGTTTGATAGGGAATTGTTTTTCTATTGGAACAAGGCTTGTGATGAACTACTCACTCCATTCCCTATCACTGGACTGTAAGGAAATGTGGTTTTCATAATTTTTGAGGTAGGTGTATCTACCATATGCCCTAAACCTAAGTATTAAATCTGTTCTTATGAAACATTCAATATTGAATGTAGTTTTTAATCATTTTTGTCTATAAAAATGGGATTTAAATTAGTTCATATTTAATACAAAGATTCTATTCCTTTTATTTTTATTACAAAATTCCATATAGATTGGTTTGAAAGGGAAATTGTTTTTCATTTATGGGATAAATTTGGTACCACTGTAGTTACATTTTTATTAAATGTGTGCATGTTAATGAATTAAATTTTCCATTAAAATGTATTATGATAAATGTTTTATTAAAAATAATGAAGATGCAATTTAATATTGTAGGTCATTGATGTATAAAGAAAAATAAAAAAGACTATCTCTAGTGGAGTTAGGTATCACATCAAGTGGTACCATTTATTTCATGGATACTAGGGGAAATCCTTTCTAAGGGATCCATGTTCCCAAAGATTATGATTCACATATACTATCTATTATTAATTATGCTTTTAATGGATTACTTTTGAACACCCATGTGTCATGGATTAGCGTTTTTGGATGCCTTGAGATTACATTAAATGCATTATATTTAAATATTATTATATTCCCATTTTTTTAGGATTTCAATACTGATTTATGAATATTGTTTTATCAATCTATTTATTCAATTGAATATTTGATAATTCTTATTAATGTTTTCCTAGAATATGGAATGGTTTTTAACGGAATTGAATATTTATGAAAAGAAACCCGAAGGAAGGTTTATTTTATATTGAAAATGGTCTCCTATAATTTTTTTATAAATAAGTTTTATACAACAACTATTCAATGAAAATTTCTAGATATATCCTAGACCCTTTTGCATTATCCTACTGGATATTAGTTCTCACTCCTGACATTTTTTCATTTGGTCTTTGCATCCTTGGTTTTATAGGATATAGGTAAAGGGAATGGAATCATGTAGAGGAAAACTATCCTAACCCTTGATTACATTATAGTGGAATGTGGTATTAGTGACAAGAAGTTACATGAATATGGATCCAAGGGTTGTTTAAGGTTCCTTGTTTCTGAAGGTCCTTCTATTGTTTGCTGATACCTTGTCATCCAAATTTCTATTGTGAACTTTATAGTTATTTTTTCCATCTGATTTATTATGCTTATTTGGTTGTGTAACACTAATTGTTTATTTATATAATATTTATTTTTCTGAATAAATCATTCCCATCATTCATTTTTATGATATTTGGTTTCTTGTTTCAATCCTATGGAAATCGAAAAAATACTAAAAGCCTTATGGAGGGGTAATTAGGGTGATAGTATAGGTTAATATGGGTTACCCTATTACAATTGTCTATGTGAGAATAAAATTCTATTAAAAAAGTGATAATACTTTTTTGTTATGCTCTTATTTAAGGGGGTTGTTGATAACATGGTTATAGGACTATAAAAACTATATAGGTAGTGTTAAAGTTTTCCTAACCATCTCACATTCATAGAAATCATTGAGTTAGCATGAAGAGTCAAGTGTTGTCTACTGTTCTTGTTTTTTTGTTTTAACCAATTTTCTTTGATTCAATAAATTCTGTTAATACTGAAGGAATATACCAACGTTCCATGTTTTTCCCATCCTCTTAATTTATTGATTATGGATCCTTTAGGAATAAAAACATGAAATTCTAGATAGGTGGATGTGAAGAAAACCCTGTAGTTAAATCCTTTAGTTGATCCAGTTTTGGTGGAAACTATTTACCAAAAAAATTATTTTATGGACCATGTCACTAACTGTCACACCCCACCTTCACCAAGTTGAGGGAAGGGATATCATATTTCCAAACCCTTTCAGCCTCATGTTGACGGAGAGATAATGACCCCCGATACCTACCTTCAATAGGTCCCAGAGTGGCGAATTGTACCGAGGGTATATAATCAAATATAATATAGAAGGCATTGAGATTTTTATTTTTTATGAATGGTAGATAAGATAGTAAATCCCAAACAACACCAAAGATAGAAGTAAAAGTAAAGGAAAAACAATCCATTCCCATATGCATGCTCCATTAATAAAGTGCTACAAATGTACATGAAAACTCCAAAGGTAAATAATAATTAAAAGAAAACAGCAACTGAAACTATCCAAATATCCAAACTAGTATAGTATCGCATAGTCCTAGAAGTCCTCCTGGAAACCTGAAAGTGGTTTTATATATGTTGGGTGAGTATAGAGGTATACAAAGTATGGAAAACCAAATGCTCTTGTGCACAAGTGGAGATGCATTCTAATGTCGTGGGAGAAAACGAGAGAACCAAAGAACCTAGCAAGGAAACTATCTACCCAACCTCATGAATGAAAACTCCCCAAACAACTTAAGTCAAGTTAAATAATAGTAATAACTCATCGATATTTGGGTACCCCACACCACAATCCCACTGGTTATTGAAGACATCCTACGCGTCAGGCCTTCCCTGCCATATTCACCATAGTCCCACTCCCATACCCGGCACATAAATACCTAGGATACCACAACCACTCTACTCACCCATAGACACCAGGGCAAGAACAACTACCACCACCCCTGAAGACACCTTTGACCGTACAACTACTACCACACCCGAATACACCTTGGCCTTATCCCGAAGATTCATGGGAAACAACCTCCCCGCACACACCTGGGCTAACCACCTCAACGTTCCCTGCCTAAAAAATCATGGGCTATAATGAACCTCGGGCCATCATATCCTACCCAAACAGTCTTGAGATAATTGGGAAAGGGATTAGAAAAGAAGATAATAACCGGACACTCATAAGAGTGTTGTGAAAAACAAAATCCCCTATTGAAATAGAGGTGTTCAGCACTAAGTTCTCAGCATGGGTGGGGTTCAAATTAGAATCATAAGAGAAAATTTATACATATCGGTAACCTGGTACTCATCCCAACCTAGGGGTTACAAAACCAGCTTATACACAAACACCCTTGTTACTATTCATTAATAAAAATAACACCACCCACAGCTATGTCAGAACTCATCCCAGAAAAAAAATTCCCATTGAACCCGATCTTGTCATTACATTTGACTGGTCCTATTTTAAATAATTCTTCTATACTATGAAACTAACATAAATATCCACTAGAAAGAATGAAAAAAAACCAAGTAGCAGATTAAGCATTCACACCTACTTCTTTTGTAATGTCAAAACAAAAAAATAGATCTTTGAGATCCCTCAAAGAAATGGAACCAAACCAATCCCCACCATACTTCCCAACACGGCCTTAGATCCAAAAACCAACATCTTCACCACAACAGGAGATACCATCACCTTCCACGTCACCCCATATGAATCCACCAAAACAACCACACATATTTCTAATAAATAGTAAGAGAGTTTCCAGAGACTATCACACCATTCATTGAGTTTTATCCTATTCATTTGGTAAATTAGGGTGATCACACAAGGATTATTAATCATTGGTCATCCACTTAATCAACATAGATTACATGATTAACCATTTTTTATGTTACAACCATTCAATCACTGAAATATTCAGAAAATAGAGGTGTATTTGTATGCATGAATGGACCACCAATAAGCATGATTTTCGGTAGACATAAGTCTATACAATTCAAAACATATATATATAGGTAAATTAGTTTAGAATAATTATCAAACACACCCCTTCATTCATTAAAACCATATATTATCATCATTTGGTTTGGTTTCTTCAATCATCATAGGAACATTATCATACCCAACCTGCATGATAAACTGTAAAGAATGATGAAGGAAGAACCCTACATTGATGATCAATGTTCAACGTTTCTCTCCATGCGGGGGATTCCCGACTCGAAAAGGAGAAACTCTAGGGACTCCAAGTGTGAGTAAAAAAGCCCCAGAACAGGCGCATCACATACCTCAAGAAGGGGGAAACTCCAAAGCACCCGGGAGAAGAAAGAAAAGAGACCATCTTCGAATAAGAAGAATTCACATTCGATAAAAACGTGATATTATGGAGTTACGTGATATGAGAATCTTTAACGCCTTTAAAGGTAGATCGTGGTTTCACCACGCGGTTGAACGGTTACACACGATGGAATAAATTTGTTATTTAATAATTATCACCGAAGAGGTGTCCATGAATGTTTTGTGTTAAAATATTTTATTTAAATAGAGGAAAATGGGTATGTTGATGGTCAGCTACCTTTAGGGGATTTAAATCATTGGTTATGGGTATAAAAATTTCATTATTCCAATTTAAAAATGTTAAAAGACTCAAAGGTGGCATTATGGGAAACTGGGGAATGAAATCCTGAAAAGCCCTTTGTGGCATCGATCAATGACACACCGATCAGGGACACACTGATCGGCGACACACCAATCAATGACACACTGATCGGTGACTCCACGATCAGTGTGTTCCTTCCATTGATACACCTCCCTTTGTATTCGGACTTACTGATGGGGTCCAGTTAGTCCTAAACACCATAAATTGGAAATGTAATGGACTAGGAGGGTCTGGTCCATTACACTGAAATTTCTCCAAAATTAATGTTCTTCCATGATTTAAAATTTAATATGAAGTATTCACTAATATTCCATGGTGAAAAGGGTCCCAAAGATGATGAGGAATATATCAAAAGGAATGAAGATGAATTTCCACTTCCTGAAAACACATAACGAATCCACGGGTAGATTTTTTACATATATTCTTGAAGTGTCAAGAAAGAATTTGTGCTAATATATTATGAAATAACTTTTTTACATAGATATCCCATGAACTAAATTTATGAATTATTTCAATGAATAATTATGTACTGAGACACTTACTTTGGACTAGAGCGATCGTTATGTCATAGACTGTGCTACTCGATTTGATAGGTTAGTGTACTTGTATCCAAAACCTATTTCCAATGATTATCTCAAGGCATTGATGTTTGAAATTTGATTAATGGAATATTTTAAATCTATGTTGATTCTTATGTTCCTACCCACCTAAATAGAGGTTACAGAAAAAAAACATATGGATGAGGCATACATTGTTTGGAATAAATGATTATTTAGGGAATTAATTACTATGGGATGTATCTAGAGTTTATATTCTATTGAGGAAAGGAATTGGTATGACCAACATTAAGGTAATAGGAGGTGTGTACACCGATCATCTGTGAAGAGTTTGGTGGTTTGTTACCAATCTGGGAAAAGGGGACACCTAAAATATTATTATATATTTGCTCCTAGGGTGTGTAAAACTTGTGAAAAATATTTTCACCTTCATTGTTTCTATAATAGATAATCCAAGTGAAATAGAGACAGAGCCAACTTCCTAAAGGGATCTAAGTTTAAATTTGGTACCCTAAAATTGGTTGCATTCATTATTATTCCAAGGGTGATGCTCATGTGGAAAAGAAAGTATAGGATAATGTTGTATGTCGGTATGTAGTAGAGTTTGCACCAGTGGATTCAGAGGCCGGACTGAATACCATAAGTGATAAACTATTCATCGCATCATCTATGGTTATGGTTGTGTTTGATATTAGTGGAACTCATTCCATTATCTCTTCAATTATTATCAATTTATTGGACTCCTATTAATAGTATATTCCCTTCTTGAGGATGTAGTACCCTAAATTGGGAAAATAATTAGTGTATGGATATATAT
The DNA here is from genome assembly GCA_963277665.1 of Viscum album. Taxonomy (NCBI): domain Eukaryota; kingdom Viridiplantae; phylum Streptophyta; class Magnoliopsida; order Santalales; family Viscaceae; genus Viscum; species Viscum album. Next base: position 1,992,505,603 of record OY728155.1, read on the forward strand.
CTCCCAATTCATGAGTTTTGTCCACCGACCAATAAACTATATGGATAATCATAGTCCTTGGTATTGATATTTTTGATCATATAATAATCATATATTGGATGATGAATTAGAAATCCAACATCAATTTCTATCATCATTGATTTTAGATATTTTCTCTTAATGGAGTAACACATGTCTTCCATGATGAGTGGGATCCATGGATGGAATGACTATGTCATGTTATTCCTAGTGTTTATATTATATCTTACTAGTTTTAATAGTAGTTCCATGATTGTTTCAATCCATATACTAACAACACTAATCATGTGGTTGTTTTTGAGTATGTATACATTTTTATATATTGTTTATTTTGGTCACTATCTCACATGGAAGATGAGTTCTTTATAGACTTACTTCACAGGGTGAGACCCATTTCTATAACTTCATAACATATTAAATTAGTGAATTTAATAAATTAAAGTATCATCTTTAGAATATTGAGGATAAGAAATTTATTTTTCATAGTGTGCCGTCTTGGAAAACACTGATGCCCATTGTAAAAAAGGTTGATGTGATAATGAAATTATGTTTATTTCCAAAAACTAATCCATGTGAATATTATGAAAAAATATTCCATTCCAAGTATTTATGAACTTTTTTATCAGCTCAAGGGTGTTTGGTGGTTTTTGAAAATTGAACTATGATCAAGGCACCATCAAATGAGGGTCTAATAAGAATATATTCTTATGATTGCATTCATGAGAAGTTACATGAATTATGAGTATTGTGTTATTCCATTTACCCATACTAACAATTTTTGGTGTTTATGAAAATGATTAGTCAAATATTTCATCTGTTCAAGGATTCCTTCCTTGTTATTTTTTTGGAATATATTATTATTTTATATAGATCGAAGCGAGATCATGGTGAGTATATTAAAATTAGACACATGATCCTGAGATAACATTTTTGTTATAGAGTTATATAAAACATCTGTTCTAGATTAAATAGGTAAAATTACTAGGTCATTTAATTTTTGAGAAGTGAGTCTTGTTGGGTCCAAAAAATATTCATGCGGTGATTTTTTAGTGTATCCCATAAATGAGATCGAAATTCTATGTTATTTTGGGATTATCTAGAAATTACAAATTATTTGATTAGTAATTATCCATGAATGAATCTTCTATAATATTATTGAACCATAAATATGTCGTTATTGTTTGAATAAATTAGCTCCAAGATATTTGGTGTGTTAATATTGAGGTCAACTTTAGCTCTAGTCATCATTCTTCCTAATCTGGGTGCTGATTATGATTTCTTCGGTGACGACTCATGGGACAAACCGACCCACTAATGATCATATATTACTGGTGGTGATACATGCACTTACGACTTGGAAGTATTACCTATTTGGGGAGTAGTTTGCAGTGTATTAATACAACAATATTCTGAAGTATATTTTTACCAAGTGTGATTGTATCTTGAGACTGAGATGGTGGTTGGAGTAAATTGAGACCCTATATTTTTAAATTATTTACAACATTGATAAAATTATTGTAGTTGGAGAATTTATTTAAAAAAAGATACCCACTAAGGTTGTGAAGGAATTTGTGGAATAGTTGTTCTTGATGAGCTTGTTTACTGAGATTCATTTGGATGAAAGGAGAATTTATGGAAATTTACTGTGAGATTATGTTCATGTAGTAGCATCTATGGATGATAATATTTTACATGGATATGATAAGGAAATCGAGGGTTTTTATTTAACTAGGAATATTTATCATGGGGAGACCATGAGTGAGTGCTTCTAGTATTCTGATATGGTTTTTTATTTTTAGGTAGTGTAACACACCATGTTTTTTTATTTTTATGAATTAATTTATTCATTTTGATATTTTTAAACAATGATTATTGTTTTTGTAATATGAATACACTATGTTAGGCTTTCATTATACGCAACAACAAGTTAATATTTCACTACACAGAACACTTAGATTAGCTTGTGGTACAAGAAACATTATTTTTGTCTTCTATTATATACAATACAGAGTCCATTCAACAGCTTCTGTTACACACAATGATTTTTTTAATAAACTACAATATACTATTAATATTATTATTTAAATAATATTGACATATCCATTAGAATGGAATATATAAATTATATCGAATAAATACTAAATCTATAGTATACACATGTATATAATAAAAATTATTTAGAGAATAATTAAATAGAAATTAAAATCAACCCCTTTTGAAAATATAGGAAATCATTCACTAGAAAACAATATTTATGATATGAAAAATGTTTTACCTCAATAAATTAATTAAACTAGTTTTGATAATTGCTTTTTAATTTTATAAATATATTATATTCTGTAAACTATTTAACATTATTCCTAAGTGTTTCCTCGACATGATATAAGAATTAACACAATTTTATGAATAAAAATATGTATTTTCTAAAAGGTAATTTTACTACATTTTAATGGAAACCCCATTTTAAATATAATTTTTGACAATTTTATAAAATTACTTGACAAAATTTACTTTATTTTATAAATTGATATATCAATATTTACGTTGGGTTAATTTTTGGTATATTTATAGAGAAGTGTCAGTTTTTTGATGAATAGTGAAAAACATTAAATTTTTATTCAAAACATCTATTTCATGTCATTTATTTATATAGATAAATAATATATTAATTTTGTTTCATAGTATAATAATATTAATTATAATTCAATTAAAAAAAATTATGTCATTGAAGCTAATTACATTGTAATTGTATTTAAAAACATTTCAAACTATTGGACATTTTGGCATTAAAAACCATCATCCTGTCTCATCTCCTGGATTAATTTTTAATTAACTTTTTATGATTCTTTCATTAGAATTAATAAAAATGAATCCCAAGTTTTGAATCTTCATTATGTATAATTTTGGATGAGTTCAACTATGTTTTCATAAAAAATTATTAGAAAAAGTAATTAAAATTAATTAGAATACATAAGATTAAAATAATATTACTTAGTGGATAAACATTAACTTATGGGGCCTAATTACCTATAAAAATGCTATGAATACATTGGTTAGAAATATTTCAAAAATATCATACTTTTATTTAAAATGTAAAATTATTGGAGACACATGATATAAGCGAGACCTCTAAATATTGTTAACCAATTTATTTTTCCACGAGTGTAACTACACCTCTAGTATAAAAGGGCACTCCCCCCTCACATCATGAAATCTATTAAGAAAAATTTTATTATCCAAACCCTACCAAACTAAGATCCAAAACTCCCTCATATTAAACTATAATCCTAACATTGGGTAGAAGGAAAACCAAGGTATTCCTTTGATGCAAACTAAATGGAAGTATGCAAAAGAAGAGGTAACGTCCTTCCACAAGCTATATTGATTTATTTTCACTCTCCAACACCTAAATTATTCTCAATTTATCATTATATAATAACCTAATTGTCATAAATATAATTATATATACATATTATACATGTTATACCTACACCTACACACATATCCATAATATGGGTAATAAACATACCCTTTCTTTGTATGATGGGCTACCGCCTCACGAAATGATGCTGTTCATTTTTCCTTTACCACCTATCATGGTTCGAAATTATGATAGACATAATAATTTTTAATATATTAATGATATTTGTGATTTATTTATTCTTAAGTAATTATTACATATATCATACCATCATATATTCCATTTTATGTAAATACGATAACTTCGTTTGTGGACGTATGGAATACAACCTCCTCAAAGGGGCGGGATTCATTCAAACATTCCGTGGAATGTATTAATAATATGATTAGTAAAAGTATATGATATATATATCATATAATAATTACACTATAATGGTAAGATATATACAGAAACACACATAGGACATTTACTTTCTTTCTGTCAATACGGCAATAAAACAGAAACAATATTAATGTGTACGTACGACCTACCGTCTCCATGAACAGTGTATTCAATTTTTTATTTATATATATTATATATTGTTATAAATATTTATATGATTACTATATTTTATATGTATATAATTTTTTAAATTTTTTAAACAACTAAATCGTGATCAATGTAATAGGACCAAGAATAACAAGTCCAATCATATCTGAAAAACAAAAGCATATATTAACTGAAACGTAACATTAATAAGAAATTTTAAATAAAAAGGTAATATAAAGTACTAATAAAATCATTTATGGTATTATACATAAAAATATGGTTTCTTGGTATATTTATAATAAACATATATTTATTATACTGGAATATTGAACATTTATGATGAAATTCAATGCCTATGGTAATGGTTTTCTAATCTCACATTTATTTATATGTGATATATTTTATATTCACCAATTAATCTTTTTATGAGGTTTATATACTAACTTATTAAATTTTATATCATTAATTTCATTTATATAAGGATATTAAAATTTCTAATTGATGTTATTCGGTCACATATCTCAAGATTCAAAAGATACTCAACTAGAAAGTGGTTTTCTAATCTAACTTTTAATTTTGTGAGAGTTATCACATATTCACCACTTGTTTCATTTTAATGGTGTACATAATACCCGTGAATGTGTTAAATTATTATTATCTTTTAATTTATGGGTATTTTAATATCCATTATATGATCTCACTTTCATGGGGTTTGTATTAATTTTGTCTCAATTTTCCTTCTTTGAGACACATTCTATGTTATGCACTTATATTCTTCTACGAGGTGTATACACTAAAATCATAGTCGTTTGAAAATAAATATCCTTATTTAATGATAAATGAAGATATGTTTATTTTTATTCATTACTGAGGATTTTGATTCCACATTACCAATGTCGTAATAGTTTATTAATACAATATCATCGTTTATCGATATTTTTTACGATTATGCTTCCACTGAAAAATATTACGATACACATCTAATGAAAAATCATGAAATTTATTATATTATGATTATTAATTATATATTAATTTATTGGTACCATTTTTAACGTCTTTGGTACTTAATAAAATTATGAAAGTGTTTTTATGAAAATCATGCATTACCTCTCTCTATTCGGTCAGAAATTGGTGCTATTTCTAAACAAATATTTCAAAAAAAATTAATTTTTTTTTATTTCTAAAATGTTTTTCATATGTTTTTAAAATTATTTTTTATGTTTTCAAGGAAAAAGGTTTTCAAATAAATTTTAAGCCTCTTTTATATGTTTTCAATGATAAGGGTTTTCAAAAATTATCACGTATCTTTTACATGTTTTATAGAAAAGTGGTTTTTAAAATGATTTCAAGAATTATTTATATGTTTTCAAATTATTTTAAAATAAAATAAATTCCAAAATATCTTTAATCTTGATTTATAAATTTTCAATATATTTTAAAATAAAAAGGTTTTAATATGATTTATTTTTTGAAAATAATTTTTCCATAGTAGAAAAAATATTTTCCTCGAGAAATGTTCAAAAAAAATGTAAAGATTAATTTATAATAAATGATTTTTCGAAATAGTTTTTTTAAAGTGATTTCCAAAGAAGAGATATTTTATATTATTAATGTGACGTGTGACCCTTCAAAATTATTCTCCATCTATGATGACATAGTTTTTTATAGATTATGCTTTACTGGGGATATAATTCCAGTATACCATTAATATTACTACTTAAATGGCTTATGTTTTGATAGAATAATTCTTTTGAAAATCGTTTCTATTTCAAATGTTATATACATATGAAACACAGTTCATTCCTTGGGTTATGCTTCGATAAGATTATTGTGGTACTTATATATTTACCATATTTAATGATATAATGAAAATTTTATGATATCCATTTCATTTCATGGGTTATGATATGAAATTTATGTAACCCATATAATTTACTAGGTCATGATATGATGAATGTTTTATTATTACGTTGCACATGAATGTATGATTTTTTAATGTGATGATTGAGACATAAAACTTCCATCAATGTATTGGGTAATTATTTATATCTCATTAGTATGGCATGGATGGAATAAAGAGAGAACTCGGTCAGGTATGATAGTGTTGGAATGAAGAGTGATGTCAGTTCTGTATGACAGGGCTAGAATGAAGACTGAACTCGGTTCATTAATACATGGTAGGAACAGGAAGTGAACCCGACATAGTAATAAAAGTATAGAGTTTGAAGTGAATCTGATTCAGTAATACAGGGATGTAACATGAAGTGAACCCAATTATGTAATACATATATATAATGGGAAATGAACCCTATTCCATAATAGAAGGATAGAATGGGGAGTGAACCCGGTTTAGTAAACAAATTTTTCCACTATGATAGTCATAGAAGTAATCCTTGACTACTATGGAAATAATTATATATGTCTTCCAAAACTCCATGTCTTATTCTTATGTAATGATTTCATGGATTATTATCTTTATTACATTATGTTTCCTTTCTTATCAACAGTCAATATTTATTTCATGATTCATGATTAAGATCTTTTATGTATAGTGCTTGAGCTTCTAAAGTTATGATCATATTCTTATACCTTTATTCTCATGTATTGCAAATATATCTCCCTTGTTTACTATTAATGATTACTTGAGCTCACCCCTTTCTTAGAAGTCTTTTTCCTAGGTTATAAAGAAATGTTTTATGGTGGAATTACAATGGGAAAGTCATTAGGTGATATGGTGAAGTTCTTTCACTAGGATATAATATTATGTTTTAATGTTTCTAAATACACAAAACTATTATCATCCTCGTGCATGTACTTTGGTAATGTGTTGAATATTAATAAAAATGTTCTAATATAAAGATATTTCTGGGTAGTTCATAGGATGAGAAAAACTTCATAGGATCCCTAGGGATATTTCAAAGAATATTTCAAGGGATTTCTATACGGATAAACCTAAGGTGTCATATATTTAAATGTAGGCTTCATGATTTAGTAAAATTATTAGTAATTTTTCTTGTTTAAGTGGTTTCCTGCTATTATATGTTTTTCTGACCCTATGATTAATGGTTTTTGTAAATAGTGTGAACTAGAGGAAACCAGGATCACATTTATTGTTTCATATGTGTAAAGTATTGTCATTATGAAAATAGATTTCCTATGTTGAGATCCCATGAAGCGAATCAATAATTTTTTATGAGTATTGGTTATACTATTGATGGTAAAGAGACCCCATATGAAATGTGAAAGGGTTCAGATGTTATAAAAGTGTTGTTTACATTAAACATAATAGGAATTATTAGATTGAGCTTGAGGAAAAATAATACATGAATCTTTTGTGATATTATTGGAAATTGGAATTGAGTAATAAGATGATTATGCATGATTAATAATTTATGAATAATATGGGATGATTTTGGTGTATATGTTTTGTAATTCAAGGATTATTTTATAAGAATCATTAAACATATAATAATTTTCAGTATAAGTTATTCATTAAGGATATAATAGGATTTGTTTATTATTGCGGATGACATAGAAAAGTGATTTAAGGGAAAGGTGATATTTTGATTAAGGTATGGTAACCCTTATTGTATTCCTGGTGATGAGATAATGATGTATGGATAAGATATAATGGATACGAATATGTAAATTTTTTGGTCATGATTATCTTAGAACTGATCAAGGAATTGGTGAAAACGTGGTTTAGGCAATCATTGATGATGTTTACTAATTTTTTTATTTATGGAGTATATCCAATATACATTAGAATAAGGAAACAAGCATGATTTCAATAATAGTTTATGGTAATTTAGGTTATTACCATGTTTCAATACGATAAATTAATAAGGTATTCACATGTTTGGTTTGTGGAAAATAAGAGATATCTTATTATATATGGGGGATCAATTTTAAGATTATTTTAAATGAAGTAACATTTTTATAATGTTTTGGAATTTATCAGAAGGGTTATAAGGATAACCATTTATAAAATGGTTTCTATTAAAATTCAGATGAGTTTTTAGAGATTAATAAATTATCTCAATATATGAGGATTTTTTCATATTGGATGACATGAGATATCCTTTTTTTTATAAATACAGATAGAGTGCCCTATCATTCTATTTATGGATCATGTGATCTTTTAATGCTTCAGGAATGAAAAATTGACATTCATTTATTAGAATAATAGATGATGTCATAACTTGTTTTAGGAATAAAAAAGGGAGAGGTTTCCCAAAAATAATGTAAGTATATATTTTCATGAAAATTATTCAACATTATGAATAAGGGTCTTGAAATAAACTGGGGTCCAGTTATCATAATTTTTATGATAAAATGACCGTTTTCAACCCTCTTTGGGTTATTGAGTTGTGATTGTTAACTTTATCCTAACTATGTTCTCTATTACTCTCCTTCATAAGTGTATAGTTAGATTTATATTCCATTTCCATCTTCTTAATTTCCACCTTTGTTTTCATAAGTGGAATCCTAGTTATGAGTTACTACGTGGAACCATTAGCATTCTAACATTTCTTTCTTAATGAATGTTTTATTATTTATTATTAAAATGTGGTATTATATGAAGTTAACTTTCAAGTATTAAACCATTTAAACCCATGTTTAATTTAGAGGGAGGAAATCATTTTAATGCGGGTATAATGTAACATGCTGAAATTTTGTGATTTTTTTGAATTAATATAATATTTTATGATATTTGTAAACATTGAATATAAATTTTTTATACAGAAACAATATTTATGTCTTGAATTATATGCACCAATAAGTAAATATTTCATTACACTCAGCACATAGTTTTGATTTAAATTCATGAAACATGATGTTTTTCACATGTTACACATAATACAAAGTCTCTTAGATATCTTATGTTACATGCAAGATAATGTTTTATTGAACTACAATATAATATTAATATTATTTTTAAAATAATTATCACCTAGAAATTATAATGGAAGATATTAATGAGATTGAATAAATTATGAATCTATGGTTTCCACATTTATATAAGATTGATAATTTGGTGAGAAATTAACTACATTTTAATATAAAAACCTTTTAAAAATACAAGAAATCAGTTACAAGAATACTATATTTATGTATTGAAAGAAGTTTTACCTCAATAAATTTGTTGAATAAATTTTGAAATTTTTTTAATTATATATATATTATGTTGAATTAACTATTTATCATTAATTTTACATTTTTCCTATACAAGTGATAAGAATAAATCAAATTTTATTAATAAGAAATGTATTTCTAGAAAGCTTTATGTTACCACCTTTTAATGGTGAACCCATTTTAAATATAAATTTTTTAAATTTTTTTGATTTTTATTTGAAAAAATAATCTTAATTTTTGAAATTGTTATATAAACATTTACCTCTGGTACATATTTGGTATTTTCATGTGATGTTTCATTTTTTGATGAATTGTTAAAACACTGAATTTTAATTCAAAATTACTTTTTCATTGAATTTATTTATATAGTTAAATTATATTTTAATTTTTTATTAATGAATAATAAGATCAATTATAAATAAATTAATCCAATTTACGTCATTTTAACCAATTTTACCTTGAAATTGGATATACAAACATTGCAGTCTTTTGGACATTTACTCTTTAAAAACATGGCATCCCATCTAATCCGTGAGAATAATTTTAAATTAATTTCAGACAAATATGTGATTATAATATGGAAATATAAATTCCATATTTGGAAATACAATAATTTCTAATTTCTAATAATGTCAACATATTTTTCTACAAAAATTTTTAGTAAAGGTAATTTAAATTAAATACAATAATTATGGTAAAAAAGGATTTCTTAGTGGTTAAACATTAACTTATTTGAAGAAATACCATTTAAACTTGTCCAAAAATTAATTAGATATCCTTATTTAGATCGTATCCATTATTTCATCAATAATTCACAATTACAGGAGAAACATGGTGTAATGAAAACCTTTCATTGATGTTTACCTTTTTATATTTAAAATAATTCCACTCCTCCTACACTATAAAAGGGGAAAGATACATTGGATTATCTATATCATAGCCATAGATGATAAAAAAAATATGTCATCTCAACCAAGTATACTCAATTTGTGTTGAAATAAAACCAAGTTAGTTCATTTGTGCAAACCATAAGGAATTTCCAAAAGAAGAGATTACACCCTTTCACAAGATCTTTTGTTTTATTTTCTTTATCTACCCCCTTAATTTTTATTAAACAAGGATTATAAAATAATATAAGTATCCTAAATATAATTTTATGTTATTATTATATTTTGTTCACCAAAACATAAAAACACTTCCATCAATTGGGAAACAAACTAATAGTATGTGTGTACGATGGACAACTGCCTCACAAAACGATGTCATTCGTTTCTACAATACAACCTCCCATGATTGGTCATTATGATCAAAATATGGTTTTTATAGTATATATATGATATTAATGATATCTTTTTTCAACTTTAATTTTTAAATAAAACATATCTATAATCTTTCAATTTTGTTTAAATACGATAACATCGTTTTTGGACGTGTGGACTTCTACCTCCTCAAATTGGTGTGATTTGTTCACACATTACATGAATCGTATTAAGGATGAGTTTAATAAACTTATATGATATATATATATATGAAATAATAATTCTACTATAATTATAATATATATATATATATACAAATATTTCATTTACTTTCTTTCAATAACATAATTAAAGTGTAGCAATGTTCATGTGTACATACGACCTACCGTCTCCATGAACGATGTATTCCATTTCATGTTTATATATTTTATACATTATTATAAATATTTATATAATTAATATATATGATATCAATATCATGTTTTAAATCATATATATAATTAAATCTTGATCTATGTAATTGGATCATGAATAACAAGTCAAAACAAATCCAAAAAACAAAGCGGATATTACCTAAAACGTAATATTAACAAGAAATTGTTAATAAATAGGTAATATAAAGTCATAATAAAATAATATATGGTATTATATATAATAATGTAGTTCATTGGTATATTTATAATAAAAATATATATATTATATAGGATGTTTTAACATGTATGAATAAAGTCGTGGCATAATGATTTAGGTAAGGGTTTTCTAATGTTGCTTTTATTTCCATTAGATATATGCTATATTCAGCCCTATTTTTTGTGGTTTATATAATGTCCTATGAAATTTTATATATTTAATTTCATTTATTGAACTATACTAAAATTTTAAATTGATGTTATTTTTTTTATGAATATAATGATTCTAATGTTTTACAGGTAGTAAGTGGATTCCAGTCTCACTTTTATTTTTTTGAGGCTTATTCCAAATTCACCACTTATATCATTTGAGTTGTGTATATACACATCACATGAATTTATTCCCTAATTTTTATAATTAAATGTAGGGTCATTTAAATATCCATGTTATGGTCTATTTATTATAGGTTTTACGGTTCAAAAGATACCTTAGCGATAAACAATTTTGTCTATATTTTCTTTCGTTGAGACACATGCCATGTTATGCACCTATATTCTTCTATGGTGTAGATAGTTCCCTTTGACATTTTTTATCTTGAATATACTACTTTAATGGTATTTCAATCTTCATGTAATTTGATTATCTCATGAATACTCTGATTTAATGTAACCAAGGTGGTAATAATTTATTGGTTCAATCTCATAATTTATTAAGATTGTTTACTATTATGAATCCATTTATGAACTTTTATTATCCATCTATCAAGAAAACTCTTGAGATTGATTTTATTCTGGTAATTCATGATATATTCATGTATTGGAACTATTTTCCCACTCTTTGGTACTTAATATATTCATGATGGTCTTTTTCATAACATATAACATTATATATCTCTTCGGATGAAAATTTCTATTCTTTCAAAACCATGTTTTCTAAAAATGGTTTTCAAAAATGTTTTATGTATAAAAAGTGATTTAAAAATTTTCAATATAATTTTAAATGATTTCATGGAAAATGGGTTTTAATATTTTTTCAATATTCTTTTATTTGTTTTTAAGGAAAATTGTTTCCATATGTTTTAATGATTCTTTTATATATCTTATAGAAAAGGGTTCTAAACATGATTTTAGGACATATTTCTATGTTTTCAATGCATTTTCAAACAAAATGGTTTTCAAAATAACTTTAGTATTCATTTATAATTTTTAAAATATATTTTTAAATTAAAATGTGTTAAAAATGCTCTATGTTCAAAAAATATCATAGTGGAAATAATTTTTTTCATAATAAATTACTAAAACGAAATTTTAAATATTTGATTATAAGAAATAGATTTTTTAAATGGTTTTATGAGAGTTATTTTCAATGAAATGTATTTTCTTTTATAAATGATCTATTTGATACATTAAAATAATTCATTATCTATTATGAAATATGTTGTGGTTGATTGTGCTTTATTAGGGATATTATCCAAGGGTACCATTCAGATTTTATACTCAATAGTTTATTTCTTAATGGAATGATTCTTATGACACCTATTTTGCTTCCTTGTGTTATATGATTTTAAAACATTCATATTTTCATGTATTATTCCTTGATAAAATTATAATAAGACCTATCTATTTTCTATAGGTAATGATTTGAGGAAATTTATATGATACCTATTTCATTTTGAGGGTTATGATATGATTTTTATGAAACCCATCTCTATTCTATGAGTCTTTATATGATGAATGTTTTATTATCTTCTATCACATGTATGTGTAATTTTATTTTGTGATGGGTGGGAACTATATCTCCCTCCAATGAATTGTGTAAATATTTTTATCTCATGGGTATGATAGGGATGGAATGAGAAGTTAACATAGTTCATTATGAATGGGAAAGAACAATGAGTTAACTCAGTTTCGTATGATAGGGATGGAATGAGGAGTGTTCTCGATTTAGTAATACATGGACGAAAAAAGAATTGAACATTATTCAGTAATATAGGTATTGAATGGTGTTTGTAACTGGTTCCATGATACTGGGCTGGGATGGGAAGTGATCCCAGTTCATTAATACAGGGGTAGAACAACATGTGAACCTAGTTCAGTAATATTGGGATGGAACTGGTAGTGAAACCGGTTATGTAAAGGACATTTTCTACTAATATGATCTTATTAGTAGTCATTGAATACTATAGAAATCATTGTATATGTCTTCAACAACTACATGACTTATTACTATGTTATGATTTCCTGGATTATTCTCCTGATTCCATTATGAGTCATGTCTCAAAAACTGCGAACATTTATTCCATGATTCATGGTTAAGATCATTGATGTGTAGGGTATGAGATTTTGAGGTTATGATCATATTATAATACCATTATTCTCATGCCATTCATACATATCTCCCTTTTTAACCCGTATTGAGAATCTAATCTCAACCATTTCATAGGTTTCCGTTCACCAGTAAAAGAATAAATGTTTTATGTATGAGTACGAAAGAATAATATATTTATGGGAGATGTTTAATAGATTACACTATGATATAGGATTATGCTTCCTAGTTTCCAAACACACTAAACTATTAGGGTCGTCAGGCATGTAAATTTGGAAGGTATTGAATATTCATAAAAATGATGTAATATCCATGTATGTTAACCCTGGGTCACTATATGTATGATGGTTGTTACAATAATATTTTGGTAGGTGTTGATGGATAGTGGAAACTAATCGAATTTATCTAAGAACCCCAGGGATACCATGATGTACCATGACTTGAGACATCATTACTAGTGACTAGTAATAATACAATTGATTGAGGGTTTTCTATCTCAGTGCCATATAGGCCATACAATCATGGAGGAACACCATATACATATTTATTTGTTGCAACCATTACCCATTACATTTTATAAATGGGATGAGATATACTTTTCTATTAGGATACCTTAGACTCCTAGGGGTAAATAAGTTATATGGGTGATTATTTACAGACTCAAGAAATCAAATTGTTTCTTACATATCCTGGAAATGATAAAGGCAGAGGATTTGAGGCACTTATTTGTATAGAAGATCATATGACTTTGTGATGAGTCATCAACAAACATATCAGATAGAGACAATCACATTACAACCCAGTTCTAGATTGAATTTCATTCTAGTATTGGTTCATGTATAATAATAAAAATGTTGATGGATTGATTGAGCGGGGCACTTAGATTCATGAAGACATGATCCGAGTATTTGTGAATGAATTTAGTGGATCATGGAATAAATATATTCAATTTGTATAATTTTACTAAAACAATACTTATTAGGCTATGATCTGGATGATTCCATTTGATGCAGTTTATGGGAGGCCTTTCAGGTTGAATCCTTGTTGTATAGAGGATAGAGAATAGTCCATGGATGGATAGAACATTATTTAGGAGATGCTAAATACATATATTTAATCGAAAAGTTGTTAATAATATTTCATAATCAATAAAAATATTATACTAACTAGAATATTTATCTATTTTTATTTGAGTTACGTGATCATGTGCTTCTTATATATTCCCCATGTATGGGAAAATAGCTCTTGGGGATGTAGAGTATGTTAGCACATTCTTATGTCAGGCCACATCAAATTGTGGATCGACTCAGGAAGTTGTATTATCATTTGGAGTATCCTTATTTTTTGAAATCTATCCATGATTTGTTCTATCATTCCTAACTAATGAATTATTAGTTGGATCATTCCCTCTATATTGAGTCAGGGGAATTTGAGATTAAACCAAACAACTTAGTATTTGAGAGGCATGTTCAGATAGTAGACCGATGAGATAAGGTGATGCATGGTGAGATGATCACAATAGTATTTTTAGATGATTGTGTGGTTTGGAAAATGATGATTTAAAGGAGTAAGAGTCCTAATTGATATAGAAATTGCATCATATATTCATAGATTCATGTTGACGCTCCTTTCGTCACAGAATCTAAAGATCGGAAAAGGGGAATATCTGAGCATAAAGAGATTCATCCTTTGATGAAACATCAAAAATCGACAAAGGGATGAACAAGGAGAACATTTCCCATAGGTCGCGCAAGTTCCCTCATGGTCGCGCAAGTACACTTGCGCGCCGCCTAGTGGTCGTGCAAGTACTTGCGCGACGCCTTATGGTCATGCAAGTGACTTGCGCGACCTAAGTGATAACCGCCCGGTAACCGCCCGGGGTCTTCTTTTGCCTATAAATAGACCCTGTGGGTCCCCCATTCGAGAGTATCTTTTTCCAGAAACTCGGATTGAAGCTCCCGACGCCCAAGTCTCTTCTCAACGCTTCAGGAACACTTCTAAGGTAATTTCTTACCTAGAACGGAAGATCTAAAGAGAAGAAGGAAGGCCTAAGTGTTGAAACTTATCAAACATTTGCACGCCGACTTATTTCCTTCAATATAACTTGCGCGTCCTTTTCTGGAAGAACCTCGAGAACATTCTAAAGGGTTTTAAAAAGATTCTCTCAAGTATTTCATTGCTGGTTGAAAATCGCGGAAGTACACTATGTGTCGCGCAGGTATACCTGTGCGACCAACACTTGCGCGCCCACGGAAGACTTTCGCGCCTTGCAAGACTTGTGCGCCCCTATCTTTTTGTGTGCCCATCTTGCCCATTTTTACCCCTCTTAAGCCATTTCACCTTTCCTTTTCAAGATTCAGTCTTCAAGACATTCTTCAAAGCAGTTTATGGCATGATTTCTTGATTTGACTTTCTTATCTGAAAGGAATTATGTGGAATCTCTCTCAAAGTCTAGTGATTTAAATATCCTTATGTCACTAAAATACGGAGAGTTCATTCATTCAACCTCATCCTTTAAGATGAGAGAATCTTAACCTGGGTCTCCTTTTCAAGAATAATCCCCAGTTATAAAACCTTTAATCCGGTCATCTTCCTCAGGAGTAAGCCCCAAATTCTTAAAGATCCCAATCTTGGGCATCCTCCTCAGGAGTAAGGCCCAATCATAATTCTTTAACTTGGGAATCCTTCTTAGGAGTAAGCCCCAACCTCAAATATGGGCATCCTCCTCAGGAATAAGCCCCAAACCTTACCCTGGGTCTCCTTTTTCAGGAATAAGACTCAGTCATAACCTTGGGTCTCCTTTTCAGGAATAAGCCCCAAGTCCCCTTAAATTTCTCTTAACCAGTCATAATCCAACATTGATTTGGGTTTCCTTTTCAGGAGTACAACCCAATCATAAGTCCCCTCCTAACTTGGGCATCCTCCTTAGGAGTAATCCCCAAGATTAGAGTATTCAAATCTCCATGAAGCACATATAACTTTATGGACCCTGTTCATGGATTTTCTCCCTAAAAGTAAATCCTAAACCTTCATCTATCTGGGCAGTCATCCATATATAAGCCCCAAAAAAATTCTTATGATTGCATCTTTCATGGCACAATTGTCTAAATTTTACCAATACCTCTTGTTTCTCACACCGAGCATGACTCACGTGAGCTTAGAGTGTAAAAGTAATTATGACATTCTTCTTTGATCCATCAATCATAAACATCATACTCCATCACTCGAACTACGTGGGTTATGATTCCTTTTCCAAAACAAAGGATACGTAGGTAGCCCATTTATGGGTTCGATCCCAACATTGAAATAATCCCTGTCCTTCTGAATGACGATAAACTTCAAGTGCCCACTGAGTGGCTTTAAAACCAGCCCGGTCATCATAATGACCAAGAGACTTTTATATAAATGTTTTGAAGGATACCATTGACCAAGAATCTCTAAACAGATATAGATGATTATCTATTGATTAAGAACCTCGAATACATATAAAATATTCTCTAAATTTCTTGCATATTTAATCATTGATTGTTAAAACTAAAGGAAAGCACATTTTATACTTGGTAATGTAATAAGGATTCACGAACATAACTTAAATCTATAAAGAGAGTCCCGGAGTAGATAATAATTCCCCTCAAAAAGGTGTGATGAGTCCGACCTCCCATCCTCTCGACCAATGCAAATTCCTAAGCCTCATTAGTCCACAAGCTAATGAGCGCCTGCCTTTGGAAAGTAGGTCCAAACGGATGTGGAATCATTCGATGTTTCCGGTTCTACGAACAAACCCGTTAGAAACCTATCGGAACGTTTGAATCTCCCGTCGAGGAGGTCATCCCCGGATTCCGTACGAAACAAAAAATGGTGAACCCGACGTGAATCCTTAACCAAGTTAAAGTGATGTTATTCTTATTTGTTAGGCCCCTTGGGCCAACAAAGCAATCATTGACATGTGCTCATCCAAAAGATGCAGTGGCCGGATTCATCTTGATTATGTCTGTTACATGGAACAGGCACTCTTTTCTCAAGATCTTCTGAAATGGCTTTCCTTAAATTCACCCCTGTGAATACTGCTGCAGTGAACACCTCTATTGTGAGGTCTACTGCTGTGAAAACCAATGCTGCTACTCCTGCTGGAACGTCATCCGCTCTGAGGATGACATCACCAACTCAGCGTCTTCAACGCTGTGTTTATAATGCACTGGTTACGGAGTACTGTCGCAACAGTACTATCCCATCTCTGGAGGCCGCTCGTCAAGCCCTCCAAGTTAACAATCCTACCTGGTCATCCGGACAACGGCGGCCAGCAATCAAGAAGCAGGCGGTGCTGACTACCGTCTCCAACCGTTACGGGTCGTTATCCCCGGAACGCAATTTCTATTCACTCCCTTACTCTGAGGAAGTGAATGAGCATGTCCTGCAGGACCTTAATTCAAAAAGACAGGAGTCCTTCTCAAGGGCTCCCATCAACAATCGCCGCCAGACTCGTGCGGTAGTGCGCCCTCAACATGATGAGGGTACCGACTCCAGGCATTCAGCTCAGGTTCCCCGAACCCGAGCAGGAAAGATGAACCGCCAGAGACGGAATCCGGTTAATAATAAGCAGGTTGTCATCCCTGCCATCTTCGGAAAAGTCCACCAACCTAACTTGGTGGCAAACAACGAGCAGGAATACACACCTATTCATTTTAATTCCGTTGTCCAGCAGACTCGTCTGACAGCATCAAGCCTATCCCGCCAGGCAATTCCGGCGGAGTACCATAGGCAGGAACATGCACCTCCTTATACATCACCAGTTAGTCAGCAAGCTCGTCTGACTACATATGATGGATCTCGTCAACTGCGTTTGGCGAAGTGTAATCAGCAGGCACATACACCTGCTAATACTAATCAGGCCTACCAACATTCTCGCTTGGTAGCCACCGGAGAAGTCAGTCGGAAAGTCCCGACGACAAACAGGAGGCAGACTCAACTCTCTGCCTCCACACTTGAGTACTGTCAGGATTCACTAACAAGAAAATGAGGACAGGAGCAGGCACATAAACCTACTCCAAGCTCGGAATGGACATATATCCCCGTTCCGGTGGGTGAAGTCACCAAACATATTTTGTCAATGGTGAAAGAGCAGAAGAAAATTCCTGCTCATATTCTGGATGCTTGCCAGGATATCATAACAGCTTCAGCATCATCTCAGGGACAGACACATAAATCTATCCCTAGCAATTGAGTGACACATCAACGATTCACTCCGGAACAGACACACACATCTGTTCCAGTCCAAGAGGGTTATGGGGCATACTCCCCCATATCATATGGACAACCAAGTCAGGAACATACACCTGATTTGAGTGGAGATCATCAGCCTAACCTGAACATCTTTCCTGATCAGGCACATACACCTGCTCAGAGCAATCACTTTCGTCATCAAGTGGTTTCTAAAGTGAGTAAGAAGGCATATAAGAAAAAGATCTGCCCAGCACAGTCAGGAGATCAAAGGCCAATCAGCAACAAGGCCTTGCTCGATGCTGGAGTTCTTGAAGCCCTCAGACATTTATCTGTCGGAATTCAAGATTCTACTCCCTCAGTTACCAATAACGGGAACATTAATTCTAATGGTCTTCAACAGACACTTCCCCATGAAGACTTACTTCATGAAAATTCGGTCAATCTTGAAGTTTCTTCTTCAGATGAGAGCCACAGAAACCCTCTGTGTGGTCAGAAGGCCAAGGAGCAAGAGATTTCATCTTTTGCTGTAACCCATCATGACGGTCCTCCTCATGGTGATGAACTTCGCTGCGAAAGTTCTCTCTATAGTAGTGATTCACATTGTCTCGAAAATTCTTCAGAAGCAAATGTAGTGACGAGAAAGCCCTCCTATCTCGAGGCACTTGCAAACGTAAAACCAGTCATGTTTGATGCTTTACTATCGGCAGGTGAAACTCTTTCTCCATCAGAATATAGCCTGGGGTTCAGGTTATTCTCCGAACCATCCCTGGGTCATTCATCTTCCAGCATTAATAGTGATTTCTCTACCAATCTTGTTGAATCCGATGAAGCAACAAGGAAACACCAACTCTGGTCCAAACAGGTAGAAGAATCTTCATTTAATGATAAAGAGGAAATGTTGAACATGAGGAAATAACTGGCAAAAGGTGAAGTACCAGTCATGTTTTGGCCTTTGGCTGACTCCCAGTACGACATTCCAAAGATGTTGATGGATGATGGAATCCATTATATTTGTCTCAACATATGGAAAACTCTTTGTCAATTAAAGAAGAAGGTATTATCTTACGATGAATATGAAAATCATCTTAAGATAATAGAAGGGTTACAACGCCAGATTGATTTGGCATCTCTATCAGTCTCTCGGTATCCGAAGGCTGAAAAGCAACAGAGAACCCTTCAACGTTCATGCCTTGGCGCACTAAGAAGATTGCGTCAGTTAATTGCCAATGCTCCATCTGATGTTCATATCAGAGGATGGGGTGTTCACGGAGCACTACATTTCACAGTGCTTTTTGGTCAGCAAAGCCCGCCGAAAATGGTCTCATGCAATGTTATTGCCCATGGCCGGCCACAGTCAATGGGCTTTGTTCATAATCAAAAGCTTTCTCAAGAACAGGCTTCAACTAGTTCCTCTCAAAATCAAGTATATAGAGAACATGTTGTTGAATTTCTCCTACATCAAGCAGGCGAAAATATTGCACAAGCCTCTCAACTGGAGCAAACACGTCATCAAATGACAGAAGTTTCAGAAATCATCCAACGGTCTGTTGAACCAGGTGATAAAAGTGGATACAGGTTAATGCATCCAGCTAATTTCAGAACCAAGATTCGCAAGATCAAGAGATATTTTAAGAAGATCTCAGACATAGCATGTCAAGAGACACCCCAGCTTTGCCAGACTGGGGACTTCTCTAACCCAACCCTCAGAGTCAACGAATGGGATTCGAGGAGTTGAGCGGAAGCAGCAGGAACATCCCCAGTCCACCGGACTGGGGAATTTTTCAAATCCTCAATCCCTCCCTCAGAGAAAATCAGTATTCTCTCGATTAGGGAATAAGCATCAAGAGGAACGAAGAGCCAAGCTGTCAGGAGATTCTCTCCAAGTGACGGTTCTCCAAGAAATTCCTGAGGGATCAAGTCAACGGAATGCCATGTCTCATCATGGACATGGAAGGAGACAATATCACAGAAATGCTGATAGAAAGGATTCCATGCAATATGCATCCATTAATGTCATCAATGTCGTTGCTGCGGATTCACCAGATGAGGCTCAATCAGATGGATCAGACGAAGAGGTTCCTGCTCAAGAAGTTGCGCACACAGACCAAAATGAAGAAGGTGTGCGCAAACGTAATCAAAGGCTTACCCAAAATCTGGGTATTCCTTCAAGTAACCCACTTCCCCCTCTCCGTAAAGGATCCAATACGGGGAAAGGATGGAATCAGGTTACTTCTCACCCTTCCTCTGAAGGAGGTCAATCGCTCTCATTAGAGCAATGGTTTGCACAACAGGAGGAAGAAATGAAAGAATTAATAAGGTTGAATGTAGAACTACTTCAGAGTAGTCTTCTTCTTAAGAAAGCTGAAGTCTGACAGCCGAAGGAATTTGTTGTAACTACTGAGATGGATCAAGAATATCCTCCTTTATCAGTACACCCACAGAGGTCTAATCCTACGAGTCAAACGCAACAACGGTTGGCAGCACTACCATCAATTGCAGCACCAACCACCACGTCTGTCCAAGCTCCATTCATTGCACCTACCCAAAACCAAGTTCAACCTGACGTTTCTCAAAAGTTAATAACTACTATTGAGTCATTAACAGCTCGGTTAGAAACTATGGAAGGGAAACGGGCGCAAGTTCAACCTGAAAAGAAAGTTTACCCTGAATGGGTAGATTCAATTTCTCCTCCATCCAGTTTTGGAAACCCTATTTTCCCTACATTCAATGGATCAGGCGACCCTGAACAACATTTGACGCATTACGTGTCTTGTTGTGATCCTATGATGGGAACTCCAGAGCAGCAAGAAGCAGTGAAACTCAGATGCTTCGTGCGAACCTTGAAAGGACCAGCTTTTGTCTGGTATACAAGCTTGCAATCCCGGTCAGTCATCGGATGTGAGGATCTTCGTGAAAAATTCCTTCTTCAGTTTAGCTCAACTTTTCCAAAAACGACAGTTTTCGATCTTAAAAACTGCACGCAAAGGGAGAATGAAAGAGTATCTGATTTCATTGCTCGTTGTAAGGTATTAACGTATTCCTTGAGTTTAGCACTCCCTCAGGAGTAATTGTTGCCAATCTGTGTGGCAAATTTGCATGAAGAATTAGGCACGCCATTGATCCCTGTGAAATACAAAGGAGGGTTTCGAGACCTTACTTCAATCGCTCAACAGATTGAAGATTCCCTTATACAGGCTAAGGTTAAATCTCGTGTAATTCCATCAGCTCCAGGAAAAGAATGGGTAAAGCAGAAACTGCTATAGTTATGCTTAAACAGGCACTTGTACCTATTTCTACTTCAAAACCTTCATCTTCTCGAAGGGCTCCACCTCCTGAACGCCAACAACAAAGGTTGTTTCGTCTAAATGATCAAAAAGATCAACGACGAAAACAATTTTAGGATATGAAGAGTAAAACATACTCTTTCCGAAGTGAACAAGTTCCTGGTTACTTCATTTTGCCTCTGGAAAATAATTTGGTTCAATTACCAGTGCCGGAGAGGCCAAACAAGGAAGGAGATGAAGACCGTCCCAATTATTGTCCCTTTCATCAAATGTTGGGGCATCCCATCCAGGAGTGTTTTGTCTTTAAAGACCTCCTTCAAAATATGGTTGACTTGGGACAAGTCAAATTGAAGGGTTCTTCATCTCATGAAGCGTGTATTACCGCTACAGATCCAGAAGAAGGAGGCGAGTGGCAGGAAGTCAAAAGCAAAACTGCGAAAAAATATGATGATTGGATGGTCAGAATGACAATCAATCGGACCCATTCCATTTTGCGAACACAATTGAAGAAGCCAATTGTGTCTCCTACAAAAGTTGCAGTAAAGCCTCCATCAAAAGATAAATCCTCAAAAGGTCAGCGCAATTCAAAGAAGAAAGAGGAATCAGGAGAAGATGAGTATGTATCAAAGCCTAAATTGTCTTTGACTCTGGCAGATTTCATGCCATCTACTTCAAAGCCACGGGCACCGTCCCACCAAACGGCACAGCCTAAACAGGCTAACCAGGCAGAGTCTTTATCAGACGAAGAGTTAATCTTTGGTTCTGTTAATATGATTCAATTAACAGATTCATATTCCAGTCTTGATGAGCCTGAATTCCCTGTGTCAAATAAGGGAACCCGAGGAAGTTCTAGAGGTTCAGGATATAGGGGAAGACGTGGATCTTTCCAAAGTCACTACTCTAATTCCACCCCTGCTAGCACTGTATATGCAGCGGAAACTCGTGGTAGAGCCCTTCAGCGAGCTCAAAAAGAACAAGCAAGTTCTTCTGCCAATGACCAACTCAGTTTCGGCACAGTTATTTTGGAAGACCGATTAAAAGTTACATCTTCTTTATCTCAACAAGTAAATGGATCTAATCAGTCTAATTTTCCAAAACCAAGGATGTTGCCAACTTCAATACAAGATGCATCAGCTTCCAAAGCATCTGCTTCCAAGGTACCTGCTAAACCGCATATTCCTATTGGGAAACGCAGACCTCTTGATCAAAAGTATGATATATTGAAACCCTTGGCCCAAGTACCATCCATGTTATCAATTTTGGATGCTATGAATCTGTCAAGAGATCTTCGGGAAGCACTCATTGAAGCTTTCTCAAGTCCTCAAGAGTTTGAAGGTGAAATTTCTGCAGCTAAAATCTATCACATAGAGAATAATCCTGCGGAATGCCATGCGGTAATATCTTTTACTGATAAAGATGAAGATGATGTTGTGCATGGGCACATAAAACCTTTGTACTTATCTGGAAAAGTCAATGGTATAGATGTTCGAAGAGCTTTCATTGACAATGGTTCAGGAGTCAACCTCATGCCAATTCGCAAACTTCGTCGCTTGGGCCTCACGAAATCTGATTTATCTCCTTCTACCATGATGTTGCAAGGATATGATAAAAATGAACAAGAACCACCGGGAGAAGTTACGCTCAGAACTCAGTTTGGAGATCTTGTTTCCAATTCGGATTTCATGATTGTTGATCAAGACTCAGCTTTCAATATCTTGCTTAGAAGACCCTGGCTACATCAGCATGCAACTATTCCGTCATCATACCATCAATGTCTCAAATACTGTTTCGATGGTCAAGTTGGAACATTGTATGGTGATAAGGCCCCGTTCAAGACATGTGAGTTTCAATACATTGAGGCGGAATTTTATCACATGAAGGGAAGAGAAAAATCTACAATGAAAAAAAATACCAAAATTAATGCTCCGTATGGTTTGGAAAAAATCCCAATAAATCCATTTTCACATGTGAGTACAGATTATGTGTTACCTATTAGTCAAATTGAAAAAATAGGACCAAATCAAAATACTCTTATGGAAAGATCCATAATGTCAATTACGGCAATCGAGCCAGACAACATGGGAGAAATTGGTAACTTACCAAGCAGTGATGAAAGCATAAGTGGTGACGTTTTCATTTCGTCTGCTGAAATCCAACAAGTATATACTTCTCTAATCAGGCCAGAAGAAGTTATAGAAACACCATAGGTGAATATTGATGTCGATTCTCAATCCATCATCTCCTCTTTATTTCCCAAAGAAGTCCCTTTATCATCAATAGGGTCGGAAATGGAAGCTTCTTCTTCAAAATGTGAAAATTTTGACATTTCTTATGATCATGAGAATTTTGTTTTTTCATCTACTTTGCATGTAGAAACGGAAGAAATAACACATGATGAAGAGGAAGAGGAAGATAATAGAGATGCTCCTCCAGCATTTGAAGAGGGTATCTCTACCACTGTGGATGATCTCAGAGAAGTAAATCTGGGTACAGAGAAAGATCCACACCCCACTTTAATTAGTGCGTCCATGACCCTTGAAGAACAAGAGATGTATATTTCTTTTCTAAAGCAAAATAAAGATATTTTTGCTTGGAATTATACATAGATGCCTGGCCTTGATCCTGATGTTGCCACCCATCATTTGGGTTTTCCAAAAGAACATCGAGGATTCAAGCAAGCCGCGAGAAGAACACACCCAACCTATCCTTCCAAAATCGAGGCTGAAGTGGATAAGCTTATCAAAGATAAAATCGTCAGAGAAGTTCAATATCCCATGTGGTTGGCTAATATTGTCCCTGTAAAGAAGAAGAACAGAAAAATTAGGGTTTGCATCGATTTCAGAGATCTTAATCGGTATTGTCCTAAAGATGATTTCCCAGTTCCGATTACAGAACTCTTAATTGATGCGACGGCTGGCTATGAATTACTTTCTTTCATGTATGGATATTCTGGATATAATCAGATCCAAATGGCCCCAGAAGATGAGGAATATATAGCCTTCAGAGCTCCTCAAGGTGTGTTTTGATATCGGGTGATGCCCTTTGGTTTAAAGAATGCAGGAGCAACATATCAACACGCCATGCATCGTATCTTCAAACCATTTCTAGGGAAGTTTGTTGAATGCTATGTAGATGATTTGGTGGTTAAATCCAAACAACGTTTTGATCACTTGGCTGATTTGGAAGTCGTATTCCACAAGCTTCGACAACATAATTTGAAGATGAACCCCTTAAAATGTGCTTTTGGGGTAACATCAGGAAAATTCCTCAGCTTTGTTGTATGCCATCATGGTATTGAAGTCGATCCTGAGAAGACCAAATCAATCCTTGGTATGTCACCTCCTCAGAATTTTAAAGAATTAAGAGGACTTCAAGGACACTTAGCCTATATTCGGCGTTTCATCGCCAATTTGGCAGGCAAAAGTTTACCCTTTACCAAATTATTGAAGAAAGGAGTCACTTACCAGTGGACTGAATAATGTCAAGAAGAATTTGATGTTCTCAAAAAATACCTCTTCAGTCCACCAGTACTCATGCCACCTGTTGAGGGTAGGCCTCTTATCCTCTATGTGACAGCTTTAGAGCGATCATTGGGTGCCTTTATCGCTCAAAATAATGATGATGGGAATGAAAATAGTCTCTACTATCTCAGTAGAACTATGCTTGAAGAAGAAACCCGGTATTTGAGTATTGAAAAGTGCTGCCTAGCATTAATCTTTGCAGTTCAGAAACTGAGACATTACCTGCAACATCACGAGGTCCAATTGGTATCTCGTAATAATCCGCTCAAATTCATCCTTAGTCGTCCAATGCTTATAGGACGTCTGGCAAGATGGGCGGTTATTCTACAGTAGTTCGACATTCAGTATGTGTCTCAAAAGGCAATTAAGGGCCAAGCTCTGGCTGATTTCCTGGCTGAACATCCTTCAGTGGAAGACACGTATTCAGATATCGAACTCCCTGATGAGGAAGTTTTCTCTATTCAAGAGAGTCCTCAATCATGGGAAATGTATTTTGATGGTGCTTCAAGAAGTCCAACAGGGAAGAAAATGGAAAATCCTAAATTCAACAAAGTTGGTTTAGGAATTGTGCTCATTTCTCCAGATAAGGCAGTGTTACCTTATTCCTTTTTGTTATGGGAAGGTGGTACCAATAATAAAGCTGAATACCAAGCTCTCATTACAGGCTTGGAGTTAGCGCTTCAAGCACAAGTGAATCACTTAAAGGTGAAAGGTGATTCAGACCTGGTAATCAAACAAGTCAATGGGGATTATGCCATCAGAAAAGAAGAATTAATCCCTTTGTATGATTACGTCAGAGAGTTAATGTCGGAATTCCCTTCAGAACCGACATTTTCTTATGTCCCAAGATCACAAAATTCTCAAGCTGATGCAATGGCTAATATAGCCACAACTTTAGCAGATCCAAATCGGGACGAACCAACCATCTGTATTGCCCACCGTCGTGAAATTTCACCTTATGTTCAAGTCAGAACAGAGGAAATTAATGAAATTAGTCCCATTCCTGAACTGTATGGTCATACTACAGGATGGATATCACCTATCAAGGAATACCATCAAAATGGAACACTTCCACCTGATAGAGCCGAGAAAGAACAAATTCGGCGACGTGTGGTCAATTTTACTCTTTATGATGGTCCAAACCACCTCGAGAAAATTCTCTACAAACGAGGTTTTTATGGAGTTTTCTTCACATGTATTGATGGTGAAGAGACAATGGCTATCATAAATGAAGTGCATGCAGGGGTCTGTGGTGCCCACCAGTCTGGACACAGACTGTCTGATCAAATTCGAAGGCTTGGATACTTCTGGCCTTCAATGATACAAGATTGTGTTAATTTCACAAAGAAGTGTCATTCATGCCAAGTATATGCCAACTTCATTCATCAACCTCCAGAGTTTCTTCATACAGCTAAATACTCATGGCCATTTTCCACATGGGGAATGGATGTGGTGGGACCTTACCCTTCAGCTACGGCCAAGCAGTTCAAGTACATTTTACTACTACAGATTTCTTTTCCAAATGGGCAGAGGCAGTACCTCTCAAAGAAGTCAGTTCTAAATGCATTTTTAGCTTCATCAAGTCTAACATCATTACTAGATTTGGTGTCCCTCATACCATATTGACGGACAACGGCACCAACTTCTGTTCTTCTGAGGTAAAGAAATTGTATCAAGAATACAACATTAAGTCCAACCATTCATCTCGATATCATGCAGCGGCTAATGGCCAGATAGAGGCCTTCAACAAGACTCTTTCAAATATACTGCAAAAGATGGTGGATAAAGATAAGAGGTCATGGCCTGATAAACTCTTTCATGCTTTATGGGCTTATCGGACTACCACTCGCAATGCAACGCGGTCAACTCCATATTCATTGGTATATGGAACAGAAGCAGTCTTGCCAATTGAAGTTCAATTTCCATCACTCAGAATAGCCATTTGTGATCAGTTATCTACAGATGATCAATCCCAAAAGCGGTTGAATGAATTGGAACATTTAGATGAGAACAGATTGTGCACTTTGCACCACTTGGAAATCTATCAGAATCAGATAGCACGAGCTTTTAACAAAAAAGTTCGTCTTCGTTCATTCATTCAGGGAGAATTGGTATTGGTTCTCAGAGCACCAATGATACCAGGAAAGAAGCCTCCCAAGCTTGAACCAAAATGGGAAGGACCTTATTCAATACATAAGGTCTACTCCAATGGAGCGTATTCTCTGATCTCAATGGATGGAGAACACATCACGACTCCAACTAATGCCAGATTTCTGAAGAAGTATTTTTTATAAACACAAAATATTGTTCCCAGATCCAAAACAATCACATTTGTTCATATTATGTCCGAGATGACATTAAACTATATTTTGTCCTGGCAACATGACATTAAACTGTGTGGCACATTCATCGTCCAGCATGACGTTAAATTGTGTTAGTTCCCTTATCGTCCAACATGACGTTAAACTGTCACATTGGTTACTATTATGTCCGAGATGACATTAAACTATATTTTGTCCTGGAAACATGACATTAAACTGTGTGGCACTTCCAACGCCTAGCATGACGATAAACTGTAAAAAGTCCCCAAAACTGATATCCTCAAATTGGTTCACCTTAGTCCTAACTACATGACTTTAAACTGTACAGCACCAGTTCGTCCTTGCTATATGACGTTAAACTATACAGCAATGGTCCAGTATGACTTTAAACTGCAACTTCGTCCCACACGACATTAAACTGTGAAAAAGATTCCTAAACCGTCCAGCATGACCTTAAACTGCATCATCCCTGGTCCATGTATATGACCATAAACTATTTTCAAATCCTTTATGTCCAGCAAGACGTTAAACTGTGACGTCCTAACTACATGACGCTAAATTGTATAAAAGTCCCTCACATCCGGAAAGACGTTAAACTATATAATCTCAAAAGTCCAGTATGACATTAAACTGCATCATTCACGGTCCATGCATATGACCTTAAACTATTCGCACTTTCGTCCGACATGTCATTAAAATGGTACACTCTTTTGTCCTTACTGCATGACATTAAACTGCACAGTCCCCCTTTCGTCCAATATGACGTTAAACTGTATTGTCCCCATCATCCTAACTACATGACGCTAAACTGTACAGAAAGTCCTTGATATGTCCTACATGACATTAAACTGTTATTTTGTCCCTGCTACATGACACTAAACTGTGCAGCACCAATAGTCCTAACTGCAAGACTTTAAACTGCATAGTCCCTTTTTTTATGTCCTACATGACATTAAACTATGCATCGTTAAGGTTGTTATTACCTCTTGTTTCTCACACCGAGTATGACTCACGTGAGCTTAGAGAAAACATCACCCATAACATTCCATTTGGACCACTAACCATGTGTAAGTCCCAACAATATTTTTTTTATTATTATTAGATCATTGTCCACAAGAACAACTTGATCATTAATTCATTCTTTAATTGAACTACACGGACTTTGATCCTCGCCCTCTAGGCTGGGTATGTAGGCAACCTCCCAGGGTTCAAGCCCAAAAAATAATATCTTCACATCGGTTCACCACCACCTTATATGATGTTGATTTGTGAAACCGCCCCTGGAATCAATATCTTTACATTGATTCACTTTCTTCCTTGTTATATGACGTTAAACTATACAACACTTTTGTCCGGTACGACAATAAACTACAATATTCTTTGATTTCCTCATTTGAGAAGGAACCATTATTGACATCGATTTTTTTTAAAATCATGTTTCATTTTCAAAAGACACGTGCATACATGGTAATGCCTAAACTTTTTATCTCAGCTTAAACCATCATTACACTAAAGTCCCCTTTCACCCTTCACATGTACGAACCAAATTTGTACAAAGGGTATTTCTAGAACTACGTGGACATGATTCCCATCCTTATGGGATACTTAGGAACAATCGAGTGTCCCTCGAATCCAGTCCCAAGTCTTTTGGGCCTAACCCCAAATTTCACTTTCAGTCCCTTGGATGAAAATTCCTCATGATAACACACACTGTGTATTCATTATTATGGTCCGAATTCTATGACCCTAAACTAAGATCACTCATACTTTCGTCCTGAATGACGTTAAACTGCATTTTAAGAACTACGTATGGCTTGATTCTCATTCTTATGAGATACGTAGTGAAGTCCAAGTTTCAATTCAGGACCCAGCCACAACATGATTATGGTTTTCATTGACCTATGTATCTCTATATACATCGGACAATACCCATCTTTATGTGTTATAATCCTAACCTTAAATATTTTCAGATCTTCATAACCGTTTTCATGACTTCTAGTCACAAAAATGTCAAACTTCTGAGAATTCTTTTGCTTGACTATGCAACACGTGCCCATAGGTGGCCTTGCATAAACAGTCCACATAACAGACTTGTCAGCCAAAAGATGCTATTCATTTGACCATGCAGCCAATGCCCATAGGTGGCCCTGCATATTTCAACCCCCTAACGGGTTTTGTTAAAAAATAGTAACTTCATTCTTGGGAAGAATGCCTCTTTTGTCATTATTTGTCTTAAAAAACAATATGTTGGGATCCGCAAAAAAATAGCCATCCTTAACATATTTTTCCCATATCCTTTTTCATGATCTGAAAGTATTCAAGTCTATGGTTTATTCTTCTTCCCTATGTTTGGGTCAGACCTTCGTAGGAGTGATATTCATCCAGTTCTTCGATATTCTTGTTTGGAAATATCTTCTCCATATTCAAGTACCTCTTTCCATACAATAAACTCTATGCTTTAGAAAATTTGAATCTCCATAAACTTTCACTGGATTTTAGCACTAGGAAAGTAAATTTCTGGGAGTTCTTTTGCCTGACTATGCAGCACGTGCCCATAGGTGGCCTTGCATAAACAGTCCACATAACATACATGTCATCCAAAAGATGCTATTTTATTTGACC
This sequence comes from Viscum album, assembly GCA_963277665.1. Classification (NCBI taxonomy): domain Eukaryota; kingdom Viridiplantae; phylum Streptophyta; class Magnoliopsida; order Santalales; family Viscaceae; genus Viscum; species Viscum album. The sequence goes on from OY728155.1 coordinate 1,992,535,888, forward strand.
ATGCAGCCAATGCCCATAGGTGGCCCTGCATATTTCAACCCCCTAACGGGTTTTGTTAAATAATAGTAACTTCATTCTTGGAAACTACTTCTTCTAATGCCTTTTAGCTCTTTTTCATATCATTCCTCAGATTCAAATATTCTTAAGCCATAGTTTACATTTTTTCCCTCATACATGAGTTTGGTAATATGTTTTCAGATAAATTGTCAAGGAATTGAATCCATTTTTAATCCATTTTCGGTCAAAGCTATTTCGACCTTAAACATTAGCCCCTTTCTGTCCGGCATGCATGACTTTAAACTGCCCATAAAAGACAAAGGAACTCTGAATAAAAGTCAAGTTCCAGCACACTTGTGCGCTGCCTTCTGTGCCCTGAAGAATTGCGTGCCCCCTTTTCCTTTGGATGGATTCAATTTCCTCAGAGTCAAATCCTCATTTCTTTCCGGATCCAACTCTGAGGGGGGACTTTTGTTGACGCTCCTTTCGTCACAGAATCTAATGATCGGAAAAGGGGAATATCTGAGCATAAATTGATTCATCCTTTGATGAAACATCAAAAATCGACAAAGGGATGAACAAGGAGAACATTTCCCATAGGTCGTGCAAGTTCCCTCATGGTCGCGCAAGTACACTTGCGCGCCGCCTAGTGGTCGTGCAAGTACTTGCGCGACGCCTTATGGTCGTGCAATTGACTTGCGCGACCTAAGTGATAACCGCCCGGTAACCGCCCGATAACCGCCCGGGGTCTTCTTTTGCCTATAAATAGACCTTGTGGGCCCCCCATTCGGGAGAATCTTTTTCCAGAAACTCGGATTGAAGCTCCCGATGCCCAAGTCTCTTCTCAAAGCTTCCGGAACACTTCTAAGGTAATTTCTTACCTAGAACGGAAGATCTAAAGAGAAGAAGGAAGGCCTAAGTGTTGAAACTTATCAAACACTTGCGCGCCGACTTATTTCCTTCAATATAACTTGCACGTCCTTTTCTAGAAGAACCTCGAGAACATTCTAAAGGGTTTTAAAAAGAGTCGCTCAAGTATTTCATTGCTGGTTGAAAATCGCGCAAGTACACTATGTGTCGCGCAGGTATACCTGCGCGACCAACACTTGCGCGCCCATGGAAGACTTGCGCGCCCCTATCTTTTTGGGTGCCCATCTTGCCCATTTTTACCCCTCTTAAGCCATTTCACCTTTCCTTTTCAAGATTCAGTCTTCAAGACATTCTTCAAAGCCGTTTATGGCATGATTTCTTGATTTGACTTTCTTATCTGAAAGGAATTATGTGGAATCTCTCTCAAAGTCTAGTGATTTAAATATCCTTATGTCACTAAAATACAGAGAGTTCATTCATTCAACCTCATCCTTTACGATGATAGAATCTTAACCTGGGTCTCCTTTTCAGGAATAATCCCCAGTTATAAAACCTTTAATCTGGGAATCTTCCTCAGGAGTAAGCCCCAATTTCGTAAAGTTCCCAATCTTGGGCATCCTCCTAATGAGTAAGCCCCAATCATAATTCTTTAACTTGGGCATCCTTCTTAGGAGTAAGCCCCAACCTCAAATATGGGCATCCTCCTCAGGAATAAGCCCCAAACCTTAACCTGGGTCTCCTTTTTCAGGAATAAGACTCAGTCATAATCTTGGGCTTCCTTTTCAAGAGTAAGCCACAAGTCCCTTAACCTGGGTCTCCTTTTCATGAATAAGACTCAGTCATAACCTTGGGTCTCCTTTTCAGGAATAAGCCCCAAGTCCCCTTAAATTTCTCTTAACTAGTCATAATCCAACTTTGATTTCGGTTTCCTTTTCAGGAGTACAACCCAATCATAAGTCCCCTCCTAACTTGGGCATCCTCCTTATGAGTAAGCCCCAAGATTAGAGTATTCAAATCTCCATGAAGCACATATAACTTTATGGACCCTGTTCATGTATTTTCTCCCTAAAAGTAAATCCTAAACCTTCATCTATCTGGGCAGTCATCCATACATAAGCCCCAAACAAATTCTTATGATTGCATCTTTCATGGCACAATTGTCTAAATTTTACCAATACCTCTTGTTTCTCACACCGATCATGACTCACGTGAGCTTATAGTGTAAAAGTAATAATGACATTCTTCTTTGAGCCATCAATCATAAACATCATACTCCATCACTCGAACTACGTGGGTTCTGATTCCTTTTCCAAAACAAAGGATACGAAGGTAGCCCATTTATGGGTTCGATCCAAACTTTGAAATAATCCATGTCCTTCTGAATGACGATAAACTTCAAGTGCCCCACTGAGTGGCTTTAAAACCAGCCTGGTCATCATAATGACCAAGAGACTTTTATATAAATGTTTTGAAGGATACCATTGACCAAGAATCTCTAAACAGATATAGATGATTCTCTATTGATGAAGAACCTCAAATACATATAAAAGATTCTCTAAATTTCTTGTATATTTAATCATTGATTGTTAAAACTAAAAGAAAGCACATTTTATACTTGGTAATGTAATAAGGATTCACGAACATAACTTAAATCTATAAAGAGAGTCCCGGAGTAGACAATAATTCCCCTCAAAAAGGTGTGATGAGTCCGACCTCCCATCCTCTCGACCAGTGCAAATTCCTAAGCCTCATTAGTCCACAAGTTAATGAGTGCCTGCCTTTGGAAAGTAGGTCCAAACGGATGTGGAATCATTGGATGTTTCCGGTTCTATGAACAAACCCGTTAGAAACCGATCGGAACGTTTGAATCTCCCGTCGAGGAGGTCATCCCTGGATTCCGTGCGAAACAATTCATGATATCGAGCCCTTCTGCGGACATAATTATTTTATGATGTGGAGAATTGGTCAATCCTTTGGTCACAAATATATTCAATTTTAAGCTTTGTTTTTCTTATGTGATGTTATAAATTATTTCCAGAAACCTAGGTATCAAATTTAGTGTTTTGGAGAAAATAAGATTGGACTATGATTATGGTACATTGCTAGTATTAACTTTGTAGTAATGGTGTGATATGGAATTGTGAATTCCAGTGGACATTGGTGCAGTTTGAGCAAGATTTGTTAAACCGTGTGAGTCTCTAGGAAAATTATAATGATGTATAGGATTTATCTAGAGGTTGTCACATGGATTGAGGATGGTTTGTCTAACCATGTGTCTTTTAATAGGATATCATGCAACATGGTTTTTGAAAAAAAATATCCACCACATTGTTGGAAAATTGTTTGTTAAACTAGGATCACTACCAATGTTCCAAGATATGAACATTTTAAAATGAAAAATTGACCTGATTTCATTTGTATCTGTAGCCTATAATAAATACATAAATATTTATTATCTATAACTGCACTTTTTATAATACTATATAGGTCCTCTACTTTGGTTCCTTGCTGATCCTTGATCATTATTGGTCGATCTCTTTAACTTATGTTCAATTTCCCTCTCATTTACTCCTCAATTTCCAAGACATATTCTTGATCTATTTTACCCTTTCTTTAATGAAACCCTATTAGGTTGAGATTTCCTAATATTGAGAATTTCACAAGGAATTATTGGTGATTCCCATGGATCTAGGTTTTTTAGGATCTGATATCAACAATTCACAATATAGAACACAAAGGCAACACTATTTTCATCATTCTAGAAGTAAGTGTCTCTATCATGTACTATAAACCTTGGAATTATTTATGTTCTTATGATTCTTTACATTATTTATGAATATTAAAATTGGGTTTTAATCATTAGTGGAAACAAAAAGGGGTTTTAAAAATTTTATCTTTGGAAATAATATTTTATGCACTTTTTTATGTTTTGGGAAATTCCTAGATGATTATTTAGAGAAGGAAATGTTTTCTAAAACATTAAAATAAATTGGTACTACTATATAAATGTTTTTTTGAAATTAAATAATTTTATTGAATTTTATTTCCAAATGGATTTTTTATGAAACATGGTGTTTTCCATGAATATAATTATATTGTAATAGTATGTTGGCATATAGTGGGTGTTTGGGAAATCAAAAAAAATACTAGCCCTTGTTTAATTAGCGAACACTTGGGGGGTTCCAATGATATTAAAGAAATGGGTGGAATCCTTTACAAGGTACTGATGTTCTTAAACATTAGTAGTTTCATATATTGGATAGTGTTTCATTTTTTGTCTTAATAGTTTTATTTGTGTACTCCCCTATTTCATGGATTTCCCTTAATAGATTCATTGAGATTAAATTTTTTTTGATATTTAGATATGTTTTTTCTCCCACATGATAATAATTTGTATGTTCATTCTTAAAGTAATTATATCTCCCTGTTTATGATATTAGACATGTGATATGTATTATTTTTTCTTCATTTGAATATGGAATTATTTTTAAAGGATTTAATTGTTCTGATAATTAAATAAGTGTAATTTATTTTATATGGAAAATGATTTATTTTAAAGGGTTTTATAAATCGTTTTTAATTTATAAATAATGTATTCACATGGTTATACATTTTATAAATTCTATGGTTGTATATTACTGATATCTAAGAATCACTCCCAAAATTGGTATTTTCATTTTTATAGCCTTGGGTTTTTAGGATTCAATTAAATGGAATTACATCCTCTAGAGGATGGATCTCTTAGCTCTTATATCCTTTCATGTGGGTTGGGACAATGTTCATGCACGGTCACGTGGATATGGACCCATGGGTTATTTTAGGATTGATGTTCATGATTGTACTTCTTTTGTTTATTGAGACCATGTTATCAAAATTTTGAATGTTTCCATTATTTTTATTGTTTTTATGTATGATATATTCTATTTATTCATCTATTTTAATCTATTTTTTTACTTTATATCATATTATTTTGGGGGTAAATTTTTTTCATATTATATTTGTATGATACCTTGGTGCTTGTATCCAGCCCATTGAAATCGATAATAAACTCAGAGCCTTTTGGAGGGAGAGTTTATGTGACATTATGGGTTTACCCAGTTTCATCTATTATTGAACGTGTGTTAAAAAATTTAATGACAATAGTGATGAATATATTCCACAATACGTAAATAAAACAGGTGGATTTTAAAGCTTGGGTGCCCTCAAATGGAATCATATTGAATAATGAATGTGAATACATGAGTACAATTAGAATAATTAGAGAAGTCAAAAATTGATATCAAAGGGTATCAATGTACATTTTATGTATTGATGTTAATAGAAAACTTTATCAGTTAATAAAAAACCTTTAAGATAGAAATGAAGATCTAGAAGAAGAAGAATAATCAAAAAAGTAATTTTTTATGAATTTTTTTTTAATATAAAAATATTGTTTTTTATTTGATTTCATATGACAATATTAAGTGAATCAAATTATTCTGAAATTTTATGAATTAAATGATATAAAGAATAAGATGAATTTTGGTTAAACGTAGAGATGATGATCCAAAAGCGGTGTCCCCATAAACTAATGAAGGAAACCTTGAGAAACAATTACAGAAATGTGTTATAACCATACAATATACCATTTATAAAATAATTTTTATCATACATGATGTGTAAAGTAGACCATAGTATTACAAATTTGTATTACTCACACACTATGTGGTTGTTATTTATTAATTAATTGATGCTGGAAATTGTGTATGAGTTTTACATAAGAGTTCCTTATAAAAATAAAAACTTAGTACTGTATATACTATATAATAATTGGTGAAGTGAAGTGGATAATACAGATTATTTTGGATTAATATATTTTTTCTACACTAAGACCCAAATTAGTAGGCATAATAGTTTTTTTAGGGGTCATTACAATGTTGATATTATATTAACAAAATTTACAGGAATACATCCACATTGTGAATTTGATTTCTATATCTTGAATAATTCATGTAGAATTTTGTTAATGATTAATAAATGGAATACATTATTAGGAAATGGAGCATTAACCTATGTAGGTATTAAAATATTTTAAAAAAGTGGGATTATAGTGTCCCTTTACTTAAAACAGGGTCCTTATTAACAGATGATGAAAATATTAATTCAAGATATACCTATACATTGAGTAAGGAAATTTTTATGTAAATATGGTGTTGAAAGATAATCATTGGTATCTATTAGTTAGAAATTATGTTTTTAAACAATATATAAATTTTAGATTATCAAAATAAGTGGTAGTCTATCATGATAAAATGAGTTGAAATATTTTCAACTAGTAAGATTAATCAAGAAGAATAAAATTAATAATATTCCCAAAAGAGAAGTTCAATTTTAGGTAGAGACCCTATATATATAGATAAATATTCTTACCATGGAGCATAAAATGATGAAGAGATAATTTTATGTTTAAATGATTCTATAGTTTAGTTTTCATTTAAAATGGGTAGAAAATAAAGAGGTCACATGGTCAACAAAATCCAAAGGTGGGTGATTGTTGGAACCTTTATGGGTTTGTATTGGTCTTGATGTCAACGTATATGGAGATGTTTATATCCAAAACATTTTTTGGGATTTTGTTAAAATTAGGTATTGATAGGATTTTTGATTAATATAAATGCATGGAACATAAAAAATGTTGATCTTGAATGTTTTGGATTAATTCAATGAGGAATGAACATGAGTCATATCATGGAATAGAGTCACATTAAATAATATGTAAATGTTCCATAGTCTTTTAAAATATACTGACGAAAAGGTTCAGATAATTGACTGAATTATATAGTGGTGAAAAGGTTTCACCACTATATTATATCAAATCACAATAATGATGGTTGCACCATCAGATGTGTTTTGGATGAGAAACCTCTTCTAGATTCATGTAATTCACATCGAAGCTAAAACTATGTTGTATATTATTATATTGATAAAAAAATTTCCATAACAGATAAATGTGGTTAAATGGTAACATCCCCAGTTGTAAGAAAGCATAGTCTTTGTAAGGCTCTTTCGTTTACCCATTACATCACAACGCATTAGTTTATGCCACAATAGAGGTTGAATAAAAAAATTGACCGGGCACTGGATAGGGTTACATACAGGAGAGGTGTTACACAATCCCAACATGGGCCAATGCTAGGAAGAGGACCATGGAACATGTAATCACCCTAAATAAAAGCATGTGCGGATCATCATGTAACCTAATAGTATAAAGACAAACCTATGGGATTTTGTTTGTTAAATTTCTCTTGCATCTAGTACTGTAAGGATGAAATTGACATGATGAACATAAGATATAGAATTCATAAGATTTAAGCTATTACAAAAATAGAATTATACTATAGATATTGAATAATATGAAATTCAAGATAAGATGTTGTGTCACTCACCATAATGAAATTGACTATACCATAGGGGTGATTAGACAAAGATCAATGCCACTAGAGTTTCAAGGGTTCCGTGACCTCAGAGAATTACATTTATTATAGTTTCATTATAGTTGATTATTTCCATATTATATAATATCTTTGAGATATGGAGTGTTTGAGTTATGTAGTGTAAATTATTTGATGATTTCTATGTGTATAGGTTTCAACACTACAAAAAATGGATTATACCATGGTTTGTCCTGTAATAAATGGGGCTTGACGTTATAATTTTATGTTCCTGGGAGAATAACGAGGGAGTTAACTGCATGTTTTTTGTTCTAATCCAATATAGGACACCATTCCCTATATAATAGTTCAATACTACATTATCATATTGTGTACACAAACCCGATATAGAGGAAAGAGTTGTGAGAATTTATTTTCATGAAGGAAGATGACTATGTCCTATGATTAAAGACAATATAATAGAGAAAAGAGATACACCATAGTATTATCCTAAGAGAATATGACAATACTATATAATCAAGTGTAACACCATAGTGACAAGGTTTCAATCCAACGAAAAAACTTGGCAGTTAACTAGAAGTGGAAGTTAGGGCTTGATAATTTTTGAATTGTCTCATATTTAATGGAAATAAGTGACAACATTAATTGGTGTTGAACACATATATTAATACCTATGGATTTATTAAAAGAATATTTGATCTCATCCATTGGATAAATTTAGTGGAATTAAAAATTCTTGATAAATCATCTGAATGTATTTTTGAGTGATAGAATATAAAATTAAATATAATGAGTGATAAATGTTTTAGAGAAGTTAGTTTAAAGAGAAAAAAAGATAATTTGACACTCATTGGAGAGATTTACAATGTATATGAATAATAAATTTCTATTCTGGAAAAATATAGGGAATTTTACTTTTATTCACTATAAAGAGTTGAATAAATCCATGGATCCTCCAAAATATTTTACTGTTAAAGAAGGAGTTTCTATGAAATGATATGGAAATGTGATGATTTTTTCTACACGTTAGTTATGGTATCTTCATTGAATAAGCAACATGATATTAAATGAAACCTATGTCTACTCATTGTATCTATAAATAATAGATTGTATTGATATTTAGTTACATTCCAACATTGTATTCTACTTTGAAGTAGTTGGTGATAGATATAATTATAAGGAAAGTGATCAAAGAGAGATATTGAAACTATCCAGAAACATTGTAAAGGTAGTACACATATGTATGAGTTATCTTGCATGAGAAACCAATAAGTAGTTTACCTTCTTCACTAACACACATTTTTCTATATACTTCTTATATTGTCCTATAGCGGTGAACTATATAAAAATCATTTTTTCATGCATTCACTTGTTTCTTTACTTTTTTCATGATATTATCAAATAACATTAGAATAGATAATCACACTAATAACTCATAAAGGATGAAGGTTAATAAATTCTATCAACATATATTATAGTGAAAATTAAGTTACCCTTTAATTAAGTAGTCAAGATCCATTAGTTAATGAAATTTTTATTTAAAGGTGTTAAATTAAGGAAAATAATACTTACCGAGATTATCCCCCTTCTGTATCATGGTATCTCTAGAATATTCCACATTAGGACAAAAAATTGTCCATTTATAGAGGAAAGAAACTGATCATCCTTTTATAATTTAGGAATAGTGAAAATATTTTTTAGAAAAGTTTTTCACTCATTTTGAAAGTTGGTTCATGATGTAATATATAAAAGATAGTCATTGATGAGTTAAAAATTCAAAATAGAGAAGAATGAATCCACACCATTGTTCAGCAAATTATTATTCACCTAAATTTATTGATATGTTTCTATTGAATGAATTTATAACTCATTGATGAAATATTAATCATTTTATCTACACTCATTAGTTATTATATTATAAATATTTTTGAAAAATAATTAAATTAGTGAATGCATATGTAGAATAATAGGTCTTTAAAGGAAATACCCAACTAAGAATAATAAAACAATTATAGTCTATTACAACAGGTATCCCTTACGATCTCATACACACATGATCTATATCACTACAAAATCACACACTAGTTCCATAGTAGAAATAAAGATGAAATAATCAAGAAAGTATGAAGAAATATTCTCTGTGGATATGAATTGTTTCTGCACCATCCCCATCTTCATCGCTGTCTCCCTATACTCAAAATACATTTTTCCATGAAACAACCAATCAATGAGTGAATGATCAAAACTCTCAATATTACCCGCTTTTATAAAATTTTAATCACCAATTTATTTTATGAAACCTTCTAGTATCTACTACTTAAAGGAATTTCCACTACCTCAAACATGTATTTAAATTTTTTTATAAAATTAGAAACACTCATCTTCTTCACTGAACTTCCTCACTATGCATCTAGAATCCCCAAATATAAATAATTAAAATATTTTTTCTGAATTCAAGTTAGTAACATCTTATATCATTATTAATATCTTATACCCTAATTTATTTCCTTTATTTCACTTTTAATATTTTTTTAATATGAAATCTTTATTATCACCTCTTCATTTATCCCACTTATTCTCCCTTAATCTAGTAATAGTCACTTTCCTATGTTTGAGATCAACTCCCATATAAGTATTTTGGTCTTCAATCTTATTAACATATAAGATTGATTTATAATGTTCAAACCCCAGTTTTGTTCTCTCAATTTTAATATATACACAATTGGATTTTTTTTATTTCTTTAACTAAAACCAAACTCTAATGGTTTCAACCAAAATCTATCATCGGTTAATCTATATCCATTATAAATAATCATGATATTTTTCCATGGGTTCCAGTATTCATTGTTGAATTCAATTAAACATTAGTATTGTGTACCAACACAACATAGGTTCTATACTCCCCCAACATACTGATTCTCTCAAAAATCTGAACATGTGAATAAGAAGATACAAATAAATAAAAGTTCTCATCGTCTTTATCAATTAAAATAAAAAACATAAAAATCAAATTAATACCTAGGATTGATGAGTCATGTATTAAATCTAGCAGCTTAGACTCATACATAGAAATATCATTCCTTATCAAATAATTATTATATAAATTGGTAATCTTCCACCTTCCATTTACTATTATGTAATTCCATAGTTTTTCAGCATTTCAATTGTTATCATCAACCCAATGAATCTTGGATATTATAAACTTCAGTTTTCTCACACATCAGATAGGAGGTCATAACTCAACCATGAATAATAAAACCTCATTGATCTTGTCTTGAATCAAGACCTCAAATGCATTGTTGATTTGTTCCTAATAAACATTTGGTCCTTCCCAATCTCATGAACAATTTTTGGGATCACTCAGTGTTAATCCGAGATTATTGAAACTGATGGATTTGTAGAAAACAAGAATGTAATATTTTTTGATTCACATGATTCATAAACATCATTTTACTGATAATAATATCATTTTTATGTTTACAATTATTTATAAGACAATATAAACATTGTATATATGTTGTATCATCAGATTATATGATTTTATAATGATGCATGTGATTATTTTCATTATTATATTGTATTATATAATGTACATTAAAAATGAATAAGAGGAGAATATTACATATTGATTCCATATCCTGGATGGTTACTTTACCTAATAATTCATAAATATTGATTCATTCATGGATTCCACATTTATTGAAGTATTTCAATAATAACTCTTATGGTTTGTAACATATTAGTGCCATTAAATGGAACCCGATATAATCCATATGGTCAATACTCTTCATTTGATGAACATTATGGTGTATGGACTATATAAAGAAAGGGTTGCATTCATTGGTGCTAATTAATTTTAGGATAATATAGATAAATCTCTCTCAATATTATTCTTCATTCAACTTTTAATAATTCACTAACACCCATTTAAAAGATCAAGACCCTCACATTACGAGCCTAGATTGAATGGTTGGGGTACCACATAGAGATGAAGTAATATTTAATTTTATACATAACTGATCATGGTAAAGAGTACAATGAAGAGTAAAATATGGATTACTCAGTTATTATGGTATTATCTCACCCACGATGTTCATAATTTCCATGCACCTTTATTATGAAGAAGATATATCAATAATTTTCCTGTGTTTCTTCCTCTAACTAATGTCATTAGATGATTGCCACTAATAGAATAGTGGTACCACAACCTGTTTCATCCATGTATAAATGTGTGATTTGATTGGCTTCCTGAAAAAATTTATATCATAATGAATATTCATTCATATCCCATAATACGATATGAATAATAAATTTTATTTTTAGTGCCACTAGAATATTACTACTTTATATCGTAAGGAATAATGTACTTGAATCCAATTGTTTTTATTGTACTGTATCATAAGATATATGATTTCATAATATATGAATTAATCTCATTTTTTAGAAAATATAGCATTATATAATAAATATGATATTAGTTATATTGTTAAATATGATAATATATTTATGATAAATCCATTCATATTTTATGATTCCAATCATAATAAGTAATGGATAGTTATCTTCCATGGTAATTATATATTATTAGTTAAAATATGATTATCAAGTGTTAAATAAGATACATTTTATAAAGAATAAAAAATGTAAATTTAGATAAATTTAATTATGGTGTCGTAAATGTTTATAAATTATAGCATTTTCTTCATGTAAAATGTGATTTTTCTTCCACAAATAATATATGAATAAATAAAAGTTCTATTTAATATTTTTTAAAAAAATATACATTTTATTTACTTTTTAATTCCTTTTAATAGTAATTTTTTAAAATGTTTATGAAATGTTAGAAGTGTGTATTCTAAATTTATATAAAAAAATATTCTATGAGATAGTGATATGAATTACATGATAGGTACCATATAATAACATTTAGTTTTCAATTGCCTTGAAATCATTTTATTATTAGATTTATGATCTTGAAAATAGTTGTTGAATAGAGTTTTTGTATATTATTTTTTAGTGTCACTGTGAATAGGATTATCTCATTAGTAAAGTATCCATGGGGAGATGGAATTGTGGTTAGACTACCCTCTTTCATGGAGTTCTATGCCTTGTTCTAGAAAGGTGAGGGGTTTTCTCCCTATCTCTTTGGGTTTACACATGTAAAGTTTTTCAATATTATATTACACTTACCCTTTCCATGAAGAGTTTATGTACCATATTAATGAGATGAATTTGGATATGTGTGGAAATGTTTCCTTTTACATTTGTGAGATTAAAAAAACATGTGGGTTGTGTAAGGTGTTACACATTACTAGGGTGTGTCAAATTAATTTTTTGGATAAAAATATGGATTATAAAACTGAATCTTTGGTAGCATGCGTACAAAAAGAAATAAAATGTGTGAAAATAAATATATTTTTTTATACATTGATTTTAAAATACATTTTAAATATTTTAAACTAGTGGTATTTTTTAAATGAATACCCCTCTAGTACTTCGTAAGTTATTAATTCCAAAGAAACCTCATGTTAAGATCTAAATAATCAAACTGAGTAGTTTCAATCCAATATAGGGTGCCAATAGATTATCTTTTGTAAGGTATAGGGGTTGTGGTTAATCTAATGAGTGAGGTAACCAAATAATGTGTCTAACTATGGGTGAAACTTAACATAGAAACTCTTTGTTTAATAGTAGAAAAATTATATATTTTATTATAATCCATATTATAGATATGGAAAAATTTTCTCCCACACATTTTTCCAAGAATCAGAAGAATCGTGATTATCATGATTTCCTAATTAAATAACAAAAGTGATGATTTTCCTTCCAAATCATGATATTTATTTTATTGAATAATTGATCTTGGATCACTAAATGGATATGATTTATTGGAAATAGTTTTTATTTAGATAACATTCATTAAAAGTCCTTGATGAAAATATATAAAACATGATTTCCAACCAAATATATTTTTTAGATTATAGCAAACAACCTATTTATAATTTTGAGGTTCCTTAAAGGTATACCCTAAAAAAATTAATAAAATAGAATATAAGAATAAGAAGTGTTCTAAAAGAAAATAATATTTATAATTTGAATGTGAATTTTATATAGGGAAATTTCATGAATTCTGACACATGGGTATTGAATATAGGGTGTGAATCACACCTTTTTGATGATAAACACAGACTCCGAGGTAGAAGAAATTGAAAAGGGGTGAAATGGATATATTTTTTTTGTAAATAGTTAAAGAGTTTTTACAAAAAAAACATTATTTAGTTAATATATACCATTACAAAGTGGATTAGTTCTACAATTAAAGAACATTTTTTTCTTCCTTATATAAGCATAAATATTATTTTTTTAATCATTTTTTGAAAACAACGGATTTTCATTCACTATTATGATCATGATTGGTTACATATATATAAATAAATTTCTTTGGGTATTAGTAATGTAGCAAATGATTTATATATTCGTAATATGTAAAACATTTTTTAAAAATAAAATAGTTCCATTTAATAAAAATTGAAGACGATTCTAGGGTATATATGTGGATTAGTGGTAGTGTAGTAGTTTTTCTAAAATTTTGTGTTGATGACATACTACATATCATAAATGGCATACTGAATTTACATTTGGTAAGGATATGGTTGTCAAAATTAATTTCAACAAAATACATGGGTGAGGAAGACTAGAAACAATGGATGAATATCTATAGAGATATATCTAATAGGATTATGAGACTTATTCAAGACACATACATTATGAATTTCAAGAATCGTCCTAAGCCATACCTCCATCAGATGTCTGAACCAGTCCACGATATCCATGAGGTGTGTTCCGGATCTTTTTATGTAGGCATTATGTTTCAAGGGAATAAAAAATAGTTAGTGGGATTTATTTTTCTCAAAAAAATGATTAAGAGAACAAAAATATGAAAATAAATAAAATCTTGGTATGACATATCAATTTTTTATACATCCATGCCAAATAAAATAAACATTTTAATAAGATAGTTGTTTAATGTAATTTTTCAAAAAAACAGAAGACTAAAAGTTCCATTTGTTCACCCTGTTCTCCATACCTTGCAAGGAAAATTTTAGCTAGTTCTAGTACCCTCTTGTCATCACCCAAATAAGTCTACCATTCATCCATATAAAGTGATAAATAGATTATGTGACCAATTATATAAAATAAAGTTAAATAAAATAAAAGAAAATATTAACATACATGCATATGACTATAAAAGTCACAATCTAACAAAATAGATCTTTAAGGCCACATAGGAAGGGTAAAATTTACTAAACCAAATACTTGATAAATTCTTATAGTTATGAGAAATTAATATCAATCATCGTGGCATGTAATCCAAACCCCAAGTCATTACTTAAATAGAGGATCCATTTAGTGCTATTCTGAAATACATTAATCTAAAAAAAATTATTTAGTCAAATCCAAAAATAGTTCATTATATTTTAATAAAATTTTATTTTTATTTAAATTAAATAGATCAATATGAAAAAAATTATAGTACAATACCCCTTTTTATTAATATATTCGATTAGAAAACATTTTTAAGATGGTGTTTAAAAAATATGATTTCTATTAAATTTCAAGGTAACCATGTGTGAAGATAGAAAAAATTTCATAAAGTAAATTAAAAAATGATTAAAATTGAACATGAGTAGTTTTTTATAACATAATAATATTAATAATGGGATCCAATGGTTCTCATGAGAAAACAAGTACATGACTATGAAATTACATAATATGAAATAAATAGATCCAGATAAAAAATTAATCTGTAACTCCCAAAACACTATATTACTATCGATGTTATAACTAAGGGAAATATCCTATAATCAAAACATAGTTTGAATAATGGTCATGATCTATTAAATAATACTAAACTAAATCAATATTTCTTCTTAGGGATCCTTACAAACATCCCATGGATTCCTATGGCATATAAATAGACGTGAAAATTTTAAAATTATAATACATATACGTGGAGAATAAATTTTATAATAAAACCAACATCACATGTTATCACCTTTGAATATCCTTTAAGAAAAACTTCTTTTTACTAAACCATACATATGGGCAATACAAAACCAATTTATGGGAATAATCGACAATTGAAATTTTATTATGAATTAAATTTACCTAATTCATGGGTCATTGTTAAAAAGGGGTTTCACTTTCCAAAGAAACATTTGATGTGAAAAAACTTCCTTTTAACTAAATATTAGAAACAATACTAAAATATCCAATTTCAATTTACATTGAATCTGAAACAGTATTAAGAATAAATTAAAACCGTTATTTGTATTATTATTATTATTATTATAGTAGTATACACTTATATGTATAAATATTCCTTTAATTCATAAATATACATAATACCATTTTTATTTTTGCATTTATATATGAATACCAATGTTTATGTCAATAAATATCGAATATATCAAAAATAAATTTCCATCATCTTCAATTATTATTGAAAATAGTATTTTTAAACATTATATTACATACTTTTATTTGAATTATTACATTAAATTATATGAAAAAATAAATTTACAATGTTGGATCATATTTTTTGAGATGAAAAATTACATAAAATATTTTAAGTCATTTGTAAATCCATTCATACATTTTATAAATCCTTTAAAATGGATGGTAGTGACTAATTAATTTAAAATAATGCATTTGTAATTTAATATCCCCCCATAGGACATGGAAATCAAGTGAAACATGGTTTCTTATTTAAATAATATTTTAATAATATATAATTAACATATCATGAATCTATAATATCAATTTAAAATTAAATAAGAAAACATTATACAATACAAAGAAAAAAACAAGGGGAAATCTACTTGTAATTGAAGATGTACTCACTACCTTTAACGAGTGAGGCCCAACTACAACTAAATAGAGACTATGGAACCTCATAAGAGAAATATAAACCCTATAAAAAAGAAATACACAAATATGAACAATGATAACACCCTAGATTCTGGAAAACCTCAGGATGTTATAAGGTAATAATGATAGAGGAAGGGGGTTGAAAATATGGATGAGGAGAAATAAGGGAGGCCTAACATTGGAAGAATACACTAAAAATAGAATTTTGAAGGTGGTTGTGAGGAGGTGGTGTGTACGTGGAAAAGAAATATGACATTAATCAAATAAAATGAGTTAGAAGAGGGTGTTGGATTAATTTTATTGTTAAAAAGGAAAGGGAAATTATAAAAATACAAATTTTATTTCATTTAGAACTACACATGGGTTTTCCACACTGATGGAAAGACTATGTGCCGAAATTTCGGGACATTCAATAATGCTATTATATAACTCATGGGTAGGTTTCATGGTTTATTAAAATATGCAATGACCATGTATTTTTCATCTACAAAAATATGGGAACACTGGGACATTTTGTTCATGGTTTCATCTAAATGTGTGTAAATAGTGTGATTATGATAAAACCACAAAAAATATTAAATTCCAAAATTGATCAACCGAGAATTTGATAAAAATATTAAATATAACTAAATAAATAAAATTACTAAATAATATAGGATATCTATGATAGTTATCTTTGTTATAAATCATTCTTCCCCTGAATGTATTTGGATTAAATGGTATATTTAGAAAGGAATGAGGTATAACCCCGAAAATAGAACATGATTCAAAAAAACAAAGACCAATTGAAATTAATACTAATGAATGATGACATCATTCTCTATATGGGAATGAGATCTACCATAATTATGCAATTTACCTTATCCCAGACAACCAAAAAGGATCCTAGGAAAATGATAAGCAAAAATTATGATTCTTTAAAGAACAACATAAACACCCAAGGAACACCTTGAAACAAACGAATACGATAAAAATGAAAATAAGATGTCTACTGACAATCCATAAGTATTATTCTTCCTATGGGTGGGGTCAGTTTAGAAACAAATTATTATAGTTCCCCAGCCACATGAAACCAATCAACCTCAAAACATATCTACACATACAAGACCAAAGTACAAGATTTCAACAGAACTATCATTTCGATAAAAGTTTTCCCTTGGTGGTTTCCCCAATATAATAGAATTATAATAAAACACTGGATCTACATTGAAATAACTTACTCCATGAAAATACAAGAAACTGTAGTAGAAACAAAATGATCATAATAGTCGCTATAAGGGAAGGGGGATATATAAGAAACACTACCGAAAATACATAGGTGAAAAAATAATTCACTAAATCAGAAAACATATAAAAACACATTATCTCAAGAAAATTTAAAATAAATATGAACAAAATTGGAAATATAGGACATGGATTAATTAACTCAAATGAGATATTATTGAGATGATAAAAAAACTATAGCCTTAGAATTGTGCTAAAAGATGAATTAGCATGGGATTTCATACACAAAATTTCAAAACCTATGGAACCCATAAAAATAATAAAATAAATAGTTATTGTATGACCTACAATGGGGGAAACACCCATCCTCGTCATATTTGTACATACCCAAGACTTCTTCTTTCCCAACCCTTCAAAACAGTATCACACAACAAGTTTAACATTAAATAAAACATTTAAACATAACTGATCACTTAGACAAACACATATCTAGGGAAAATTTCAATCCACTGAAAAAATTCTAAGACAAACAGAAAAGGCTTGACCAATCCATAGTCACCCAAAATCCAGGATAGCGAGGAATATATCAAAATACTCTCTCTATATTAGTATTGATAAAGAAAAGTATCCATGTGGGAAAACCATCTAATATATAGCTAGATTATATAGAAGAAATTAGAAATATTAATATTAGAGGGGAGACCACTCATCCCATTTATCCAAAAAAATTAGTATGAAAATGAAATAGGATATAAAACATAAGCCCATAATATAACTCACAAAATAAAAACAAATAAACAAATCCCCATTTTTACTTTTATATTATTTAAAATTTATAAAACCACGTTTAATGTCAGAAAATTTATTTTTAGAAATCACTTTGAAATATTAATGCTCAATATTTAACACACTCATAGACATTAAGAATAGTGAACCCCATCCAAAATTAAACTGAACTATCATTATTAACTCTAAATAAAAACATTGGAAATAAATTTAAAAT
Organism: Viscum album; assembly: GCA_963277665.1. Lineage (NCBI taxonomy): Eukaryota > Viridiplantae > Streptophyta > Magnoliopsida > Santalales > Viscaceae > Viscum > Viscum album. The sequence continues at coordinate 1,992,554,344 of OY728155.1, forward strand.
ACCCTAACTATTTTATTAAAATCATTATAAAAATTAATATTATTACCCTCATTCGATAATATTTTTATCAATCCAATTTTTAATTTAAAAACAAATCATTTATTCTTGAATATTTGTTTATAGGTTAAAAATCCCAGAAACAATAAAAAATAAAATTTTACTTATATTTTTTAAAATAAAATTTCATTATTTAAAAATTAAATATTAATTTATATAATAAATATTATATTTTCAATAATCTGAATTCTAAATTTGAAATTCAATATATTTAAAAAACACAGTTATTTTTTCCAAAAGGACCACACCATTTCAGAAAAATGATTTTAAAAATTAAAAAACTCATTTTCAAATACCAATATAATATAATATATTCTAAATGAAATAAAATAAAATAAATACAATGAATAATCCAAATAGAGTATAAGTATTTTTTTGAAACATGGTTGTATATCTTGGAGGACCATGTTCCATTTGCATTACTAGAATTGAATGTCCCTATGAACCAAGTTCATGGGATCCACATAGATTTACAAGAACAAAAATCTCACAATGTAAAATGAATTCACTCCCCATATCATCCACAAATCACCAAACAACTAAACATATCACAAAAACAAAAACTCAAATCCTGACATGCAATTGAAAATAAGGACTTCAAAGAAATAACATAAAGCTAGAATCTTCATGTATATACATTATGATACCCAATAGACCTATTTCTATCTACCATTAATCACCAAAATAAAAAAATGAATTATGAAACGCACACCCTCTTAAGAACCTACATATTTTTCCATTTTCATTAACTATCCACATTTATCCCTCTCTAATTCACCCGATAAAACCCATGAAATCTTATTGTCATGTTCCCAATTTCCCAGGGGTGGTATCCATCACCATGGGGATTATTAGTAGTTAGTGGGTGTGATTTTCATTCCAAAAAATGATTAATAAAACAAGTAACATAATTTTTTAAAAAAAAATTAACAATACATGACGTTATGTCAAACAAACATTCCAAATCAAATAATAATTTTAATTAGAAAGTGTTTTAATAAAATGTTGCACACATGAATAGTAAACTAACTAATCCATCTTCTCATCATGGTCTTCCTCCACTTCAAAGAAAACCAAATCCATATGCAGTTCCCACTTAGCCTCCCAAAAATATAACTATCGTCATCCATATAAATTGATAAAAGTCTTACATGTCCAATGAGTAAAAATAAACCAAAATAATAATAATAACAAACCGACCATTGAAATTACAAGTCACTATCATAAAAAATAGAACCTAGAGACACCATAAGTGGGAATAAATGATAAATAACCATTATAATAAAGATATAATGATAGTCATGTGAAATTAAGTACAATAGTCATTCCAAGTAAACCACACCCCAAGTGTTGATTTAAATAGATTATCTATATTTGTTGATACATTAAAATAAATCAACTTATTTTAGGTTTTTATTTAGTCGATGTGAAATATAGGTCATCAAAATTTTAATAAATTTTTCTTTTCCTTTCTATAAATTAAAATGTCCACTAAAAATTGTTTCTGGTATAATACCCATTTTTATTAATATAATAAATTAAAAATCTAATTTTAAAATAAACATTTCAAAAAAATGTTTTCTGATACATTTTATGGTAATCATTTTCAAAGAAAGAACACATGACATAAAATAAATTATACAATGATTATAATTAAACAAAAACAATGAAGTGTAATGTAATCAAAGTAATCATGGGAACCTAAGTGGATCAGGTGATGAACTAGAGAATGAATAAACAATTATATAATATGAAATGGAAGGAATGAGATAAAAAAACAATCAACATAACCTAAAACTTCGTGTCACCCTCACCAGTCTAACCAAGGGGAATATCCCATATATAGTTTAGCTAATTTCCACAAGCAAATGTATATATGTAAACAATTGCAACATGTGTAACTATAGTTCTATCCATACTACCAAAGTCTTACCATTATATATAAATGGTGGTGATTGTTATAAAAATACTATGCATATACATGAATAATAAATTTCATAATTAAACTGACATCACATTTCCTCATATATAAACACCCTATATGAATATCCCCTTAAAAAAACAAAACATTTTATAAATACACAGACTCTTTTATGTTATAATCTATGCATCAAATTTTGAAAAGAAATTACATTCCATAATTCAAGGTGAATTCATTAAAAGGATATTTATCTTCCCAATGAAATATTTGAAGGTGCTAACAGGGCCTTTTATGTACAATTTCCAAACTATTCTGAAATATCCCTATTCACTTTACTTTAAAAACGAAACAAAATTAATTTTAAATTGAAACCCTCATTTTTTTGTTATACTCACATTCACTTACAGAAACACACACACACACACACAGATATATATATATGTATACACACACAGATATATATATATATATATTCATCAAATTGAAAAAAATCACAAATTTATATGTGGATTTTTACACACACACACATATACATTTACCCTTGTATATGTGAATAGCAACTCGGTATATAAAAAATATATTTCACTTAGATTCCATTTTTAAAAATATTTTTTGAAATACTATACTGAATCATGGTATTTTAAATATTACTTGAAATGCCAATTAAAAATAATATAATAAATTAGGATCATCTTTTCTGAATAGAAACACTTTTTAAAATTTCATAATTGAAAGGTAAAATTCATTGAGTTATTTTAAAAAACCATTACAATTCATGAAAATCTATAATAAATTTCTAATCATTAATTTACAATATAAAATTCCTTAACACAAAGTTCTCTTTAAATAATGATTTAAAAATATATAATTAATTTATTATGCACCAAACTAATCAATTTAAAATTCATGTAGTAAATTTTCCATGATATAAATTCCAAAATGATAGTAAAACAACCTAAAATTGAAGGAAAAAATTCTCCTTATAACATGTGAGGTCTAAATATACCTCAATAGAGCCTATGAAACCTCACAATAATAAGAGAAACCATAATAATAATGTAAAATCCAAAATAACAAGCCATGAGAACACCCTAGAGATTGATCGACCTCATGACGTAATGATGGAAGAAAGAAAGAGGGTTAGAGATGAAGATTATGGAATAAAATAAGGAGATGATTCCTTCACTCATGATAAATTTTTTTCAAAACCACAAGTGGAAGGGTGTCATAAAAACATTGTTTCATTTGTAGGGTATCCCCTGGTTGGGAATAAAACCAAATGGGCAGGGGATATGGTATGGTTTATTTTATGGAAAAATGATGGAGGGAAAGAGTAAAAATCTAGATTTTATGAAATATGTCACTACACATGCTTTATTTTGGATGGTTGGTCAAACAGTGTTCCATCTTTGAGGAACATATTGTGGGAATGGATTAATTTTAATGGGTAGGACACATTGTTTATTAACCCATTTTGTACCATGAATTTTAGATCTTCAATGTCACAAACACATTTGCAGGGTCTATATAGGTATTCCACTAAATTTACTCTAAACGTGAACCTATAAAAAATACATAATATTAAAATTTCAAAATGGTTCACCATATAATATAAAAATGAGATTATTTTTAATTAATTAAATTTTAAAAAATATTTAATGTAGTGTTGGGGTCTGATAGAAAAAATGATAATGTTTTTAGAATGGAGAACATCAAAAAAGGTACATTAGCTGTGTTAAATGGAATGAATATGAAGAAAATTCAATATCCGTATATGGGCCCAATAAAATTAAATATGTAAAAATAATAGTTTTGATAATATGTACTATGTTTTTTACTTGACCTGATTTTGTTTATTATCATAGCTTGACAAGTTGATACTAATCTAATCCAAGTGTGAGCCCCTAGATAGTTGTGACGAACATCCTTAGGTACTTCAGAAAGACTAAGGATATGTTTTCAAACATTTTAGGAGAGTATGAGATTTTTATAAAAATTTTCATAAATGATTGTTTCCAATATGTCATAGATGATAAAAACATTCAATTTGTTATTATATATTTCCAAGATTGTGGAGCTATAAGTTGGAAGAGTTCCAAAAAATCCATTATGCTGGACTCTATAACATAGGATGATTATATCAATCCATCAGAGAAAATAAATGTTGCTATTTAGATTAGAGTTTTAACTTCTATGTGTGTGGTATCCCCTAACATTTAGCATGAAATCAATTTTCACTATAGACACAATGGATTTATTTCTCATCATATGGAAATACAATCTCACCAATGGATTAAACACATACTTCAAAAAAACCATCTCTTTCATGAGACCAATGGGATGGAAGATATTAGGACTTGATGGGTGGATACATATGAAAATGTAGTAGATCCAATGAAGAAACCATTATTATATTATAAAGATGAAGTTCTTATTGAGCCTCTTGGTATAAAATACATAATAGAATAATTTAATGGTTTCAAAATCTATAATGATTTTACATAAAAATCAATCTCAAGTTATCATTCATTCATGCGTACTGAAATTTACATTCCATGAATTATAGAATGATAATAAACCCACAAAAATGAATTTGAGTAGTCCGTAATTGTGGATCATGATAGATTACTATTGGATTTGATGATATGGTATGATACGTTATGATTGAGTGTTTGGGATGACCTATTATGTTTATCCCAGGAAATATCATATAAACATCAATATAAATAATGGTGTATACATATTATCAATCCTTTTTACCAATGTTTGGTGAGATAACAAGAATTATAACCTTTATCTTTTATACCTTTCTAAATTAGTCCATTTAGGATTGAATAATTTCTGGTGTTTGGGAATGAATCTGATCAACATTTCAATTAGAGCTCAAACAAGATGGTATTATTCAACTCATATAATGAGAAAATACCTAATTTCCGTAACTAAATTATACTATTTAATTCCATGGATATTCCTAGTTCAGTCACATATAATGTGTTATACTACATGTGTGAGGGATATATGATGTGATCATCTTCTATAAGAATGACATATGGTGTATTCATCATCCAAGTTAGTCATTTTTTGAGAATCAAGAAATTATGAGATGGCCTACACTATATTGAAAATTTTCCATGTCTAATAATCACATTATTCACTGGGAAAAGGGAATGCGTAGGTATGTAAATGATTTATATGATAAATTATGAGGGGGAAATGTTCACATGAGATATACGTTTGTTTGAAAGAGATCACACCAAACCTATTAGTATCATTAGTATCATTAATTCCATGTTAGAGGAAATTGATTTATTACATATATAAAGTAATGATTTCATATTTTTTCAATGCTACTAAGGCCCTCATGGTAAACCAGTTAATAACTAGGATAAGGAATATGTTTTTGGAATAGAGTTTTGTTCAAAAATGAAGAGTGTTCAATGAAACATATGTAGAATAGTTTTTTAATTAATTAATAAGGATTTGTGATGTTTTATCATAATTTTCATATCATAATTTAGTGAAAGATTATGATTGATGTATATTCCTTAAAATAAGGGAATTGTATTTTATGATTCCCATGAGACGTAAAAAGTAATATGCATGATATATATATAATGACTTATTATTTTAATTAATTATAAGACACAATATTCCTAAGACACATGTCATATTTGATAATTATATTATATTTTAATGAAGCATAGAATGATTCCATTGCCTATATTTTTTACATGATATAAATTATGATTGTATGAGATGTGAATATATATTTCATTCCACGACCACCCACATGTTTTATTCAGTGTAGGAGAAGTGGCTATTGATTAATTCATGTTTTTAACAATACTTAAATTAGTTCAATGAATACTATAATGGGTTATTACATATTGGTTACATGAGATGGAACATGATACTATTGATATAGAAAACCTTGTACATTAAATGAAGAGTTTAATGTCGTGACTATATATAGGAAGGGTTCCCTTTGTTAGGGATACCTGGTTTTACGTGAGTATATTTGAACCTACCTATACAATATTATTTATTTATCTTTAATGAATTTTTTAGAATTTATTTGATGCACCAGGTTGCTCATGTTATAAATGTATATACACTTTTATGTTGAGAAATTATAAAGGTAGAGAAATTATGTTTATTACATGGGTGATTTTGATCGAGAAAACAATTGTGAGTAAAATATGGATTACAAATAAATGTTTTTATGGTCACTATAAAACACCAAAACATTAAAATAATTACATTATATTCAATATCATATATGAGACACACGAAACTGAGCTAAAAGAACCCACAAAATAAACTTCTAAAAACATAATCTCTTTGATAGCTTGTGGAACACGAAACCATTAGTTTAAAACAAAAAAATATACAGTTATAACCTAGACATGTAATGTGTTTTTCTAAATATATGAAAATAAATTATTAAAATTATGTTTATATAATCATTATAAATAAAATAGGGATAATATAAAATAAACTAAAATGTTTTCAAAAAAAATAATTTCTTAAAAAATGGTTAAGTCCTTTTTTTCAAACATAATTTAAATTTAATTTTAACTACATTCATAAAATTTATCTAATAAAATCATAATAATTTCTGAAAAAAACTATCTTACTGTGAATTTTTTGGGTTTTTCTAAAATGATTCATTTTTAGATGAATAGTGAAAAACAATGTTTTTTTATTAAAAACTACATCTTTTGTTAATTAATTTGAATGGTTAAATTACAATTGAAATTATAATAAAATTAAAATTATTTCAATTATACTAAATTTTAATTATTTCTGGTCATTGGAATCAATTTCACATTGAATTTCGATATCGGAATTTTTTATACTTATTAGAAATTTCACTTTGAAATCCTATTTTTTCATCATGTTTATAGGTATAATTTCAAGTTGGATTCTAAAAATTCAATTAATTATATTTATATAATGTATGAAATTTTTGGAATCATAATAATTTGTATAATCTAATAATTTGAAAATAATTCTTTACAATTATGAATAATAAAAATAGTAAAAGTTAATTGTTGTACATAAGGTAAGACCTGATTTATTGGGGATTAAACTCAGAATATAATGGTTATAGATGACATAAAAAATTGAACTAAAATCATCATATGACCATATTTATACCTTATCTCATATATGAGCCTATAATGACCGATTTTATTGGCTTTTTTTCTTGATGAAAACATGAATGTAATTGAATCATTTCAAAAATTCTATACATTTCATCTCCCCCACTTATAAAATTCCACCCATCCCCTATTCACAATTCCACAATAATTTTTTAGTAGAAGGTATAACCTAAAAAATTTCCTTCACCCATACCAATATCCTATAATCCTTGGTTTAATCATAAATCTAACTAATAAAGGCTTCTTGTGTAGTCCTAAAAATCTCATTCGAATATGTTGTAACCTTATTAAACAAGTGTTTTTATTTTTTTCTTATTCCTCCTATATAAAAAAATTAATGAAAGATCATATATAAAAATAATTTTATTAAATTTCATTATATTTCATTATGTTATAGTTATAACCAATATCTTCCCCCTCTTTCATTAAATGGAAAATAAATCATCGATCATCTAATCAGAGGACTACCACCTTCTGACCCGATATAATTTATTTTTTATCCCCAAATTTAATGGGTATATATAATGATTGATTTATCACAAGTATATTATATTTATGATATTATAATACTACAATAATTTTATTATCTTTTGGGAATTCTAAATTTCCACTCAGTTTAAAATACTATTACATTACTTGTTTGTACGACATACTACTACATCGCTAAGTGATGTGATTTGTTTTTCACATACTATTTAATTGGAAAGTAAAAAAGGATAAATTTTATGAATATATATGAACTTACATTGATTATTTAATTTTCATATATCACCCTATTCTATACCCTTTCACTCATTATGGGAATGATATCATTGCTCATGAGTATATATGACATATCATCTCCCTGAAGCAATGTGATTAATTTTCCATGTAAAACCATCATGAAGGATTGTAAAAATGAACACAACGAGTCAATATTAAAATTAAAAAATTTATATAAACATGGATATCAAAGATCTATATAATTTATAAAACAAACAGAACATTCATGATAAATAACGAATGAGAAAACAACACAATTAAAACCCAAAATACTAAAAATAATAAAGTATTATTAGAAAACGTGTGGTAAAATGTTTTGAGAGGATAATACATGATATTATACATCGGAATATATATTTTTTTTACAAATATATAACATTCATAAAACCATTATATATAAGGTTATATAATTTTCAATCAAATCAAAAAGTAATGCAAGGGATTTTGTCTCAATTTTTATTTCATTTAGAATTATTTGTTAATATAAACCCATTTAATTTAATGTGGTGTATATAATTCCCAATTTATATATTTATCATGAATTAATATTTATTCATGATGATTTTTGTATGTTTCATTTTAATTCATTATGGGGAAACAATTTATAAATTTCCAAAGAGATAAAAATTATTTAACAATCTCAAACTCTTTTGAGAATGTTAACATTTTCTTGAAACAATAACTTTATAAATAACGTTTTTCATTAGGAATTACACTTATATTAAATATCCATATTGTTTATACCATAGATATTGTTATTTATTAAACCATATACTATTTTTATATTTGGTGTTAAATAGGAATTTCTTTTATTAACTCGGTAAATATTTATAAAATTGTATTATTTACTTAATAAATATATTTTTTGATAAGTAATATTGTTTATGAATTAAATATATAATTCAATAAATTAAGAATTAGTTGTAAATGTAGATACTGGTGGGTATTTGTAATAAATATCCCCTCAAGGAACTTCTCATCTCATGAGACAATTTAGTAGGCTTGGCATTGTTAAATTGGTTTATTGTGTATAACTAGACACGAGTTATAAACTCTCTTGGGAAATGTTTAGAAAGTAAAGTTATATTGATTCCAGGGATCATGAAGTAAAATAATTAATCATTTCCTTCATCAAGAATCTTGTTATAATTCTCAATGATATTTTCATAAGGATATTATCATGTGATGAATATCACTATCAGTTTATTGATTAAATGTCACATGTTTTAGTTATTAACCCAACCATATTGATAATGTATTATCATGTTATGATATTAATTTTTTCGATTGAATGGATTAAGTTTTAATTTATATACCATTCCATATTGTTAATTCCTTATCCAGTTATGATAGTCATGTTATATATTTAATGGGATGTGTTTTTAGTTACTTACCATTCCATTATGATTATACTAGTGAAATTATTCAAATGCAATGTGTGTTCAATTATTTACATTTTCATGTTGATTATTATTATAGATTTATGATATCTTATACATTATTTTACCATTAATAATATTTTTTTCTCACCCATAATTTTTTCCATTCCCATGAATTTGTGATGTCTTCTAAGAAAGATATGAAAAGATATTCTATAGTGAATAATGTTATTCTCAAAAAATGTTATAATTTATGTTTTCTAATGTAATATTAGAATCATTTATGTATATTTATTATAAAGAC